>OX439039.1:48873284-50073284 GCA_949317995.1 Acholoe squamosa
GGTGTAAGAGTTCTTAATGCTCACTTTATGTGTTATCGTTGTACACCTTCAGAATTTCATTCAATGCGTTCCCAGATAGACATGGATACAGTAAGAAACGCCTCTGAGCAAACCCAAACAAACATCCATCGATTCCATGTAACTTGCAATGACAGACGATAGACGCCCCCAACTTCTGTCATGGTTTTCTGACATAAAATGTAAACAATTATTGATTTGGAGATGTGCGTCCAACCCTGCAAAGTCTGTAGATTCCGAAAATCTTATTTGGGCGTTTTCAACGCCTGACCGGTGTTTGTAAACAGCTTTCGATCTCAACCTCTTTTGAATGTGGCGGGAATCGGCCATCTTTGCGCGCCATTTTATATCACGATCTAAACATCCGGCTGAAAGTTGTAAAAGAGTTTTTACAAGTTTTCTTATTTGATGTGTCCTGTCACAGTGTCAGACAATCTCATCTCATCAGTTGAAAGGGTCAAATACGCATTGTCATATGAAACGGTTAATTCCAAAATCTAGATGACCCTAACCTCGGGTCTAAAAAGTTAATGACTGAGCCCCCCCCCCCCCCCTTACCAGGAATACAAATCATATGTTCTAACCCACAGTCTGTCTGTGTTATTGTTGTGCCTATACATGGGTAAAAAGTGACGCTGTGTCACAGGGGTTTTAAAAAGAAATGCTCGTGCCACAGGTTTTAAAAAGTGATGGACGGCGACACTAGCAAAAGTTCCCAGCACATTGACATATACATAAAAAGTGACGGAGTGACGCGCCATCCCTTCTAAAAAGTGACGATGTGACGTCCTGAAAATTTTGAGAACGCTTGTATAGGCACATTGTTTTAAAAGTCTTCTTTATGTGTTCATAAACGTTTATGTATGTAAGGTTGTAGGCTTGCTCCATTGCCTTAAGGGAGTGGTCATTATTTATCAACAGGGGGGGGGGTGGTGGGTTTTCGCGCGGACGCGCGAAAATTTTTTACGCCCCCCCCTTGACGACAGTCAAAATTTTTTGCGATCCCCCCGCGCGCGGAGAGTTTTCGCGCCCCTCTTTGATCTATAGTAGCTTTTTTGCTAACAAGAGGGTGAATTTTTTTAGCCCCCCCCCTCAAGAGGGGTCAAAATTTTTTTAGCCCCCCCCCTCGGGAGGGGTCTAAAAAATTTTACGCCCCCCCTCAAACCCACCCTCCCCCCCCCCTGTTGATAAATAATGACCACTCCCTAAGGATACCTTGTAGCAAGGCCTCATTAGTACCGATAGTGTAACTTTTATTGACATGAGAGACATTCCCTTGCTAGTGTCTCCCAGGGTTAAGATGCAGGGAGATCATTGAGATGATGACTCTGTAATTTTTCCTGGCTAAATAAACAGTGTTAAAACTTGACTTGAGTCATTTCAGACCCATGGGCCATGGTCATTTCAGAGCTCGTTCAGACCCATGCCATGGCCCCAATTAGAGCCTGCATTAGGTTGATGCTGTGCATGGGACTTATAAAATAGACTGCATGAAACACAATGCAGTAGTGGCATTTGTACTGATGCATAGTGCAGGGGCGGATCCAGGGGGTGGGGTCCTGGGGGTCAGGACCCCCCCTTTTGGTCCACCCATAACATGTATAAACAGGGGTCCCTGAAGGTGGACCCCCCCCTCCCCCTTTGGGCCCACCCGAGATGTCCACTCTGTATGCCCCCATTCATGACCCCTATCTCTCTTTGATATAGTTTTTGTTGTTTGTAAGTTTATGACTACAGTATCTAAAATATATAGAATTTCTTTAAAATTTTCTAACATGAGCCAATCCTATATATAAGGCATACTAGCTTATACCATAAACCCATCCCAGGTGAGCCTTATAGTGTGAGTTTAAGTGGTATAGGCTGGGGTATAGGAATGGGTCAGGCATGTAGGGTGTAATTACATTAGATTGATAGAGGTAATCCACTACAAATCATCCCCAATGTGCACCAGTGACCACATCTAGGCACTGAGTGTGTCTTATGCGTGGGGTACTATGTGGGGTTTCCCAGGTAATTTTCTACATCCTTGCTGAAAATGCTTGCCTATTCTTTGGGCATACACCAAAATGCTTTAGCTTCAAGGTTTGACATCAATTTTTCAAAAAATTTCCTAGGGGTTAGGGCAGGTCCCCACACCCCCATAGACAACAATATCTAAAGATATTAGAGGACACATCTGAGGCTAGTTGAGTCCCTTAAACTAGAGAGTTTGACATCTATATTTCAAAATTTTTCTTGAGGGACCAGCACCCAAAACCTCACAAAGGACAAAGCATTACCCCTCCTGCCCACCCAAGGTTTACAGCAAAATGCTTTAAAAATTGGAGTTTGATATTCATATTTCTGAAAATTTCTAAGGGACATACCCCCAGCTAGACTCCCTCAAACACCATTGTGCATTCAAAATTCAACAAGATTTTCATTTCCTGTTCTCATAATCATGGGTTTCCTACTGATGGTACCCCAAAATGCTTTACTGGATTGGGGCGTAAAAATGCATCAGAACCATTTAATGTCTACATTTCAAAATTTTGGAAAATGCCCCCAAACCCCCCTAGATATGTCGCTGTGCTACACTTGCAACAGCGCGGCGCTGCGCTTGTGTCATCTTGCCAATAGGCCCCAGCCCAGGGTTGGACCCCCTCCCTTTCAAAATCCTGGATCCGCCCCTGATAGTATAGTGACTACTACCGAAATCTCTTGCGTATAAGGCGCACCTCGCGTATAAGGCGCACCTAGAGTTGAAGAATATTGTCAAAAAAAAATCATAACTTTGGTTCTACTGAATGGATTTTCAAAATTCAAAAAGCTATGTGTAGCTAGTTGGACTACCCAACTCAAATCTATACTTCGTGTTTTGACGGCCACACCAAAAAAATAAGTTGGTCTACGGATCGCCCTCTCCATATTTTCGGAAATACAAATATTTGTTTTCTCTGAAAAAAATCTTGTCTACGGTTTTCGCTCGCCTCAGTTTCTTCAAGTTTTCTCTTTATGTTTGGCAAATTTTTTTCAAAAATTAAAAATTTGTTCGCTCGCCTAAATTTCCCAGCAAGGAATCCATTGGACGCCAAAAAATTCTTAAAAAAAACAAACAAAAAAACTTGCTCGCACCATTTTTTTCAAAACCAAAATCCGTAGACCAACTTATTTTTTTGGTGTGGCCTAAAGTAAAGATATTATTTACAAATCTTTACAAGGCTGTTCAGTACACTTCAGCCTAAATGGGTTTTGATATTTCACACCCCTGCCATAGTACTGCCAGTTAAGAACTCTAGTCAGTTTTGGACATTAAGTGTCTCATAACATCATGTTACATAACTGGTGTAATGTTACATGGAGCTGTGCAGTTGAATGTAACGGTTTAACAGTCAGGTGTAAAATAAACGATTTCTGGTGTTGGTGGGGGGTACACGTCTTGCACTCTTGTTTTAGGTTCAAGAAATAATTAATTTAAATGAAAGCATGTAGTAGGTCCAACATTACCGTTGTTTTACCGTTGTTCCCTTGAGAAGATTTTGATAGCAGTCCCAACGGACATGTCTTGATAGCAGTCCAAATGGACATGCGTTGATAGCCAATGAAGTTGGCAAATGTAAGGAAAACTTACATCTTGAAGCAGCAGAGTACAAGTACAATGGTACCGGGGTAACTCTTCTAGAAACACATTGTCTCACCAACCCCTCCACTTGTGATTGTCTTTCAAACCTAAATTTTGGAATGTTACCTAGGAAAATAATGGTAGATCATCTAAAACTAAGATTAAGGCACATGCTCCTTTTTTTTAAGATTAGAAAGTACAAAAACGGCAAGAAATGAAATAAAGAGATGGCAATTTAATGCTTGAGTGCAAACATAGTTTAACCATTAATCCGTCTCAATCTCAACCTTGCTCCCAAGCCATAGGTTAAGACCACACTTTGTACTATCGACAAGTATCTATCCCATGTTTCCGAACTCGTTAGGGATTGATTCATCATACCTGCCAACTCCTCAGCTTTCTCAGTTTTTTTTGTTTTTTTTTTTTATTATTATTATTTCAGATCCACCAGGGTCAATCTTGTGATTCATCCAGATCCAATGAGATCTCATTTTAACATTTTTATACTTTTATAGGGGGGTGGTCTTAGTAAAATTCTAAATTGAGGGTTACAAACATCTTCAAAAACCACCTAAATACATATATTTGGCCTCTAGATTTATAAAATTTAAAAACACCCCCAGACCCCCCTGTATTCACATTCTCCTCCCTCGTTTTCAGAGAGAAAAAACGGTGCGTTTTGCAGGCTCAGTTTTTTCTCGCCTAGAGTTTGCAGGTATGATTCATTTGGGAGGAAGTATACAGAAAATGCACAGCAAATTTCACCAGATGGAGTACCAATACTTGTGGCTTTTTCTTTCAGGTACTTGAGTTGGCAGGAAATGCAAGTAAGGATTTGAAAGTGAAGCGTATCACACCCAGGCATTTGCAATTGGCCATCCGCGGAGATGAGGAATTGGATTCACTCATCAAGGCAACCATCGCTGGTGGTGGTAAGTAACCTTTTAAAACCTATGAATTGAATTATCTAAATTCCCTCGGATGCTCTAAAACTTGTGTATTAATTACGCCATCTGTGTATTGTATTAGCCAGTTTTGGCACACGGTAAAATTCATGTACGTTTTTCATAATAAGGGGTGTGAATTCTCAAAAAGAAAACTCATATTTCTGAGATCTCAGAAGGACAGTTCCTCTCAGAGACCAATCTTTGTACGAGGTTTTTCAGCTTGTCATAGAGTAACACAGATGAGGGAAACATAACTTTTCATAGTTGTTACACTTCCTCCTAACACCTGTGCGATGAGTATTGAACTGCTGCCTAAAAGCAATTTAGCTTACTGACCATACCAGATGATGGCCTTTATGATGCGCCTTATAAAGGTTTACACACATTAGAACAGATTATTGGCCCAGCCCCTGCTGGGTCATTGACTGAAATATTAAACAGTTGTCTTCAAGTGGGAATTGTAGATGGAAAAACGCATATAAATTAAATTTTTATTTGTTTTAAGGTAAGCCTCATATCATGAGCTTAATTTCGATAAGCCAATTCCATCAAAAAGATTGGTGGTGGGTCTTAAAATGTGAACTGTACCGACCGTAAAATTTTGGTGCTGTACTTGGCAGAAAACTCCTTCCATAGGATAGCATTGTGCGGTAGATTTTGGCGATAGAAGTAACACATGGAGTCCTATGGGAATTGCGCAATTAAGACGCTTTTTTTCAGCAGGTAACACTCTATGGTGTGTGCTGTACTGACAACAAGTGCGGTAGATACTACATATATGAAATACATGTAGAAGACAGTTGGTTCAAATCAGGACCGTATGTGAGGAGACCGCCAAAAGACCGTGTACTTATACTAATGGTTTCCTACTGAAATGTTGGAAAGACAGGGGACCGTCTGTGAGCATATTGGAAGATCTTTTTTTTATGTTGTCTACCGCATCGTATATATCAAGACCGTTGACAGTGGTTGTTCTTGTAACGTGTAGGTGGCGCGTCTATCTGAATTTAGGCGGTCGTGTAACGGGACCGTTGGCAATAGTTCAACCACCTTATCCTTTATCTCAGGGCTTTTGACAGGATTTTTTGCAATGCGCCAATTGCACACTTTTTAGCAAATACAATGCGCCATTCTGTAAATGAATGGTCATTCTAGCCATTTAAATGCGACATTTAAGCATTAAATGCGTGAATTGCGCACTGCGCAGCCCTGTCAAAAGCCCTGTTATCTTGTTCTTATTTGCATCCATTCCCTTCATTACTTATAAAATTTATATTTTATCTATAATCTATCATATTTGTGTTACGCTACTATCTCCCACACTACAAAATCTGGGCCATATGTGATCTATATCACACGTTCAATTTTGTTATGGCTTACATGCACAATTCTTGTGGCTTGGCAATCGAGATATGTGCCTTATAGGACCTCCAAAAGGTGAAGCCTTATAGGCAGGATTATATTCACTATAGAACACTAAATTTTAATCAATATTTACTTCTAGAACAGTGATATTTCTAAGAAATAGAAATATTCCCTAAAATCCAGAGGTAGTCTGTTGTTATCATGAAGAACACATAGATCACTGTTTTAAAGTGTAAGAACAGTAATACAGTAAAATTCCTTTACAACAAACTGCTTGGGACAAGCACAAAAGTTCATTGTAAACGAATTTCGTTGTAACCAAAACGGCCATTGTAGACACTTCTAATGGCCCCAGGAGCCATTGAATTGATGCTAGAATACCCTATAATGCTGTTATAAATAAGTACAAAGAATAAGAAGGGCAGGGGCCCACACCCTCCCCCCCCCCCTTCCCCATCACCAGGCTATGGCCACACACAGGGACAGGTAGGTGTCCTCACACTAGCCCTGGACCCCCTGTGATCTCCCCCCCCCCCTTCCCCTACACCAGGCTATGACCGCACACAGGGGCAGGTAGGCGGGGCCCTTAGATATTAGCTCAAAAATTGATTTTTTTATTCAGTTTTCCATAAGAAAAACTGTTTGTTCACATTAAAAATTCGTTATAAACAAATTGATTTGATGTAGAATTCGTTATAATGGGATTTTTTACTATAGAAATATATAGAATTGAATTAGTCAGAAGGTATTTGTTTCTTATAACCGAAAATTCGTTATATCAGGATTCGTTATAAAGGAATTTTACTGTAGTACTAACATAGCAAAAATTGAGCCCCAACCAGTGCCTTTGCTTCAACTCGCTATCTTTTACACAGCGTGCTCCCTAAACGACAGGTATAACAGTAACCACCAAGTCTTAGTGGCATCACCCAGGGAACGATTAAGATGCATGGAAATGACCAAAATGAGAGGCATGTCACACTTTTATAAACAATATTTTTCGTTTTTGCAGGTGTCATTCCCCACATCCACAAGTCGCTGATTGGCAAGAAGGGATCACAAAAGGCCACATAAAGCTGTTCATATTTAGTGTTGTGTGTTCAATGATAGGCCACCTTCATCATTCCTTGAACCATCAATCTTCGACCCCCTCTTAATGGCCTCATCATTGGAACCCAAAATCCACAGACTATAATACAAACTTCACGTCTTCATATGTTACTGACTGGAGAAAGCTAAGGAAATTGAATGTGTTCTGGTTTCTGTCTACATTGTGTATTGTAGGTATATGGTGTGCTAACAGACGTTTTGATTGTATTTAGATTTTGTTTGTCACTGCCTCGTTTATATTCATGTATGTATGGAGGTGAATGAGTGAACATGTTTCTCCATATACCGTATAAATGTATTGTAAACTATGTACGGTAGCGATCAAATAAATTGGTAGGAACTATGAATAGTTTAGTTTTTTAACACAATTACGGTTTTTATTACACTATTAACGAGAATCAATAAAAATACATTTTATCAAAGTTATCTTTGTGTCGCAGTTAACTTCTTTAGGTTAGTCCACTAATAAGGGTCTATACTTCTATTTTCTATCCCCTCCGATGGGTGTGGTGCACGTATGCGGGCACTGACACATTCCTCTGAAATTGTGTAAGGTAGTTCTCGCCATGAATATTAGCTTAGGTGTCAAAATGGCGTTTAACATCTCACTCTCCATCTCAGCAACCAAGGTCGTACTCTTGAGAACTACACTACACAATTTCATAGAGGAATGTGTCAGTGAGCACACATATCTGAGCAAATATATAGACCCTTTAAAGTGTGCTAGGGAAGCCTATACTTGGCTTGGTAAATGGTAAAACGTTACAACAATCATTGGTATGATGATTAGTGTGTGGAAACTAGTACTCGAAAATTTCGACCCGATAATCTCAATTTTCAAATAATGACTTAGGCTGTCTTCAAATATTTTCATCGTACATTTTCTCAGGGGTGTGAAATCTCAGCTGAATTCAGTGGTTTTGATGCTCTCCAGGACCATTCCTGACTGCAAATCCGCTGAGAAAATGAATTAGCAATTATGAGGGGGGATGTTTGAATTTTGCCCAATGTTGGATCTAATGTCAGCCAATGTGTGAGATATTAAAGCCTCCAAATCATTCTTCTAAGCCCCCCTTTATAAATATAAGGTGGTGTGAAGTGTCCACTTAACTATTTTAATCAATTTCCTAAAATGTAAATAGACTAAGATTCTTGGGGAGATGGTACAATACGTTTCAGAGGAAATCGGTTTCAGGATCTCACCCGTTTCTCGAAAACTGAAAGTCGTGATCCAATTCACATCAGTTTAAGAAATGATAGAACTTGAAATGGTCAATCAAAAAGATACTACTAAATAGATAAATGGTAGCTTATATTGACCAAAATGTAAGGATGAATCATTCATCTATTCAAAATTTATATGCCGTCAAACACTACTGAATAGATAAACGGTAGCTTATTGACCAAAGTGTAAGGATGATTCATTCATCTATTCAAAATTTATATGGCGTTAAACATATAATTACTCACTCAAAGTTTTATAATTTCTGTGAATGGTATTGGTAACAATATTCATCTGGAAATTACGATCTTGGAGTGGGTTATTTCTGATTTTTTATCTTTTTGAATAATGAATCTTTCTACAAAGCGCCCTATTCTAATAGGCACACACTCCCCCATTCTGCAGCCTCAGTGCACATCCCCTGATTTCAAACTACGCAAATGAAGTGAAGTTACCTGTCCTGTACTTGTAATAGTCTTTCTACCCAATAACTGAAGATTAGACAGGGTGCGTGTTGCAATACCTTTTTTTCACTCCCTGAGATCATAGTGAATCTCCCATCTGAAGTCGAGGTGGACAAAAGTGGGCCTTTATACAAGTACCCAGCAGATATTTTCCATTTTGGATTTATGCGTATTTGACAATGTTCCACTGCTCAAATTTGTGGGCACTTTTGGTGATTCTGTAGATCTTTCTGAGCCATTTGATGGTAAGATAAATTCTGTTGCAATTTGTCATGGATATAATGACTTAAACGACTGGACTATTGGGAGTCAAATTACCCTAACTTAGAATTATTTTTCAAAAAATCCAACAAAAAAACGTTTCAGAAAGCTTCTCTATGGCTCCTTATCATGGCCAAATGCTTTAAAACGTTGAAAACGGTTTTTTGAAATAACGTCTTTTTGTTGACTGGGTAGCATGCAGCTCATGGTATGCCATTCCTCAATTATAGCCTTCTGCCTACTAAACTGTATATTGCATAACTTTGACAACATTCCTTCAGGAATAGCACTGTTAATACTTGGATAGTCTATTGATAAGAGATTGATCATTCATTCTGGCTTCATGCATTGATTGCATACTTAGGCCTACACGAATAAATGATCTTCCTTAAAATGGTAGAGAACCTTGCCTGTGTGACTGACTGGCCTGAGAGAAATAAAGTGACATTAGATATTAAGAAAACAAAGGATATGGTTTAATATGGTATGAGGTCAAGTCTAAAGAAAATTAACTAAGGCCACACCAAATTAAAATATTGGTCTATGGATTTCCCGCACCTTATTTAAAAAAAAAACAAATTTTAATTTTTTAAGAAAATTTATTGGTCTATGGATTGCGCCCGCATCATTTTCTGGAAAATTACAAATTTTTTTTTCAAGGAGCTTACAGTATCGGTTAATATAAGTACAGAAATGGTAGACCACTTATTGGATAGGTAAAGATGCCACCGGCTTCATTATATAGGCCTATTCTGCACTCAGGAAAAAAAGAGAACATTTTCAGCCACAAAAAAAAAAAAAAAAAAAAAATCGCCCTCTCCACATTTTGGCTATGCAAAATCCATAGACAAATAAATTTTCCTAGAAAAATAAAATAAAAATTTCGCCCTCCCGCCTCTTTTTCTACAACAGAAAATCCATAGACCAATTTTTTAATTTGGTGTGGCCTAATAGAGGCTTTAGTGCTAGATATTGGGTTGATTTCCCCACGTAATCATCTTAATTATTTATTTGGAAAGGGGTATAGCTTTATTAAGACAGAGCATTACAATTCTTTGGCACTTTTCCCGTATCCACCACAGTATCCCACCTGTTTGTGGCTAGAGTGGGCAGTTAGACTATTTTATCTAATTTGCAGAGTGTACAAGATTGGAACCATATATATCTTTTATAATTACCAAAAAAGAGGTGTTGATGAATGTGATGCTCATAAGGGCATTTTATAAGTTAAGGAAACATTAAAGGGCCAAAACTTTTGGATTGAATATTAGTAATACATGTTATGCAGCTGTGAAATTGACCAGATGATTATGGTTTTACCTCTATCATATCTCTGTAAAGATGGGTGTATTCAGTTAGATATCGTAATGGTATAGTGTTTTTTTGTTGACTGGGAATAGGGTATTATTCTACATGTATTGGTTAGTGCAGTGAAAATACTGCAAAATCGAGCCCTAAGGTTGGTGCATAGTACTGAAAATAAGGCACCAGTAGTACTAATTTATCAAATGGCTAACATAAGCAAATTATGTGTATGGAGGGAGGCCCATCTAAAAAATTGAGTAATGGTGAAATTGTCAACACAAGGGCACAAGATGCTTTGGTGTTCACTACTAAACTATCAAGAATTGGGAAATATAGAAGCAGTGTATAGAGGGGCAATCACTTGCAAAAGTCTCCCATATTGGATGAAGAATATTGTTATTTTTGAAATGTTTGAACTTCAGCAAAAGAAGTGGATGTGGAGCTCTAACTATACTTAGAGTGGTTTCAGTAATCATATTTATCCCCTATTCTCTAAATACAGGTAGAAATTCATTTAACATTGATATACAAATTGAGACCAATTTTTTTCACAGAGATAATCATAGTGAAAACAGAATGAAAATCCCATTTCTAGATCCAAAGCTATGACTTAAAATGTTGAAATTGTAGCAAATGTAACAAAGCTTTCAACCTACTGAAAGTAGTGGCACATCCATGCTGGGGTGGAGACCAGGACACACTCCTCAAACTATATAGAGCACCGGTCCAGTCTCAACTGGACTATGGTCTGTGTATTTATGGATCAACCTGGGCGACATACCTAGCAATGGCAGAGCGGATCCAGAGCCATGGACTCCGCATTTGTTTGGGAGCATTCAGAACATCCAGAATTAAGAGTTTGCAAGTCGCTGCTAGAAAACTACCCTTAGCCCTTAGACGAGAGAAACTCTCCCTTGAATATGCTATCCGGATTGCCACAAATCCTAACAACCCAGCCGCAGCATTGTTGACAAACCCCAAGCACAAGGCAAAATATGAAGCAAAGAAGAACCAATACATTGCACCCCTTCGGGTGAGGGTATCCCACCTATTAGAAGAAGCGGGAATGTCTCTGGATAATGTACTTAATGTAGAGTACCCGGAAATGCCCCCATGAACATATCACAAACCAGAGGTCAGAATGGACCTTACCACGCTTAAGAAAGGGGTAACATCTAGCACCACATATCAAGCAGCATTCAATGAACTGCGTGATAGTTACAGAGATCACGTACCAATCTACACCGACGGATCACATATGGCAGACAAAACAGCATCTGCAGCCGTTCTAGGACCTCATGCCTTCAAAGAACGCCTGCCAGACGAAGCCTCCATCTACACAGCAGAGCTACATGCATTATACCTAGCACAAGATCACATTGAGACATCAGAAGGCAACAACTACCTGATTGTATCTGACTCCAAATCATCACTGTCAGCAATGCAGCATAGCAAGTGGACACACCCTCTCGTGAAAAGAGTGTTGGAACGACACAATAGTCTTGCTCTAGCTGGAAAGAAGATAGCGTATGCATGGGTACCAGGCCATGAAGGAATCCATGGCAATGACCTAGCAGACGTTGCTGCCAAGGATGCAACAAATCAAGTTCCAATAGATATGCCTCTACCATCAGAGGACCTCAAACGGAAAATCAGGAAATACATCCAACAAAAGTGGCAAGAGTTATGGGACGCTGAAAGAGACAATAAACTCTACAAAATACAGCCCAAGATAGGCACAACCAAGAAAGCCAAATGCAAGAGCAGAAGAGAAGAAATTGTCATGAACAGACTAAGAATAGGCCACACCAGACTAACGCATTCACACCTCCTGAAGAGAGAACCCAGACCGCTTTGCAACAGGTGTCAAAAACACCTGACGGTGGAACATTTCCTTATGGAATGTAGCCAGTGCCCCATCAGGGCACAATACCATCAATGTACAACACTGAAAGAGTTATTTGATACCTGCAGACCGGATACAATACTTGCATATGTCAAGAACCTGGGATACTACAGTCAAATTTAAACAGTAGAAACTTTCTTCCATAAAACCTTTAGGCACAAATAGCCATCACCAGTAGCTGATGTGCCGTAAAACACTAACTAACTAACTAACTGTTGAAATTGTAGCATTATTTGCTAATTAGCATAATTATGCTAATTTCGAAATTAGTCTGTCGACTAATATTCCCATCTCTCATTCAATATCTGATCAAAGTTTTTGGTTCTAGTTCCCTTCCAGATATTATGACTTGAATTTTAAAAGTTGCATAACCTTTTTCGAAATAATGGATCTTCAAGATTCTAGATTTCAAAATTATGTTGGTGCCTTGGTAAAGGAGAGGGGGTGTCAATGAAAAATATTTTATTACAAAGTACTTAGGCCTATAGTGCTCTAGGTGCACCAAAATGCACCATTTGCCCCTTAAAATCAAAAATATTCCTGTGGGGTATGCCCCAAGACCCCCATATGATAATTATTTGACTGATTGTGAATAAACTGCACTTGTGACTGATATCTTCATCCACATCCCCATGGCCAAGTTGTGCAGCACCCCCACACTCTTCTCAGAATCCTAGACCCCTGCAATTCTAATTGCTGACAAATAGTGCATACTTACTGACATATTTAATTAATTGCTAAAAATTGTGTATAATTACTGACATATTTTGACTAATTGCTGACAAATAGTGCATAGGTACTGACATATTTTGACTATACCAGTCAAGGCACGATGTACCAAAAAATCAATGGCTATGAAGCTATGCCTATTCTATTCTTTCTAACTTACAGACCCATATTCCTGATGGTTCCTGAGATAGACTGCATCATATCAGTCAAGGCATAATGCACCAATGAATCATACTATGTACTATGCTAACATAATTTATAATGACATATGTTGACTAATTTATTTCTGACAAATAGTGCATAGTTACTCATATATTCTGACTAATTGCTGACAAATAGTGACAAAGTACTGACATGTATTTACGTATTGCTGACAAAATGTGAGTAAATACTGACATATATTGACTAATTGCTGACATGTGTTGACTAATTTCTGATATATAGTGACTAAGTACTGACATATCCTGACTAATTGCTGACAAAGAGTGAGTAATTACTGACATATTGACTAATTTCTGATAAATAGTGAATAATTACTGACATATATTAACTAATTGCTGACAAAGAGTGAGTAATTACTGACATATAATGACTAATTGTTGACAAATAGTGCATAGGTACTGACATTTTAATTAATTGCTGACAAATTGTGCATAATTACTGACATATTTTGACTTATTGCTGACAAATGTGACAAAGTACTGACATACATCGACTTATTGCTGACAAAATGTGAGTAATTACTGACATAAATGGACTAATTGTTGTTATATAATGACTAAGTACTGGCATATATTGACTGATTACTGACAAATAGTGAGTAAATACTGACATATATTGACTAATTGCTGACAAATTGTATGTAAATCCTGACATGTGTTGACTAATTTCTGATATCTAGTAACTAAGTACTGACATATCCTGACTAATTGCTGACAAATCATGAGTAATTACTGACATATATTGACTAATTTCTGATAAATAGTGAAAAATTACTGACATATATTGACTAATTGCTGACAAAGAGTGAGTAATTACTGATGTATATTGACTAATTTCTGAGAAATTGTGAGCAATTACTGACATATATCAACTAATTGCTGACAAATAGTGAGTAATTACTGACATATTGATGAATTGCTGGCAAATAGTGAACAATTACTAACATATTGAATAAATGCTGATAAAATGTAAGTAATTTCTACCATGTTTTGACTAATTTCTGACAAATAGTGAATAATTACTAACATATATTAACTAATTGCTGACAAATAGTCCATAGATACTGACATACTTTGACAAATACCAGTCAAGGCAAGATGCGCAACTGAATCAATGGCTATTTTTCTGTTATATATTGACTATTTGCTGACAGATTGTGAGTAAATACTGACATGTATTAATAATTGCTGATATATAGTGACTAAGTACTTATGTATATTGACTAATTGCTGACAAATTGTGAGTAAATACTGATATATATTGACTAATTGCTGACAAATAGTGAGTAATTACTAATATATATTGAATAATTGCTGACAAATAGTGAGCAATTGCTAACATATATTGACTAAATGCTGATAAAATGTAAGTAACTACTACCATGTATTGACTAATTGCTGACAAATAGTGAATAATTACTAACATATATTAACTAATTGCTGACAAATAGCCCATAGATACTGACATATTTTTACAAATACCAGTCAATGCAGGGTGCACAATTGAATCAATGGCTATTTCTCTGTTATATATTGACTATTTGCTGACAGATTGTGAGTAAATACTGACATGTACTGATAATTGCTCATATATAGTGACTAAGTACTGACATATATTGACTAATTGCTGACAAATTGTGAGTAAATACTGACAGATTTCCACTTATTGCTAACAAATAGTGAGTAATTACTAACATATATATTGATTAACCGCTGACTAATAGTGAGTAATTACTATCATACCATAGCACTAACACAAACCTGTTACAGCCCTAAACTCCTAAATACATGTTCCATAAAAACACAGAATGACGTCAACATTTTCAATCAAACACCAGAGAATGGAAAAATGGAAAGACATCCATTCAGTGCAAACAGGGCTTGTGCCCCGAGTGGCTGCAGGTATTGATGTGTAAAGTTTATCAACAGTGATAATGCACTGGTAACTAGTATTTGGACCTAAAAGGTCTAAGCAACTGATCAAGCAATGGCTGCCTCCATTGAACAACTTGATTCATGCTATAGGAAGGTTGGGGAGGGGTATTCCATTTCTATTGTTCAGATTTCACTAGTCACTAGGTGTCAGTAGTTTATACTTGCAAGCATATGAATTCTATAAGGGAGCAATGGAACATATCTATATTATATTTAACAGTACCAAGATACTGCATAATTATGCTAATTATGCAAATAATATGCACGGATATGGAGTGTTTGGTATCAATCTGGGGTGTTTCGTCCCCCTAAAGAACATGCCCCCCTAAAAAGAAGCTATCAGCCCACCCCAGAACGACCTGGGACAATAACAATTCACTACAGTTATTTGGAGGCGCCTAGATCTGGCGTAGAATCTGTGAGTGGGTGGGTGGGTAGGGAGGGGGGTAGCAGTCATGATGGCTATAAAACTTTAAGGGCCACAGAGTGATTTAGGTAATTGGATGCAACAACTCCTCCAAATATAATAATGCTATGTGATTGGGACTCCTAATAGGGGAATGGCACACATGTATAACGGTCCCAAGACTCCAAATAAACCAATGCCATGCCACTTAGAACTCCTTATATAATAAGGGTCATCATACTTGTGTGTACATGTATATATATATATATATATATATATATATATATATATATATATATATATATATGTAGATGGCCTTTAGTGGGTTAATGGATGCGTGCATGCGGGTGGATTTCACGGCTTCATGAAATCTACAAGAACAGGACAGGATACCCAGTCAACAAAAAATATTGCAAAACGTTTCAGAACGTTTCCCTATGGCTCCTTATCATGGCAAAATGTTTTAAAGCCTTAAAAACGTTTTTTTTACGTTAAATAATGTTTTTTTTGTTGAGTGGGTAGAGACAGCCAGGGGATAGAGAGGGCCGATGCTGTGACATATGTGTGATAACACTAGACCTACACATGCCTTACAGTGAGTGGGCCTAATGAGAAAGGTCTTAAGTATTATACCTATGGTGGCACAGAAAAAATGAATTACTGAAAGGACCTCATCAAGGCCTAAGCAGTTTAGGTCATGGGCTGATGATTTCAGTAGATGAGCTATTGGTCTAAATTTTAGCGCGAGGTGTTACATGTAAATGAATTATTTTCATAGATGAAAATAATTCAATAAAACAGATCACTGTATAAAACACAGGTTAAGGTATTTTTAAAATAAAACTGTCAAATATACTTTTTGTGGTCCTTGACAGGATATCCGCCCCGAGTTAGATTACCGAACAAGACAAAGTAGCAACCCCTGGCTTAAATGGCGCTCCGTGGGATAATTGAATATTAAACCTAACATGTGTAGTTTAGTATGAATTATTCCCTAAGAGCTATGGCATTAAGCCATAGGGGTAGCCCACCCATTTGCTTCACTCTCTACCCCCTGATTTCACGGGGTAATCTAACTCAAAACGGCTATGACGAATACATGACAAAGCAGGGCTGGGTATTTCTGAAATTCCTGGAGCCAGTGCAGGCACAGCCGTAGCCGGCTACCTGAGAAGCAGTGGTTTAAAGCTGGGTGGACCCAAAGGGTTTTCATGCGGATTTGCGTATATTTTTTTGCGCTGTTTTGATCTATAGTTGCAAGTAGGCTTTTTTGCTAAAAGAGGGTAAATTTTACGCCCCCCTGTCCTGATGAGGTGTCAAAAGATTTTACCCCGTCCCTCCTCAGGAGGGGTCTAAAGTGACTAAGGAAGAGGGGGGGTCTGGGACTGTCCCCCAGGAAAAATTTGAGTCATAGAGGGTATTTGGTGCATTCTGATGCATTTCTAGGTCCTAATTTATTGGTATTTCCCTACTGCCATTGTCCTCCCGTGGTTCACACCCTTGGGCTATTACAGGCGGAGGGGAAAGAGGGGCTTTATGTACTAAAGTGTAATATACTTAACAAAATAAACTATGGTTGTAACTCAGATTTCCACCAGTTCCTATACTACTCTTTCTCTGGTTTCCACTCAAACTCGAATCAATAAGGTTGGGGAATCTATGAACTAGCTTCGAGTGGTAGAGCCATGTCTAAATTCCAATGCCCATTTAAGACAGTAGACACATATGGGTAACTCATCTCCAAGGGTTTTTATCTAAGTTGTCAACAGTCATTAGTAATATCCAGTCACAATTCCAACGACGCCCAAACAATAAACTTCTCTCAGGGTTCAACACATAACCCAAAACTCAATCAAAAGTTGATAGGGCCCACCATGCACCCCCCCCCCCACATCCCAACGCGACAGGTTTTGGCTCATTATCCATGTGCGGGTACAGACCACTTTTGGGTCAATTTTGGTACCATGTTATTCAAGGGGTATGCTCAGTCCCTAAGCTCTAAGACTATGTTACCTTGTCTGGATCCTGAAGCTATTGGTCTTGTTGGATAGAGGACATAATAAGCTTTTTATTAAGCCCTAGTACATGTTTTTAAGTTAAGATTTTAGTGTACCAGACAGTCGGGAAGACGGAAGATTGAAATTACAAAGTTCCTTTTTTTTTACTGAAAATCTTAAATGCGCTCCAGATACATGTATAAAACTTGCCCTTATCCCCGTCTAAGCACAATATCTAATATGATTTATGTAGGCCAAACCTTTCTGAGTAATATGAGACATTTTACAGAATTCTTTGATGCTTATGACACACATTATTGCCTTGGATACAAAGACACTACCTTGAGCAAACATTGAGCTGTTCCATTTAAAAAAATCTCCCTCTTATGTAAATGGATTTTTTTCCATGCTAAATCTTTATCAATTCTCCTGATTCTTATGCTAAAAAGAGTGCTGATGGTAAAGGACTTCCATCTAAGACTAGAAATATAGGTGATAAAAGGTTGCTAGGTTGTGTGGTGGCCTAGGAATAGCAGTTATCCATAGCAACACTGTCTAGATTTATACCTGTAGGCATATACTATGGCTTGTGCATAGTCTCCCCTCAAGGACATAGTTCACTGATTTCAAATTTCATATAGCTCCCTTGTGCACATCACATAGTATGGACATAGGTAGAAATGATTGCTATGTCATGTGGTTGCCTAGCAACTGCAGCTTTACATAGAACCCCATGTCCAAATGTATGCAGATAGTCACAGATAAGTGTATGGTCTCGCCTCAGTTATGTATTGCAACATACAGTTCTTAATAGTAGCGTAGGTTGGGAAAGGGAACCTTGATAGTAAAGGGGATAGTCATGATTATGCTAGAGCATTGTTCAAATAGAATAGTGATCTGGATAGGAACTACAGGCTTACTTACCCTTACTGGGGATGATGAGTGCTAGGATCATTCAACAGACCTCAAATGACAGATAATTTTTTAAAGTAAACCTGCAGTATTATGATTCTGAAGTGATCAGTAAAAGTCTGGCTTGGTTAAGAGATCAGATCCATCCCAGAAAATCAGTCTAGTTGTGTGAAATTGTTGGCCACAGTAACACAATAGAACAACGTAGTAAATGTGTGTTTGGATGATGTGAGGGTTGTTGTTGTTGTTATTCATTTATTTATTGCAAGCATTCATACTCCCAAGATGGGAGCTCAAGATAGAGATAGGCAGTGAGATAAGGGGAGGGTTGTTATTTTCCCCCAGATCCTGAATAGTTCACTTGAACTCCACTAGATGGGAGTTTGAGATCTCCAATCACAATTTATATTTTAAATATCTGTTTAGGAGAGACAGTAAAGCATTGGGGTGAGGGGGTGCCCCTTGTGAGTTAGGGCAAAAACAGGGGATGATTGTCTCCAATATACAGGCAGGTTGCCAGCCAATTGTCTAGGATGGCTAGCTTGATCTTAATAGCTACTTGTCACTTTGTGCCTATATGTCAGATGTCATTGATAGTGGTCACGCATGCAATAAACCCCCCATTAAGTATTCTGTCCATTTGCAGTTATGTATCCATCACATTCATTCAATATACAATGCTTCATTCTCTCCCATATTAATTACACCTTCCTGCAAAATGAATTACAGAGTTAGTGGTCAAGTCTGTGATTGCTGTTTAAAAGGTGCAACAGATGACTTGGCACTGTGGTGAGCATCTCAATGTTCAAATCCTGGGTTATTTTAAAAGATGGCTATCAATTGTCAAAGACAGGTAGATGATCTCCATTCATAGGATCCATGGAGAGAGAGAGACTGCAGATTATAGTGATGGTGACAGAATCACAACAGTAGCTTCAGGTACTTTCTAGATATGATAGGAACAGTTTGTACAATATGGATGACACTTCCCTCTTCTATAAGATAGACCAATCCACCACCATTTCCACTGTGAGTGATGTGAAATGGTAGAAGATACTCAAGGTCTGTGTGTCAGTGGCCTTCAGTAGTATTATCAGGGTCAACTAGTAATTCACTACACCAAATGTGTTGGGGATAATAAACTGCAACAGATCAACATGCCTTCTCAGAACTGTCCAGCAGCATAATCTCTTTCATCTTCTCAATATGTGAATGAAACCAGCACTGTCTAAGGTTAATGCAAATTCTACCTTGCACCTACTTTCAGACAAGTAGGCTGACCAAGGCTTTTGAGATAATCAATTAGGCATGCAGTACATTATGAGGCTGAGAGCCAATATTCTGTATTCTAAATGTGTGTTATCAGTACCAGCAATGATAATTTTTGATGATATGACAGTGGTTACAGGGATTTGATATTGGGGGAGGGAGGAGGGGACAGTTGTTAGGAATTATAATCCTGTGTACATATACAATGATATGTATATACAAAATAACACAGGGTGTGGATGTGGCAAATATTTTATCATTTTATCATTATCTTATCATATGGTCTCTGTCAATTAGATGATTTTAAAAGGTAGATTCACATCAAACACATGACCTTCCAACATGTTATATGTGCTTCTATTCTGAGATGTGGACAGGGGAGCTATACATACAAGTTCTCGAGGTGAGACCATACACTGGTCTGTGCCTATCTGCATACATTTTTTTTGAACAAATTTAACTTTTATTTGGTTTTCTGTTTTACATACATACATTTTCCGATTCACAATAATATAAGCTTGTTATACAAATTAAAACCAAACAAGTTATGGTTTGGGCCGTATCTAAAGATATTGTTATGGCCCCCACCATGTATATACGTTCTCAGAAATAATACTAAATATCATTATATAAATTATGACGGACGGCAAAGTACATTGTATACTCATTACATAGATCAACAAAAGAAGAACATTAAGTTTAAAAAGAAAAAGAAAAAAAAAAAAAAAAACAATTTTTAGAAAATGTTATATATATGGTGGTGTGTGGAGACCTGTTTACCATATATAGGCTGGTTCGGTGATTTTTTAAGACACCGTGGCTAACATGTCCTGTTTGATTTTACTTTTAAATACATTAATATACAATGAATTTCTATATTCCGTAGGTAGTCCATTCCAGGCTCTCGCACATACAACTTCAGGACTCTTTTCATATGCAGTGGCATGTATAATGGGATAATCTAATGTAGGAGCAAGACATGTACGGGTAATTCTGTTTGGGACTTTAACATTAATACCTTTTTGCACCATGTTGAAAGCATGGATTTTACAATGGTAGTCTCTCCTATCACAAAGTTTAGGTAAACATGTCAAGTTATGGATTTCATAAGTTGGGGTCAATATATGCTTATTTAGACACGTTTTTAAGCATCTATTTTGGAGTCTTTGTAACTCATCAAGTAAAGTGTCATTAGCGGATCCATAAAAAAGGTCAGCATAATCAATTATAGGAAGTACATAAGTCTTATACACTTTAAGCATCACATTGTCAGACAACATTTTTCGTAATTTATATAGCAAGAACGACTTGAAGCGCACACTTTTCATAAGCAATTTCACATGAATATTAAAAGACAATTCTTGGTCCAGGGTTACTCCTAGATATTTATAAGATATAACTTGCTTCAATTCTAGTCCATTTAAAATAATATTAGTTTTAGGCAATTTTTTCAACGTGGGACTCGCTGCAAAAACCATAATTTTTGTTTTAGTTTCATTTAATGTGAGTTTATTTCTGCTGGCCCAATTATAGAAAGAAGTAAGTGCAACTCTTAGTCGTTCTTGAACTACATCAAATGCCATTCCTGACACATACAATACACTATCATCGGCATACAACATTGTTTTATGATCATCATCGGTGCCTATACAGTCGTTGATGTACAGTAAAAAGAACAGGGGACCCAAAATTGATCCTTGGGGGACCCCACATGTCAAAGGTAATTCAGAGGATTTAATATTATTTGCTACAGTACATTGTTTGCGGTTTAATAAATAATTTTTGATGAGGTCTAAATTTTTGTGTCTAATCCCATACATTTCTAATTTTTTTAACAGGATTTCATAATTGACTGAATCAAACGCCTTTTTAATATCTATGAAGGCTGCCATAGTAAATTTACCAATATTTCTATCCCGTAATACATTATTAACAAAATAACTTATGCTATCTGCGGTGGATTTTCCTTTTTGATACCCGCCTTGCTGTTTTGTGAGAATATCATTATTTTCCATATGCTTAGAAATTTCAGTATGAATAAGGCGTTCAAGAATCTTACCAGGTACTGGTAGTACACTGATAGGTCGAAAATTTGAAACATTAGAAGCATCACCTCCTTTAGGGAGTGGTGTAATTACAGCAATTTTCCAACGGTCTGGCATAGAACTGTTATCTAGGCAAAGTCTAATAATTTTAATGAATCGTTGTGGCATTTGTAAGACAGCCTGTTTAAAGACATGGGTAGGTATATAATTCAACGAGGATGACTTAGAGATATCTAGGTTTTTTACTACCTTTAAAATATCTTCATCACTGATATCAATATTGGGCATATCATTTACACATCTCGTACCAAAAAATTCCCAGCTTAGATTGTGCTTAGATGCGAGCTTTGGTCCTATATTAACAAAGAAATCATTTATATGGTGAGCAGTGGCCCCCGTCTCTACAGGCTGACCCAGTTCATCAATCAAATTAATATTGGCTGTGTCGGAACATTTGGAGGGGACAATTTTTCTGATAGTACGCCAAAAAGATTTTGCCTCTTTAATGCTATCATCACATTCCTTTTTAAAGTAGTTATGACGAGCAATTTCTCTCTCTAAATTTACAGAATTTCTCAAAATGCGTGCATTATGCCAGTCTAATACAGATTTAGATGTTCTGGCTTTTTTTAGAGCCTCATTTTTGTCATTGGTGCGCTCTAATAAATAGTTTGACATCCATGGAGCGCTTTTATCTAGAATTTTAAATTCTCGAATTGGGCAAATTTCATTCAGTACATTTGTAATATTATTTTCAAAAATATTCCAACATGTCGTAACATCAATACAATTATCAAAGATATCCCATTTACAAGTAGACAGATTTTGAAGGAACAGATCCTTGTTATAATTTTTGTAAGACCTCCCAGTGAAAAATCTATAACCCTTTTTGACAGAATCATGTTTTCTGAGAATGTACACAGGTAAATGATCACTCAGGTGTATATCAAGTGGTCCATACGATACCAAATTTACACAATTGGTAAAAATCAAATCCAGACATGTATTATAACCGGCTGTAGTTGTTACACAATTTATAAGTTGTCGCAAGTGAAAGTTATCCATGGTCTCATACAATAAACTACGTTCATTATCATCAGTTAGGGCATCGACATTAAAGTCACCAATACATACAACATCATAATTGTCTAAATTTTGAATTTGTAGGAAAAGAGTTAACATAGTGTTACAAAAAGTAGCCAAATTTCCCTGGGGTGGCCTGTAGACATTACATACAATAGTTTTTTTTGATTTACCTTTTTGTATTATCAACCATTGGACTTCTATATCCATAGTACCTCGGTTTAAATGGCGTAAGGTTTCAGCAGAACATACAACAGTATCTAAAGCATGGGCAATAAGGCCTCCCCCTCTGAACACACTGATTCGATCATGTCTATACATTGAGCATCTGTTCAGTTTATAGTGAAAATCTGTGTCAGTATCATTCAAATATGTTTCAGAAAACAAGAGTACATCAATATTCTTATTTTCAAGTTCATCTTTAATGCCAGCTGTCTTATTTCTAATGCTTCGAGCATTTAAATGAACTACAGAAAAACCGACATCAAAGTTAGGTAATCTAGTCATGGGTGTCATGTATAATCAGTAGTTTGACGACATTTTTAGTATTGACAATAAACACATTACATACAATATAGTATACAACAGGTGTGTCACACATCACCACAAAAAAACAAATCAGAAATATAAAAAAGAAAAAGAGAAAAAAATACATCTTGGAGGGCTTACGGCTCTGATGGCCACCCATCCATTACATCAGGTATCGACCCAGGGCTTGAGCTCCAGGTTATAAATCTATGTTACTTAATTAATACATGTCAGTTTAAGAGTTTGTTATATTATATTAAATTACATGAGGTTACATTTAGTAATAGAAGTATATATATATATACCTGTTATACGATTTGTACGACTGAGATTATTTATTTACGCATCAGGGTTTGTATTATCACCTGATAACACTCGTCTAAGCCGCATAAGCAGCTTACCCTGGATGTTTGAACCATTTAGGTTACCTTCCCTGCACAGTCTGTATTGGCCGAGGTGGTACCCAACTCCATAAGCTGGGTGGAAGCTTCCTTCATATAGGTTTGCTGTACCGGTAGAAATTAGATAGTCCTTGAGTTCTGGGTCTGCAAATTTGAATGCATTCAACTTATACATAACCAATTCAGCTTCTCTTGCCCATTCTGGAGTATCTTTCAGAGCTTTGGTGGCAGCCATCATCTTGTATGGGCATGACATTTCAAGTATACTAGCAGATATATCTTCTCTGTTACAGTACTTGGCCTTATAAAACTGAAATCCTTGCTCTACGGAATTAAATTGTAGTTCACCATTATTTATGTCACAAGGATATAGATTTGAGAGGCGGTGGTGTGCTGAGCGGTACATGAGTCCGTCTGGGGTAGTGGCTTCTGAAGCCATTTCCATAGTAAGGCCAAATGGTAGGTCGCCCAGGTGTTTGTGGCTATACGTTTTGTCATTGATAATAATGGTACGCTGGCGTAGTTTGGCATTTATGTTTTTACTCTTACACAGAAAAAACATTGCGCGCAGGTCAATAAATTGCCTAGTCTCCAATTCTGAGAGCTCATCCCCAATAGACACATTTTTCCATTTGTCTTTACCCTTTAGGTTTTTTAACTTTTTGAATAGTTCTCCCTTGCATTGTAGATTCATGAAAATCACTCTAATTTGCCTATGTTCTCCACCTGCCTTCTTGCGTTTAGGGCCCTCTCTACGTACCATGGCGATCATTTCGACGCCCCATAGAACCCCAGTGTCTGTAAATAACTGCTTCATCTCTTCATACAGATCCTCACCTTCTGTCTCCATGAGACCTTGGATGATTACCACTTTCTGGGACTCAATTTTGTCCGATTTTTCGAACCTGTTTTGGTGTTCATGGATCATTTTGGTTGTAGCGTCTACCGTCGTATTTACTAGTTTTAGAGTGTCCTTGACCTCACTAGTGGATTTAGAGTTATCGCCCAGTTTCGTATTTACACTGTCCAATGTTTCATTTATCTTCGTATTTGTGGCATTTATACCTGTAATTGAGGTCTGGATGGTCTGTAAAGTCTGCAAGGTTGTAGCAGTGAGTAATTCTTGTGCGGACATTCTTGATCCTAGGGAATTTACTGCAACTATCACGTCTGCGAGAGTCGCTGTCTCTGTCAATAATGGTGATGCCGCCATTGTTGTGACCGGTGGAAAGTCGAGTTGATTATTGACTTTCGATCTAGTACTTGATGCAGGCGTGGACATTTCCCAGTAACGGTGTGCCAGGGTAAGTATTATTTACAATTAACTCGAAAAGAGCATTCCCCACGCGTAGGTTGACGGTTTTTTTTGTTGAGAGTGTTGGAGCTCGTGCCGTGTAGGTGTTTACCCGGTTGCCGCCATCTTCTGAGTTTTTTGGACATGGGGTTCTATGTAAAGCTGCAATTGCTAGGCAACCACATGACATAGCAACCATTTACTAGCTATGTTCATACTGTGTGATGTGCACAAGGGAGCTATATGCAATTTGAAACCAGTGAACTATGTCCTTGAGGGGAGACTATGCACAAGCCATAGTATATGCCTAAAGGTATGAATCTAGGCATTGTTGCTATGCAAAACCGCTATTGCTAGGCCACCACACAACCTAGCAACCTTTTATCACCTATATTTCTAGTCTATGATGCAAGTCAAAGAAGAGTTAAATATAAGTTTACATCAGGGGAGTATGTTGCTGAAAGGAAACCATGCAGATATGAGCATTCAAGCATATTTTCAGGCTTGGTTGCTATGCAAAGCTGCTGTTGCTAGGCAACCACACCACTTAGCAAAAAAAAAGAGCAGCACTGTATTCTACTAAGCTGATTTATAGGGGGTAGGACCCACCAGATACTTTCTAGACTGCACATTTATGTTATTCAAAGTGACATCTGAATCTATTGCCAGCCATTTTGAATTTCAGCCATATACAGCATTGCCATTAAATTTTATGATGTAGAAACATGCCTATTCTCAATCAGCACTCTTTTTAGCATAAGAATCAGGAGAATTGATAAAGATTTAGCATGGAAAAACATTCATTTACATAAAGAGGGAGATAATTGAAATGGAACAGCATCGTATTGGTTCAAGGTAGTGTCTTTGCATCCAAGGCAATAACATGTGTCATAGTCATCAAGGAATTCTGCAAAATGTCTCATATTATTTAGAAAGGTTTGGCCTACATAAATCATATTAGATATTGTGCTTAGAAGGGGATAAGGGCAAGTTTTATACATGTATCTGGGGCGCATTTAAGATTTTCAGTAAAAAAAAAGGAACTTTGTAATTTTAATCTTCCGTCTTCCTGACTGTCTGGTACACTCAAATCTGAACTTAAAAACATGTATTAGGGCTTAATGAAAAGCTTATTATGTCCTCTTTCCAACAAGACCAATAGCTTCAGGCTCCAGACAAGGTAAGATAGTCTTAGAGCTTGGGGACTGAGCATACCCCTTGAATAACATGGTACCAAAACTGACCCAAAAGTGGTCTCAACCCGCACATGGATAATGAGCCAAAACCGGTAGTGCATCCCAAGATAATCATTGTTAACATCTTGAATCTTGTTCAGGGGACCCTAAGGATAAAAAAATACCTGTCACGTTGGGATGTGGAGGGGGGTGCATGGTGGGCCCTATCAGCCCCCGGCCTACCAGCACGACCTGAGGCAATTTGATATTCTATAGTGACATATCAGCCCGACTCAGCCTGGACTTTCAACAAGTGCTCGATCTACACTCACACTACCAAACCCTTCACAAAATTACACTCACACCATGATCACTTATTGACTTCATACTGATGTAACATTTATCGTTTGGTGTGTGTGGCTTCAGTAGCCGCTTACTCAACCTATAGTTCCTACCCTGATCAATCACCGTGGAGGACCCACACAATCAACCATTCACACACCAGCTATTTAAATTTTGGCAATAGTCCACCTTCTATATCACTCATACTTCCATCTCCCCAAAATCCCTCTAACTCACCCTCAGGTCCTCCCATTTTTCAAACCACAGCCTCATCTTGTCATATTTTCTATACCTTATTTTCCAACTTTAGGCCAATCCCCCTGTCCTTGTCACTACAATCTAGCCTAGAATGGATGTTGAGTCACAGGAAAGGGGGCAGGATAAGAGAAAATAGGGATAAGCAGTGGATACCATCTAGTGCATGGTCACCCGAGACAAAACTAATCCAGCACATCCTTCCCCATCAGAACCATTAATACCCTATCCTCTCTCCTCCCCCCATCCTGCCACCCCAGACCCCACACCTAGGATCTTCAGCCATTGACTTCTTATGTAGATACCAGGTAGTCAACCACAGCTAGGCCTCCAGGTAATTGTATGTATAGATATATATGTGTGTGATGTGAAATTTGAGGGCAGACAGGAATTTAAAGTGACATAATAAAAATCCAGAGAAAAGAAAACAAGGCAGGGTACCCCAGTACATGTACATAATAGTAAAGCAAAGTGGGGAGACAATCAATAAGGGAAAGGGGAGGCAGAGGGAGGAAAAGTGGGAGGGATGAGGCAGGGGAAAGGCAGTAGGCTATAAGCAATGGGCAGGGGGAAATGTGAAGGAGGAGTCAGGAGTATACGAATACTGGTAGGACTTGGGGAATGTGTTGATGGTCTGAGAAAATTTGTGAAAATATCCATGTCCAAACATGCATTCTGATGGCTTCTGGGAATAACTTTATAACTTTGGTTCTAGTAGGAATATTTGAAAAATTCTTTCATTGTTGGAAAGCCCAGAATCTGCACACAATTCTGAAGGTAACTATCGCCAAATTCAAGGCCACTGTCGCCACTTTTTGGCTACATGGCGACAGTTGCCCAGCCCTGCAAAGGCAAGCCAGGTCCTGTTATATAGCAGTGTATAAACCGTGTATAATCCAGGTATGATGTTCTATGACTTTCATGCATTGATGATAATAGTGATGATACTATTGTTTTAGCATTCATAGAACTGTATTTGTGATACACACCAACCAGAAAAACCTGTTCAATACTAGGTGCCACCTGGTGTGTATGACATGCGCCAAATAGGAAATGGGACAATTCCGGAATTGCCCCTCACTTATTTTGCACAATTCCAGAATTGCCCCTCTTGGGTTGCGCAGTTTGGGAATATTTTAATGAAATATACAGTTTGACATGGGACAGAGCCTTACACAGGGGCCCTGCCTGGGATCTATGGAGAACTAAGTTTTAAATATAGTCACTTGTAAAGTTTACATGCATCAGGGCTTGGTATTTTTAATAGCTGGAGGTATAATTCTCACAGCTTCATTCCCACCTACAGTTAGGTCTATGCTGCATTGGACTTGCCCTATAAGAGGCATTACACCTTCAGGGTGGGGCAAACAATGAATCAGAATAAAATTTCTAAATATCTGTCTCAAAATCAATCTGTTTCATGAAAAGGCCAAAAAAAAGGTTTGTTTCCAGTAACCCGACCGACCTCAGCTAAATGGGGCCGACCTCAGATTTTTTTTGAAACTTTTCCTGACTTTTGAACTTTTTGAAGTTTTTTTTCCTTCAAAATCTCTGTAAGTCTTTACTTGACATTCACTTTACTTGACATTCATTTACATATTTTCGCATCATCCCCTTGTATTCCATGCAGGGAAGGATCGTTTCTCACAATAGTCAGTTAAAACCCAGCAAAGAAAGACTATAGGAAGCATTGGCTACTAAAAAAAAAAAAAGAAGAAAATCCTGACCTACCGACCTCAACTTTTCTGAGCATGTTACCGAAAAAGCAACCTTCTTTTTTTTGGCCTAATTATTATTCCTGCTTTAGTATTCCCAAACTGCGCAGATTCCCACATTGTGCATAACATGTATACCGACTTTGCTGGTTTAATTATCAGCCAATAAAGTCACACCACCTATTCACTGCGGTCCTCTCGGGGGGGGGGGGCAGTAGGTACCCATCTGATAATTTGCTATCAGTGGTAAACCACTGGTAATTAGCTTCAGCAATGGCTGTGCCCATTGGACAATCCGCTATCTTCGTATAGGCATCATGTAACTGTCAATGGACTATTCTGGGTATTATCATTATTTTACCCCTTTATTAATTTCTTCGCCACACAGGCCTGAGCTCTGCCCACAAGCCTACAACTCACCCCCTGCCTTCACTCAATTATAAGCAGAATCTGCTTGTTAGGGAACAACGACAAACCTTGTCTCCCTCCAAGTGGGACCAGTGGATTACCCCACATGACCACTGGAGTATACAAACAAGATTGTCCCTAAACACAACCGCACTGGAGACATTGCGACATACCAGATCCTACCAGATCCAACCGGATACAACTAGATCATACCGGATCACATTAGTCACAACCAGTGAGCTGCTCACCGCCTTGCGCAATGCAGATTGCAACATCTGTATTGCGACACCGGGTGAGCAGATTGCAACATGTTGTGAGCTGCTCACTGGGTATATAATAAGCCACAGGAGCAGCTCACATCATCTCTCCATACCCGAACCTACACCTCACACCTAGAACCTACGACAGGTTGAGCCACAGGCTCAGGGGCTGAGCTTGGACACTGGTGAGTGTATCATTGTTACCACCTGTATGAACACTCATGTCAGCTGTGCCATAAAGAGGATCAAATGAACTTCTCTGGATTCAGTGTTTATCACTTCACCTACATGTAACAGTTCGTTGAGATAACTATCCCTTAGTCAAAGTTAGCTAGCCTGAAAATCGTCATTTGAGTTTATTTATTCTTTTAAAAGAATTTTCTGAGAAAACATACTTATGCGACCTGTTTCACAACCATTCTTTATATAAGATCAATCGTTCCAGTCTATGAGTAAGCACATATGATCAGTCATTTTGGAATAATTAAAAGTGTTTCACAACAAGCAGTTACTCGTATTTGAACATAAGAGTGGTCCTTTAGAAACAGCTGTCAATTAGACATAGGGGCAGTAATTAAGATCAGTTGTTAGGTCACTCACAGCCCAATCATCCAACTAGTAAGATTGATCACCCAGTTCAGAATATGTCTTTACTTCGTAATTTCATGACAGAAAAGGGTATTATAAAAGGGCATTTCATTTTTATATATGCCATCATGCATTAAAAGGATTTGTGGAATTCCACTTATTGATAAGATTTTTCACATTTATATGTACCCTTAACCTTCCACATAAATCAGCTACTTTATAAATGTTGGTTGTATGTCAATCCTACACTGGCCCTTTACTCATAAGTTTCACTCACTTTTGAAACCCTTCCACTGGTAGCAATAAGCCAATGAATAATCTTAGGATGACCAAATGAGTAATGTTGCATATACCAATATAACTCGGACATAGTCCTTTGTGAAACAGCTCTCAGGGCACTTACTAGGTTGAATAAGGCATACCTACTTGGATTTCTGTTCAACCAAAAGCATTTAAGCTATTATTATAATCAAATTTGATCTTTATCTATTATTTTGTTACTGTAAAAGTTGTTTCTCTGAGTCTTGGAAGTCAGTATACAGTTTAGAAGGTACCATAATATTGTGGCAAATAAGTACCTCACCGCTTTAAGATTTGGAGGGGTTACAAGGTAAAGCTAAGTTTCTTGACTCCCATACCCCAGTGCAAATATGAGACGGGGGTTATTCAGTACTTTAGAAAGTCTTAACTATACATGAAGAATACCCCTGTTATATGAGTTATATGAGATATGAAGAACAATAGCAATGAATAATAGACACAACGAATTAAGTTGATATATCTTTTAATTTACCTATGATTTACATATCTAACAACCAGAAGGACAAATGGTAGGCAAGTACACATGCTTTCCCAAGCCCCATCTTCCATCAAGTTTGATCTAGCATACATTTCAGCAATATCAATGGCTGTAGAACTATTTACAATCCAGTTTGTGTTGTTGATCACAACAAAAACAAACGCCCATTGAGGAACATATAAAAAGGCAATATGCCTTTTCAATTAGGTAACAAGTGTAAACATCGGTATCAATACCGAGTTACCTGGAATAAATTACCAGCTCTGAACGTATGTAAAAATACGAACACACGTTGGGATCAATTTCGGGTATATCATTCCTATAAAATAAAAAGATGAAGGACAAAACTCAAAACCAGAGTAAATAACGATGTATAAGGGGCTAATAACATGGTAGCATGAAGTTGGCTGCCTTTTGGTAAAATTTCAGTATAAACAACAAAGTACACCTTGACAATTCCAAATTTGTTTGAATATCTAAAATATATTTGCTTAACCTGTCCAATTCAAGATTTCTGTCCTAATCAAGGTACTAGCAACACCCATTTCAATTTAGATACGGATCACATGTATGACAAGTACAAATAGGCTATTTTGGGCTGCCGTATATCCTAACAAATAGGACAAGTTTCACAGATTCTTAGCAGCTAATTAGAGACCTTTTTTTTCTTCTTGCAAGGGGAACATAGCGGTAGTCAAAACAAAAAGGAATATTTCAGCGATTCTAAAGAACGATTTGTATAGATAGTAGAAAGACATACCCTTTACACATCATTTAATCCAACAATGGGTTGTGAGTACTCACATGTGCTCCTGTTCAAAACAAAATACGCTTACACATCCTCATTATTTTAAATACATTCAGGAACATTTACACGTATATGCATTAAACATGTGGAGATGTATATCCAAAACGCCTAGCCCTATCATATAAATAAAGCTAGAAAATCACTTTGCAGAAGCAACTACTGATAAGATAAATTAGGCGAATTGATATTATTTACACAAAACCATATGAATTAGAGGAATACTCATATACCCGTTTCACAACACTAACAACAAAATTCGGCCATGTGTCACGTACAACTATAGTGTACAGCAAACAACGTATATTCAACTCTGCTATACGACCAATTATATTCTCTAGTAGATAACATGCAAAGCAATATATTACACTGCATATAATGGTATAACATAAATAAAGATAAGCCATAAACACCTAATGCTTTTCATTCCCAATAAAACCCTGTCTAAAACGGTACAGAGTTTGATGATTAAAACATAACACATTCAACCATACGTAGATACAGAATTTGATAATTCGATGTATACTAAACACACATTTTTCAACAGACCCTCACACTGGATACCAATGAGGTGCTAAAATGACATATCTTTAATGAAAATATGGTGAGAGTTGTCTAGAAATTGGAAACAATAATAAGGAAACGTATTCCGACTTTGTATTCCAAATAAGTGAGATAATTGCAATTTATAATTTATATAGTCTGAATTATTTGAATGTCAGATTTAATTCTGTACAGGTATAGTTGTGTTTAAGTATCTGGGATAAAACATATAACCTCAATCATTTAGGACAACATGTGTCATGATACATACAGATGAACGGACAAGAAAACTCATCCTGAATCCCTGTTTGTGCCTAGACATGACTAGAACAATGATACTTTCACATCACTGTGGATCGTCTTATATTAAGCGGAATCATTGGATGTAGCCAATGTGAGTGCACTTAGTGCCATCATAGTTGAACAGAACAATAGGAACGAGATCATTTACTTATTTACACATATTAATGTAATCATCCTCGTTTTCACTCAATTACAGGAACATATTCACAACACATCTAAGACTACTGTAAAATCTACACTCATTCATGAATATTTCTATGTGATTGCCTCTGCAAGCAGAAATTCACAATTCACCAACATGCCTACATAAATAGAACAATTGCTGTAGAAAAGGAATATGCGATTGTCATATATATATATATATATATATATATATATATATATATATATATATATATATATATATATATATATATATGGTAAACACTTCATTGCATGTTAGTGCTTTCAAACTAGAACACATCTTCTCCCATATAATTACAGTTGATTTCAATTCAACCATATCCCATTTAGGCCACATATCATCATCAACACCTGATTTATTCCAATGAATTTTATGAAGCAGCCATGCCAGTGAGAACAAGCTTAACTCTATATATCACCAACAAACTCCTGATACTCAGTTGGACAACACTTGGTAGAAGTAGAATCTGTTTCTATCTAGTTGTACGGTTTTAGATCTATCACATTTTGGATGGCAGTTTTCTTCTGATTATGAATTCAATTTCAGTAACATGTAAATATAAGGCAATAATACATGCATATGTTCCATTTCACAAATAACCGTTGTATAATATTCATCGGAAGAATTGTGTCCCTGAGGTTTAATGCACCAATAACATATACAAGCAGCATGAGAATGGTTGTGAATGCTTCAATTTCAGCAGCAAAATAAAAACAATAGCTCATGATTGAAAATAAACTACATGTAACGCTGATACGGCCCAATAATAACAGATTGGGGCTGAATCCATTTTGTTGTTACGGTTGGAGTTGTATTGGATTCACCATAACTTTGACTGGCATTCCACATGTTTTGTTGCATTTGGGATTGATTGAATGGTTGGTTACCATAGGAACCTTCCTGCCAACCTTGAGGAGCTGTTTGGGAATACTGTTGTGGTTGCCCCCCAACATTTTGAGGACCTCCTTGTGCGAAATTATTGCCCTGATACTGTTGTTGGTGTGTCGGAAATGTGCCATGTATTTGTGGTTGTGGATGTGAATAGTTTGTCTGTTGTCGTGGGTAGCTACTGCCTACTGGGGTGTTCTGACCATCCGTACTCAATGCCCCCATTGAATGTGGCATTCCTTGTTGCTGCATGTTTGAGTGTTGTGGACCTCTGTTTTGCTGGGATGAACCCTGGTTTGGTGGTTGATGCATCCCAACTGTATTCATCATTGGGTTGTTCTGTGGAAATGGATGTCTATTTTGTATTTGCTGAAACTGTTCTTGCCACCCCTGTCTTTGTGGTTGCTGTCCCTGCTGGCACTGATGAGTGTTTCCAACAATAGAACTAGGCTGAGCAGGCTGTGGCAATGTTTGAGAGCCACCTTGCACAGAATCTCCTGGAGCACTGTTCTCTGCAAAAGCTATAAGAGGAGGCATTAGCTTTTTTGGTTTATGTGCTGCTTGTTGGTCTGGTTCAGAGGTTGGTGAAGATCTTTTGTTATTCTGATCGTGTACTGCTACATCTGATGTTTTAGCAATCCCACATTTGGGTGGAGATTGTTGCTCCTGAACTATTGATGTGTTGAGCTGTGTGGCTGCCACATTTGTTACGCCTGTGTCATGTGTAATTTTAACTGATGCCTCTGCATCAGGAGAAACCTTATCTGCTTCTTTCTTCTCTAGTTCGATACCAGGAGTTTGAGGCTTCCCTTCATTTAAGAGTCTTAAATTTGCATTTACTTGTGCTGTTGCAAGGTCAGAAGCCATTTCTGGGGTAGGTAACTGTGATTTTAGTATACTTCTCCCTCCTACGTAAGCACCTTTCACTGGGGAATTCTCTAAAGATGTATTTGGACTTTCTTGCATCAAATGAATGTCATCAAAGCCTGGGTGGTCTAAACTAGCACCATCTGCAGATTCATTCTTTATATCCGGAAAGTTTTCTGACAATACAGCTAAATCCTGATCCATCATCATTTGCTTATTCAATAATTTCTGTGCCCGCTTTATCTCCCTTCTTTGACGCCAGACCACAGCCTTTTCCTCATATTCTGCATTTCCATGGTCTCTGTAATTCAGACTCTTATGCTGGTAAAACACAAGTGATATCCTAGTAGGATTGTAACGGTTTGGTTTCTTCATTGCAGTGGTTGCATGAAGTTCACGTTTTGCTACCTCAAACACAACAGAACCATGGGTTAGGGCTATGGCCACCCCTCCCACCTGTGGATCTTGAAATAGGTGGGAGTTGTCTGTGAAAACCTCTTTAATTGTTTCTGGTGAAGGAGCAATTGTGTTGGCAGGTTTATTTGGACTTGATTCAACTGGGCCCTCTGTTGTTTGAGGTGGTGGTGACTGTAGATGGGGCGCTGGAAATTTACCCGCTTCAACACTTGAACCTATAGTGCCATTGGTGACCGGATTTGGTGCATACCATCCAGGCCCTTGGGGATTAAAATGAGGCCCCTGAGTCGATTTTTGAGGCATACAATGAGATGGCCACTGTTGATCTGGCACCCTATTAGAGATTGGCCGAGATGGAGATGGATGTTGATATGTGCCAGTTGGCATTCCTTGCATGGGATTTGAGTTTTGACCTACTTGGTTATAGCTGTGCTCAGTTTGGGCGTGATGTTGCTGGTTTACCTCGTTGTTGTTTACATTATTATAGGCATTATAGTATGCCTGATTTTGTGAGTATTTCGACTGATATTGTGCTTGTGCAATAACAGGTGAGGCAGCTGGTGGTGGTGTAACTGGCCCATCCAACTGAGGTGGCCATTCTGCTTGTGCTATAACAGGTGAGGCAGCTGGTGGTGGTGTAACTGGTCCATCCAACTGAGGTGGAAAGGGTGACGCTCTCTGAATCTCTGACACAGATGAATGGTGGCTGGTTGTTGATAGGACTGAAGCTGGCCGTGATGGCGTGCTTGGAGTAAGAGGGTACATCGGACCTGATGCAGGTTGCTGAGGCCATGGTTGTTTCTGCTGATACTGTTGTTGATCATTTTGCATTTGATTTGCCACGTTTTGGTGCATGGAATGTGCATTTTTAATTAGATGGTTTTGTTGCTGATGATGCTGAGTCATTGTTTGGTTAGATTGAAACATGTGTTGCTGCTGCTGCCGCCGCTGTTGCTGCTGCAGTTGCTGCTGCTGCTGATGATGATGTTGCTGCTGTTGTAGAAATTGGTTATTAGCTGCTTGTTGCATTGGACTTTGTTGATTAATCATTCCAGCTTGGGATGTACTATTGTTGTATTGAACCATTCCTGATTGCTGCCAGCTTTGAATTGGAGATTGGTTTGAATTTTGCATTTGAGAAATATTCTGCTTGGGGTCCACCTCTTGTTTTATCATTGTTTGTTGATTCATCTCTAGCTGCTTTCTATAATTTTGTTGATGACTGGTAAATCCATTTTGAGGATGTCCCCCATATTGCTTCATCATTTGCTGCATTGGATTATTCGGCATATGTGCATGTGCTACAGCATGTTGCTGCGGAGGGGAATTTTGGTTCAGCTGTGAAGCATGATGCTCCATCTGAGTTGATTTGTTCCCAGCCATCCCTTTATCAAGACTTGGCTCTGTCAACATCTGCTGCATTGCAGGATGGTTTGGCCCAAGTGTATTGTGTGTCCGATTTTCCTTTTGCAAGTTAATCTTTGCTTTATCATCTTGCTGAGGTTTATTTACTGTGGGTTGTTGATGTTTTTGAGTTGCATCTAACATATTCTGTGGTGAAGATTGCTGAGATTTATTTTGTTGTTGAACACTACTATGCATTGGCTGTTTATCTAAGTCCATCTGCTGTATTTGGGATTGGCTCTGATTAGGCTGGGCGTTAGGGATCTGAGAGGGACTGTTGTGTATTTGCTGCTTTTGGTGTTGTTCCTGAGGGGCCTGCTGCTGTGTGTGTTGCATTTGCTTTGAAATCTCCTGGATGTTTTGTTGCACAGGACTATGCAGCATTGGCTGTCCTGGTGACTGACTCACTTGTTGTTGCTGCTGCTGCACATTCTGTTGCTGATTGACTTGTGTGGGCTGTTGCATTTGTAGCTGCTGCTGTACTTGATGTTGCATATTTTGCTGCTGCGTCTGCTGGTGTTGCATTGGTTGTTGTGTTTGCTGTTGAATATGTTGTTGTTGCTGCTGTTGTTGCTGTAATTGATGGTGCATCATTTGTTGCTGCACTGGCTGGTGTCCCATGTAGTGCTCTATTTGATGCTGCTGCTGTGTTTGCTTCTGTTGCTGCATTAGATGTTGCTGCATCATTTGTGTTTGCACCATCTGTTGCTGTCCAACTTGATGCTCATTTGATGGATGCTTCAATTGACCCACATCGTTTTGTTGTATTTGCTCGTGTTGTTTCACTTGAGTTTGTGGGACACTGCTAATTGGAAATTGCCCCTGCATTTGAGACTGTCTTGGATCTTGCTGATTAGGATATTCTGATTTGATTTGGGGTATTTGTTGATGGGGATTCTGCTGGTTTTGGAACATCTGACCCATTGCTCCTTGATACATTTGATTGTCAAATCGTGAATTCAAATTCTGTTTATGTCGCACAGCCTCGTTGTAAGATGGTAGAGGCATGACTTGTGAGGGTTTGCCATACTGCCTGTAATTTGGCCATCTTTGCCAATTGTGCATTTGTTGTGTTGGTTTTTTGTTTTCTTGAAACCAAGCCTGAAGATTAGGCAAATTAGGATTTGCATTGTGGATATTGCGAGGTGACATCATCCTTGATATACCAGGGAGATAACCACGTGACACTTTACCACGACCAAAACTTGGAGACCGTGGAATTTTACGTGCTGGTGAACCGTCTTCTGACCATGCACCATTTGGGGAAACAGGTATACGTGTTGATTTTAGCAAAGGTTTTCTTCCTCGTTTAGAAGGGGTAGATCCCGATTTTGCTTTCAGCAACTCTAACCTTTTTTTCTTAGAGAGAACTGGCTCTGTTCGTATGCGTAAATTTTGGTTGTATTCAGTAAGAATATTAAGACTACCATTTTGAACCTTTTGTGCCTGTCCCTCAGCACTTCCAAATTCATCAGTCATGTCAAGTACATAGAGTGGTAAAACATGCAACTGTTCATCCTCTGCAGGTCCAAACCCACGGTGCTTTGTTAGAGTCACCACCTGTAAATGAAGAGGAAAGTCCAATATCAGAATACATGGTATGCACTCCGATATTTCATAAAGACTACAGTATCATAATTTTATGAACGATATGCGCAAGTATATGCATTAGGCCACACCAAAAAAATAAGTTGGTCTACGGATTTTGGTTTTGAAAAATGGTGCGAGCAAGTGAAATTTTTTTTTTGTTTAAGAATTTATTTTGATTTCCAATGGATTTCTTGCTGGAAGAGTGAGGCGAGCGAAAATTTTTTATTTAAAAAAAAAAATTGCCAAACATCACAAAGAGAAAACTTGTAGACAGTGAAGCGAGCAAAATCCGTACCGTAATCTCTCACGTATAAGTCGCACCTCACCTATAAGGCGCACCCCCAACTCAGGGAGGTCTGTTTCACGTATATGGCACACCTCTAAGGGCAGACTTTTGTTATTTTAGTACTGTTCTATAGTAGAAATACCCCCCTATAAGGCGCACCCCAAACTCAAGGCAATGTCCCTCCCACGTATAAGACTCAGCATAAAGAAAAAAAATTTGTATTTCTGAAAATATGGAGAGGGAAATCCGAGACCAACTTATCTTTTTGGTGTGGCCTTACCTATATATAAGACATGATTGTTTCTTATGCAGAAATATAGAACACTGTGCTCAACGAGGTGTCAGAGAAGGCTTTATTTAAAATTACCACCGCTCTCATGAGAACGATAACCCCTCACTCATATGGACAAGCAACAACAAAAACAACATCACTCTCTTACCATCGTACAGCCATTGTTCATGTTGTGTATGTCTTTGTGGGAATGGGCGCAGAAGTCCATGCATGCTGTCACCCCAGAGAATGGTTGGCCTGGTTTCTTTCCCAGCCGACAGGCTTTTGCAACATCCTCATACGCAGTCTAAAATTAAAAATGAAATAGGTTTAGAAACCAAAAACCATTCACAAAGTAAGAAAACCAGCTAAATATCTTAATGAGCTGTTATTGTAAGTCGTTTGTTTTTTCGTTTTTTTCTTTTACACACATCAGCGCTCTACCCCTTTTAAGACATATGTTCATTTCAACACCTTTATTTGTAGTAATGGAATACTTATCATCTTAGCATGCACATTTCTCGAGACAATTATCAAATACGCACCATGTTTCTAAATGCGTCTGGAGCAACACATTTATACAAAGGACTAAGTTCCGTGGCCAAATTCAGCATATGCTCCTGTAATATGGGCTCCTAAAGTGAAATGAATGTATCACATTAAATACAATATCATATATATTGAAACAATAGAACAGTGCATTTAATCAATTTACCAGTTTTAATCAGTGTAAACTTTGCACACACCTTCCCCTTAACTAGTTTTTCACCATGCCATTTTCTCTTTTCATCAAACGTGCTGTACATATATTCTGATTAACGTAGATAATGTTTGATTAAGGTATATAAATGAGCAATCTGTTAGAATAAAAATGTTAGCCAGATATCCCGTTAGCCTACATATTAAATTGATGGCAGCTAAAGCACATATTTCACATGTTGACAATGACAATAGCGCAAAGGATATACGCTCTTCTACACCTGAAGCTGTTGAAATGCCCTTCTACTCACTTAGTCTGCTTCTAGGACAAAATGCACCAAGAGAGATAAGCTCACCTGATTCTCATCTTTGAGCCTAAATTTGCGAGGTGTGGGACTCCTGGAATATTTGCATGCGTTGTAGTACATTGACCACGAACAGCCAAAGGAGAACGAGGCACCTGACTGTCCTTCAGCACCCTGGCATGCACATGTGCGCCTAGATATGCAGCAAAAAAGACAAAGAAGCCAAGAATTTGAAGCCATGACAAGCTACAGGTATGTTTCAAATGTTCTGCATGTTTGTTTGGAATATTGTCAAAAGTAATGATCAAAGGACTACCTAGGGATTTATTATGGGATAAGTTCAGAACAAGTGTACTTCAATCAATAGCTATACGCCCATCAGTGTATATTATAAAATCTACCATCTTTTGCACTCTTTCACTTTGTTCATGTAATATTCACTTGAGATATGAAATATTTTACGTACTGTTCATTGATTCCACAGCGCCTTTCTGTCTCAAATCCATTCTTGGCCACATTTTGCACCATGTAGTCATAAAGTTCAGTTGCTCGTTTCTCGGGGACACCTTCCCACAAGACAATGTTGACGGTGATAACTGCTGTCTCACATACATGTCCAGGACGAGGGCGGCATATTATCAAAATTCGCTCCTCAGGACCGGACCGACGGACGATCTTTAGATAGAGAACAACGTATATTAATATAATGCCATTGAACTTCATTCAGTACCAAAAATTAAGTTAATTGCTCTGTACCATTGTTCACTTCAAGGGCATTTAAAACAATCTATTCATTGTCATTCCATCAAGGCATCTTATGGGTTATCTTTAGGTGGATAGATTGGGTTATCTTTAGGTGGATAGATGACTCTCAAGACACTTCATACCAAAGTAACCAAAGAGCATCTTCTAATTATGAACAGTGTCGTAGGCCACAGCTATTTACTTACCCATTTTGCAATCGGGCATCCTTGTGAACCCTTGCCTTCCTTCCCAGTGAAGCGGACCTTCTCAATACGGATTGCATTACCCCTGAGACCAGAGCGCTCCTCCATTAGTCTCCGTACACCAGGTACATCTCTCGCCGCACCAAGATGGGTGTAATAAGGTCCTTCAAACAGTTCATCTCGTGAGGCTGGAATAGATTTCATGTTACTTTAAACATGCATGTTTGGAAAATTATTTTGATTTCGACCACATTTCAAATAAAACACAGACATGTGTGATTCCTTCTAACCCGGCTGCAAATCCAAAGTTGATTCAATTACATATGTAGCATACTCATTGTTGCTATATATTCTTATCAATACCCGGGTATACATTCCCAAAAACATGTGCATTATATTCCAATATACATGAACATTATGCATTTACTCTCAGTTGCGTCTAATATAGGTATGATAATGTTGGTTACACAACTGAAACACCTTTACTGCCTCATGATTGAATTGTATATTTTGTGTAGAAAAGACTGCCTTTGATAAAAAAAAATTTGATTTGAAATACTTGAAATACGTTACTGCTATACCAATATGGTAACATTTTCGCTGTAGAAGAGTTCTTAACTTACCCCCAGGACAGCTGCATTGGGTAATATCCTCTGTGATATTATTCCGTAGCCTCTCTAGTAAATCAGCTTTGTCATCAACTGGAGCTGAATTGGTACCTTCAAGAATTGGTGCCACTGTTTTTTGTTTATCATCACTGGGACCTTGTCCCATGCCCTGAGCTGACACAGTGGGGACATTGCTTCTAACATCGTTCTGGTTAGTGATTGAAGAAGCATCTCCCAGTGACGCTGTATGTGAGGATGTTCCTGCAGAAGTGTGTAAGCTAGGAGTATGTTGGCCACTTGGCATTGCAGTTTGTGAGCTAATTGTTGTAGAAATCTGAGACTCTACTACGGATGCACTGGTAGATATTGCTGTTGGTGATACCATAGATGGCTGACTGGATACTAGGGTGGGACCCTGAATATGTATTTCATTACCACCACTGGTGGCATCAGGTTGTTTAATTTGAGCACTTTGTAATGTATCATTTGGACGTGATGCTGCCTGTGTACTGGATGTTGTTGTAGCACCATTTGCCCATGTATTGGCTGCAGTACCAGTCATATGCTGACTAGACAGGGGTCTTTGTAATTCTATAGGAGAGCTGCCTGGAATTGTGTGATTGATGGATGCACGGGGGCTATTACACATATCTGGTTGAAGAGGAACTCGTGGTGATGGCAATGGAAATGAAGCAGGACTTGGACATGTAGGTGGCAATGATCCTGTAGCATGCCTCATATGAAGATGCCGATGAGGTATGTGGTTTTGTGGTGAATGACGTGTATGCCTGAATTGTTGCTGTTGTTGCCGTTGTTGGTGCTGCAGCATCAGCCTATGTCGTATATGTTGATGCTGCTGTTGCTGCTGGAAGTGTTGCTGTTGTAATTGCTGCTGTTGTTGCTGCTGCTGGTGTAACTGTTGTTGCTGCATCTGCTGCTGTTGTTGTTGCTGCTGCTGTAATTGCTGTTGTTGTTGCTGTTGTAACTGCTGCTGTTGTTGTTGTATCTGCTGCTGTTGTTGCTGCTGCTGCTGTAATTGCTGTTGTTGTAATTGTGGTGGTTGTTGCTGTTGTAACTGCTGTTGTTGTATATGCTGTTGTTGCTGCTGCTGTAAATGCTGTTGCTGCTGTTGTTGTAATTGTGGTGGTTCTTGCTTTTGTAACTGCTGTTGTTGTGTCTGCTGCTGTTGTTGTCGATGCTGCTGTAATTGCTGTTGCTGCTGTTGTTGTATTTGCTGGGATTGTTGCTGTTGTAACGGCTGCTGTGGTTGTATCTGCTGATGCTGTTGTTGTTGTTGTTCTAACAGTTGTTGTTGCTGCTGTTGTAACTGCTGGTGGTGGTGGTGTTGTAACTGTTGTTGCTGTTGCTGCTTGTGAAGCATAGGGTTTGCACCATTTTTAGGACGAGGCTGTCCAGAAGTCTGACCAGGTCTTGCAAGAAAGCTTGGCAGTCTGTAGGAATGTAGAGAACTGTTTTGTGCACGGGAGTGTGCTGGTTGGTTGGCTGTTGCCATAAAAGGCTGCTGCCTGTTATGATATGCTGCTTGTGAGTGTTGTGGGTATCCATGTAAATTTAGAGGATACGTGGACATACTGCTGCCTTGCATCGAAGCCCCCAGTGTGCTAGACTGGATATCTGCTGTTACATCTGAGATCACAGGTTTAACAGGAGGATGTTGAGATATCTTTTCCTCCAGGTGCTTTTTAATCTCACTTTGAAAACCTGTCAGAGAATTCTTATACTGTGGATTGACTTCTCTTGCTGTCTCCATAGAGTTTTGTCTCTGAGCAATTGCTTGCTGCTGATTGGGGCTAGACGTACATTGGTTCATTGTCTCACTCACATACTTTGAGCATACCTGCAGATTGTCAAGCAAATTGGTTGCATTTCCTGTTTCTTTGTTCACTGTTTGTTTTACATCATCTTTCTCTAATTCATCAATTATCTCACCAATTGTCTTATTATTGTCTAAAAGAGACTGTTGTAAGACCTGTGCTGCAGATGCAACCGTTTCATGAGGCATTTCTATATGTTTTAGCTCCAGGCTGTCAAGACCATCAAAGAGAGCATCTTCTGTAAGTTCTGCCAAATCATCTGCTGTGGATGTTGTCAGGGGTGCTGTTTCTCTATCAACATCCATGTTCTCTGCAGGTACTTCCATATTTGGAGTATGTTCTGACAAACTGAGTTGTTCACCTGTGGAGAAGGCATTCTCACCAGGAGAAACCTTTCCACAGTCACTGTCTTTCATTTCAGTTTGTTTTGGTGAAAGCTGCGTGACCTGATTTGTCTCTAAGTGTTCTACTGAAGTGTTTTCAATGTTCTCAGTGAAAATTTCATCAGACTGAGTAGTATCCAGGTCTTTCACCTGTGGCCCCTTTTCAGCTTTGTCAGTTTGGCTAGATGCTTTGAAATCATGGTCGGGTATTTCACTTTCGCGTTGTCCAGTGTGACCTCTGACAGATTCCTCCTGGTTGCAAGTGCCTGTTTGTGAGACAATAGATGAAGTATTTTCAGATGATGTTTCTTCAGTAGGACACTGAGAATCTGGCCTCACAGATTCTGTTGCACCTACTTCAGATAGGGTTCTCCCCTCCTCCCCATCAATACTTGTTTCTTGATTATCTATGCCATCATTTGTATCTGTTATTCTTGGTTCTGTAGATAACGATTCAATAGGCTCCTCTTGATCCTGAGTATCATCCTTGCTGGAGTCATGTTCTGTTTCTGCTATTTCTGGTGAACACAATGGACCTGTATCATCAATTACTTCCTCAGCTGATTGTGTATTACTTATATCTATGCTCTCCAAAGACTGCTTTCTTGGCCTGCCTCTACCACGTTTCACTTGTACTTTTTGAGGCAAGGGTTCATCCGTCACTACAGAAACAATTGGTGGTCTGCCTTTACGGCGTTTGACTACTTTCTTTGCAAAAGTTTCCTTTTTCAGTGAAGGGTTAGTAACTGTCCTACCCCTGCGACCTTTAACTTTTATGGTTGTTACTAAAGGTTCCCTTGTCACTAAAGGGTCAACTATTGTATTTGATGTGGTTAGCACAGGATCACAGATTTCAGGTTTCGATGGCAATTCAGTATCTACAGGAATACTTAGTACTGACACTTTCTTATACCTCCCTGTTTTGCGGCGTTTTACTGGTGGGGTGACACATGGAGTTGTCACATCGTCAGCCACTTTGCATGGGGTGGAGTAATCAGGTGGTATACCTTCAGGCGGAGCAGTGCGTTCTACAGGTGTGGTGGCTAATGTCTGCGATACAGTAGGTAAGTTTTTCCTTGGCCTGCCTCGACCACGTTTCTTTGGAGCAGGTCTTTTCACTAAAGGCACTTCTTGTGTGACTTCAGATACCTGCTCAGGTCCAGGCAGCCCTAGAGAAGGCTTCACCTTCTGAGCCACTGCTGCACAAGCCTCGGCTGAACTTTCAGACAATGGAGCCTCACATGATTGTTCAGGAACTTCAGTTTTTGTAACACTATCCTGAGGTTGTGTTTCCGGAAAGCACTGCTCAGATACCAGTTTTTCGGGTGATAAGGGCAGATCTTCACTGCTAAACCACGCTGCTGTTCTACGCGTCAGTCTCAAAACAGGAATTTCTTTAGCACCAATACCAAAGTCGTCCTTCTTCTTTTTGACGACCTTAGGACGGGACGCCTTCTTTTGGGCCTTGTTTGCTGTTTTCTGAAATGAGCAAGTGAAACTTTTACGATTCATGAAGGACTTACTTTTAGATAAACGTATGAAAAAATCTATCAGACACAGCAACATTCTAACGGGTACAACTTTATAAACAGGAAAGAAAATACGAATATTACTATGATTAATTAAAAACAAGAATACATATTTTATGATGATGCAGCTAATCATCCTCCAAACCACAATCAAACGTTGGTTGAATGATAATCTTAATCCAGGATGTATCTACTCAATCTCCCATGTAAAATACTCGATATACTATTTACACCTCCATGCTACATTTCAGAGATAGATTACATAATGATGTTGAAGAAGCCCAAGATGTCCCATAGCTGGAATGTGTAAAAAGCTCTTTTCTCTTGTGGGGTCGGGCACTATACTCTCCCTTTCCCCCCCCCCCGCCTCCTACACCAGTGGATCAAAATCTATGGACATATATAGTGGCCATATTCTATGGTACACTGATCAACTACAGTAACTGTTATACAAAAGCAAATTGATACAGCTGTATATAATCCCAGATGATTTCTAGACCCACTTTTATCATCGTCCTATGGCTCTCCATGGTCGTTCCTAGCTGTCTGTTGAGACACTACATGAGAAGGGGCTATATATTAGAATGGTGGTTATGTAGACAGAGTGCCCTCCTTCTGAAGGGGCTGATACGTGACGACTCAACTGTCTGAAACAACGACCCACTTGCTGGTCCAGGTCTCTGTCTGGGGACCTTCAAATACATGAATAATACTTCCTAGCCAGGACAGAAGGATTTTTTTAAACTCGAAAAGAGTTATTAGCATTGGGGTAGGTAGCTGTAGGTGGGTCCCTAGTAAGAGTTTTTTGGGGTGTTGGAGGCTGAGGTGATGGTCAAGTTTAGGGTCGAAAAAAAGATTTTAAAAGTCAATATGGTTATCAAATGCATATTAAGTGCATGCTATATATGTCAGGATAATGGAGGAATATCCATTTTGTATCAAGCATGAGTAGTTTTGTAATTATAAGGAAAAATGTGAGGCAGGGTCTATGTGAGTGATAATAGGTGAAAAAAAATGCTTTTTAGCTCAGTGCTTAAGGTATAGGGAGGTGGGCCAAGGTATCAGCATCGATAAATTTTCCCGCCTTTGTTGCAAGTGCGGTGCGGATAGGGCAGTTTTGGCAGAAGTTATGTGAATAGTGGCTTGGTGGTGCCAATAACCTGGGTGAGGCAGTGCTGATGTCAGACCACAAGCTAGACTTCCTCAAGGCTATTGATTTATTTCTTTTCGAGTTACGAGCAATGCACATTGCTGCCCTATATTACAATGATGGCCCAACATTAGACTGCCAACAGAATACCAATATAGGGAAATTGATGTAAAAATGTTAAAAGTAATCCCGGTGATCTCCCAACACTGACACATCGTCAGATAATTCATGCTACATTGTATACAGACGTTGGCAAATATATGTTGTAACAGTGTTGGCCATCTTTCCATCATTGGGAAAGTAACATAATATTATGCTGGCCCAATGTTGGAAATACAGCATCCATCAGAGGGCATTGTAGATTGCCTGCAGATAATTTGCCCAGAACATCCCAGGGTACGTTACTCATAAGTACCCAATATATATAGGTATCTGTACCACCTGTTCTGTCCTTCCTGGTGTGAGAAGAGGGAAGTCCCTTTGTCCTTAGGAGATCGGATATACCTTTAGGTGATGATGAGATCAAGAGAAGTACTCTTCTGTTATGTTACAGGCCTGATGAAAGCAAACGTACTCACATCAATCTTACAGGGCTGATAAGAGTAAGAGTAGCCACATTCTTGATCCCACTCATGATCCTATCATATTCTTGATCATCATTGTTATCCCATCTTGGAGCACCAAGCACGGCCGGCACAGAGTTCCTTAATTCATTTTGTATGCATGATGAAGGTTAACAGACCCCAGATGCCAAATGACCAACACTTTCAATAGAATAACTAGAGGTAAGCTTTAAAAACGCTGATAACTCGAAAAGGCTTTCTTCTGTATCTATGTAAGAACTTACCCCCTCCCCTCCCCAATCATGTACACACACACAAATCTTATGTATCTTTTGACAATGATGGGTAGCCCACCTTCCAATCCCCATAGACTTGTGTAAATGGAAGAGGCTGGCAGAGGCTGTGCCAGCTTGGGTATACATTCAAAAAGTCTGACATCATCATAGTGCATTGGTTAACACACAGACAGAAAGGGCGGGAAAAAAGGTTTCCAAATAGAATGTGTATTCTTCATTATTGGACACCCAAAGGGTCGCCTCCCTGCTGTTGCTGTAGAACATTTTGTAATCAATCTATTGTGGTAACATCACAGATTTATTCAACCACCAAACTACATATTTATGATCTCAACATATTATTCTAGCGGTATATGAAGATATTTTTATACAATTAGACTTCTTTTATGCTTTATTTCCACTAAGTTTAGCCATCTCTGCCTCTTTTTGGGGACCCCCAAAAGCGTCTTAATACATGGTGGTGCCTATAACTCCTTCCAAGTTAACAAAATACTAGTAATATACTTATGGGAACACCATTTTGTATGTAATGGCAGATATATAAGATCTGTGGGATGGGACAAACCTGGTATCACTTCTTGGCCACTAAAATCGAGTCTAAGGTGAAAATACAGAAATTGCTATTTCTAAAATGATTATTCCTGAGAGCCATGTCATGATTGTGTTTCATGGATTTGACAATATCTAGTCTGGTTGGAAAAGGAACGGTTGGATAGATGTTGATACAAATTATAATGGTGATATCATATGATAGGTTAGCACACGGTTGGGTCAATGTTTAAAAGGCCAACGTAGTCTACAGAGAGGGGGAACAACATTGGGTCAACACCAGTTTTTTTTTGGTTGGCTAAACGTTGGGCTATAACAGTTATTTTGACTGACAAAATGCTAACCCCTCCTCATCTGACCATAACCACATGGTGCCAGACTCTCTGTATGGAACAGCTTTAATGGATGCAATATCAGTCATAGGCTATACCAGTACATATGAGGGATTGACTACATAGTAGGTCACTGAAAAGACCTACAGACCTGTGAGATTCAAATAGTTTGGTAGCGTTAACAACATTATGAATTTAGGTAAATGTGGAGGTCCTTTACTGAGTAGGGATTTCTCTTATTAATTGCTTTGTGTCTATACACAGTGCGCGTGAACACACTGTCGAGTTTTTGTTGAATCTACCCTTCTGACTTCAGGTAATGAAACCTCTTGGCACACACTCACCTATATAGATAGATCTGTGAATTGTCTGCCTGACGTTCATGAGTAAACATGTACGTCTACTCATGTATAGTGCCCCTTAACTTCAAAGCAGTACTTATTTTGTAAGTAGTATATAGGAGTAGGCCTGCTATTCAATTTTTAACGTTCAACTATTCAAAAGCTGTTTATAGATTCCCATGTGCAACAGACAGGCATGATCAGTTGTGGAAATGGTGCTTTTCTTAATTCACTATTGATCGGTGGTATAGGTTTGATACCCATTTAAGGATCGATAGATGGAATGTAAATGTAAAAGGATGTAAATGCGGATCGTTAAACATTTTAAATGAATCCGAAAATATAAAAAAAAGGCCAAAATACGAAGTCCAGATGAATACAATGTACAATGTATCTCAGTTGGGAATGGCCACACGCATCTAATTTAGGGGTTTCCATGGCAACTGAATGGAGAAGGGGGAGTGGGAGGGGGACATCCGGATGCAGGTGCCTAGAGCACGCGACCTCATTAACTATCTGGTGCATCAGAAGGACCAAGGTATTTTTAGGTTGGTAACATTTTCTACCTGCACAAATAAAGTTACCTGGTAACTATGTAATAGCCCAGCTAGCACTACTCGTGTAATTTACGTCATTCTTACGTGAAAACTGATCGTTTTTACGTAAAAAAGACATCATTTGGATGAGTTGTGCTAGCAGGGCTAGTGTACATATAGTCTAATACACTAAGGTTATGCAGGTGGTATATAGACATTCACTTTCAGTGTGATATGCCGGGTAATATAATATATGTGATATACACTGGACTGAGTTTCAATTATCTTCTTTACAATAATGCATACAAGTGCATGGATAAAAGCTATTGGCTTTGTCCGGGCCGTGATTTCCATGTCCATGGAGTGGTCCATGGCTGCCTGCAGGGGTGTGGGAAGCAACGTTTCCATATATATATATATATATATATATATATATATATATATATATATATATATATATATATATATATATATATATATATTATTATTTATTTTATTTATTAGTCTGCTTCCCATGTCTGGGATTGGGGGGGGGGGGGCATGGCCCGACACCCTTTGCCTGTCTATACTACTTTTTTACATAGTATGGGCAGCACATAACGTTAGTGGTATATAAGCCCGGTATATAAGGTCTCTCTCCGGTATGGGCCTAGGCTACTGGGCAGCTGAACCTATTAAACAGTAAAGCTTCCCCATCCCCTGCAGCAGACTGGGATTTAGTGGGTTGGTTGGGATTGGCGTGTGCGTGAGGGGGGGGGGGCTAAGAGGAGCATTGTGTGTAGGAATTGTTGTGACCCACATGCAGCGTTCAGACAAGGTGACCGTTGCCACTTACCATGGCTAAAAATTGACAATATATAGGTCTCTAAATAGAGGCTGCATCTGCTAATCTAGAACTAATACACTCCCGTTATGTCATCGGAGAGCTCTAGAGAGACGCGCATCATAATAGCAAAACTGCCTGACGGCTATTTTGTGAACAACCCCCCCTAGAGAGCTGGTTATATCATCACTCGGTGTGAGTCTACTATATCTAAAGTCAGCTACGGCATTTTTGATTGTGAAAGTACCGAAAGTTTTAAAGCAGGTGTCTGTGATGAAGTATGCCCCCACTTCTCTTTTGGTTATTCAATACTCCTCTTATTTAGGACGGTGTAACACATCTTTGTGAAAATATTTATGCGATAAATGTGGATTGCCTACTAGTGTCTATACATGCTTATTTCTGCGTTTTGTTTCCTTGGCTTCTGAAGCCTTCCATAAACGGCCTAAAATGCAGCCGTCAACACATGAATATCTTGTGCAGCGTGCAGTTAAGGCCATCAGAGAGGAGAGAATGGCGTGTGCATGCTCCTCTCCTATTATGGGCGACCCAGTGTTATTGATTCACTGCGATGTGTTCAATGAGTCAAGGGGCACATACCTAAAACTTCATCTCTACGGATCCTACGATGGTGAGCGCTGTTTTCGGTTGCCTTTTTCTGACCCGTTCTCTGCCTAGGATCTTAGGGCTGGAGGGGACTGGAGGGAAGGCAATACACACACTAGTCACGAACGCACCACCGACATTAATAAAAGGGGTCTGCTCCCTAAATCAATACATGCAAGTGGGAGGGAATTGGAGTACCAGTAATTAGGAACAGAGGGCTGGATTTTTACCTCTCGCACTAGACCTCCATGTACCCAGTACTCACATGGAGGTACATCTTATGTACCTCCATGGTACTAAATAGTAGCACATTCATGGTTTAATTATAACCATTAATCAATGTATTACCCTGTATCATTACTGATTTTCTACAATGATAGCCAAATGAAACGGTAGCTCTCTATAGATGCTGACAGCTAGATGGAGAGATAGGTCAAAGGAAGGGAAAGACAGATCTAGGAGGACCGGCTAGGATTCATGGATGGCAGAGGCACCTGAGGGGGATACGATAAAAGCTCAATAAATCATTTGAAGATCATCGATAATGCAAATGTGCTGGGTTTACTGCCTTAGTAAGCACTTCAGAGTGCTACCATTGGTCTAGTGGCACAGACATTGCTTATTTTTATGAACGAACCCCTCCAACATGTCTTCTCGCATCACTGCAATGCTTTTTCCCTCAAATGACCGGGTTAAATGAGGCTATCATATCACCTTGCGTATAAAGAGCGGCTTACAGACGGGGGTTATTCATGAGGACAAATTTATAGTTTGTTCTACAGAATCAGCCAAAGTTAGGGTCAGGTGAGCAATACTAAAATGGACAAAATATGACTCCATGATTTATAATGTACTGGGACTATTGCCCCCTGCACTAAGACCCCTTTTCGCAGATGGTGTCATAGATCAGGATGAGCTTCGGATGTGCCTTATACGCGGGGTGCACCTTATATGTAGGGGATTTATGGGATGTAAATCGACAATATAATGTTGGTCAATTACATTGACACAGTGTAGAATCTGTACCCGTGTGATAGACAATCTAGTTTGGTACTTTCAGGGTTAGATATTGATATTTGGCATTAGAATAAGGTTATGAGTCAACACAATCACCATACATGTACTACATTCTGTACTAGTAACATACAACAAGTACCACGTTTACTAGCTGTAAGCATTATTATATTTAGGCCCTCTTTTTATACAATGAAATTTATATCAATATCTATGCCCAGCCAAAATAACTCCTTTGCATAAGATCGAGTCCTTCTTTTCAAGAGCACTTGTGTGTTTGATGTAATACACATCTGGGAGCGTGACCAAACAGGTGACATATATACCTATGCCTGCAATGTACATGTACATTGTACTTCCCGCGATATGTGCAGGGCTCTCCCTATACGTACTTATTACACCTGTTTCGTTATCTAACCAGCCTTGCCATCTGAGTGATTCCTATTGGAGACATAAATGCTTGAATCAAGGATCAGCACATGTACATTGTATAAGCACACGTTCATGTATCGCGCACATGCACAAGACCCAAACCTCGCATGTTAGACACACCCTTGGCTAATGCTATCAGATGCACAGGGGACTTGATTTCGGCAGGTTTTTTTTTTGTATACTGTTCTTTATTATGAAATAACTCGCCCATAAGACGCACTCTGAGTTTGGGTTAAATTTATCCTGTATTGAAGGCGTACATGTCAGATACTATGCTCACGTATAAGCCACATTTTAGATGCGAGGATGTAGGGTATATGTTCATGTGTTGTACTGAATTAAATTATAAATGTCATATATCAGGGTTATGCCTGCCAAACTACATACAGTAAAATTCCGTTATAACAAAGTGCTTGGGACAAGGAAAACAATTCGTTATAAACAAATTTCGTTGTAACCAAATCATACAATTTTGAGAGCATTAAAGATCATATAACACCCCTCAGACCTCCTTGTCCCTTCTGATGGTCAAGGCTTATTGGAAACTGGTGTAAGAATGCCTATCACCTTCTGCCGCCCAAAATTTAATAGAGACAGCTGTAGAAGCCGTACTACATTTTGTACATTTGCCAACTTAATCCATTTATAGGTCCTACACACAGGGCATCTTTTGCGGCTTGTTGAACGAATCGATGACCTGAAACAAACTCGGATCGAATCAAGTGTCAATCCATATCCTGACTAAACTTTGCTTCGGATGCACAGATAATAGATTATCTCTAGGTAAATGATACCAATAGTACACATGTGTATTCCTGGTTAGCGGGATCCTTAGTGGGGTGACCCCTGCTGAATATGGTATCTTGAAAGATAAGGGCTGATAACAGCCAGCACGATAGGCTGGAAACCTACCCCTGAATTCCGCTTCTCTCCCACTACATATGGGGCAGGTGGAAGCCTTGGCCATCTCGTTGGAAACTGTTGGATGTGCATGAGTGAGTACACTCTCCCAGCAGATGTTATCACTGATAGGTTATCTGAATATGTGGGGGAGAGTGTGAAATGAGACTGAGACAGACAGACAGTGCATAATAAACATCCACTAATCATCCCCAATTAAGGGATTAGGATAAGAATCTCTTTGATATAACAAGATTATATTTCTGTAATCCTCCCTCTCCCTGTCTGTCACCTGACCTTGACACAGGAGGAAGTAAGGGGAGAGGGGTTGGGGGGTGGAGCCCTATGCCTGCAGTAGTTATACAGACCGCAGATGCCCAGCGTACCAGCACGATGGGGACCAGTTGTTATGTAATGCACCCTACAAGGTCTGCACTAAATGAAGAGAATTTGCTGATTGGTCAATAATGTTTTCCGCTAGGTCGGAATATTACTCAGATCCAATAGTTAACTACCGTACTTTTCCAAGAACTTTCCTAACTTCGATAAATAGATTGTATATTACAACTCAGTATAGCCAGGATTTCTAGTGCTAGATTGGCTAACTGTAAATTCTCATTACCATTTACTAATATTTAGATGTAAGATACAGGTATGTATCTACATCATGTACTCACCTTTATATCAATCGTTACATAGCTGAAATGGTATATGCTTTTATCTGTATATCAGTATAGAGTTTAACAAATTCAGTACTTTAATGCCCAGCTGGCAGGAAAGTGCACTATATTGTACTTGGAGGTGAGGAGGGGAAGGCTCTGTATACATTCACCAGGTGTATTTACCTAACTCTCCATTTTCCTACATTCATTCTGAAGGTATAGGGTCAAAAACTTCCGAAGAGGTGTCCAGAGAGGTATCCTTATCCACCACAAGTGTCATTTGTGGTCGGGCAACAAAGATATACATGTGTGCTCTGAGGTATATAACACTTGCTTTAGATACCTGAAAATATCCTGTTTTATGACTGACTGTAGAGAATCTGCATTGACAAATGCCAACATTGAGTGACAGGGCTTTTCTAGGTCATCCTAACAGTGATAGCCCACTGGAGGTTCCCCCACTCCATAGTGGGAAAAAACCTGTACAAAGAGGTGTGGTGAGGTGAGTATCCTGTACTCTGTAAGCTCACCCACCCAGGGCAATGGTTGACCCAGTCCACACCCGATAGACAAAGGTGGGAGTATCTAAAGTCCCATAGGTAGCGTAACACAATGGTCAGACAGAAGGGGCGGGCCAGTATATCAACAACAACAGCAGCAACCCTCCCGGTCAGAGGGAGTTCACAGTAAGGTCTATCACTCTAAGGCCATAGGGGAGCAGCCGTCCTCAGGACCAGCCTTGTCTATGAAAGCTTCCACAGCCCTTGTCGATACCTCCTCAACTGCAGGCGCGGTGCCTCCTCCTCCTTTGCCGAAAACCCACAGCGTCCTTCTCCTTGGTAACCCTGTCGCTATGGACACCGCTTGGGGGTTCCCTTCCACAATCTCTGTTATCCTACTCCCCCGCCAAGAATCCAGTTCCTCCCCCTCGCCTCCACCTTTGCCTGGTGTTTCCCCTCGTCAATGCCAAAAACCAGGCCAGGCCTCACACCAAAACAAAGCTGCAGCAGTCCTCCCGCCTCCTCCTCCAGCAGGCCTCTCTTGGATGACATTAATATTCACGTTACCATGTAATATTTAGCAGGCGCCGGCCCCAAATTAACATAATTCATCCATCAAACCAGGTCACGCCATCAGTCTGACTCTGCCAGCACTGCCTCCAGTCACTACTCACAGCTCACTGTATTGATGCTGCTGCTGCTGGGACCAGCTCTGTTGCTATTGCTGGTGCTGCTGCACTGATGGAAGCCACATTATTGGACAGCTATTGGGTGAACTTCTTTTTAATAAAGACACAGCTTGCCGCTTAAAGTGTGGGTGCGAATTTCGCCTAAGCCTAAGGATTCCATTTGCCAGAATGGAAAGGAACAATTGAAAACCCTTTATGGCCCTTTGTTGCCCTTTGTTGTTCTTGTATGTGCATGGCACAATAGACAAATGCATTGTGACCATGGCATAGTGGTACAGAAATAGAGTCTAGAGAGTCCAGAGGGCTGCTACAGTAGCCTACAGGGTAGAATTGCACAAGTCTATTGTCTTTTCTTTAAAAAAAAAATCTATTTAAGAGAAATAACAGGGCACAAAGGGACCAATGTTAATTCGGTTAGCGAGAGAAGTAAATGGTGGGTGAATACATGCAATAGGCCTACTGGAATACTATGTATATATGATGATGTCTAGGCCCTATATCGTGCACTTGGAATGCATACATGTGGATCAACACGGTAAAAGGTACGCCCTCAAGGGGGTGCGCGGGCGTACCTTTTACCATGTTGATCCCAACATGTTGTGGACTGCGTCCCTTCTGACCTTCACATCTAACAATAAAAGGGATTATTCACTCGGAGAACATCTGCTCCTTTAATGGCTGTATTGTACAGTATTGAGACCCCCTCCCCCGTGCGGCCTGAGCTGGGGCAGCTAACACAGGCCTGCATGCTACGTGATACATGGCACGCACGTCTCCATCCTAAGCACCTTCAATCCTCCCTCCTCCATTACCACACTGTAGATACTCTAATACAGAACTGTACACTTTTTAGCATAATTGTTCCTCCCCAAACATCCAAGGTTATTTGTCATTTGCGCCCAACAGTATATTTTTGGGATCGCTTATACAACTAGATGTATACAACCATTCTTTAATGTATAGGGTTATTTTTCAATGGGAGATCTTTCAACAAATGGGTAGGTCCAAGCAGATAGGTCCATTTTGTCCCTCCGTGACACTTCCATTTTGGACTCTGGAATCCACATCTAAAAGAATAAAATTATTTCTTTTGGTGGGAATTCATCTTCATGCCTGGCACCAAATTCCCACCAAAAGAAATTATTTTTTTAGATGTGGATTCCAGAGTCTAAAATAGGAAGTGTCACGGAGGGTCATCTGCTTGGACCTGCCAAAATGTGAGTGTGTTTTTTTTCTTTTATGATAATTGCCTCTCATTCACAGCACTAGAGAACTCAATAGAAGTCCTCCTGCTCGCCAGTTTATCGCGCCCCTCTCTGTTGTTTTGAGGCATACCACCGGGCATACCCTTAAGTTAATACATGTATGTATAAGGGGTGTCGGAAGTAACTTGACTTTGATCTATGGGTCCATTTTTCTCCTACTTATTAGAGGCCTGATATTAGGTGTCCTTGATTTTCAAAATTATTGTGATGCCTCACGTAGAAGAAACAAGGATATGCCATTTCTGCGCTTTGAAGAACCAGAGTGCACCTTACATGCAAACTATAATGTATAGAACGATGTTAGAATGACTACAGTTTGGCAGCAAGTGCGCCTAGCAGATGTGCCATCAGCTGAGGGTGCACCTTTTACGCGCGGTGCATCTTATATGCATGGGGGGGGGGGCTATGGTATGGGTTAATAGTATTAGGGGTATCGCAAAAGTCCCCAATACTACACGAAAGAATGGGGGGGGGGCTGACTGATGAAATGACTTTTGTGCTTGCGAACCTCATAATCTTTAGGGAGCTTTCTATATTCCAGCACTCCTGGTGTATTATGAATTACATTCGAGCTGACTGAATTGCGTGAGTTTTCCTTTTACCTATTCCTGGACTTAATAGCATGTACAATTCAATGTACCACTATTTTCTACCCATTTCTATTATGTGTATATGATCAACAAGAACTCAGTATCCAGGAAGCAACGTTAAGCATATCAGTTCCTTGATGGGGCTTAGCCTTTAAAGGAAATCCGGAGAAAAAAGTATATACATATGCATCAATATCATATAGATGCGCCCATGATTGTAAGGATATGACATGACGTGGTATCTAAGTCCTGAAATGGTCTGCATGGGCTAAAGACCTGGATACTTATCCAAGTGAAGGGAGGCGTGAGGGGTCGTCCCTGGGCGTCCCTTATCTCTCTATTTATGTCCCCGTTGATCCACATGTCAATCAGCCTTTTGCTAACTGAGACACATACTTATAGCTCTATTCCTTACACACAGTAACATATTCGGAGTCATATTATCATTTCAAACTGATATCAACCTCTGCAGTGTGGAATGAATAACAAATAGGAAACCGCCAACGTAGAGTTCTAAAACGAGAATTCCAGACGTTGATACAGTTTGAATATAGGCCTATAGTGTGCGAATGAGTGAGTAATGGATGGTTAAAACATAGCATAGTGATTCAGGCTTGTGTGTAATGGACGTTCTATATAGTGTGACGGCGAACATCTGTTACACCCATTCGTATGTGGTGTTAAAGATGAGAATTACGTTACCCAATGTGAAGAACATGCTGCAATGAATTTGCAGATACTCAGTATGTATTAGAATGTATTTGTCTGTTTGTGTACTTTTATCACAATTTGAGATGCCAACTGATACCAATTCATAAACTGTGGGATTTTGTCAGATGCTGTTGATATCTGATATACAACTACACCATAAGTTATAGTCATTCAATAGTACATGTGTAACAACCCACACAAATCTACATTTTCATATGATAGGACATCTTTTCGAGAGATCTAGGATATATTCAGTGAGGTACATTCCGGGGGGGGGGTACTCAGGTCGGAATAGGCTACCGACTGCCAAACGGGCCCCAGAAGCAGAGGCACTGAGACGAAAATTCAGGGGGCTGTAACTGTGAGCACCCAAAAAAGTGACTCTGTATGCACCTCAAAAATAGGAGGGTAATATCTCTGTGAGCAACTCAAAAATAGGGAGCTGTAAATTCTGTTCATCAGAAAAAAAAAATACATTACAAATGAGGGTCCTTGCTGCAAATATTTCTAAAAATTTCAGGTACAGTCCCTTCAAATGCCTTGAAATTAAGGGGTGGTGACTTCAAATGCCCCAAAATTAGGGAGCGGTGGATTACTACAGGAGCGGTCATATTGCCTGGATTCAGGGGGTCAATAGTTTGGCAGTGGGGAGATAGCATCATATATTGAGTACCCTCCCCCCGGGGTACATTCACTCTCATTTTTTTTAACTGATTGGCTTTTTGGCATTCTTCGACCTATCCCTAGCTAAATGCAACCTTCGCACTACCTTTAAGGCATCTGGTTGACCACTTTACCATTATTGACAAAACGACAGTTTATACTAACTAACATTCCATGTAGCCTATGGCTAGGACTATACTATCGATATATATATATATATATATATATATATATATATATATACATACACACACATATATATATATATATATATATATATATATATATGGGTCAGATTTTTGATTTCTACCCACTTTAGGGCACAGAGTCCAAACACGTAAAATTTAATATCAATGAAATGCACTTTATTATATTGGAAGACCAACATCTTGGGCCCCCAAAAAACATGATTCCAAAGTTGTACTCCTAAAATGTCAGTTTTGGTAAGCCATCAATGAAAATCATCTCTTTTCGTGTAACGATGGTCACATTTATAATCTATGTCCATAGCAGACCAGCTGGAAATGCTCATATCACCCTTAAATTTGGTATGCTTATACTTACAATAGTTACCAATGTACATGCCAAAAAGAAATATCCTCTCTCAAAAACTTCTAAATCTATGGATGATCTCAAATTTTTGAAATTTTGAAAATTTGTTGATTTCATCCCAACCTTTGTGCACTTTTCTATAACAACACTAAAATACCTTCTATTCGCCTGAATATCACTCTGAATTATATTTAGGGTTTGTACTATGTAAATCAAGTGCAATTGTACACTTATTGTACAGTATATCTCCTCTGTTGCCCCCCTAACTTTACTCATTCATCACGTATAAATGTGACCATCGTTACACGATGTATATGACATAGTAATAGCATGGATATAACCATTTTCCCTTGTCATAAGACCTTTACACTCACAACATTTGTAGTAAACAGGTTGGGAAACTGATTTAACCAGATATTTACATACTTTGAACCCCGAAAGGGTGAGCACCATGCGTTGAAACGCGGAAATGCTGGATTTTTCACCACTTTTTGCAAGTTCGGACGGACATTGGACCAGGACAAAATATAATTACCACACTCTATATACCTCTATTCAATGCCCAAAGTAGTCTATGAACAGCATAAACATCAACAGATACCATGCGATCACTCTATTTTCCATGGTAGGCCTTCTACTAGACACTACCCAAAGTATACCTTTCAGTGCATAAATGTGACCATCGTTACACGATGTATATGACATAGTAATAGCATGGATATAACCATTTTCCCTTGTCATAAGACCTTTACACTCACAACATTTGTAGTAAACAGGTTGGGAAACTGATTTAACCAGATATTTACATACTTTGAACCCCGAAAGGTTGAGCACCATGCGTTGAAACGCGGAAATGCTGGATTTTTCACCACTTTTTGCAAGTTCGGACGGACATTGGACCAGGACAAAATATAATTACCACACTCTATATACCTCTATTCAATGCCCGAAGTAGTCTATGAACAGCATAAACATCAATAGATACCATGCGATCACTCTATTTTCCATCGTAGGCCTTCTACTAGACACTACCCAAAGTATACATTTCAGTGCATAAATGTGACCATCGTTACACAATGTATATGACATAGTAATAGCATGGATATAACCATTTTCCCTCGCCATAACACCTTTACACCCACCACATTTATAGTAAACAGGTTGGAAAACTGATTTAACCACATATTTACATAATTTGAACCCTGAAAGGTTGAGCACCATGCGTTGAAACGCGGAAATGCTAGTTTTTTTACCACTTTTTGCAAGTTCGGAAGGACGTTGGACCAGGACAAAATATAATTACCACACTCTATATACCTCTATTCAATGCCCAAAGTAGTCTATGAACAGCATAAACATCAACAGATACCATGCGATCACTCTATTTTCCATGGTAGGCCTTCTACTAGACACTACCCAAAGTATACCTTTCAGTGCATAAATGTGACCATCGTTACACGATGTATATGACATAGTAATAGCATGGATATAACCATTTTCCCTTGTCATAAGACCTTTACACTCACAACATTTGTAGTAAACAGGTTGGGAAACTGATTTAACCAGATATTTACATACTTTGAACCCCGAAAGGGTGAGCACCATGCGTTGAAATGCGAAAATGCTGGATTTTTCACCACTTTTTGCAAGTTCGGACGGACGTTGGACCAGGACAAAATATAATTACCACACTCTATATACCTCTATTCAATGCCCAAAGTAGTCTATGAACAGCATAAACATCAACAGATACCATGCGATCACTATATATTCCATGGTAGGCCTTCTACTAGACACTACCCAAAGTATACCTTTCAGTGCATAAATGTGACCATCGTTACACGATGTATATGACATAGTAATAGCATGGATATAACCATTTTCCCTCGCCATAACACCTTTACACCCACCACATTTATAGTAAACAGGTTGGAAAACTGATTTAACCACATATTTACATAATTTGAACCCTGAAAGGTTGAGCACCATGCGTTGAAACGCGGAAATGCTAGTTTTTTTACCACTTTTTGCAAGTTCGGAAGGACGTTGGACCAGGACAAAATATAATTACCACACTCTATACACCTCTATTCAATGCCCAACGATGTCTAGCATGTAAATTAAATATAAAATATCCCTGACATACACATCAGAGTCTGTTATACTGTATCAACTATACATAAAATAAAAGTGACCATCGTTACCGTTAAAGCTATTTATATCTGTTGAAGGCCTCTTCTATGGCATCTAGGGTTTTTTGTGGTATCCGGACTGAGTTCTGCTTCCGCTTAGTTGTGCCCAATGCCTTGGGAGGGTTAATTTTACCCAGGATCTCCCAGTCCCGCATCCACAGCTCGTCCTTTATCCTCGGCCAAACAAATTCATTTGAGTCCTGTTTGCGGTTGAGAAAGCGCACCTCGTACTGCTTTTCCTCCCTTTGCAGCACCTGTCCCATGAACACTTCATTGTCGTACACACATGCCACATAAGATCCATTGGCATAGCGGGACAGCTTTCGGATCAAAGGCTGTGGGGGGTCAAGTGGTGCGACATTAGGACCTGGTACAGGGAGGTCGGCAGCCTGTGCAGCGCGCTCCGGTAGCTCCTCCTGCGCTACACCAGGACTTACAGGTGCTTCATCCCGTGCAGCGCGCTCCGGTAGCTCCTCCTGCGCTACTACGGGGTTGTCGGCAGCAGTCGGCTCCGTTGGTTCGTCCCGTGCAGCGTGCTCTGTTTGCTCCGCCTGCGCTACAACGGGGGGATTCTGTGAGCGAGTTGCTCGTGCAGCGTCGGCAGCAGGCTTCTTCTTGGGGAACTTTAGCTCATGCACCTTCCAACCCGAACACCCACGCTGCGATTCACAGTCCTTCCAGCAACACTCCTTGAAGCAGGATGTTTCACGGACAGCCAAGGAACGCCCTTTCTGAACTGGAACTGCAGCGTGCACCCCCAGTGTACCGTACAAGCTATCATCAGCTTTCACTTGATTAACGGTCTTACGGGCAAGGGCGACGTCTTCCAGGGGAATGCACTCATAGTACACCTTGTTGGGCTGGTCCCTGTTGACGAGGTTGTTCGGGTTGTTCCCGATGCGAGCAAAGTCTGCTGCGTCCTTGATCTTGTATTGACGCTGCACAGCCCAGTCGGCGTTTCGCTTGGCAGCGGCACCAATTCCGTCACACGGACCCTTCCCGTGGCCACTCTCGAAGTATGTCCAGGTTGCCCTGTACTTCTTGAGCAGCTCCTCATGTCGACACAAGATCGAGAATATCGATATGTTTCGATATTGGGAGCTCGGAGAGTCCGAAACATAGTGCAGCATCCCAACCCTCCCAGGTAGGTTCCTCTCAATGAACCGAACTATGGCCTGAAGGAAGGCAAGGATGGCACCTGCATCGTGCTTTCTGTCATCCGTCACCAATGCCAGCGAGCGGTGCTTAGTTTCACCTGTGTCCTGCTCCCTGTAGTGGATCACCACTGGATGCAGTGTCACAGGCTCCTTAGCATAGTAAGTACTCTGCGGGCTCTCGGGGTAAGTGACCATCCAATTTTCGGCGAAATCCATTTGGATGGAACACTCTTCGAATGACATAGTCGCACGTAGCTCCCGCACTACTCGATGCTGCGTTCGGGCCCTCTCAGAATGATCGAGGATCGTCGAAAACTCCTCCACCATGTCCGCGATGAACTTTTTCTTTGTTTTGGTTTCGGGAACAAGGCGGAGTTTCTTCGTGAACTTCTTATCCTTTGGGGGCCCGATCGGAACATCGATTAGCTTCCACGTCTCGCATACAACATCTTCCTGTACAACCGTGGTGTTCAACTTCAGTTTGAACTCATCCGCGGTACTCGCACGTACGACGGTATCAGGCAGTTGTTTGATACCGACCGCACGGAGCCTCAGCGCAAAGTTTTGATGTTTTTGGCAAAGGCATTCCGAGGTGCTAGTGAACGATACAGGTACAATGTACCTGTTAGCACGACGCACACAATTGAAGAAGGCCAAAGAGCAGGTGTGCGTCGGGTTCATCTCATTGTACCGCTCACGAAGCACGTACAGGAACTCATTGAGGACGACGGTTTGGTGCTTCACTCCTTTTATTGTCCGGGTCTGTTTTTTGCCGGCAAGCTTTGTTGAGTTCTCAGGGTCGAGGAGGAACTCCAACACTCGCTGCCGACGTTCAGTATCATAGGCAGAGTTTTTGCGTGGATTGGGAGGTGGTGATGTTAGAGACTTGCGGGTGATAGCAAGGTCTTCTGCTAATTTAGATGCCAAGCGTTGCTGCTTGAGATCATCCACCTTACCCAGCTGTTTGAAGGCCTTAACCCGTGCACGGAGTGGAAGGCTTTTGAATCCCTCCGTCAACAGTTTGTAGGCCTTCACTGTTACTTCATCAGCTGGAAGTACTGCTGGTGGATGTTCAGGTGCACCCTCAGGCGCTTCAGGAGGTTCAGCAGGTTCGTCTGGCACTCCAACACTTAAGTCAGCTACCTGCTGTTTGAGGGTTGCTAACTTGGCGTTGAGTAACCGGTTCTTGTAACGCAGCCGGTTCTTCCTCGGGGTGTGTGGACCACCTTCGGGACTGTAAAGGAGAGGTTGATAGGGATTAGAACCAATGTAACATTTGTAGTAAAACTGCAAATTTGATTCACCAGAATGTAAATTTCAGAGTTAGATCAAATTCAAAAAGGAGAATTCAAGTAACCATAACCAGAAACTTTAAAGTAAACATTAAAGTAAGCACCTAGTAACTAAAGTAACCAGACAACCAAGGAAAGAAGCAATTAAGCAGCAACCCAACTAGGAACTATTTTACCACTACTATACAATTACATTTGTCACACTCATTTTTTGCTGAGCACGTTGCGGGCGGAACGAAGAGCCACATCACTGTAAATCATCATTCAAAAGTAAGAATAATTAAACATCAATCAAACAAGTTTATATACAATGTATGTGTTTGTTATTTAACAAATGCTATGGGTCATTCAAATAATGTTAAAGGGGGGAATATGTTCTAAATACTCACCGAAGGTCCTTGGCCATCTGCGGGGTAATGGGATCATCGCCCTTGATGCGCGGCGACTGCCTGGTACTGGGTTTGGCCTTAGCAGCTGCTTCTCTGCGAGGACGCTTGGGGGCCCGCTCCTCCCCGCTGTCCGATGACAGCAGCATCGGGTCGGCGGCGCTTCTCCCGGACCCTTTACCTTCCTTGTCATCGGCACTGTCGGAAGACAGAACCATCGGATCTTGTGGGCTTGTCCCCGACGATGTTGCGAGCTGCTTCCTGCGCTTTTTGGGTGGGTGTGTAGAGCCACTGTGACTGGAGGAAGATGAAGAACCTGCCCTCTTTTGTTTCTTGGGCTGCAAAAAGGAATGCACAATATAATTTCTATTCATCAGTTGAATACATTTATTGAGGAAAATTATGTCAGATTGTGCAATGTATAGTTCTAGGTTTCAAACATTTTGTAAGCACATTGTATAATTAACTGGAATGAATTATAAAGTTAAAGTACTATGAAGAGATTACTTTATAATAACATGCTTACATTTGAAATATCAGCAATCGCCAGACGACGTCTCAGATTAGCTTGCCTTCCCTTCTCCCCGTCACTGTCAGAGTCAGAGGCATGTGCCTCTTGGTCATGAGGTAGCTGAGGTTCCTCCTGCTGGGTTACCACATCGGCCTCCCGGTCAGTTTGTTGGTCATGAGGTTGAATAGGCTGTTGAGTTGGCACATCTGTCTCCTCTGCATTCGGTTGATGACCCAAGTCAGAGGTCCTCCTCCGGGAGCGGCGTTTATTCTTGTTGGAGAACAGGAGTACTGGTAAAGCCGAGCGGCCAGTACGTCCTGTAGGTGTAGTCCTAGGTGTAGCAGCAGCATTGCCAGCTCTAGGTGTAGTCCTACGTGCAGCGGCAGCATTGCCAGCTGCAGGTGTGGCAGGAGTGCGAGGTGTGGGAGGTACGGGAGGTGCTGCGGGAGGTGGAGGGGCCTGGGGTGCTGGCTCACCGGTCTTGTCCCTCTCCCTTAGGTTTGCAACCCGAACCCTGGTTTGCTCCCTTATAGTGTCCATCTTGTCATGGTCTCCAGATGCCCTGAGGCGGTCTCGCTGAGTCTGGCTCTCTGCCGCGCGTTCAGCCTTGAAGGCGGTATCTCCCAGCTGAGCACGTTTCTTGGCTCGGCTTGCTGCTTTGCGCTGCGTGGGTGTCAAAGCCTGCCCATCTGGCAGCTTCTTTCTCCCCATACTGCAAATGAAATAGAAATGAATCAACACATGAAATTGATATAATATTGTTTTTCGACATGTAACGATGGTCACACAAACTTTTGTAACGACGGTCACTTTTATTTTTGATATAACACTAAACCATGTACATGTTATAAGTGAAAATGTTGAATTAACTCCACCCTATTACCAAGTTGGAAATGAAGTATCTGGTATTAAATAAATGACTATTCCATGGGATGTCAGTACCATAGGGCCATCTTGTGTCCAAATATGGAGAGGTTGCACCAAGGCTTACTGTGTATTTTGACAGGAAAACTGGTTTTGTAACGATGGTCACATTTATAAATTCTGGCTATTGCTGGCCCCAGGAGGGTGCAGACTGTACCAAGACCACTCAAAATTGTACTTAGCATTGGTATATAACATATAAATGGAGTAGATTCACAACAGATATGATATGGGTAAGTATAGAAGAAGAATCAATAAAAATAATTAATCGTCGGTAACGATGGTCACATTTATATGGGTATCGGTAGAAATGGATTTAGTATGTATTAAACTACTATTCTACTACTTCCATTGCTCTGAATTGTTCAGGAGAAGGTACAGGCAGGTTTTAGAGGTTAAAAGGAGTGGGAGTAGAATATATTTCCCACGTTTGGAGGGGTTAGAAGAGAAATTTTCCAAAAAATTACAAGTATTTTTTTATATGAGCAGTTGGTAGAGTGTGACAAAAATGAAAATACTCCAATTAACTTAACCATGACATGTATTCATCTCTACCCTCCCCTATTAATGTGTTGGTAAATGCATTACAATCATCTGACAACGGATACAGGGTGTACAGAGAACCGAGGAATAAATGTGACCATCGTTACCGTAGTATGTGATGTCGGCTATGGACCTAGTTTCTGACCTCTCACTCGAATAGTAATGGCGGGAGCCGGCAAAACACAATGCCAAGCGACGTACGACGGTCACTTTTAACGTAAATAACTGTTTTCGATACACTATTTTTACACCAGAACGTTCCATGGACCTTCATATATGATAACATTTCATCGATTTTCTTCAATTCTTACCTTGAACTCGATTTTGGCGTATGTTTTGTAGAGGTAGATGGTCAAAATCGTCATCAAAATGTCAACAAAGTCCCTCTGCGTGATGCGCATGCGTCGCACTCCGCTCTACTTCCGGCCGGATAACGTACAGCAGGGAACACTTTCCCGCCTCTATTAGGCAAATAAAAGTGACCATCGTTACCGATCGGCTAGGTAGCCTCTGATAGGGGGGAAAGGATGTAACTACCGACGTAACACCTGGTCAATATTGTTCATTTTAGCCCTACATTTGAGTTTCCAAGACGGAATGAATTATTTTTGCCAAACTATGGACATGGGAGGGGGAAATTTACATGTAACGATGGTCACATTTATATTTGTGAAAAGTACATTAATGCCTGTGGAGGGAAAACTATTTGCAGTGGAGCCAAAATTTTTGGCACACCATACAAGTCAAACATACCCTACAGGAAGGCGGTATAAGGTGAAATATATTCCCAGTGGTTCCATGGTCATTGAGGAGGTAATATAATAGTGACCATCGTTACATCGTTGATCTATTCCATTAAAAGGCATCAGGGATTGACAAAACCCACCTACCTGACCATCAACCAGAATTATTTTCTCAACTAACACCCAGAACGAAAAAATAAAATTTAAATAGTGATCATAGCATTACTTTTGGACTCCCTGCATGCATCCAAAGTTAGAAAAATGACCAAAAAAGTGGTTTAAAAGGGTGTTTTTCAACTTTGAGAGTCCATATCTCAGGAAATAATCATGCCAGGTGCAAAAAGTTATACTTTTCTGAAAGGTATACATGTCCTCTGTCAAATGACATAAAGAAAGCCAAGTTGGGACTAAGCTGATTTATACCAGGCCTGATAGAAACTGGTAAAACCATGAAAATGCCAATTGGGTAGAAATCAAAAATCTGACCCATATATATATATATATATATATATATATATATATACACAGTGAAATTCCGCTACAACGAATCCTGTTACAACGAATTTTCGTTTATAGCAAACAAATTGCAATGTCCCAATTTAACTCCATACATTTCTATAGTAAATTAATCCCTTTATAGTGAACTTTACATGATTGTATTCGTTTACAACGAATTTCTTTTGGCTATAGAGTGGTTTCAATGCATCTCTACTTACCCCCATATCACCTGTGCAGCAGTATAAGGGGTTCAAAGAGGTGTTAGACCCTGTTTTAGGACATCTCTGCCCACGCCTATATCACCTGTGCGGCAGTAGGTGGGTTCAAAGAGGTGTTAGACCCTGTTTTAGGACATCTCTGCCCACCCCCATGTCACCTGTGCTGTGGTATAAGGGGTTCAAAGAGATCTTAGACCCTGTTTTACTTTTAGGACATCTTAACCCATCTGCACTGCAGATGGCTGTAAAATACCCTTAATTACTTTGTTTGGATACAACGAAATACGTTTATAACGAATTTTTCTGCTGTTCCCTAGTAGTTTGTTATAAAGGAATTTTACTGTATATATATATGGGTAGGGTCCTATCAATGGACGATGTGAATACACATTGTTCATTAGAGGCATTGTTTGAGCATGTAATGGATCCCGGTAATGGATTCATGGATATATCATAGGTTTAACCCCATCTAGACACTACCTTTCCCTGTCTAAAGTAGGACATGACCCATCCCATGGACTCTATACAGACACGGTCCTCACAACCTACATGTACATTACTATGTAACACTTCAACATTGTCCGTAACCATGTCCATGATCAGCTCTCTTATAAAGTGTTCTCATTAAGCAGAACACACTGTCTCCAGGGTGAAACATTACAGGTATATATATAACTTCAGACAGTTGGTGCATTTTACGTTAAACCAGACTGGTTTCTTCAAGCTTCGGTGTATACTAATTATAGATACTTACAACTGTCTGCACTTAAAAAGTAGTATATAAAATCTACCTATGAGACAGATAATTATATGTCCTAGACTACGAGTGGTACATGTAGTTTCACTATATAAACCAGGGATGTAAGTCAGGAATGGGCAAAAATCAGGAAACCATACATTTACTTGATATAAAAGCTTTCTATTCTTCCAAACAACCCTCTTTACCACTTGTATAAGGAAAATAAACATCAGTCAAAAATTTCAGAAATCAGGAAATCCTGATAAAACCTGAAGACTTACATCCCTGATAAACGTCTTGGTGTGAACTGAATCATGAATATGGAAATCTCTGCCAAGCCTTAAGGCAATCTCACTTCTGACTGAATACATGACTGGAATACACATTGTTCGCTATGATCTTGTGATGGATGACTATACATTCATGTATGTGTATTGGCATATACTATAAATTGTAATTTAGTCTGACAGTGTTCATCTCCATGTGTTGGATTATGTACACTTTAGTTACATATGGCGTGGAGATCTAGGCCTAATCATACACGTATCTACATTTTATGCACCTGGCTGTTCTCACTCTCAGACTACTAGTATAAATACACAATGTCTGACAAGTGGAGTGAGTGACCTAGGACGGAGCTGTATATTCATATTCAATATTAAAACTTACCCTTCGTCGTGTCATGGTGATTCTATATCCATACACATGAAGTATTCCCGTGACCTGGATCGTAGACTAAGTATATACAAGCAGTAGGTAGTCCGTAGAAATATTTGCAGGGGGCGTGGTGCTATCTTAGTTTAAAGGTAAGAGGTATACACTACTCCATGTCTACTCTGTGTGTGAGAGACTGCTCCAGGCCTCCAGGTGAAACACGCCACCGACGCCACCACCACATGGAGGTCAGGAAGGGATGGGGGGGGGGAGGGGGATCAGTGATCCACTGATCCTCCTACCTCTAACCAACTCAAACCTCCGATGGCTATATAGTTGTAGAACTCTGTGGGTCGGCCTGGAGCTTTATGCAGTCGCTGCCAGCTCCATTATTGAACCTCCTGCTTCCTCCCTATCCAGACGGAGGTGGTTGTATGTATGTAAAATATGCTGGTGGTAGTTAGTGGTGGAGTAATGGTGCTGTACAGCTTCATGGGTTGGTAGGTCTCCCTTCATAACCTCTACCCACTCATACAAATGTCAACTACACATGCAGTGGGTTCAGTCCAACGTCTAGGATTAGCATAGAGCGTGTAGTAACAGGCCAAGCTTGTGGTGTCGCACCATCTCCATCCAGCTCACATCCACTGCATCTAAAGCCTCCATAAGGCATTAACCATGAAGGTGCAGTGTACCAGGGCTCAATGAATATTATATTTGCCAAACCTGGGGTATATATACTCTAGTATGTAAGTTGGTGTGTACATGCAGGGTCCATGGACAGGTAACCTACTCCACGGTGTAGGTAATGTTAATACAAGGTGAATGTAGAATAAGGTTGTCCAGCGGTAGCTTATGACTGCCAGCTGTGGACTGCGTGTGTGGGTGAATCCCGGGGGTGAATGTGTGGGTGACTGAGTACTCCAGGTAAGCCTCAGATCCATATACACATGTACGTAGCCACGATACTAGTACCCACTCTCTCACACAGGACATACCCACAGAGAGCTATTTGTGGCGCCTGAACTACTCCATGGCATGAACATAGCATACAGCTTCAGTGTTGGTCCACGGTGGATGGAAAATAGGAGCTACTACACTGTAGTACAATAAGCAGGATTCTATGGAGAAACAGGTTATGATCTGGGTGTATATGTTACTGCTACACATAGTATATGGAGTGTACACCATCATGTATATCAAAAGTGTCATGTACATGAGGGATTTGTGCCTTAGGGAGTGATCATTTTTTAACGACAGGGAAGGCTGGTGGGTTTGCGCGCGGATGTGCAAAAAAAATTCCGGCTCCCCCCTCCCAAGGGGTCAAAATTTTTTCGACCCCCCGACTCGGGAGACAAAAATCAAGTGCGAATGCGCCCTTTTAACCAATAGTAACATGTGGGCTTTTTCGGTGAAAACAGGATATTATTTTGACCCCCCCTAGTCAAGGGGGCAAAAAAGTTCTGACCCCCCCTGGTCAAGGGGTTGAAAAAATTCTGACCCCCCCTCAAACCCACCAGCCCCCCCCCCCCCGTTGTTAAAAAATGATCACTCCCTTAGTGTTAATAATACGGCAAGATATGTTTTATGGCTGAGTTGCCTCCCCTCCTGAACGAGAGACTCCTCCTGCCCCCTGTTCCCTCCCCGTCCTCTCTATCCCTGCACATTCAAACTTGTACCCAATCCCCACACGCACGGTGAATGGGAGATGGGAGTGGAGTCACGGAGGAACATCATGCCAACGTGGCATATCATGGTTGCTATGCCACTGACGTACGTGACGTATCATTTTACATGTCTCTGACGTAGGAATGTTCCCAATTAACAGTACCCGCCTAAACCACACCAGTCAGTGTGTTTTCAGAGTAACACATAGACCCCCTAATGTATGTTATACAAGCAAACATGGGCTGGCATGGGTGGGTGCCGGTGGGGGGGGGGTGGGTGTTTTCATACATGTACATGTAATAATACAGTATGCCTTTAAAAGCAATCATTGAATTGATCTAGGGTGTACATATATATACATGGATATTGTGTATCAGCCCGTTTGTCACTATATATGCTATGATATTCATACACATTAAACTAGTCCCGGGGATCATATGCATCTACATGCGATAAGCATTCATATCATACTCGTATTGATCGAAACGCCTATGCTGGACAACAGAACCCAAGCATTCGCTATTCCTCCTTATCAACAGTGAGAGATAACATGGTCTGGAGAGGACATGCGAGAATATGGAGGTGCAAGTCGAACGTATATATATCGTAGTGGCTCGTCCAAGTGCCCTGGCGCTCAAATACGTATATATATATGTAATTCAATACCACCTATTCCTGGCGTTAATATGAGACCGGTATTTATTTGAGGTACAGTTGTAATATAATGTTTAAATCACAAACCAATGCTTCATTATCCATTCAGGCTTATTGGAGACCCCGGCGCTTGTGCAGATCAAAACGGTATACACCTTACTGCTGTCACGCAAAGTGCTGTCACGCAATACCCCCATCCAAAGAGTATTGACTGCACACCACTCGTTTAGACTAGCTACAGCCCAGCCCAACAATCTATTTCCCCATCTGTCCTCTATCTTTTTGCCATATTACCGTGTGTGACTCAATTGTATATACCTAATGTTATTGATCCAGAGAGCCGAACACGTCTACCTGTCCATGTTCCCTACCATTAATACGTGTACCTGTGGTGCGCGTCCTCACTGTAATTTATTCAGACATGTATATGTAAGGGCCATAGCTCCCTGTACATCATTGGCAGTGCACTGGCATATCTGGACAATGTAAAAGTAACAGTGTAATTGATATCTTATCAATCCTATTTTTCATTGGCACTCATGAGATTAAGAGTGTATATATGAAACCAGTACGACTATCCCAGTATCCGTGACAATTTGCACGGTCTGCCTACTACCCATTGTGCTATGGGTAAACCATCTCGGGGAGGGAATGGGGTACTTGATGTGGGCCTACTGGGCGATATATATATATATATATATATATATATATATATATATATATATATATATATATATATATATATATATACATACATGTATATGCCATGACAAAGGCATGTATCTGAAGCATGAACATTGAGGTGCAGGTCACCTCTCCCCAGGCCTCCTCCATCAGGTAATACACCACAAACATAGTACCCCCCCCCCCCCTATGTTGCAACATGGTTCATTCGTACAACCATGAAGACTTCAGGGTTATGCGGTCTTAAATATATAAGCCTACAATATGTGTATACAAGGGTGCCGAACATCAATCGATCACCCATGAAAAGTATGCTTGAAAAATAACTACATATTGTAAAGTATGCTTGTAAATAACTACATATTATAATGTAGGCCAGTAATCCCACTCTTCATAATGTTATATCAGGAAAGTGAATATTTCTATTTGTATCAAGGATTCAAAAGATTATCACGTCGTCCAGCCTCGTGTATTTCAGACTTGACCTCCTGACCTATATTTTCCGAATTCCTAAGTACATGTACATCATTTTCTTTGCACAAAATTTCTATTCAGAAAAATATACGAATGCTGAATGAAACCTTTAGCTTTAGTCTGCTACAATAACATCAAAGGTCTAGCTGTGAGGCCGGTCGGTCCTTGTGGAGCAGCTCACATCCATCCACCCAACCCCCTCATTGCTCCTACCCCTAACACAGCCACCCCCTTCTAGTGTCTGGCCCCTTCTCCAGGCACCGTCTGGCGGCAGCTCTATATTTGGAAAGGAAGTGGTGACGTCATTTCACCACGTGTTAGTATTTTGGTACTGTACTTGGTCCTGTACAGTATGGGTCTCTCAGCAGCTGCTGCTCGTTAAGGGTGGAGGGCATAAAGCACGTCGACCTATCAACACACTTATCATCACATTAGCACTTTGTCTTTGTTTTTTTTGGGTTTGTCTTGTACTCGTTGTAGGTTTCCTCTTATACTTAGGCCTAAAAAAAGCTGTGCTTTCGGTAACATGGTCAAAAAAGTTGAGGTCGGTAGGTCGGATTTAAAAAAAAAAAATTTTTACCCAGGACTTTATAGTCAGATATTGCTGGTTTTTCACTGATACTTGTTAGAATCGATGCTTTACTGCATGTGAAATGGAAAAACAATGGGTAAATGTGTGTATATATGTCAAACAACTATTTTGGAAGGGAATATTAGAAAAATTTGAAATCTAGAAAAAAACGTCAAAAATTGGGAAAATTTTGAGAAAATCTTCAAAAAAGTCTGGGGTCGGCCCCTTTTAGCTGAGGACGGTCGGGTGACCGGAAACAAACTTTTTTTTGGCCTTAGGTATTATCATCAAACATTGATGCTTAAAACGCGATATTTCTGTATATATATATATATATATATATATATATATATATATATATATATATATATATATATATATATATATATATATCAATCTAGGGACTTTCGTGTCAAATAGACAACACACAACAGTACAATTATTATGATTAAGCCACACACAGACTCTCATAAAGGTACCTACATGGGGGTGGGATGCCCAGGGGTATGATGCATTGCCTGTATTTTAGTCAAAATGCACTGCTGTCAGTGTCAGAATGTGTCAGTCGTAAGGCTATTAGTTACTGTCATTAAAAATATGTTTCTAATCAACGAGCCATGGAAGGTGACGCGGGAGGATCTTTTTTTTTTTTTTTTTTTTTTTTGCATAAGCATTAGGTCTCTGATTTCATATACAGTAAAATTCCTTTACTACGAATCCTGTTACAACGAATTTTCGTTTATAACAAACAAATCTCATTGTCCCAAATCACCCCAATACAACACTGTACATTTCTTTAGTAAAATAATCCCCTTATAATGAACTTTACACCATCTGGAATCGTTTATAACGAATTTTTCCTGGCTTATACAAGCATTTTTCGGTATCTATGGGGTGTTAGGGTGTGTGATAGGGCTTCTACAGCTGTCTCTATTGAACTCTGGGCGGCAGAAGGGATAAGGGAGGTAGGGTATTAGCGTGTGTGATAGGGCTTCTACAGCCGTCTCTATTAAACTCTGGGCGGCAGGAGGGGTATGGGAGGTGGGCGGGGTTGTATGGGTGTGTGATAGGGCTTCTACAGCCGTTTCTATTGAACTCTGTGTGGCATAAGGGGTAGGGCAGCTGATGTCTTCTTCTTTTCTTTTTTTTTTTTTTTGGGGGGGGGGGGGTACATGTATTAGGGTGTGTGATAGGCATTCTTACACCCCTTTCCAATAAGCCTTGACCATCGGAAGGGACAAAAGAGGTCTGAGGGGTGTTATATGATCCTTAATTCTCTCAAAATTGTATGATTTGGTTACAACGAAATTCGTTTACAACGATTTTTTTTCCTTGTCTCAAGCACTTTGTTATAACGGAATTTTACTGTAGTTTAATAGGCCAATGAATAGATATTTCTGGTAAAAAATCTTCCAAAAAACGTAACTCTGCTGACAATATTTGTAGTTTCGGGCTCAACTGTGAAAGAAGCCTGGTTGGTGAGTACGAAGTATAGGAAGGACAACTACTGGCAGGGTGGGGGATGATATAAAGCCCAAAATGATGGTAATAGCCCTCATTAGACACAAATGGTTTCTATGGTGGTGTGGCAGGGGTGGTCTTTTGTAAACGATGGCCTACATATAAAGTACTTTCAGTTCCCTTTCTTAGTAAAATGTTGGACACTCTCTATCTGTTAATGGTGGCACCCTTGCTGATGCTCCTTTCCTAGACACTGGACTACAAATATATAGGTGTTAACGTCGTAATATTACACACGATTCTGCACATTAGACAAACACTACATTATACTATGCACTCCATGAGCAACATAATCCTATCAGAAAAAAATATAGATATGTAGAAATACCGTAATCTCCCGCGTATAAGGCGCGTCTTATACGGGGGGTTTTAATTCTCATTTGATCCACAAGGGGGACACCAAGACCTTTCTTTTGATATCTTACATGCCCCCTTGGTCAAAATAGGACAAAATGGGGCCTAAGAGGGCCGAAGGTGGCCCAAGCTACCCATAGGTTTTTGAATTTTGAAAATTCATTCAGTAGAACCAAACTTATGCATTTTTCATTTTTTTGAGAATTTTCCAAAACTCTAGGTGCGCCTTATACGCGGGCTGCGCCTTATACGCGGGAGATTACGGTAGGTCTAGTAGTCAATTCACTTGACCACTATAGCTAGAGTTAGAAGTTGTGATTAAGTATGCAATTTGCATATTGATCGCATTTTATATTACTGCAATGTAAATAATTCCACTCCTGTCCATTCCCATTGTGTGAATCAGTTGCAGTATGATCTAGATTCCTGTACTCTGAATTCAGAATAAGTCTATGCCACAGTGGAGTCGACCCAGGCTATGGTCCATTATAAATCAACCCAGTTCTAAAGTGAATGGAATACAAATATTTACAGGGTTCAGTCGAGGGTGGGGGGGGGCAAAAGAGAGGATTTCCATTGATTGCTCCTATCTGAATGTATCCTACCACTGAATGTAAACCATTAAGACCTGCTGGGAACTAAAGTGAAAACGGTTGTAGATTGATAAATAATACTCAAGATGGCACTAGTATGTTATACAATTATACAATCCTTCCTTTTTTTTGATTTTCAATAATGCCAATAAAACAGATAAAACTATGGATAAGCGGAATACTTTCTGTTTATATAATACTACTCAGTCCATTATGTTGACCTCACGGGTTTGACCTCCATTTCAAGAAGCATCTAAGCTATTGATACAAAAGCAGTGTTTATGAACGCACCATCCTAGACGCCTGCCGCAACCTGCACCGTGTGCCTTCTCACTCTCCAGGCACCAGTCCCAGCCACACACCAGACATCTGACTGGAGATTGGTGCTATCTGGGTCATATTTGTTTCGCCAGTCCCATGAAGGCCAGTCCAGGGCATACTGCACCAGACAGAAAGCCAGCTGGTGGAGCAAGCAGGGTTCTCTCCAAGCTCTGTGCTTCACTGGCACTGCTAACTCATTCCCTATTACATCGAATTCTAGGGAAAAATCGTTCAGTCAGCTTTAACATAGGTCTATCTTGTCACAGTAGATACTACAACCATCTCATAACCCAAAGCTAAAATGGCATACTTATTTCTTTTTCAGATCCAAAGCCCCTTTCGATAAAACCAAAATTCTGATCAAATGATATACAGCATCTGAATTACAACAGTGTTTCCTTGAGATGAGGATATGAGGCAACCATACTCACCTGAAAGGTAGTAGACATTATTTTGGTAATTCCCATGTCATTGGTAAAAAAAAGTGCTCAACACACCCTATTAAACGACATGACAATTCATGATTTATCCCTCTATACATGAACGTCCCCAATTGCATTATTCAATCAAACTGGGGTAATCTTATAATCCTGATGATACAGACACAGAATTACCGTAAAAGCTTGAAGTGGGGGTTTATAGATCATTTCGACACAGGGAAAGGGGGGGGCAGGGGGTTTGGTAGCTCATGAGGGAGTAATTTTTTAAGGTGCATTAGGTAAAAGCATCTTTTCGTACTCGTAATCCAAAAAAGCGATTGAACAGAATGGAAGATATGACACTTAAAAAGATCAGGTGAGGCTTATAGCATGTCAAAGATGCGGTTGTGGCCCAAATGTGAAGTTCTTTAGGCCCACTATACAAAACTATACACGTGAAACAATCATGACAATATACACGTACAAAAATATCCACTCCATAATTAAGCAGGGTAAATAGAGGCCGTCCATAAATGACATCATGCAGCAGGGGGAGGGGAGGGGTCTAATCCTCCCATATGTTTCTATAGTATTGAAATAGGTCCAGGCAGAACACTCTGCATTTAGTGAGTGGCCTAATAAAAAAAAAAGAGGGAAAAAGGTAAAAGCATGACGAAGGGGGAGGGGGGGGGTGAAAAATGGTCCAAAATAGCATGACATAATTTATGAATGGCCCAATATTTAACGAATACATGAATAGCTATCTTAATAATAGGACTCACCTTTTTAAAGATGGCCCGACGCTGATTCAGTAGGACAGACTGTTTATATCTCCGACAGCTCCCAGCTCTGGTATCAGGCAGGGTGGGACCCCCTACGATCTGTTCAACTTGTGGTTGTGCTGACATATCCGTGGGTAATTCCTGTTTCACTTCACTGTCAGTGTAGCTGTTATCAATGTCTGTAGTAAGCATTTCTTTCTCAGCAGGATCAACAGATGGACTTTGGCCAGATCCTCCTACAGCTAAGACTTCATCCTGTTTCTGGGAATCAGTTTTTTTACTTTCATCATGATTAGTGTCTTTTCTCTGCTCTAAGAGGCGTTCACCCACTACCCCTATACCCTTGTCCCTGTCCTCGTGTTCTATTGTAGGTAGGCCATGCTGATCATCCATTTGGTTTAACTGTTTTCTCGTCAGCTGCTGGATCCGTTTGCCTACTTTACGACCTTTCTTCTTGCCTTTACCTTTACTCTTCCCTTTCAAAACCTTTCCTTTCTTCTTTGTCAAGCTATGTGCCATTAATGGTAAATCGTCTTCATCTTCCCAATCTACTTCATCCTGCTCTGGAAACAAACCTAGAAATTGTTTAGGCTCCTCACTCCCACAAGTGACCTCTGTTTCAACAATTGCTAATTCTGCTTGAATGATCTGTTCCTTCACTTCCTCTCCATGTTTCTCAGCAAGACCAGGTTCTTCTGATGCATTAGTATCCTTGTCAGATTTCTCAGGTATCGGATTATCCGTATCTATTGGAATGCCTCCAATCGTCTCACTCTCAGACCCCTTAACATGATTGTCCTCTTCATCTTTACTAGTATCATCCTCGTTTACCACTGCATCAGTCTGCCTTTCCATCTCACTGTCCTGGCTTTCATTTCCCGTTTTCTGTTGCTCATCTTTGACATGCCCATTTTTCTGATCACTCTCATTTTTTCCCTGTCTTTGCTCATTGTCCTTTTTGCGTTGGTTGTCATTTCCATTCGGCTTGTGTTCTGCTGTCCCTCTCCTTTGGGATTTCTGATCACCACTTGCTTCTTTACTATTGCTCTTCATTGTAAATCGATCGGTTGTCTGTTGGTTAATCTGTTGCTTATCCTTATCATTTATTTTTATTTCCTCACTAACTTTTGTCTCATCATCACTCTTCTCATCAAGTGTGTCAAATTCATATCCCACTTTTTCAATTGTATAACTTTTGGAGCCACAGTTTTCACCCTCTTCATCAGTGAAGTCATAGATTTGTCCCATGTTCATATCATTCTCATCTCCTTTTTTGCTACCTTGAGTGTCTGTACTGCGTATGTCTGACCTCTTGCCTTTGAACATACATCGCCTCTGTGACGTTTTACCTTGCACTTGATCCTCATCAGAACTGTCCTTCCCACTTTCCTCTCTAAATTCATCATCATTGTTTCCTTTTTTAACTTGCTTCTTGTGTTTCCTTTTGACATTCTTCTTCTTAGACTTTGGTTTATCAGTTCCCTCTTCTCCCCCTTCAGTAGCATCTTTTTCAATGTCCTTGCTAATCTCCTCGTTGATTTCATCTTTCTCTCCTTGAACCTGGACTAACTCTTCACTAGCTTCATGATCCGGCTTGGTGCTCTCTGGGTTCTCTGTGTCAGTTTCCTCATGTTTGGCCTTCATCTCCTGTTCCAGTCTTTCCTTTTCTGCCTCCTTCTCCCTGTAGTCATAAATCATCTTTTGCCACCTAGTCATCCTCACTGGTTTACCTGTATCAGTATCTATGGTTGGAGTTTGTTTCTGTCGCTTCTTACGGGGCTTTGGTTGTTTCTCTACTGCCAGTGTCTTACTAGAACTTGCCATTCCCACTTCAGTAACTGAAACATCTGATGTCTTCTCTTGAGAGAACTCACCCTTCACAGCTACTTCTAGTGGTTGGTTTACTAATACATTCCCTGAAGATTTCTTCTGGCGTTTTCTTTGACTTTGTAGCTTTCTTCCACCCTTTCTCTTGCCTCCTGCCTTCTTTGTTTGTTGTTTGATAGGCATCACTACCTCTATGTCTTCAGTACCAGGCCCTGCAGAACCACCAGCAATATCATAGAGAGGAGAGACTTCAGGTTTCAATATTTGTTTTTCAGTTATTGTTGAATTTGATTGTTGGATCTCAGCAACTGTTGTTTCACTTATGATTCCTGTCAACTCGTTATGTGAGGACTCCATCGTATCAGTCTCTTGGTAATTTGACTCTCCAGGTAACACTAATTCAGTCTGTGGTAACATCTTGCCTTCCACGCCTTTAGCTACTGACACATCCTGTGTGGCACTATCTTGCAGGTTTTTTTGTGCAGAAACATCGACTTGCTGCCTATTGAGGATAGTATTACTATTTGACACTGCACTCTCTTGTTCACTATTGGTGTGAGGTGACGTCGGTGCCCCTGATTCTCCCAAAGAATCTTTCTTAGGTTCAGACACTCCCACAGCTTGGTCTTCTGCAAGCTCTTCAATTATCAAACCATTTCCCTTTGTTTTAAAAGCCTTTGGCCTCGACTCCAATGCAGCTGGTATTTCAGTAGCTGATGTTTTATTTGGTACATCATCCACTAATTCCATGGTTGGCTGCTGCTGTGGATTTCCACATGAATGTGACTTCCCTTTTACTTTTGCATTTCCTTTGGATTTTCCACTCTGTCTAGGTTGTTCACCGTCATCCACAATATCTGTCATGGCATTTTCTTGGCTTTTGGAAATACATATCTCTGATGGTTCAAACTTGGAGTCTGAAAAGTCCAGCAAGTTACTTTCAGTGCAAACTCCCTCGGTTTGGTGATTATCTGAAACAGCAGGTATCTGCATTTTTTTTTTATTACTAGTACTGTTGCTAGTTTCTAATGCTTTTACATTTTCACTGGGGACTTCCGGAGGAACTTCCATTTTCTCATTCTCCTGCTGTTCTGAATTTGAAGCATATAGTTTTCTATTGCTGGATGATGAATTATCTTCTGTGTTGCCAAGGAGTGTTTTGCCTACTGGGTGAACATCAGAATCAAAGACATTCACTGTGTTCTTTTTCTGTTGCTCTTTACAAGAGTCTATTGATGTTCCTGTGTCAGTGGGACATTTTGAAGCCACACTGGCCTTTTCACTAGGCAATGAAGCTTTGGTTGCTGTGTCCACTGATGGTTCATCATTCTCTATCTGAGATGCCATTACACCCAAAGTGGATACATGCAAGCCTTCAGCCAATGATGAAATTATTGGCTGGCTGCTAACTACTGACAGAGATACAGGCTCATCTGTGGGCTTGTATTTTTCAACTAATTCGCTGTCTATTGTGTTGTCCATGCTTGGCTGTTCAGCAGGGTCAGGGTCAATTAAATTTTTCATGGAGTCCTTTTCAACACTTTCATCAATAGGCATATTCGTGTCTGGGATAGTCCCTTCACTCTCTGGGATGTCAGCATCCATAGTTTTGACATCTTCCTTTGTCAACATAGGGGATGCAAGTGACCTCTCCTCAGACTCAGCTTTGGCTTCTTCTGTGGGGATAGTGACTGATTTATTATTACTGTCTTGTTCTGTCGGTGGTGCATCTTCTTTTGGAGCTATAACTTCTACCGAATTCTTAGCACTAAGATCTGATGTTTGAGGTGATTCAGTCACCACATCAGTTTTGGAAGCAGTAGATTCACTTATATCATCTGTGAGTTTTGACTCATCTGATTTTTCTAGCTTTACCTCATTAATCCCAGTCTCTTTCTCTGGACTCAGTGGAGCATCCTCATGTGATCCTAAGTTTGATTTACTGCTATTGTCACTTGATACAAATTTAGACTTAAGAATGTTTTCCAGAGATTTACATTTACGAGATATGTTGATGGTGCTTTTCGGTTTTACACCTTTCTTCATTAGTGGTAATGGTGTATCATCTACTACTGATGGACACTGCTTAGGAATATCTGAATCTTTATTTTGTTCAGAGTATTGTTTTGTATTTCCACCCATTGATAGATCCATTGGTTCATCCAAGTTTGCATCCACCTGCGTAACACTGACTGTTGACTTTACAGACTTAGCAGGACATTGGTTATTCCCTGTATTCCCTCGTGATGATGTAGATAGATCAATTGCACCTGCAGTGCTTTCTCCACCTTCAGCCTCATCTGCTGTACCGACACGACTTGTCAGTCGCTGAAGTACTAGATCAAGCTTTCCTAGCTTCCGTTTACTACTGGAAGTCTTGGCTGAACCAATCTTCCCAGAGGCAAGGGGTGTTGATGATCCCTGGAAGGCTGCTGCAACACCTGCAGAGGGGACTGATGCAGCTGCACTTGGAGCTGGCTTAGCAGGAGTTGCGACACCTGCTGTAGTAGGCCCTAGTCTACCGCTTGATTCTCTAATTGATTCATGGGCTTGTTTGATATTCATTTGCAGACTAGGCTGTGGTATAGATAGTACTTTGGACAACCTCTTTTTAAGAGATGCTTTATCCTGTTCAGATGATTTGATGGAACTTATGTCCTTCTTGGCTTTCTCTTCTGTATTCTTTGAGTCAGTGGATGCAGTCTTAGGTAGATCCATTTGTTGTGCACCTAAGGACTGCATTTGTGCCCAGGCAGCAAGGTTGCCTTTTGCACCCATCATGCCTGGTGGCATCCCACCAATAAGCGGCACACTTGGGAGAAATGCTGGGTGGAGTGAACTACTGCTCTTATCCTTTGAGCTAGCAGAAGGTGTGCTTGTGGGCTGGCCAGTACTTTCACACATCATTGCAGCAAAAGGGAATGGCCACATTGCAGGAGGCAGCCCAACAGGTGTCATCAGGTGAGGCATTAGTCCACCATACATAGCCATGGCTGCAGCTGCTTGCCTGGGGTCTACCAGACCTTGCCAGGCTTCTGCCATCTGACTTTGCGCAGCAGGCCATGCCTCTGGTCCCTGATCACCCCCTTTTTCTGTCCGCTTGCCTCGCCCTGCTAACTGACCACCACCACTGCTTGTCCCCTGACCAATGTCCACAACTCTCCTTCGCTTTCCTTTAACTTTAGGTGGACTCTGCTTTTCAGTCAACCCTTTTCCAGGTTGACTCTGTCCAGGTGGTGTGGCATTCTTGAAAGAGTTCAGAAGTTGTAAGTAGGCTTCAGCCTCTTCCTGGGTGTTTCGACTAGATCCTGCTTTGGGTTTCCCCTCGGCAGGGAATGCCTTTTTATCAGCCATTACTTTAACTGCTGCCGTGCTTCATTATCAATCTGGATGGAAAGAAAGAAAAGAGACATAATATTAGAAGATGGATATCTTGTGGTAAAGACATTTGATTTTAAGTTTGGCCCAAACGTGGGGATAAACAACAAATGTGGTGTAATATGTATTTGATGTCAACCATGTCTACATACACTATTATGCATTTGATTGTAATTTTGCCCCAAAAGTGGGGATAAATAATAAAATGGCATCATAATGTATTTCATGTCAACCATGCCTGGATACACTATTGTACTTGGAAGCAGAACGAATTTGCAGAGATAACAAGTGACAACATGATAGCATCTTAACTATGTGCGAATGGCTTCTGAAATCAGATTTCTTCGCCTATAATCTATGTGGGGCGGTTGACATCTAGGGAAGCCTTAAGTAGGCACAGTCTCTCATACATAATGAGGTGGTGGTTTCAGCACCACAGTGGTGTGCCATTATGTCGGTGTACGCTGACCAACGCACGCCCTGCCTGATGGTAGTGTTTGTATGTCCACAGTGCTGAAGGACGACAGCCCTTTCAGCAGCCACCCTCCCCTTCTTCCTCCCACACTATCGAAAGCCACCACACACTGGGTCCATTCGGAAACCCTTGTAAGTTCTTACCATTGTGTTTACATATTCAGATACTGGTTTCAATATATTTAGGGTGTAATTTATGTATCTACTTTACGTGGCCCGGGTGATGTAGCCTAGTATATTTTTTTACTTGTTCAAGTATATAGATACGTGCTATGTTATCGACAGTATTTTATCATCAGTCTATTCACACAAGATCCACTATAAGTACTATAGCCTGGATCTGCCCTCACCCGAGAGATGTATATTTTTTAGTCTAAACTCTCAACTTCCTTTTGCATTCCTGTGGTTCAGACTCAGATAGGGACTATATATATATATATAGCTCTAGTGTCAGGAGGTACACACGATTGACTGCCATCTGCTGTAAGGTTTAATCATCAAGGGCACACTCTACCCTTCCATACATCACCTCAATAATGACCCTGCAAACCAGAAACCACTAACGCCCGGATGATTGAGGGGACGGGGTGGAGGTCGTAGGAGACATAGGATACTCCAAACAAAAGGAAATAGCTGGCTGACCATATCATATGTCCAAAGTCATGACCTTTCTTTCTACAGTTTACATTTTAACCGTCCTAGACACTATTAAATAGAAGTTCAGTACCCTCGACACCAGCTATAACAGAGTCTTTATCCTTTGAGGATAAAGAGGAAAAACTCATAGGTACTACGTGGTTGTTATGGCACCTGTGGCGCACCTGTCATTCAGACCTAGTGTCTGTAGATTTGTAGTAGTACCTGAGTGAAACAAACAAGCGTGTACATGCATTATTTGTAATAGTTTTAGGTTAGTCTTTGCATGTATACAGGCACAAACCTACATATAGTCCCGTTTTTTTTTGTCATTGTGTGTCCCTTCTGGTGTGCTTAGAGCCTAGTGTTATCATTTATGTGGATACCTTCTGGTACAAATGTATATATTCCCTAAAAGGCCCTATATGGCTGTGTTAGTCCCATATGACAGTCTCAGTTTTAACAGATTGTTACAATGGCTGCTTATCATATCAAAAGATTATCTGATCGTGAGGTACCATAATGCCAGTGGCATACATGTATGGCCATTGGAAGAGTACTAGCGCTGCGTAGTAACATAAAGGTATGGTATATACATCGTTCCCTCCAGGTCAGCCAGCAGGGACTGGCTGCCAGAATTAAGCCAACTTCATTTACACCTGCTGTTTTAAATAGAGCGTTTCAGGTTTATCTACCTCGCTCTCTCCCCACCACCAGTGCGACGAGAGACAGACAGCCGTCCATCAGTCCAATAATCCTCCCACCACCAATACTATGAATACACATCAAGCAATCGCCTGGCTGCAAACCCTACCCATCCTGGCTGGAAGCCTTGACATTCCCAGAAACCAGCCAGCCCCTGTGTCACTACTCTTGTGTTTATGATAAGGAGGCAGGAGGATGGAGGTGCTGGAGGAGGAGATTTTAAGAAGGTGTTTGGTAGCCTACCTCATGGTGGTGATGTCCTTCTCTGGCTCTATGACACTCTTGCACCTTAAGGGATCAGCAGTCCGAAGCTGGGGCAGACCAGCGGCCGTCACTGGCAGCAGCAGCGGCCGTCGTCGTCAGCCTTTCTTCGGCCTCAACCATCGCACACCCTCACTCACAGTATGCTAATAAACACACACGCACACAGCACCACCATCAGCCCCATACCTCCTCAGCTACTGTCGGAGAGCAGGAGGGAGGGTGTAGCTGGGGAAGGGGAGGTGGGTGGGGGGTGAAAGGGATTGGGGGAGGGAAAGAGAGCAAGGAGCGGTCACGTGACCCAAAGAGTTTCCCTCCCTCCCTTCTCCCCCACCCACCACCAGCATACCCCCATCAGTTGTTAACAGATCACTCACCAGAGGCCGCTACAGTTTGGGAAGGTTACCCTCAGATCTCCAGATCTAGTGTCATCATGACACCTTGAAAAGTCAAAACGATTATTATTATGGAAGAAATTTTTCTGTGGGATTTACACTCTCAAAAGGATTGTCAGAATAAAAAAAAGGGGCAAAACAAGAAAATTGTAGAAATACCGATAAAATATTCCGAGGACCGAGGAGAAAAAAGAGGATAGCACAACAAGGCAGGGAGCCATCAAGAAGTATTTCATGTCATTAGAGTTCTATTTATAAATGAAACCAAAGTGATTGTACAATCAAAGAGAGAGTGACTGGTAGCAGTCAAACTCAGGCCAACTTGCTCCAATAGCTGGTCAAAATTAAACGGAATACGGCTTTCCCCATATCCTCATTAAAACATCAATAAAACAACAACCCCCAAACAAAAAACAACAACAACAAAACAACAGAAAACAACACAAGTTATCTTCATATAAAACACTTGTTTTCTTTACCTATACATTCACCAAATGATATATAACACAAACTAAAACGCTCTAACCATAGCAATAGGTTGAAGCAGTTTCATTTTAAATGTTAACAACAGTAACCTTTACTTGAAAGAGGAAGAATCGTACATTTCCAAAGCTATCGATCCATCTTAACGACCATTGTATAGGTGGAAAGGGGCCATATCAATAAAGTAAACCAAGACGGGGCTTAATGGTCTCCTCACTGCAATAAGGAGTGGCAACTTCCGGCTATAAGAAACACAAAGACTACCAAAAATCCCGGATGACTCCAAACAGTGATACACATGTACAGAAGTAGACATGCACGTATTGCTGGGTGGTGACTTTCTTGTTTGCATGATTATTTTATGGACCTGCCTTTACTCCCACCAAATACCCTCTGATGATGCTTTGCCTCTTCCATATCCTAAATGAAATATTGAATACGTGAGGAGTTATGATTACAAATTCGGTTTGTAGCACATGTGAATTTGTGCTAATGTATACGGTTGACATGGATGCAGGGAGTGGGAGTTGGGATCAGGAATGTTGGACACACTGTCCTATACGGCACATGGCTATTGTATTATTGACCAATGGGAGGCATCCCTGGCATATACTGCGGAGTCGGGGCTGAAGGTGTTAGTCATAGTGGCGTCGGGGTCTAATGGCGGCCCCCAGCTGATAATGGCTATGTGAGCTATAAACATCCTTCTCTTATTCTCAAAAACTGACATCTCAACCATACGCTGAGGAAAAACGTTAATACAAATGCATATGGTTGTATAAAACGTATATAAGACGTAGCCGGGGTTGAAACAAATGCCCTAAGTCTAAGATGACACCGTAAATCCCCAAACGCTTGTTATGGCTTTATATAGGAGGTTTAGGGTGCGTATACGATACAATGGTACTATTAAAGCTGCCCATTCTGAAGCCCCAGGTGCGGCTTATAGCTCATCCACAAACTCATGGTGTGACTTATAAGAGATTTTATCATGCCTATATGGCGCACCCCGAGTCCAGGACCATCATAGGTAGTGTCACTTTTCAGTCTCCCACACAGGGCAATAAGGAAGTTTATTATTTTTTCACACAAAACCAGACACTGAGATATTTCTTCTACAATTTATTTTTTAAAATAAGAAAACAAAACAAAAGAAAAACGCACAAAAAACAACAACAAAATAAGACTTTAAATGTTACATGAATAATTCTGTCTCACCGTATACACATTAATTATTACCCAGATCAAGGACATCCTGCTGGAAACTTTGCCACCACTGATTGGTGTATATACCAACAGTATCCTGAATACATAGACATAAGTAGTGGCATAGATCCGAACAGGAGACACCTAAAGTCTTTTTCCCGTTATTTATATGGTTTCATTTTACGTCAGTGACCCGTATAGAATGGGAAACTTTGAGGGTGACACTCCTTCTACATACAGGAAGGTGATTAATGTCTCGACTGAAATAAGTCACGCTACCTAGACTACCATAGACTTGCTGAAGTCACTAGACCGTACGGAAAAGGAAGTACATGGTATATATGTATTCTGGATTCCAGGTAGGCTTTTAATTTAAACAGGCGAAGTGAATTTGTCGGTGAACATTAGTCTATGCTATAAAATGTGATAATTTGCGACTTTACCTCGTCCCTAAATAAAGTGATTACTGTGTATTCTATACCATTCATCCATTCAATGATTGTAGCGGGTGCTACATATTCCACCACCTTTTCACGCAAATGCATACAGGTAACTATTCACTCACGGTTAACTGTTATCACTCATAGCTTGAGTTCCCATTTAACATTAAGATTTCGCACTCTCCTTTGTTCAGAGTTGATTTTTATCTCTGAAGCAAGTCACCAAGAGTATGCCTCCTAGTGTCTGCTAGACGCTCGTTTACAGTAAAAAGTGAGTGAGGTCATCTGGCGGCCAAAATATGAAGTAGGAGTTGAGTTCACCTTTCATCTCATAACGAAAGTACCATAAGATCCTACACATAAGCCTCAACTCACGGTTTGATTTGCTTGTAGTTATTCATTATTTACCCCCAGGGGCTGCCTATAGAATTTGCCTAACATGACAAAAATTAGGTTCCAGCTGCATAGTATACCATAAAGCATTAAAATTGCAGCCCAGAGCGCTTTTGAATTTCAACAGATTAGGACCAAGTTATACATTATTTTTATTCATTTATTTACTTTTTGGAAAATCTTTCAAGTTAGGATGCAGCTTATATGTGGAAACATATGGTAAGATTATCTGTTTTAATAAGCCTTGGAGGGGGAGAGGGTGGACTTGGTTTGGGGACCAACTACGGTATTGACCATGAAAAGCTGTAAAAATAAAGCTGCTTTTAGAGAGCTATAATGCCGGGAGCTTTAGTTTCACAGTTGGTGCCTATAATCAAAGTTAGTGTTCTCCCGGGCCCTTAATGCGAAGGGTTACAGTAGACTCCAGACTAATGAATAAAGTCTTTTTAGATTTTAATATTTATTATAAACAAACATCAACGTGGAACGCATTCACACAATACACTTATGACCGATATACAAAGTACATAAAACGTCTTGAACTTTGGCATTGACAATTATTGAAATATGAAATCTCAATATTGATTCCTGCTTTTCACCTTGTGCTAAGCCACAAGCACAGCAGAGTCTAACATAACTATGTAAATTACAGAAAAATAGCAACTGTGTCACAAACAACCCTATCCTGAGACTTAAGGAGACAGTCATAACAGAACCAGCCATTAACTTGTGCATTTGAGACATACATGCATGCTTGCTTGCACTGACCTATATCATGGCAAAGTGGAAATAGAAATCATGGTTACTCTGCTCAATGCTATCATATATATTCCTGAAGGCTGATAACCACAATTAGACAAGGCCACACTTGGACATTAACTTCTTATACAATAATAGCAAGACCTGCAATGCAAGCACTATAATATTTAGATCAATGCTTCACCATGCAATCACAATTACAAGATTTACTTTTAGTATATTCATACACTTTATATATAGATACAGGAAACCATTATTCACAGAATAGCACACAACTTGAACACTATCTCCACAATTATTTCTATGATACATAATTATTGCCTACTACACTTTGTGTTTTGATCTACTTGGATCAATGTAAACTTAGATTACAAGTTAAATAGAGGTTGTACAAGGTTGGGTAGGGGGGGTATCATAAGATATCATTAATCACCTTTCACACATGTTTAACAATGCACCGAAACAATGTATCCTTCAGAAAGCAAACTTAAAAACACGTTTAGTACTATTGTAATAGCTACTAGTAATACAATTACACCCGAATTCCAAATGGAAATATGATAGGTCCACAAAACTTAACATTCAATGAGCACGTGTTAACAACATAGGATTAGGAAAGATACCATTCCTTTCACCGAGGGATTTAATGAAGCAATTCTTCGGCGTTGCTTAGTAGAAGTGACTCCGTCAAATAGTTATTTTCTGTTCTACATATTATAATAATTATGATAATCCTTTGGTAAGTAATAAATTATAATGAGGCAGGTCAGTGAAATACTACGGAATCAGTAGCAATGATTTTGATAGCATCTATTTCTGAGTGTACTTACAAATAAGCTATGAATATTTGTAGTATAACATCGTCGATAACTAATATATAGGGGAAGAAGGAATATAAGATATAGCTTGAGGAAAGTAACAAATAATTCTCATCTAATCCCTGTGATAAAAGCAATATTTTCGAGCACAGTGGAACAAACTTATGTCGGGTATAAAATACTATGTACAGCTGACTTCATTAGGAGGCTGCCTATTCATAAACATGTATATTGAGGTGTATCATTCACAAAACAGGTCGTGTGGGTATCTTACTTAAGTACAACATATTTCGATACTGCTATACACTCACTAGCTGCTGAACTAAGCCGTACCAGTTACCACCTGCAATATGTAGAGGTGTGGGGAGACAGGATATGGGGAAACAATCATACACATTGTACACGTCAATCTGGATGCTTTGGTTTGGCAAGACATGACCAGAAATACTTCAAAACCACAATATCATAAATATGATTTCAGCGTTTCATATCTTATCAAGGTGTACCAGTGTTCTTGTTCTATGCCTTAAACCAAACTATTTTTCTCATTGTTCTAATACAAACTTATCCATGGACACACTACAGATTTTAAATCTTATGAATATGATGCTGTAGAGTAAATGTCAACCATGTTATCTGGTATATATGATATGGCACGGATACGATAAGCACAACTTGTCAATGACAGTAGTAATACTTTAGGCATACACGCCTCAATTCAGTCAATACACCTGCGTACATCAAGTGGAATAACTGCTGGTGTAAGATTCAAAGGGGGTTCTGGATTCAAGTGACTGTAAAGGATAAGCAAAGATTGGGAAGGTATTTTTGATAATAAGATATGCCGTTTTGGTAAGTTCAAGTCATATGTGTCAAACCCTCTGGTGGGATAGTGATCTGGCGAGTCATGATATGCTTCTTTTTTTTTTAGTCCGGTCATTATATTATACGCACCTACTATGATTCTTTTACACTTTAAGCTAAAGATTTTTTTTTATTTTGATGGAAACTGAACTTTGGAAACCTTAAATTTGAAATAACCTAGTGACTAACGGTCTAAAGATATAGCTATGAGGGACATTTCTCTTTAATTCTAAGTACTACTTCTGTCTAGTTTAAGGATTGATTCTCTCATGAATGAGAGTCAAAGTATCAATATCCTTACATGATACGCTCTAAACATAAGCAACAATGAAATATCAGTCGTTTAAGTGTACAACCATGAAGGTTATTGGGGGTAGAAAGTATAATTGCAGATAGTAAATCAACTTTAAGTATCCTACACCAATTAACGACGATCAAACAGAAAATACAGATATCCAAATGTTTGTGCTTGAAATTTTGCATACCTGCTAACTCCAGACTGAGCCCCTCAATTTTTTCTTACATCCACCCCCTCATATAAGTGATAAAATGAGATCTCATTCGATCTCAATGAATCACATGATTGACTCGGGCAGATGAAAATTTGAGAAAACTGAGGAGTTTGCAAGTATGATTTTGATTTACATAGTTACACAGCAGATTAATGTCTCATTCAGTCACTATGGTCGGACTTTGATATTAATGTGGATATTTTTTTTTCTCATTGGAATGTGAGAAGTCAGTACACGAGAATCTAATCAAAAATATAATAGGCAGAAATCGGGTGGCAATACGCTCGTTTGGTCAGCACCGGCTAAATTGGAAGAGAATTAGATTGGCAGCCACAAAACTACATTAGGTATCACAATACTGTGTAAACATTTTGCATGTATACTTTATATATTTCATATTATCCTATATTATTATTTGACAAAATGTAATTGCTTGTCAACCGCTTGGATACTGACTGTGACATACACCGGGTACCGTCAGAGGGATTATGAAGAAACAGTATTGGCTGATATACATACATTTACCTCACAAAGTACTACATAGCTCCATGGTAAGTCAATAATTTGGTATATCATTTCATTCAAAGTGATATTCAATAGGAACACAATGAAAACTGCTCTTGGTACTACACACACAAAAGGGGCTGATGACTTTCTCCCTTTTCTTTTCATGTTAAAAATGCCACTTGTGCCCTGGTACATACATTTGATACAAGATATATATCATATAAGCAGCACATGCGGATAGGGCGGAGTTGGGGGGATTTTTGTTTTTGTTTCAATCACCATTTTAGGGACGATGTCCATCATACACAGATATGGGCACTATACAATGTTAACTGCACCATATTCATGTCAGATATTCTCTGGGGAGCTTGGAAACAAAAATCAACATACATGATTTTAGTACAATGCCTGGCTAAATGACATCCTCTTCTACTTGTCTTCATATAGCAAGAACCGACAGCTGATAATGGTGGGAGAAGACCAATAAAATGCCAATATCTATACCTGACTCTAGTGTGTCAAATGTTTCAAGTCTTTGACATTAAGCCTTCGAGTACATGATAAGGTATGCATTATAATTTTATAAAAAGTCAGTTTTTTTCTCGGTGGGATATTATTCATTAACACAGTTTGTCTGTCTCTAAAACGTCATTTATAGTCCGAAATTTATTTGACTCTTTGACTCTGATACACATCTCTTCTTATGCTACACAGGTGATATTTCTCCGCACACTAATCAGCCAAATATAAATGTATACAAGTTCTAAATTTGAAGGCTGACACAAATGTAAGCGTTGGGTCATTATACTATTACATGCTTTTATATGCAATTCAAATATCCAGTCTTTTTCAGATGAATACATAATTAAGATAAATCAGATACATTATATGCACAATTGCCAGCAAAGTAATTACACGAGGCTCCCGTTTTGAAAACTGAAGTCCTTTGCCTCGTTACCGAACTTTAGATCCTTGTAACCGGTCAAGTTCTTCCTGAAGCACTGTACGAAACTGTTTGTACCTGCAAAGTTATATCTTAATGTAGTTGGAACATTTCTAAGTAGCGTTAGTCAAACATTCAAACACTTACTTTGATCTTAAAAACAAACTGGTAAAATAAACACTCTATAATATTTCCGATAACATATGAAATGGGATTTGAGAACTGGGGAACAGTTAGTAACGGTATGGTATATTCAACTGACCTTGCTTTTAAATCTTCTAAATCCTCCTTTTCATCCTTTTCCAGTTTTTGTAGAAAACCTTTAAGTACGGGCTCTGGTAGATTGACAAACTGTGCTACCTAAAATACAAATAAAGGAAAATATGAATATAAAATATAGAATGCTTCTGTACTTACGTACAGAAAACGATGTGCAAAAGAGACCGGCAGCAGCAGACTGCTCGCCGGGGTTCTCACCTCACATTAGGTAGTGTCGAGGTGGACAGAGGTGTACCACACCGTCACATGAAGATCACCTCACATTTCCCGTAAACCTGTCGTCGCCATGACGGTCTTCCGCCCCAGTGACAGATCGTCTCCCTGTAGAGTCGCCATTTTGGTATTTTCTTGCCATGTTTGGCAAAAATGATATGTTTAGGCCTTGAAGAGGTGCCTATACTATCACTGTATAGAATGGGACAGCTCAAATTGCTTTTACTAACCTGTTATGAAGCATTTCGATACTACGTGTACTCCTCTCAACCCACCCATCCGGCATGTTTGTACTCTCTGCCTCTTTGTGCACAGTATCAATCTCTAAAGCATAGACCTACAGTATGGCTGTTTAGGGCCAGCTTGCATCACCTCTCATCACTTCTCGCAATATGCACGTGATATTGCGATACTTCAACCGATCTTAATCCAATCGTCTTTGCTGGGAAAATTTATAACTTCTTAACCTTTTTTTGTATAATAGCCTGTTTCGCAATGAAATATAAGGTTTAATTTGAGATCCAATATGTTCCCCTTCAATTCCACATAATAAGAATGGTGGATGGTTGAAATTACCGTATTCTCCCGCGTAGAAGACGCGCTGCACGTATAGGACGCACCCCAAACTCAGCAGAGGCATTTTCATGTATAAGACGCACCTCTTAGGGCTCAATTTTGTAAATCCAGTACATTTCTATAGTAAAATTACCCCTCGTATAAGACGCACCCCCAACTTGAAGAGATCCTATAAGACGCAGTAGGGGTTTGTTTGGCGTAGAGGACGCGTCTTATACGGGAGTGTACGGTAGTTACTTTTAAGGCGGATTGAAAAATCAATACATCAAGCTCCCCTATACGGTGTCATGGCTTTTTGGGCGATACCAGAAACGCTGCGTTAATGAATATAGGGAACATGAACATAAATTGACATAGGAAACTACGGTAGATACTAGATTCCCATAAAGTTGTAACACATCAGAGTAATGCCGTAATCTCAGCTTCTCCATAAAGGTCTAAGATTTCTTTCATGACGGATCTCTAACCCCACAAGGGTCAATTCCGATCACAATACAGTAGTACAGTCAAAAGTGACAGTCCCGCTCAATGCTGAATGGCAACTACAGAAAGACCCTAGTTGTAATCCCCTTACCTGTATATCTATGGATTCACATATGGTAATTCATATTCTGTATACATGCACATGTTTGTCTAGTTTAGTGATTATACACCCACCTCCATTGACACATCCTGTGTCCTGTGTTTCTCCATAATAAAGATCTTGGCCTCATCCTCCAGTGGCCCAAGGATAACCCGCTCCAGTAGTGGGTAGGTGTCGTCCTTCAGCACTCGGGTCTCCCCGCTGTTACGCACCACACAGAGACAGAACTCCTCAGGGTTGTTTACTACCTGATGACACAGAAGATAATTACACATGATGAAATCTTCAATATGTAACTTTGTTAAGTCTTATCATTTGTGTAGACACTAATTAACTTTTCTTCTCGAAATATATAATTATGACAACACCTTTCTTTTCGAAACATATAACCATGACATCACAGTGGGTGTCTTGGTGGCTTCAAATATACCGTAGTTTCAACGATTTGATTATACTATCTGATAGTTAATTATAGATTTATAAATATTCAATAGAATTTATCATACTTTGAACTTGTCCAGCAGCATGTTGATGACCTCCTGGGCAGCATCCAGGCTGGTAACGTGCACATTGGTGGTGGATCCGTGAGATGGTGTGAACACACTGGTCTGTTAGCAGCAAATCCACTAGTTAATTCATGTTATACCATCAATATTTGAAGTTAGATAAATTCATAGCGAAGAAATTAAGAGCATGGAACTTTTTAGAATTCATCATCTTTTTGCAACTACCTTGTCCATATCGTCTATAACCCGTATGATAAATGGAAGCTATCAAATAATCACCGGTTTGTTTCATTGTCACCAGGGGACTTTTTCCAGCACAGCCTCAAGAAGTTACCTCTGTACTGACAATAATTTATCTTATTGCTTGCAAGGAGAAACATATTTTGATATATACTTACTTCGAGGTTATACTCGTGACCACTGAAAATTGAAAGACGTTTGCTTTGACGTTTACGTCCTCTTGATCTGCGCATGACGACATTCTTTGTTTCCTGTTGCTGACCTTCACCTTTGACTGGCGAGGCAGGTGGTGACGTCTCAGGCTCTCGGACAGCCGCTTGGAATAGGTCATCCAGACTGGACTTTCGCCTGTGGCAATCTTCTCCATTCTCTCCATTCTGATCGCCAAAGTATGACATAAATGTTAATATGTAATATATATCAAACCCAAGTTAAGCCGGAATATGTAAAAAAAAGGCCTTCAAACGGATGCATGTAATACATAGTCTTCATTCTAACTACTTTAGTACTGGTATATCTGGAACTAGTTGGTTATCTTGGAATGGAAACTCGATCCTTTTGATTATGGTTACATAGTACATGTATTTGGTTTGTCAGTGCTTGAGATGTACAATATGTATAATTTCTGAAGCTAGATTAAAGCATGGATTAAGCTGAGGTCGAGGTATAATCCCCTTACCTTAGACCGCCGCCGGTCAGAGGCACCACAGTTCAACTACAAAGAAGCATGCAAGTTAGAGGTCTAGAGAGGACTACTTCAAGACAACATTTGACTAAAGAGAAATACACATTTATTTTCCATCTTCGCGACTATTTTATGTCACGTCAGAGGATACTGCGAGCAGAGAGTAGACTAGGAAAAGCACTTACATTATTATTGTATTAATCATGCGAGAAGACTGCGATAGACTTTACTATGCCAAGACAACAACCAAGCATTACATAAGACATACCAACTTATCAACTTTTTAGAAATACTTTAAAAACTAACTGCAGTAGACATTTTTCTCAATTACAGTGCATTTTCATAAGATACTACTGCATCGAAACTCACAAAAAAAGAGAGAAAAAGAAGTAAAAAAAAAGAAAACAGTTAGAAAGGAAAAAAATACGAAACCAAGCATTTACTGTTAAATCACGCCCTTCCTCATTTTGATACGTAAGTAAAAAGAAATATTTGTACAGGAAAAGAATATAGAAATAAAACCCCATACACCCTACCATGCTACCCTGCCCCTTCTTTCCGCCCCCAATGAAATGTCATACCAGTTGTTGCAGGTCATCATCCAGTCCGTTGTCTATGGCTATGTGGTAGCTCCGACGCCATGACTTGGGCAGAGAGTCGTCCTGTAGGAGGAGGACCCATTTAAAAATAATAGGGACACACAATTCTCCTGTTTCGAATGGTATTGATTTTTCAAAATATATAGGATCTATTAAGTCCTCGGATAAAGCATGCGATTCTTGAAGTATCTAACAAGGCTCACCAGCAATGTGATTTCATATTGATGATAAAGTGGAAAAAGAAAAGGGGGGGGGGGGCTCATTAGGGTCCTGATCCTCCCGCCCAAAACCAATGGACCCTTTGACTTTGCTATTAAAGTTAGACAGTTTATGTTAATTGATAATGAAAAGTTAAGAATGGCCAAATGAATTTGGAAATAAAGCGGATAACAGCTTGAAAAGAAAGTAGAAATCACATCCCTGCTATTAAATACAGTATATGCCCATATTCGATGGTATTAATAGCGCCCTTTAAAGTTATCTACTAAAAGCAGACAGTATAACTCTTATAATTATTGTTAATATCTTCATATATTTTTTTATCTAGATAGTACAGAGCATTCGAAAACTTATGGAGACCTGGTAAAGTAAGACAACTACCAGCCTACCTTCGGTTGTAGCTGGATAGGGCATTGTACTCCCCAGGCTACCCGCAGTACACCCTCCAGCACTATACGGCCATTCACCTGCAGAATACACATAATTATTATCATCATATGAATAAGAAGCAATGCACCCTCCTCTTAGTTATGAGTTTCTAGTATTGAATATACTAAGTAAATTCATACAAGTCGCATCTTTTCATACTAATGGTTCTTTTCTTAACGTGATTACTGGAGTGTGAATGACTTAACAATAAAGCTCTCTTCCTTTCGACTGAATCAGCCTGGAGTGACATAGTCTGTTTGAAAATTTCAATATGTTTTCTCCTGAATATAAAAGGCCCACTAAACCACGAACTAACGGAATTCTTCAAAGGCCCCATTCAACTATGCTCAACAGTTGCATGGTATATGTGATTGCGAAGGGGCTCAAACACCCCACCCGCTGATTGAATGCACATCGCTAACACAACTATTTTGAATGTAAGAAAAATAAATTACTCGGTTACAACGGGTGACAAAAAGAATTCTAATTTTGGGACTTATCTGAGCAGTAGTTGTATGTCATCAAATACAAAAGAAAACAAAAAAGACAACATTTCCCCCAATATTCCTCTATAGCAAATTGATAGTTGGATTCCATTCAACAGACAAGCCTACTTTACAGCTACCGTAGTCCCTTTTGTTATCACTTCTATTTCTGTGGTAAACAGGAAGAGATCATAAAGTAATGCTCTTCCTGTGAAGGGTGTTCTAGAGTAGTCTATAATCCAGCTATGGTCGTGGATATTAAGTTCTCTTCAATCATTATATCATACCGGACGCTGTATTATGTAGTATGTGTACATGTGGTGATATAGGATTGAGATAAAGAATCATTATTAGCATATGGATGCGTCTTCACACATTAAATGCTGTAAACATTCCTGCAAACTCCACGGAAGAAAAAAGTGAGCCCGCAAAACTGAGTTATTTTCATTGAAAACAAGGCAAACGAATGTGAATATAGGGGGGTCTGAGGGTGTCCCCCCAGGGGCCCAAGAAATTTTGTAAATCTAGAGGCCAAATATATATATTTGGGTGGTTTTTGAAGACGTCTGTTACCCTCAGTTCAGAATTTTACTAAGACCCCCCCCCCATATATAAGTGTTAAAATGAGATCTCATTGGATTTGGATGAATCACAACATTGACCCTGGTGGATCTTTAAAAAACTGAGAAAACTGAGTTTGCATGTATGTGTAAATGGTGCAAAGGTGGGATATCAGCTATTTCATAAGATTTGGACAGTGCCATAGTACCCCGCTTATAAGACACATCTTATCGGTGATAGGTACCACGTAGGACTGCTTTTGGTTTTGGCGACATGCACTGATGACATCTGATGACATGGGATAACGCTTCTAACTCACCTCCCGGGACACGATCTGTGCACGACCTTCCTGGTGGATGTTGTATGCTTTCAGCTTCGTCTCCAGGTCAGACCTAAAGGAAAATTTAACAAAGGACTTCGTTAATCTAACTGTGTTGGAAAAATATACATCAAATCGCATTCTTTGCCTACCTGTGTGAAATTTAAGTTTAGGTTCGTGACAGGGTACATATGTTTATTAACGAAGCATTTCGTAGTCCTATTTAATTGTTGTAAGTATATAGGGATAGAACCAGTACTGAATACAACATAATTTTAAATGTTTCCAACCCATTGCAATACATGCTTTAAACGAGATTCTAGAGGCTAGATGATTTAATTGATATATGCAGTATAATAGATGTATGGATTTCCAATATCTACAGTACATTCCTTTGGCTTCATGATACTCGTGGTACAAGAGTCTACACTTCGTTACTCTATCTGACAAGTACATGAATAATCTTGTTTAGAGACTATTGAAAGTACACGGTACGTTTTTTCTTTTTGGATCTTCTTTTCTTCATAGCTAAGAGTATTAATCGTTCTCTTGAAAAATAGCAACTCTTAAAGGACCTAATTGTTTCAACTTTTCCTTTCCTTATCTTTATAGTCACCAAGATAAGCGTTCTCTTTTTTACTGATAACGTTTGCTCACAGGTCAACACCTGGAAATAAGCCAAACACAAATCTACGTTCAATTAGTCATGCTGACAGTAGTATATATAGGCAATGCCGAAGTACCGTAGGCATCGCTCTGCCCTGAATGATTTCCACTATTAACATTTAACACATTCTGTGCATCTGTAATCAACTGTAAAGTTCATAATTTGAATAAAAAAAAAAAAATTCACAGATACAGACATCCATTTTCCAGTTATACATCTACCTAAATCTACTACTATAAATAAAATCATTTTCATGCATATGGATGAGTTCATGTATGTTTATTTTGATAATTTCTGTAGTTTTCTTTAAAGTATGATCTTGGTAATTATAGCAAGGAGCGCAGATATGTACTCTAGCCGTTCCTGGATTAAAGTGATGGATGTACATGTGTCAGTACCCGCGCTTATGTGCAGGATCCAGGATTTTGAAAAGGAGGGGGTGCGGCCCAAAAGGAGGGAGCGCATCCCCTTGATTTTAGCAAATTTTGGGGTTGAAAACATGGAATTAAACTAAGTAAGTACTGGCAAAAAAAAAGGGGGGGGGGGCTCTAAATCCGCCACTGTCACCAGACACAGAGAGGGAACAAGACTGAGGGAATGGTAGTTGCCCTTCCCAGGGTATTACAATATTGCTATAAATGGTTTACTGTTGTCACAGAGCACATAGGAAACATACATAGAGTCATTTATTTTCCATATGACTGTTATAACCCAGCTGGTAACTGCCACCTTCATTTCCACAGTACCATTCTATGCACCTCCCTTTCTCTTGTTGCAAGCTCCCTATTGACAAGAGGTCACATTCTAAGTCATATATTATACTGGTTATACAGGGGCGGATCCAGGATTTTCAGAAAGGGGGGGGCGTGAATCTGCCCATGGGCAGCAAACATAGATGTGAGGTACAAGTGGAAACCTGTGATGTTGCGAGTGCAGCGCAGCGAGCTTGTTGGGGTATCTGGGGGCATGCTCCCTCAGGAAAATTTTGAATTTTAGAATGCAAATGGTGCACTCTGAGAGCTCTACTGACTGAAGTATTTGAGGGTTCACTTAGGGTTTCATCCAGGTTTCTTTTTAAAGAAGGAGGGACTTCTCAGGGGTGGATCCAGGATTTTCAGAAAGGAGGCATAATTTGGGTCCTGGACATCAGGGGAGGAACAATTACAGCACTGTGATGTTGCAAGTGCAACATAGTATCCCCTCCAGGAAATTTTTGAAATATTGAAGGGGGATAGTGCATTCTGGTGGAGTCTGAGGGCTCTCCTGACTAAGCTATCTACAGCCATAAGTAAGGATTCCCCCCTCTAGGTTTAAAAAATGTCTTGTGGAGGCAAGCCCCCAGAAAATTTTGAAATCTAGAGGGGAAATGATGGATTCTGGGGGATCCTGATGGTTCTCCTGACTAAACAAGGTGCAGTGCTCATAGAAACTATTATTATAGAAGAGTGTCTGGAATCCTTTGAAAGACGAGTCAAGTTATTGTGCATAGGTCAGTAATGGTCTCTATTTGTTGTCAATGAAATACATTATTATTTTCCTATTACTCATTAGCTGGCGATCTGCTGCAACTCCCATTCCTGTAAGCCTAGCAAGGTAGAATAGTGGGACCTCTGATATCCTATAATGCCTTGCACAGTCAGTTTCCGGTCTGCCTAGTGTACAGGCCTTACGGTAGAGGGCAGCTGTAGCACCTGTAGAAGCAGAGGGAAGTCAGGGACACCTAGTGTTTGAAAATTAAACTATGCCAGACCGAAAACTGACTCCCTTCGGTGGGCGATAATACAGAATTAGCCCACCGGTGAAGAGTCTATGGGACCATGGCATATACTACACTGGATGAGAATCCCTTTAGCATTACAGTCTGACATGTCTGCCATGGGTACCAGGGGTACCCTGGTGAGCAACACGGGAACTACAGCCAAATGTCCCTCTTCATGACTGTCTGAAGATGTTGTTTTTAGCCCACTTACAACTGTCACAGCACTTTGATTTAAAAATTGAAAGAAAGCCCTTGATCTGTAGTATTTGATTGAAAATGTTTGATAATAATTCTCAAGGGGGTTTCTTTTTTTAAAAAAGCTCTAAAATTTCAGATTTTCCTAAAATTTCATGGAAATTTACACCCCCCTATCAAAGTTCTCCCTATCAGATATCAGTTAGAAATCATTTTGATTCCAAAGTACAGTTCAAGGGCTATTCAACCCTTTTTGAATGGGGTTGATATGAAAATGCTAAGTCACAGAAAAAACCTGTCCCCCATTGATCATAGTATGGGATGTTGCCCTCTGAACCCTACCTTTTTCTCAGAAAACCACCAATCAGAGATAATTAATTACCGTAATATCTCGCGTATAAGACGCGGTGCGCGTATAAGACACACCCCCAACTCAGGAAAGGCTGGTTCGCGTATAAGATGCACCTCTTAGGGGTGAATTTTGTAAATTCAGTACTGTTCTATAGTAAAATTACCCCGCGTATAAGACGCACCCCCAACTTGAAAAAATCCTATAAGATGCACCAGGCATTTGTTTGGCGTAGAGGACGCGTCTTATACGCGGGAGATTACGGTAACCCACTTATAAATGTCACAGCACTTTGATTTAAAAGCTGAAAGAAAGCCCTTGATATGTAATATTTAACTGACACTGTTTCATCAAAATTCTTTAGGGGGTTCAATTTTCAAAAAAGGTTCCAAAATTTCAGATTTTTTGAAAAATTTACCAAAATTTATACTCCCTCTTAAAATTTTCCCTATCAGCTATCAATTAGAAACCATTTCGGTTTCAAGGTACAGTTCAAGGGCTCTCCAAACTTTTTTGAATGGAGTTGATATGAAAACTCTAAGTGACAGAAAAAACCTGTCCTCCATTTGTAACCTCTTGGGATGTTGCCCTCTGAACCTTACTTTTTTCTCCGAGAACTGCCAAGTGGAGATAATTAAAGATTTAACGTGTGATATATATCACATATGGCCCAGGGTCTACTACCATAAAAACCCTCTATCAACCCTGTAGGGTCACAGGAATCAGCATTTGCGAAATATTGACTAATTACTTACAAATAGAGACTATTATCTATACATGTACTGACACCAGTCTGGCATAATCTTCTCTTACTAAACCCCTTGGACCGCTGGCCCCCTGGTGTGCTGGCCCCCCGGACACCTGGCCCCCTGGACACTTGGCCCCTGGACACCTGGCCCCCTGGACACCTAGCCCCTAGACACCTGGCCCCCTGGAAACCTGGCCCCCTGGACACCTAGCCCCCACAGAAAACTTTATCCTTCATGTGACGGTGTGGTACACCTCCGTCCACCTCGACACTACCTAATCAAATGAGACTGTTGCTAGCCTAGGCCCATACGTTGCTATGGAAATCTCCCCACTTCCTGTATCAAAGATTACAGGAAGTTACATCACAATGGGGTCACAGCCAATCAGTGGCCCCTACCTACTGGAGAAGTGACTCTCCCAGCATTGGTATAATTTGTCCAGCCATATCTTTTGAACTCTAATCTAGGGACCATGTCCCTGGGTGATGTGTTGTTAGGTTTTGACTCCTAGGGTCTCATCAGGTGTGATATAAAGAGAGGTGCTAAATTAGGCTTGTGACAGTGTCACTAAATTTTCAATATCATTATAATGGAATATAATAGAATATAAGAGGAGATTTTAGCATTGGAGGGATCCACTGCAGGGTCTGCAGGATACCTTCCTTGTGTACCCAACACTCTGAGAGTCAATCAGTTAAAGGGGTATAAGTAGTTATAGACTCCTTAAATTCCCATTACCTGGTTGAAGTTACAAAACAGGGACTGTCTTGTTTGGTAGGGGTGGTCCCGGTAAAAAAAACAACAAAAACAACAAAAACAAAACAATAACAAAAACAAAAACAAAAAAACAAACTTTATCCTTAGCATGCTTAGTTTATCGCTCAGTCCCCAATGTGTTATGTGTATAGCTTGGATACTGTAAACATTGTCGGCTGAAAAAAAGTGTCTCACTTGGTGATTACCCATAGGACTCCATGTGCTAATTTCATCGCCGAAATCTATCTGACCCATAGACCCAATGGTTAAAGAACTTGTAGTCAGTATAGCTCCCAAAAACATGGCGTAAGTACAGCAGCTTTTTTCGTAGAGAAAGACATCACTCACCATAAAGGACAAAATGTTGTCTGATAGATGAGATTTGAAACTTTCCTTTGGCTTTTGAAAAATATGTAAACTAACAGTATATCACTGAATGATTACACCCTAAAGTTGATGATTACAAATTTGTGGATCTGACTGAAAACCCGGCTCCAATTGCCCAGGGGATACCCTGGGCCAATTAACCCACTTATTAATGTCACAGCACTTTGATTCAAAAAGTGTAAGAAAGCCCTTGATCTGGAGTATTTAACTAACACTGTTTCATCAAGATTTCTAAAGGGATTCCATTCTAAAATAATGCTTTAAAATTTCCAATTTTTAAAAGAATTATGAAAATTTATACCCCCTCTTAAAATTTGTCCTTACGGTTCCAAAGTGTAGTTCAAGGGCTATCCAACACTTTTTGAATGGAGTTGATATGAAAATTCTAAGTGCCAGAAAAAAACCTGTCCCCCATTCATAACTGACTGCTGGAAATGCTGTTGTTTTTTTTTTATCTGAGGATGACTGACTGATGAATAATTATTTTGCCTTACTTATAATTGTCACAGCACTTTGATTTAAAAAAATGTGAGAAAGCCTTTGATTTCAAGTTTCCAATGAATTATTTCATAGAATAATACTAAATGGAGGTAATTTTTAATAAGCCTAAAACCTAAGTAGGGACAATGTTTAGGGGTGCTGCCACCTTGTAGCGGAGTTGGGTACTAGTAGTTCCCAGTTCTGCCACTAGGACCAAGTGCCATGTCAGGGAAGGATGGCCAGCACGTTTTCTTGCTCATCTCTGTATACATGTCTCTGATGGGACAGACTTGTGTCAGTCTATATAACACAGTAGGTCCCTCTAGTGTGAATTCTACACACTAGCGTTCACTGTAAGACCCTGTACTGATGTGCCCTCTATGAGTAAATCTATGAACTAACACTGAAAATAAGATAAAACACCTGCCCATATCTAGATACATTCAAAATGGCTGAAACAAAAGAGAAAATCACTTTTTCTTCAAAATCTATTAATGAAAATGTTGTCCAGACTCCAAAGAGGACGGTGGATATTTTCATTTGTTTTTCTGTGTAGAATAAGACCTTTTCTCAAAGGGTAAACCAGCGTTATTTGTAGCCTTTTTTTCTTAAGATTTGCATTTTTATGTTTTTTGGGGAAAAAATTAAAGAAATATATAAATAAACATATCTCATCAAAATAATTTTCACAGATGGCATAGCTGTTTTTAATCTTTATTCCATGCTGTTTTCAGAGACTTAAACCCATAGACATAGAAATGGGACACAAAAATTGATTCTGTGATAGTCCTTCGACAGACAAGTTCAAGTTAAAATAGAGGCGTTAGCCATTGATTGGTTTGATCCATTGTCTAACTTGACTCGTCAATATACCTACAGCTATAAGTGAGGCTTTTCCCCTTTCCCATTTCAAAAAAAAAATTGAAATCTAGAGGAGAAACAGTGCACTTTAGTGGATTCTAAGGGTTCCACAAAAATGGATAAACATGAATAACCACTCAAACCCATATGAAAATGCTTTTTGCCTCATGAATTTATTTTAAAAAAAGACATTAAAAAAAGGTACCAGCTCTCCTATTTTACAGCCCCCTCCCCCTCCCTCTCTGGATTCCTTTTTATCCTGATGGACCACTTATTTTCATTCTCTGGTGCCCTGGTGGATCTTTAAAAACTGGGGAAAAGACTGAGTGGTTTGCAGATATGCATACTCTTTTGTCAGCATCCAGTATGTACCACACCCTGTCACAGTCCCAAGCGTCACATTCCCTATCCATGCCCCCAGTATCATGTACTATACCCTATCCATTCCCTCAAGGTTACATAACCTGTCTATGTCCCCAGTATCATGAACCATACCCTGTCTATGCCCCAAGCTTACATACCCTGTCCATGTCCCCTGTATCATGTACCATGCCCTGTCTATGCCCCCAAGCTTACACACCCTGTCTATGTCCCTAGTATCATGTACCATATCCTGCCTCATGTTCCCTGTCCATGCCCCCAGGTCATGTAGCAGACCCCATATCATGTAGCACACCCTGTCTACGCCCCCAATATCATCTAGCAGTCCCTGTCTACGCCCCCAGTATCACGTAGCATAACCTGTCTACGCCCCCCCAATAAAGAATATTATGTAGCAGACCCTGTCAGTGCCCCCAATATCATCTAGCAGACCCTGTCTACGCCCCTAATATCATCTAGCAGTCCCTGTCTACGCCCCCAATATCATCTAGCAGTCCCTGTCCAAGCCCCTAATATCATGTAGCAGACACTGTCCACGCCCCCAGTATCATATACCCTGCCTAATACAATTCCACTTTCATTTATATTTTAAGCTGTAGAATCCTTAATAATAGTCCGATTTGAAAACCGTAAAAACTGGCATGAAGCTGAGAATTCACTGATTTCAAAACTTTCCTTGGAGGCTCAAAATCCGCGCCTGGTATATTTCACAGATTTCCCTCAACTTAAAGTGTACCTTATATGCGGGATATGCTTAATACGTGAGGTATTAGTGTACCTCGACATTGGCGACTATGTTTGCGAGAAAGACCTCTATAGCTATATGGAGATAGATAGCCATGTTTTCCAGTGTTGACATGTGGTGTATATATCATGCATTAACTATACCACGGTAAATGAAAGAGAAAAATGGGATACTGAAAAAATGCTTGTATTTAATACATACAACCAGACATAGCGGTCCCTGCAGGTCATCACCCTCAGTGTGCCTAGATCCATGTTTCTGTCCACCTCTTACAATAATAATAACACGTAGGTACTAATCCCCTTCTGTACAGTTAGTTCATCCTGACCTCACTGAGTTCACTTTGTATATATCTCTCTACAAGATATTGGTCAGTTGGTTTCATGCACGCTCCAACATATATATATATCGACCACACACAAATCGATCCTTATCCACTGACGTGAAGCATACGCTTTAATATCAAGTGTATGTGAAATTCTTCCCTGATAAAACAAAAAGTAGTAAACGAAGAGCCCAATCAGTCACTCCCTTTTCTGTCCTATGTGTGGTATCAGTTTAGTTAGTCTCCCTGTGGTCTTCGTGTATAGTTGGTCTAGGAAGTTTAACACTATTTGCTATAGGCTCTGGGAACCTGCCGATACTAAGTAGGAAGAAGTGTGCCCCACTTCGTGTACTGATAGGTCTGAGTTGTATTGGGTCAGTGGTCTGGTACCTACTGGGAGGTATGGGTCATGAAACTAGCCCTCTCCAGGTAATCAGTACACCTGGTCAGGCACAGGAAGAGGGGGGGGGGTGCCCCCGCCCCTATTATAGTAAGTTACCCTGGCGTGTTATCTTCTTCCAGAATGTCTACCGCTAGGTGAGGCCAGACGAGGGCACTCGTCTTGGGCCTTTTTCACAATGTCCTGTGAATGGACTTAGAGATATTCTTAGAATAGGGGTGGCAATCAATAAATGTATGTGTGAATGGTTCCTGGTTGCAGTTAGAGGCGCAGACATTGGGTCTAATACATAAGTAAGTTCCAATGATGATCAGATGTATGTCCTATCAAGTATGTATATTGACATACAGTTTCACATTATGCACCTGGTCACGGAGTTTTCTGCCCAACAGCTCCACAGTGCAAGTTGTACAATCCTATAGTGCTTTCCTTCTGCTACACCTTGTAACACCAGGAAGAGAGCTCCAGTATAAGCACTTACTCCATGTACACTATCAGTACCCAGTCCTCCAGGGTGCAGATGAGGATCCACAATAAGACATTCCTGTATCATACAGAATTCCCCTGCAGGGAGGCTATGTAAGCAGTCTATTGCCAGGATACACAGCTAAATCTAGCCCCCTAGGACTATGGCTTGTGTACCATGGCAGTCTAATCCTCATCTTTACAACCAGTACACGGGGGTGGGCTGGGCTGTAGGATGTACCACAGACCTGTGCTCTGGTCTGTGCTCTCCGTCCATGTCAGCGGGGTCTGTGTTGCTCCAGGTGAGATACTGAACATTCACCCTCCCTCCTACCCCCTGCCGGGAAAAAGTGCAAGGAGGGTCATCTTTTTAGTGCTAAAACATGTCTATGTTTTAAGATGTATGGCCCTATACCGAGGTGTGTACCGAGCTGGGTAGAACTGTTATCACCCCTAGAAACTAGAGGAAGGAAAATCTACCGGTATCAAAATAATTCCAACCCAAACAGGTCTGTAGCAACTGCACAAATAGTGTAGGAAAATTGAGAAGCATAGCGCCTTAATAAAGACAACACTGTGGATCAAGTCTGTGTTGTGGGAATGTGCACCTTTTTCAATTCTTAACGTTGAATTAAGCAAACTATAGGATTACACAAGGTCTAGTTCAGGGTGGTATTGCATCTCCTATCTAGTCAGCCAGCTGATACTAAGCCTTCAAAGGGAGAGACCATCTCCGAGCAGATCCTAACCTATTTGAATGATGTCTAGGTACAGGGTTAATATGTGACTGGAGACCAAGTTGGGGATTCAACAGCATGTGCAATGTCTGCCTCACGACTGCAGCTCCGCCACGTGGCAGCGTGCGGCACCAGGGTTAGCAGAGAGATAACAGGCCGGGAAGGAGGAGGGTAGGTTTTGGGTTGGGATAATGCCTAGCCTAGGGGGCTGAACTTGCGTTGGGATTCCGCGTGCAGAATTTTGGTAGGTTTGTGGTGGTGGTAGGGTGGGGGGGGGGGGTCAATGTCAGGTGAGGATAGACGTGAACAGGGACAACTTTGGGGAGAACGAGGTTACACAAACACCACGCCTTTATTTCTTTTTTCTCGATCCTCTTACAAATATAAACCTATAAGCACGTTATAATCAATATATTGAACTGTGGATAAAGTGGCGTATAAGGATTATATCGGACTCAGTATATGTAGCCCTATACATCTATACATGTATATTGTAGGGTGAGGAGGTAGGTTTGTTTGTTTGTTTGTTTAGTTTTACGTCCGGGGGCCATCGAGGAACTCAGACATTCAAGGTTTCTCGGACATTAAGTCCTTTCTTTTCTTTTTGGACAGGTATTTATATGCTGCTTGCCCGACACAGCAGTGACCGAATCTATGAATGACCGAATCTATGAGATGAATGACCGAATCTATGAGGAGGGTCGAGGGGGAAAACCGCTACCGGGGCTTCATTCCCCTACTCTTTTCGAAGGATAGCAAGTGTTCTTTTATTTGCCTGGTCCCATAGGCAGGGCCAGACAAACCACGGCCTTTGATAACTCAGACGTGGTTCACTGAGGGGGAATCCCATGGCAAAAGACAAGCATGTAAGCCCAGGCCCGCGCATATGGACACCAGCTGCCCACATGCTCACCCCAAGACACAAGAAACCCCAAGTTTGTCGCCTTTTACAAATCTGGTATGCCCACTGTCAGTATGGAAGGAGATTTCTCCTTGTGGACTCCCAATGAAGTTATTCTGCTCCTTCATGCCCTCACATGAAGGTCCCCACTCCACAGGGGGAAGGAGGTAGGTGGTGAAGTGGTTGGGTTGGGGGTCAGGTACTGTTGTCCAGGTGGAATCCTTTAGGCTTTAGCCCCAGGGCAATGCTCTGCCTGTTGATCCATACAGTAATGTGTAGTGTGAAAAGGTCTTAGACTTGGACCAAACCATGGTGAATAATGCTTAAGGTCAAGTCAAGTGAACTACCACAAAGCCCCTGTAGCACTCAGAACCAGATTTGTACTTAGTAACATGCACACTTGGTGGTCAATAAAATAACATAGAAATGCATGCCAACTCACTTTGTTTATATTAATATTTTCAAACGATTTTTGAATAGATAATAGTCTAATGAATGCAGGCAACAAATAAACCCATTCTACTCTTTGTACGAACACAGGGTGTGTGTTATCCCGGACCAAAATGCAGTAGAAAATCAGTATTTAAACAGTAGAAAAACAGTGTGGTGTGACAGTAGTCATTCAGTGTGAAAGCAGCATTAGAAACAGTACCATATCAGCATCTACTGGCATTCTACTGCTCAGCACACAGAACATGACAGCGGTGGTTCAGTAGCAGAACAGTAGTATAAGAAGCATGCAAGCAGTATTTAATCAGTCGTCCCAATTATGTAAATGAGATGGCAGCATTTAAACAGTATCTACTTATTTAATGCTGCATGACCATATATGGGGTAGGGGCAGTGTTCAATCAGCACTACTGCATGATTGCTGCTATAGCAGTAGGTGAGCAGTAGATCATACTGAAAACTACTGCTGGGGGCAGGTAGAAGCATAAAAGGAGCAGCCGCTGCTTCAGTACTGGCACTACCAATGCCTTTCTAGGTGGTCCTTGCTGGACTTGAACTTCGGATCTCCTGATTACTGTACTAACGCATTAGCCCCCTGAGCCACCACCCCATCAGCTATGTGGAGCTGTCCTTACTCCCTAGTGGTGCATACAACTCATATAGGAGGGGGGCAGTATTGATTCAGTAGTACTGGGTAACTTCTATCATAGCAAGAGGGTAAGAGTAGGCATGTCTGATCAAGTACTGCTATAGTAGAATGCCTTGTATTTTATTGATGTTAAAGTGATAAGACAGCAGCTTTGTAATTATCAATGATACATGTATACTATATAAAAAAAAGTGTCACGATGGTGACCAAAAGAATACTTGATGATTCAGTACATTTATGCCCTACATAAAGTCAGGAACTAATTCCTTGTTTTCACACACCCCAACATCAATATGTATCCATTACTGGAACTCAATAACATAATCATATGCAAAGGTATAATTATGCTTTTCTTCACAAACACTGGATAGTTTCAGAATTTCATTACTGAATCTTTTGATTACCGTTTACAACTATACTGACATTCACACTATGGACTATGGTCTCAGAAGCATCAGGTCAGTAGCACAATAGATAATCCATGAATGGACAGAGCGATACCAGTAGATAGTCAGTAGACTACTGCATCTATGCTGCTGCACAGAGTGTGACATTTTTAGTATCTATTAAGATTCAGTTGAGAGTCAGTAGACTACTGATTCTAGCCTGAAAATGCAGTGCATACTCAGTTGATAGTCAGTACACTACTGAGTCTATACTGAAAATGCAGTGTAGAGTCAGCTGTTTTGGAAGTATTTCAGCAGTACCTACTGCAAAATGCAGTTGTTGATCAGCATATTCTCTGTAGCCACTGATAGCCCGGACCAAAATGCAGTAGAAATGCAGCACTAAAGCAGCTGGGAAACAGTGTGGTGTGACAGTAGTGATTCAGTGTGAAAGCAGCATCAGAAACAGTATTGTATCAGCATCTACTGTCATTCTACTGCTCAGCACAACAAAACTTGCAGCAGTGGTACAGTAGTAGAAGAGTAGTATTAGCAGCATGCAAGCAGTATTGAATCAGTTGTCCCAATTATGTAAATTAGATGGCAGCAGTTGAACAGTATCTACTTATTTAATGCTGCATGACCATATATGGGGTTGGGGCAGTGTTCAATCAGCACTACTGCATGGCTGCTGCTATAGCAGTAGTTGTGCAGTAGATCATACTGAAAACTACTGCTGGGGGCAGGTAGAAGCATAAAAGAAGCAGCCGCTGTTCTAGTACTGGCACTACCAATGCCTCTCTAGGTGGTCCTTGCTGGATTTGAACTTGGGATCTTCTGATTACTCTACCAACGCATTAGCCCCCTGAGCCACCGCCCCATCAGCTATTTGAAGCGGTTACTACTTCCTAGTAGTGCATGCAAATCATGTAGGAGGGGGCTAGGGCAGTATTGATTCAGTAGTACTGGGTAACTCTTACCATAACAAAAGGGTAAGAGTAGACATATCTATAGAATGCTGCTATAGTATAATGCCTTTCAGTTTACTGATGTTCAGGTGATGAGACAAGCACTTTGTAATTATCAATGATACATGGATACTATGTAAAAAAAAAAAATGTCATGATGGGGACCAAAAGAATACTTGATGATTCAGTATATTTGTACCCTATATAAAGTCAGTGAGTAATTCGTTACTTTCATACACCCCAACATCCATGTGTATCCATTACTGGCACTGAATAAGATATTCATATGCAAAGGGGTGAAGTATGCTTGTCTCCACAAAGACTGGATAGTTTCATTATTACGCTACTGAATCTTTTGATTGCTCTTCACAACCATACTGACATTCACACTATGGACTGTCTTAGAAGCATCAGGTAAATAATCCGTGAATGGACAGAGTCATACCAGTAGATGGTCAGTAGACTACTGCATCTATGCTGCTGCACAGAGTGTATAATTTCTGGAATCTATTAACATTCAGTTGAGAGTCAGTAGACTACTGATTCTAGCCTGAAATGCAGTGCATATTCAGTTGATAGTCAGTACACTACTGAGTCTAGACTGAAAATGCAGTGTGGAGTCAGCTGTTTTGGAAGTATTTCAGCAGTACCTACTGCAATATGCAGTTGTTGATCAGCATATTCTCAGTAGCCACTGATAGGAGAAGTAGATACTGCCTTCTGGTCCGGGAGGAGAAGTAGATACTGCCTTCTGGTCCGGGTACATAGCAATTCAGTTAACTCTGGAGTTATATAACAAAAATGACTAGAATGTGATCTTTTCGTGTGTAGATCTATTCCATTCATAATGCGGCCCTAGATGGGGTAGGGGGCTCCATGCCCCCAGTCAACTTTGATATATGTCCATGTCCCATGTCGATATAGAATTTAATGGTCCAGACGCAGAACTCGAGGCTGGGCCAGGCACGATTTTTATGGTATAAACACAAACCTTTAACTATCTGTTTGCTTATACAGATCATATATAATAACGTCTGTTTACTATCTCGTGTAATCTGTGTTGATAAACATGTCTAGTGAAGTCATCATTACCAGCGTCTTTATGTGCACTAGGTTGAGCACACAGATATGCCAACCTAGTTCTGACAGAACATAACAATTGAACACAACCTAGAGATTTGGTCATAGTGCCTAACCCAACGAGACGGACGATTGGAAATTTTAAACATTATTCTGTGTCTTCTTTTGTAAAACTTTTTTTTTTCTTTTGTGAAAACTAAAATCAAATTGGTCATTATATGTAAGACAACCAAGGTTTTTATTTCATGCGTATGAGTATGGCTAACAGACAACTACAAGTCTATTGAGCAACTAGGAGCCAAGACATTGAGCAGATGACGAGTAGTTCAGGACAAGACCGACAGGTGGCGCTTCTATCAATAGTGCATGTTGTTAGAAGCTCAGGCACCTGGTCAATCACTATCAATAAAGATAGTGAGAGCATAGCTCTTGTAAACTGCTGTCCACGATGTTCAATAAATTATACCGGCCGCGTAGCAGCCAATCAAAGACGGGGACCGCAGGGGAGGGAGGGAGGCGTTCTGGTTGGGCAATGCGCATCTAGGGCAGACTGGGCAGCGACCGGAGCAAGGGGGGTATGAGCTCCCATTCTAATTCAATGTAAGTTCCCTCCACCGGCCAAAAAACGACCAGGCCCCTACTATAGCCGTATAGACGGACGACAAGGGTGGGAGGGGAGGGAGAGACCAGTCAGATTCTATACTCGATTTCTGACGATCCAGATTCCAGGTAAACGGCGCTTTCCAGTATGGATGTAATTAAACTGCTGTCTCGAGACAGCAGTTTAATAACAGCCCTCCCTAGCAATAGTCTGTGCAGGTCTATCATACAATTTGATCCAGAGTTAGAAATAGTGTAGCAGAGCCACAGAGACCTAAAAGGGAGGGGCGGGATCATTCTTTCTGGGATCAAAGTAGAGAATATTAGTACTTTTCACCCCCGGGTTTTCACAGTTAAATGCATCCTTCCAGATACCAGCCACATTCCCCACCTGAACTGGTGGCTAGTCTAAGAAAAGACATGTACAGGTACGCCTACCGTAATAGCCAGCTGCTGCCTGAAGACAAGGCAGGAGTAGTGGATATACACACTAACATACCAACTGCTCCATAGCATGTAACGACCTCTATTTTCAACACTATAAGTATACTGATTTTGTATTCAACAATATCATAATATAAGAAATTGCCAACGATATTTACATCAAACAGTGGAATCTACTTCTTGACTGGATGGTGTGTGGAATCCGGACTCTAGTCATCATGTAGAGATCTGGACCAGACTACTATGATTGATGGACTTTTGTTGACTACTATTCCATACTCATATAACTCTGTGAAAATCTTGATATATATCTCAAACCTGAATGTCTGAGATCAGACCCGGGAGATGAGAGTGTACCACTCAAAACCTACGTCTTACATGTATATATGGAAGACATTTTCTTGAAATTTGTACCCGGTTATGGATGATTATGACTAAGAACATTCATCCTCCGACACTGGACACCAGTGTAAGAGGCCTATCCTGTCTTGAAAGGGGTAAAGTGGTATGAAAAAATATCTGTTCTATCCGTGTTCTATCAGAGGAACCCAGGAAATGGGGTAACGCGACGCTGGCACAAATGGTGGCGCCACCTACTGAGTCATGATGGCATTCTCTGGTGGGGAATCCCTAGTGGGGAATTCAGGAATGAGTACAAGAGGGACAGGAGGGTGCTTGGACTCCAACTGTGAAATAAGGATATTGGCAGCAGAATGAATAGCCCCATGAGTCAGGGGCAAATATTAGATTTAAATTGCTACAAGGTGGTAGGAATGGTAATGATGTGGACAGGATAACAATGCCAACTACTGTTAGTCTAAAACGTTTTCTTCTATTAAAATCTAAAAAGAAATGACCCCTTTGGTACCTAGAGTATAAGCCGAACCCAGTTTAGTACTTATCTCATATACTTTGACCCTGCTTATAAGGCGCACATCTTTTGCGATGTTATATCACAGCGGTTTATAGATATAAGCTGTGGATTTTGCACAAGGCATTACTGTGGAACAATGGCGATAACTATCTATATCCTAGTCTCAATGAACTGCTTTTCCCAAACAGATGAATATTGACTGAAAATCAGCATTAATTCAAGATTAGAGGTTACTGTTATTTTTTTTGAAATTGCATAGCTATTGATGACTTTGTCAAATCTGGAGTGCCTATTTCTCAGAGCATCAGGCATATATGCAAACTCCGAACGAGAAAAACATTGAGACCTATGAGTGATGAGATTTTCCCTCTGAAGTGCACTTGAATGGTGAAAATTGGGGGGATCTGGGGGTTTCCCTAGAAAAAAATTGAATTTTGCGAAGCAAAATGGTGCATTCTGGTGCATTTTGTGGATGACTTATACCCCTGTATCTGATAATTTCTATGACCCCCACCCTCCTTATGAATGGTAAAATAATATCTCATTCATTGGATCTGGATGAATTACGAGAAGGACCCTGACAGATGATAGAAAACTGAAAAAAAAACTGAGGAGTTTGCATGTATCTATCAGGCCATTAATGTCAGTTGAATGAATTTATGTTAGCAGAATGAATCTGCCAGCACAACGTTGTATGCCTAGTGGCCAAGACCGCACCATCTGTTGGGTTACAAAGATGCAAATGAACTCCTAAAACTACATGTAAAAGGGATAGACCCCCTATCTAAATTTGCTATTACAGTAGATGCACAAGTAACATTGTGTTTATTACAAAACGATGTAACCAAGCTAACACTCCATCGGCATTAAACATATATTTCAAAGAAAAAATATATAGTATGTTTGTAACTCACTTCTTGACGGGAGAAGCCTTGGGGCTGCGTAAGGAGGGTCTGCCGAAGCTGCGATGTGCTTCCACGGGAGAGCCGTGTCCGTACATGGTGGGTCCAAACAGCACGCCGTAGCACGGCACTGAGCAGTATGGCACACCCTTGTGCTGTTAGCATAAAGGTCAACACAGACATGGGTTAGAACATTGCGTGCAATTTTACATCTAGGAATTTAGAAGGGCTACAGGGAACTTCAGATTATTACTTCTTTTTTTTGCTTTTATAAGGTTTAAAATCCCAGTTTTTAATTGCTTTAACTTGTATCTTACTGGTATCGGGTACTAAGTAAGCAATTGACACAAACCCTATTTCTTCAGATAAAAGAAAGTCAGGGTTCCCTCCATTTACGGGTATTGGTTTTAACTGACTTTTACCTGACATTTATCGGCTTTTACCTGACCAAATATTGGATAATTCACGGGGTTCATGAAAAAAATTCATCGGCTCCGAAGCGAGGATGTTTAAGACATTTTTCAAATTCGTGTGAAATCTTAACAATCACCCCCTTAAAATAGTCAAAATTTTTAACTGACTTATCCCCAAAATATCTTCTTAACTGACTTTTAACTGACCTTTAAAGAAAAATGGGTTTAACTGACTTTTAACTGACCAGTGGGAACCCTGAAAGTTGTGAATTAAAAACGCACTTTACGATAATATTTTTGGCAAATCACGTATGATATAAATAATCAAAATAATAAAAACTGTGAAACATGGTAGTCATCCAGAATGGGACATCACAAACAAAAAGCAATATACAATAGACGGATATGGCAATGGACGTCAAAATACTGGTACTACAGTGGTAGTGGCTATTGGCAGGCAAAGGCAAAAGGTAACATTCTTCATTCTTCTATTTTATAAGCACTATCTATTACACTCTCATCTATTGTGACAATGGTCCATTTCTATTGATTTCATACTCGTTTTGATATCTCTTGTCCACTCCGACCTCTTCACTGGATCTGTACAACGTATGGGTGTGCATTGCTGTACGATTAGTCAGGGTCGTCTTTAAGACACGGGTTCCTGTTTTATCAGTACAGTTCTCATAGGCACGTAAGACAATTCTTGGACATCTTACCTTACTAGCCGTTCCTACTCTACACCCTCCATTTCAGTGACAGATTTAGATTTTGCCAGTAAAAGTTTAATTGCCTCCTTTATTAACCCCAAAAATTGAGCAAAAAATAGGGTTCTTTTCAAATTCCTGGATCCGCCACTGTATTTGTTGTAGATAAAATTAATAACTAACGATTCTAGTGCTTGTCAAATTCCACATATCGTATATGAATACAAGTTTGTTTCGATTGTGAAATAAAAAACTACTGCAAATTACAAATACACATGCCATTCATCCTACAATGATCAACTCATGACGTTTACTATCTAATGTACAGCCCCGGCCTCTCCCCAACCCACACACCCTCTGGTCATTGTGAGACTCTTGTTTGTGTTGAATATATAGCAAATAGATTGGTACCTGAGATCCTGTCTCCAGTTGAGCAATACACAGATTATCATGAGCTGCTCGCTCTATGCCTGTGAGTGGACCACACTGTGACGGTAGAAAAGTGTGGCCTGTATATATATTTGTGTGAGAAGGATCCAAGGTCAGTGGGCCAACACAACCTTACTACCTCAGAGTATTTCTCCACATGGCCCTGTTCCGTGTGGCACTCACAAGATATACGTAACTCATGAGCCATGCCGGTGCCAAATGAGCACCAATGGATGGTTCTATCTCATGATTGCTAAATTGACCGTCGGTAGTGCCTATCATTGTACCCCATATTGGCACAGTCCTTGGCGTTATGTGACAGTACCGTTTACTTGGATACCTAACTACATGTACATTCTCAATGAGATCCTATATCTGCACATACAGATACATGTACTGTAAAACCCCGTGTATGAGCCACACCCTGAGTTTGTGAAAAAGCTATAAGCAATGGTCTGAAAAGGGCACATAAGTCTATAAAATCTGGCGTATAAGCTGCACCCTGCATTTCGAAAGGTGCTATTAGCCGCTGTAGGCCTCGGTAATAGTCTAAATACTGTGGTGTACAGTAGTTCGTTCTATAGGCTACACAAGACGCTGAATGTGTACAGTGTCCATTTTTTGACACATCTCTTAATGAAACTAAGAAAATGAACCTAATAAAACCCGCACCTTGAGCAGGGACTTTGAGTTGCTGACATTGCTTTAAGCCGTACTATGGGTTTGCCATTTATCATACTCTTTATTCTTGGGAGCAGCAGTGACGTAATAGCAACCAACGCGGCCCTTTATCTGCCTACTAATAAGAATCCTCATGAAGGGTATTTTTCATAGGAAATGTACTAGAAAAGGGTGTTAAAACCCTTATCGCAAAAGATCTAAAAATCCCATAGCAAAATGCATTACAAAATCTGAAAGATATTAAAAATCTGCATCATATTCTTGATGCACTATTTTCTGTTCCCAATATTAGAAAAGAAAATAGCAAAAAGGTTACTTTTTCTAGTACACTGCCTATATAATTTGACCCTTTGCCAGGTCCCTAGCAACCAGGGTTCTGCTCCCGAGAATATGTACAAGCCCGTGTATGAGCCACATCGTGAATTCATGAAGCCCTTAGTCATCCTATGAAATGGTCTAGGAGCCGCGGTTTATACATGGTTTAACCAATAATTGTCTAGTGATGCACTTCATAGTTTAATATGGATGGCGATCTTTTTTCCAGAAGAGTTCACCAAACATAGGTTCAGTGATCGTTCTTAGTGGATGGAGTCTGCATCCACACATAAGAAAGCAACTCCGTATAAATTTCTGGTTCGATGAACCCTGTTTCATCGAGCTACAAATATGAGGGTATGGATTTCAACGGTGGTTGTGACTTCATCTCAACAACCTTGTGCGGGTGTATTATCTATAAAAAATCAGGATGTTTGAGGAGTATAAAGCACCCCTGCATACCATACCTGCCCACAGCTGTGAAGGCACACCTGGGGTATTACATGGTATCAGGGACCTGTGTGACCACTAGTTAGCCTTCTCACTCGGTCATTGACTAGCAAACTCACCAGGCTACATATTCATTATCATCAATGGACATCCAGTGGACAATGCAGCATTAATGGTGACTAATGGTTCTCATTATTATCTAGTCTACTTAAAGGCCTGTCTGGCTTGGCATCTAATCTAGATTTCGATAACTCTCTAATATATGATTAGCATTGATCATATCAACTTATCAAGCTATAATAAGAAAGGTTACTACATTTTATCTGTACATATACATCTAAACTGCACTAAAGTACAGGTACCTTTAGAGGACTATCTATCCACGGTCTTAAAATATGTTCAGGTCACTCTAGACAAAATATACACCAGGTATGTGTCTATTATGAGAATTTACTGTCAATGCCACAATTTCCAATGGGTGGCAGGGAATAGTGAGTGAGTGAGTAATGGTTGTTTAACGCCAAGCCGACAGCTAAGGTCATATTCATGGCGGGAAAAGTACATTAGACATCACGTCACAAAGGAATACATGTGCCTGTGCATATGGACACCAGACACATGTAAGAAAGAGGGGACAGGAAAGAGGAGATTCAAGGAACGAATATGTGCCAGTGCCCGCGCATATGGACACCACCCACACTCAGAGAGGATAGAAAAGCAAGACATAGACCCCTTTTAAAGATGGCCTGGGGCTGGGGAGGCCCGGGCAGGGAATATAATACAAAGATATCAGATAGTTGTTCACTAAAACGACGGTGAAGATCAATACGTTAAAGAAGCAATGATGGCATTCGACTACATGTATGATTTACCATATACAATTACCCTCTTAGTCAAATTCAGATTAATGTCTAACACTGATGGTATGACCATCTCTTGTTCATCACAGATATTAAAGGATAAAGGATAATAAAATGGTGGGCTTCAAGTTTAAGATGTTGCTCTCAAGAGCAAACTGCAGGTAAGTTAACTTAAATGCAACTCATTCTCTATGGGATGAATACCCCATACGTGGGATGTACTAAGTAAGCTATCGTTAAACCCCACGTATAAGCTGCGGCTTAAGTTATAGACTATTTCCAAAGTCCATGAGCGCTTATAGAGCCATTTTGAGTTTAAGGTGCAGCTTATACATAGGGTTTCACATGTACAGATTTTAGTAAGGAATATGGACCATTTCAGACCCTTGCTGCTGCTTATCGCTTCCTCTTCAGTCACTGCCTCAGTTACTCCTCTTCAATCAACTAGAGGAATGCGCCGTAGTCGCACCTAACTCGGAAGAGGAAGGGTGGCTTTTGGTATGACATCAGCACTGCCACCCAGAGGCAGGAACAAGCTCCAAGCAGATATCAAGTAGTGTGACCTGGTTGTAATGTAGGCCTAACAACACAACACATCTGCTTGGAGAGCCAGTTATTGCCCATGGTGGTTAGTTAACACATGGGATAACCATCACAGAAAAAAGGCGGGAAAAAAGGTTTCCAAAGGTTTCCGAATGAATTGTGTATACTTTAACATTGCAGGCAAAAAACGTCACCTTAAAGTGATAGAAGCTACTACTTTACGCTACCCCTGATAACAGCTTATCTAAAGCATATCAACCTATGAAATATATACCTCCATTATCTATACATCCTCGGCTACATGTACAATACAAAAAGTACACATATTATCACTCCTAACACAGTCTTATTCACCAAAGAATTCTAACTTTTGTAATATTTTTGCCCTCATTCAAAAGTTGTAATCCATCCTGTCTCCTAGAACTCTTCCGAGTTAATTACTGGCGCTGAGCTGCTGCCACCCCCAAATTTATTCATGGTCATACTTACACAAGGATATCATTTCCCTGCATGGCCTGTGAGACTCAAAGCAAATACCAAGTCTTCTGGTCTGACCTTTGACACCACTGGAGGCAATGGCACACAGGAGGAGCGTCACGTGGCTCCATTAACACTGCTCGCCTATTGTCCATGTGCCAGCCCGGTCAATGTGTTAGCATGCACTGTGCCAGGTCCATTACTACAGGACGGGTCACACTCTGTAGTGAGTAACCTATCACCACCCCTGGGAGCCCATCACTCCTGCTTTAGATGAGCAGCTCATCTATCAGTAGTATAAGGAACGAGTCAGTGTCTATGGAAGCATGTGCAGTGGCAAACCCCCACTTGCAGAGGCTCCAGTGTGGTGCAGTGGCGGATCCAGGGTTTGGAAAAGGAGGGGGCGCCCCTTCAATTTTTGAGCGAATGTTTAGGGTCCAAAATATGCAATTAAATTCTTAAGTACTGGCAAAAAGGAGGGGATACGCCCCCCCCCCCCAATCTAAACCTGTCAATGATGTGAGGGCCAAGCAATAGGCCTGCTTTTTTACTGACTAGCATATTCCAATGTAATAGATATAGAAACAAGAAATAACACAAGCAAATAGATAACTTATCAATGGCTTACTTTGTTAGAGGCAGTAGCAATTAAGAAACTCAAACGACCTACTGGTAGTCAACATTGGTTAACACAACTCTTGTCCACGTAACTCCAATACTTACTTATATTAAAAAGTGCCAAAATTGATGTTTCAAAAGCATTCAACTACAATGTGATGTTACTCAACGTCGTGCATGCAATGAACACAGGGAATATGATGATCACACTCATTAGCACGTTCATGGGATAACACTACCTTGTATTATTATTTTTTTTCTTTTACACTGTTTCTCATGCAAAACAAAGTTTACTAGGTGAGCATCATGCGCACATGCTTATTGTGCCAATGTTCAGGTGCGCACCTACTTTGACGCTCCAAGCGTTGGTGGTTTTCAAAAACTGAGATTTGTTATCAACGGCTGAAATAAAGGTGCCATATCAAATGAAATATGCTGGGAAAAAAATAATCTTTGACTCTTTGAAAATTATTGCGCTGGCAGAAAACGTTAACCATGGCACTAATGTATAATACGATCCCACATATGACACACACCCTATGTTCAGAATAATGCTATTGAGCAGATCTTTAGATTTTTAGCAGCGTTCCAAAAGGTGTGCCTTATATGTGAGGTACAATATATTATATTAAGTTCCATGTGTACTTTAGGATATTTCTGAAAAATATAATGGGGATATACAAGGCCTACTACTGTCGCGGTGCGGGCGATTTCTTTTAAAGGTGTCTTACTCCTGAAGTCATAAATAAGTAAAAAATTCATTTTGTCGTGGTGTTTAGAAAAAATGGCTTACTGAAAATGATAATCAAAAGTGTAAGTGGGATAAAAGAAATGTGAGCAATGGATTTTGATTGAAATAAAGGGGTTAGAATATTACTTAAGTATTTAATCAGTTAAGAAATATTCATTCTAAGAAAGTAGTTCGGTATATTACAGCCATGTTACTCTGTACACACCTCTGCATGTTGACCAGGGTGTAGTACCTTTCTACACTCTTCACAGCGCAGACATGTACGGTGCCACTCCTTTCCTAGCGAGGTCCTCCGCTCCGCTGTATGGAACAATATGACGTGATAGTTAGTACCCGTTATTAGTCTTGTCACACATTGTATGGTAGTATTTGAACAAACCAATTACATCAAGCTGACCTTATCCAAGATAATTGGATAGAGTATCGGTATCCTGTTTGATGACGTTGTCAACCTGGGATACCTTTAAGCCTGGGCTATTTACCAGTACCTAAATACCTTTGGCTGCATATACCAATCTTTTTTTCTTCCTCGAGAGGTCCTGAGTTCCGATAGGAAAAGATCTGCTTATCAGATTTGGGAGATTTTGCGGGTGGGGGGAGGACCCCCACCAAGGCCAGGGGCATTGGCTTGAAAAATATGAAGATTGTGTTCTTGCAGCCTATTAGAAATCTTTTTGAATTTTTACATTTAAATTGCAGTACCCAATAATGGGGAGCATTCCATAGGGCGTGCCACCACCTCCTACCTTTAGTTTCAGCCACCTACAAAAATTGGCTGATGTTGGCCCTACATGTCGGGCCAACACCAGCTGCTCATTGGGGCGACATAGGCCCAGCCATTGGCATCTTGCCAACCAAATGGGCCCAATGCTGGCAGGGCAGCAGCAAAACTGGCCTACAATTTGTGATGCTGATGTGTGCTGACCAAATGCCAATGTTGGGCCTGTGTTGGCATTTGGTCGGCAACAGCGGGCCTATGTTGGCAGTATGGGTGGCCTATATAAAGCCGATGGTTGGGCCAACATCAGTCCAACGTTATGCCAATGTCTTTGTGCTACCTGGGTATACATTGCCATTTGATCTACCCAAACCCCTTCTTCACCATTTATAGGGGTGTCTAGGGTGAATTTTTTGACTTCGCGGACACTGTAATTACATGTACCACTCCCTAAAGTGCAACCCCCTGGTTCTAGGGTGCAACACACTACGGCACACACTACTCACTGTCTACTGTCATTTAGTGTCAAAGAAAATCTTTCTTCTGTGCTACGGTACCGGCACATAATTATTAGGGACTTGCATAAATTTTTTTAATTGTTTGAAACATTTGATTATGGGCCCTGTCCTGTAGAGCTCATTGCCAGCTTTTCAGATCTGTTTAGATTGTCTTTCTACTGTATATAGTTCCCGAGCAATCTTAATCTAAGATCCAAAATTGATGGACACTTGATCCCCATTGACACAATGGTTAAGCTGATAAGAGGACTGTTATCAAAATGGAATCCAGATAGGGCCAGAATAGACAGAGGAAAGAGGTATTTTTAACATAACTCAGTCAATAATTCATATTTTTGCATGAAATTTTCAGTATATATTATTCAGATATCGTGCCCTTGTTCCTCTATGCCCATTTGACCTGTGACCTACTTATGATTGACCTTTGACCTAATTAACTAGGTCAATTTGTTCAAACTATGATAACTACCAGAGGTTTCTCATAATCTGTGTACTTGCCATCAGAATTAACATTTATCCTACTGATAAATGATAATGTATGATATTAAAGGGGGGCTAGCACGGCAAATTTCAACATGGGTACCGATTCAAAGATCGTGTACAAATTTGCGGGTATCAGCTAAAAAAAATTGAAACACCCTGATTGGTCAAGGGGTGGTCACGTGACTTGCTAACGCGGGTACGTCTTATCCGTGCTAGCCACCCTTTAAGGTCAACCTCTATGAACCTATAATTGACCTTTGACCTTCAAGGTCAGGCTATGAAGCCAAAACATAGCTAAGTACCTGAACACAATGGACCTGTTGGGATGAGAATCTTTATGCTCCCTAATGTATTCTCATTTATCAGAATTCTCATGCATGTTATATATCTTGACCTTAAATTTGACCTTTGACCTGATTAATCCATGCATGACCTAATTAATCACATTGTTTTCTCGCAATTCATAGGAAATTGCAGATATAACACTGAATTTTTGCATGAAGCACCAACAGCAAGAGGTACATATTTTGATACCTATCAAGTTTGCGTGTATTGAACTTTGACCTAGTAAAATAAGGTCAGTTCATAAATAGGTCAACCTAGTTGAAATAGGGCAAGTCGAAATGCGGATTACCAGGGAAAGGTACATTGTAGATAACTTCTTTACTAGGGTCTGGACTAATAAATGTCTTTGTCAAAAGTCAATGTGTTTGTGTACAATGACCTTTGACCTAGAAGTATATGTCCATTTCTGAATAAATTTGACCTAGAAGAGAAGGTCAATTATTACTGTGGGCCAGTATAGTACGGCTTTCATTTTGATACTACCATGTTGAATAGAGGGGCTCCATAGGAGCCACTCAATAATTAATCCCCCAGAATTCGAAGGGGAGACATGCTTTACTAATACACTACAGCATAATAGAACAAATGTAAAAGATAACAGCATTTCCCTTAGATGTGTTTTACACCCCTCAGAAGTGTGAGAGGGTGTGAAGGCATCAAAGTGAGCATTTCTCTTAGATGTGTTCACACCCCTCAGAAGTGTGAGTGGGTGTAAAGGCATCATAAGCACCATTTCTTTTAAAACAACATCAAAGGAATGTTAATATATCTATAATATACACTTTATCTTATGCCCATAGAATGGCTCAGTCCCTATACTATGCTATAGTCCCAGTGTCTAGGTTGCCTGCACTGAAGCTGCATTGACAAGGGTAAACTGTTATGGCTGGGGCTTTGTTGGGCTTATTCCTTCAGACTTGAAATTTGCAGGGAATATACTTAGGATATGTAGGAACACAACTATGTAGGTGAACTTTGGCGAACCTTTTTTTTTTTCTTAATTTTGGTCATTTTAAAATAAAAAATAAATTCAAAAGCTACGACAATACAGAAATATTCTATGGACATCAAATATAGACCTCTCATTGTAATCGCCTAATTCTAAGCTTCAATTTGGTATATTAACTTTTATTCTAGCCCAAATATTAAGCCCTCCAGCCCCTATTGTCTGCTGCTTGTAGTGTAGCAGCATGGAAAGTTGTTTTGATAACAGTAACGGCGCTACACGCAGCGTGGACGCGGCAGTGGTTTATGCAAGTGCCTAATTTAATTATGATAATACACAGTCACAGTGACTGAGTGAGTGTATTATAAAGCTTAGGGAGTGGTCATTTTTTAACAACAGGGGGGGTTGGTGGGTTTTGGGGAGGGGGACAAAACAATTTCAGACCTCTCTTAGGGGGGGGGGAAACAAAAAAATTTCGCCTCTTTTTACTAAATTTTAGCGAAAAAGCCCGCGCATGACTATAGAAATTAGAATAAAAAGGGGGGACGGAAAAAGTTCAGACCCCTCAGTGGGGGGGGGACGGAAAATTTTTCGCCGCCCACACGCGGAATTCCACCATCTACCCCCCCCCCCCCCGTTGTTAAAAAATGACCATTCCCTTACTCAGAATGATGAGAATCACTCAGTCAGTGACAGTACGGTGGGTGCCCTGGGTGGTGGCAGTGAGTGGTAGAGAAAAAACGAGCTGCAGAGTCACACGTTATGACCTATAAATGTGTACCTACCGAAGTATACAGGCTTCCCACATTGGTGGCACAGTGACATTAGAGATATATCATAGAGATTTGCTGTTAAAACTTAAATTTACATGCTTTGCTCCTGGAGCACAATGCCATAAACATTGCGCTTTGCACACAGTGCCTTAAGCGGAAGTACCGAAGAACGGCCCAGGTAAATATCATGCCACGAACTATTTCTTTAATATTTGACCTATCTCCCATAAATTAGCAAATGCATTTGTCATATCTTATAATTTGGATCGTGCTAGAAGATATGTGTTATTCTGTTTAAAGGGATTTTGACACTATAAATGCACAATTACCACATACTCCCTAAGAAGTGCAAAATACCCTAAACGGACTACATATCGCTCCGCGGGAGTACCCTGCGTGACGTCACTCGGTCATCCCCATCGTTTGATGTCTCACCTGTGCACGAATTATCGTCCAGTTTTTGTTTAGTGTTTACCTCTAGACGTCTTCCAGTTTGGCTTGCCAAGTGTGGACTGGACTCTAATTGATAATTCAACCGTGATCCATACCAGTGCTCGATCTGCTAGAATATAGGCCTAGTGACAGGTAAGAAAGTTTGCTTTGAACCTACCTACCTACCTGTAAATTGACTTTAATACCTGAGGCTGTGGAACTGTCTACCTGGCACTGTCACTGAGTCAGTTTGAGTGGCTGCCCGAGTGGCTGGCATGATTTTAATTTTCCTGTTGTGTTTATCATAAATTTTAAGGGCCTAGATCCATATTGATTCTAAAAGATATCTAGGCTCAGGGGCCGTCCACAAATTACGTCACACAGGAGTCTGAGGAGGGGGTGGGGGGGGGGGTATTTTCTGATTGTGACATTGACAAAGTGTGACTGTGAAGTCACATTTTCAAAAATTAATTTTAAGACCTATTAAAGATATCATATGAAACAAGCTATTAAATATGTTTAAATAGCTAGGAGGGAACTACAGAAGGTAAGCACTGTAATGGTAGTGGCGAAATTGGACCCAATTTAAATTTTAGTCAGGTAAGATTCTATTTTACTCCCGAATCCCCGGTAAGATTCTAATAAGATTCAGATAAGATATATATGGCTGAAGGGGGGGGGGGGGGGTTTAGCCAAGTCAAGTGTGACATAATTTTCGAAGGTGTTGGCTGATGTGTGACGGGGGTGTTGAAAATGACAAAAAAAAAGTGTGACATAATTTTTGGATGGCCCCTCACTTTGGCAACATCTTTAAGGTTAATTATGTCATTAGACACATGTGATTTGACATTTGTATTGGACGTCAGACTACATTGATACCCGGCGGCAGTGCCAGTCTTACAATAGTCTAGGTAGAGGCTACATGAACATTCACACAATTTCACAAACATGGAATCTCACTGTCACTCAGAGTCAGTCTGGTTTATGGCGTCACTGCCAAAAAATAGTTCCTTAAAACCAAGCACATAAGCCGTACCCATGTATATACCCTTAGTAAAGTCTATACACGTACAAGGCCTAAAAAAAATTGTTGTGTTCAGGTAACTTGGTTGAAAAAAATTAGGGTAGGTAGGTAGGGAATTTTTTTTTTTTAGATACTTTTTGAGGCCGGCTGTAAATTTTCGTTAGGGGAGGGCCAAACAATTAGAGTAGGTAGCGTTACCTGAACACAACATTTTTTTAGGCCCAAGTAAAACCCTGCATATAAGCCGCAACCTGAACTGCTGGATGTGCTATAAGACGCACAAGGGGTCTGAAAAGGTATATATGTGGCGGCTTATACACAGGGTTTTACCGTAATTTGTTGTACTAATTCAGCTTTAAATAGTAGTTTAAGGGGGCCATTTCATGCAGATGCATGAAAATGTTATAGTACTTATACGTCGCGCCTTGACAGGGGTCACAATTTTTTCTTGATTTCCCCCCCCCCCCCCACTTCGGAGGCGAAGAAAATTTTCGTGCCGGTCTTTGACCTACAGTAGACTGGAGAAGTTTTCATACCCCCGTCAAGAGGGGTCAAAAGTTTATACCCCCCCCCCCCTCTAAATTGCCCTCCCCCCCCCCCCCCCATTGATAAATGATGACCACCCGCTAAGGTTATATAAGGACGTCCTCGTCAGAGAAAATGAAATGAAAGATTATGGAATGCAGATGGCTATCAATAAAAGCGCAAAGATATCAATGATAACTTTACCATTATAATGCTGTTGGTAGATGCGTGTTAATCTATTTACTTTCATAGTTTAACACCAGATGGCATTGCTGCACCCCAACAGGCTCGCGTGTATGTATGGAAAAGGGGGCGAGGTATCTTGGTCAGCAGGCTCGCCCCCTCCAGCCCGACAGAGTCCTGGTATTAAATAGCCGCTGGCCGAGGCTGCTTGGTCAGAAGCCTGTGATGTCGAGACTGGTGACTGAGTCTTTGGGTGCCGGGGAGGGGGGTGTCTTTGCTTGCAAGGACTTATTTGGAAAAAAATCTGGAGTGTGTGAATGAACATTGTATATATGGTTAATCCTACCCCAGACTGTCCACCCACTTTAAAACCCAGCATATCAACCACTTCCTTGTATAAGCCGCGTAAGGTTGTGGGTAAGCTGTCAGGCGTACCTGAACCTCAAAAGGTTACCATTCCTAACTTTGTGTGAAAACCCTGATCCAGGGGAATTTGGCACGTGAATTTCACCTAACGGGGGTGTGCGGCCAGACTTGACAACACTTACCTTCATGCAAAAGTGACCCTTGGTAAGGGGTGGGGGGTACAAATATGAGCACTACTTTACCATGAAATCTACCATAAGTGTGAGGAATTAGGGTATAAAGTGACCATATTTTAGAGCAATTTGGACTGACACTTTAAATATCTAGATGAATAAGATAAGAGATTAAAGTTTTAGAAAAGTTACCTGTGGAGAGAGGGGCTTTAGCCATGTGCCCTTTTCAGTCACACAGCCCTGACTATGATATATATAGTGAGTTGCCACTAGGGACCCTCATATACGGGTCAGGTCGCCAGAAACCAGTAGATTTAGTGTTTTTAGGGTCATTTTGGACTCTTTTGGCTCTAAAGAAAGAAATTGTTAACCAATCTTGTCTTACATAGACTCATTTGATAGAGGACACTTAGGGCTATCAGAAAGATGTAAATTTCTGATCATCTATCAAAAACGCTCAGACTTATAGCCTGCTGAAGTGAAAAAAATGGCCAAATTTGTTCATTTTTGACATTTTGTATTTTTTACAAGTGTACTGTATTGAATAAAGAACATCTGGAGTATCCCAAAGTTATTTATTGTATCGTTTATGATCATAGGTACCATTTCCATGAGGTTTGGACATGTTACTGAGTAAGAATTTTTCATCATGTGTCTTTGAAAATGGAAATCTGCAATTTGTAACGTCCGGTACCTAAATCTAAATCAGTCATAAGACATGAAAAAAATGGAGCTTCAAAATCTTTGTTATTACTCATATGAAGGGCCTAATGATCCCCTGCTTTGGTGAAAAAATTGTGTGTCTATCTGCATTTGTCTCCATGTGAGAGCAGCTTATTTGAAATAATTCTAATAAAAGTACCGGACGTTACGTAACGTCCGGTACTTTTATCATCATGGAAGAGGCAGTCTACTGTGCATGTATAAGTTAAATTTTGTTCCATTTTGTAATTGAAGTCAATAATAGACATGTTGGTCATGTTATTTCATGTGTTTGTTATGCATAATGGGCATTCTTAGGCCACACCAAATTAAAAGATTGGTCTATGGATTTCCCGCCCCTGTTTTTGAGAAATTAAAATTTTATTTTTATTTAAAAAATAACATGTCTATGGATCCCGCCCGCCTCATTTGCAGGGATTTTCACTTTTTTTTTCTTTTTTTTTGATCAAGCAATAAATATATGATTAATAATAAAGGTACAGGAATGGCAGACCCCTCATTGGATAGGCATTTAAATATGCAATGGCAAAAAAAAAAAAAAATCGCCCTCTCCATATTTATGATGTTCAGAATCCATAGACAATAATTAATTTCTAGAAAATAAAAATAAAAATTTCGCCCTCCCACACCATATTCTCAAAATGAAAATCCATAGACCAATTTTTTTATTTGGTGTGGCCTAAGCATCAAATGATACCTGGAAATTTATCCACTCTTGAGTGAGTTTAAAGCGCAATATCTTGACACATCCTCTTATTGAATCATTTTCACCCCCTAAAATAGTCAAAATATATGTTTTACACTTCTCTTTATTAAAAGAAAAATCATTTTAACTGACATTTGACTGACAAGTGGGAACCCTATACCTATTTCATCAGCATTTTACCAGAAACAAATCTTCTTCTTGTACCTAAAAACATATTTTACAGGAAGGTCAGTCATTCATCACATCTATTGGGTTTTGCTGATTTTTCCACATCTCCCTCATTCGTGAGCAATTACCGGTAATCTAGGCTCAACCAAAACACATTCTATCAGATTGAAAAGGATCTTGGCCTGGGTATAAACCCCACCCACCCCCTCCCCATCACTACCATTTGATCATAAAACACTGATAAAGCAGGCTCCAGCTAGAGGTTATTCGGGTTAGTCCCATCCATAGATACTTGATAGAAACAGTGATCATACAAACACCAGTGTTGTGGCAATGAGAACTATTGTTATTCTCACTCACTCACTTTGAGGCATACAGTAAATTGCAGCTAAGGCCACACCAAATTAAAAGATTGGTCTATGGATTTCCCGCCCCTGTTTTTCAGAAATTAAAATTTTATTTTTATTTGAAAAATAACATGTATATGGATCCCGCCCGCCTCATTTGCAGGGATTTTCATTTATTTATTTTTTTTTGATCAAGCAATAAATATATGATTAATAATAAAGGTACAGGAATGGCAGACCCCTCATTGGATAGGCATTTAAATATGCAATGGCAAAAAAAAAAAAAAAAAAAAAAAATTCGCCCTCTCCATATTTATGATGTTCAGAATCCATAGACAATAATTAATTTCTAGAAAATAAAAATAAAAATTTCGCCCTCCCGCACCATATTCTCAAAATGAAAATCCATAGACCAATTTTTTTATTTGGTGTGGCCTTATATTACTGAGAGCAACTTTAATTACCTCCATATTTCATCATTTTGGTACCGGACGTTACATGACACAAAATAAGCAATAAAAATGGAACCGGACATCCTAAGTTGGTATTTTTTGGTTTTCTCAGCTGAGGGGATGTCCCTTCATAAATTTGTTAAGGTTATTATAAAGTAATTAGAAAAATAATTTTTCAGGCCCTTCAAGGGCAGAATCTTACACTTTCTGGCGACCTGACCCATACGCAAAACCCTGAGTTCACAATCATCCTATAATAAAGCTACGGGTCCGAAATGGTCTGCACGCCGGGGGTTATACTTTGATTCCAGGGATTCCCTAGACTGGCCTAGTCCATCTGAAAAGAATCTTTTCTGCCCCCTTAATATATCCTCGCCACTTTCGTGGGCAAGGAAACAACGCTGGCGGAGCTGATCATAATCATCATTAATGTATTTATCTGAACTAATACCACGTGGATGGATACCCCGGTTGATACATTGGCACTGATAGACAAAATGGAACTCGCCATTACCATGTGGTTATTTGAGTTGATATTATGGAAGGGGAGATGGAAACTGCATCTGCCCTTCTTGTTCCAGCATGGCATGTACCTGACGAGGTGCCTGAGGGGGTGGGGTCAGGGCGGTCAGTACCAGGGTCAGGCCGCCAGTCGGCCACGTGCCTGCACCTGGGGGTATCAGACCAACTTTCTCTACTAGTCACCAGCAGGGCATGTTAGCCACACTTCATCCCACCTTTATTAAAGATGACCGGCAGAACGGACACAGGAAATGAGGTTTGTTTAGACATGAATGGTTGTCCCACCTCTATGATTAATGCCTCCCCCCTCTCCACCACCACTACAGGAGAGCGGGTAGGGGTAGTACATTGTGCATCTACCAGGAGAAATTCATTCAGCGAAACACTATCTAGTGTGCCTTGGACAAGTGGGAAAGTGCTTACTTAAGTATTATATAATACTAGCAAGGTAGGAGAAAGTGAGAAACGGTCCTCATGAATAAGTAAGTCGCAGGTAAATCCGTTAAATCTCTTTGACCTGACAGAGAAGATGACTGGCACCATACCTCTCCAAACTTGTCAACAGAACGTTCCCTCCCAGGCCTCCACCCACCCCGCTCTTTAGAGTTCGAGCAATCCCCATCTTTAATACACATTGTTCCATCGCAGTATTAAAGTTGGAGACAATGCTGATGGAGGAATGACAATAGTTAGAATTCAACATTATGTCACAGTTGCACAACCCTGTTGCACCTGCATGTTTGGAACGGGGTGTCTGGAGCATTGGTTTCCATGGTAACCTTTCCATGTGCTGAATGGCCCTAGTGTTAGAAACCATGCAGAGGACCAAGTATTAAGGGTGGCATGCGCTCTATTCACCTTTACAGTAGGCGTGTGGTACTCTCTCTTCACCCCATTAATAATGATATTCATACACATCATATACTGAAGTGTTCCCTAACACCTTTCACCTTTTTAGTTTACAACCTCTTGACTTCCCTCTTCTGGTTGATTTAGTGTAGAGTGTCTGGAGACCTGGGCGGCCTATATTCTTGTAATTATTTGCACACTGTCTGAGGTATAGTGTGTTTGGCGCCCTTGTGTTTTCCTCTTTACATAATACGGCCTACCTTCATCTCATTATGCACTATCAGTAATCCAGGGACTTTAAGTGTTCAGACATGGTACACTCCTTTCCCACTAGGATATCAGTCTCTACAAATGCAAGTCCTACAGGTTTGTAACTGTCACAAGCCAACATTTTAGGATATCTAGCAGGAAATTCAAATGACTTTCAATGAAAACTGAGATATATCAGTATTGGTGTATTTCTAAACATGTTATACATGGAGTTACTGTTCAAGTCCCGTACATAAAAACAAGCATATATTAATATCATATATAGAAGCACAGACTTCTTCCATACGTTTCATGGGTCCAATGGCTAAGGTTATGTAAACCAGACAGCAGTTGACACCTGACACCCTCAGGTATATGTGCACACAATATCTGGGCACTTTGATCACGTTCACGTCCCCCTCCCCTGACTCCCTTGTGTAGAAAAGGGCTTTACTGTGCCCTAGTGGCCTCTAGACCATATGTGCTGTTAGCCAAGCAGGCTTTGTAATTATGTTCATTTTATACAGTTATACGGTGAACATTTGATAAATGACGTCCATATCGTACATGTGCATATCAAATCAGTATGATATCGTCTCACTGGCTTAAAAAAATGCCTCATAGTATATAAATGAGTGCTGTGTCAATAGAAGAAGCATTGAACTGGAGTTATTTCAAACACATATAACTTTGCTGCACTCCACCAAAGTTTGTTATTTGGCCGTGTGTTTTCCATTAGTCTTTAAAACAATTTAGGCACACTTCTGGCTGGCGTTAAGCCCTGCTAAGCCTTTTTTCGTCTCCCTTATCTGTACTGAATTTCCGCTTGACTTTGCAGCCTGCGGCGTCACGAGCCTGCAAATAAAAAAAAAAAGATGAGTTTGTGGTAAAGGGGTCATGGCATGTGACTAGACAGGAGGATGTGTATCTAATATCCTTCTCTCAGGTAAACCTGCAGCGTTGCCAAAGTTACCAGGTATAATTATTGCATTGCAACCTTTTGTTTGCGTCATGGAGACCGATGGTTGCTGTTCCAGTGAAGAATATAAATCAATATTCTGACTTAACTCTTCCTTTTTGGCAAAGGTTTGTTGATATATTTTCAATAATTCAGATGCACTTTCTATATATTTTGATACTACCGAGATAAAAACATTTATTGGCCATAGAGCACCATTGTCACCACTGCGTTGCTATTTTGAATTGATAAAGATTGATCCTGATACACAAAGAAAATACAGGTCGTCAATAGTGTACAGAAAAGTATTTTCTTATTTTTAAGGAACTTTAGTGTGGAACAAAAAGTGTCACTGTTTCCCAGCGGTCATATGCATAACTATTTATCAAGTTTTGCACAGTTTCACTCTACACCTTAAGGATGCTCCACTTCCGGTTAGTTTCTTCCATCGGAAGTGGGTTATTTCTTTGACAGTCTCGAGTAGTATCATAAAAGTTGCAGATGAAAAAGATTTAACGTGTGATATATATCACATATTGCCCAGGGTCTACTATCCCCCCCCCCCCAATATAAAAAGAAAAACCTGTACCGGTATGTACTGCTAGGACTGCCATTCAATCCCTGAACACTCCTACCAGCCTATATACATGTATACTGCCAGGACAGGACTGCCATACAACCTTACCAGCCTGTGTGTACTACTGGGACCACCATACAGCCCCCACCAGCCTATATATACTGCTGGAACTGCCATACAACCCTTACTAACCTGTATGTATTGCTGGAACTGCCATACAGCCTATACCAGCCTATATATACTGCTGGAACCGCCTTACACCCCTACTAACCTGTATGTACTGCTGGAACCGCCATACCTAATATAAGATTTTGCTGGGTTGCGATTTAAACTACAATATGGCGGTCTTTACAGGTATGGCAGTCCAGAGGGCATGGCGGTCCCCGCTCATATATAGTAACAAAGAAGTAAATTGATCAGTCACACTAAGGATGTACTACATATGGCATGTCTGATTACTTCTGCTGAATTTTAGGCATCTTAATCAGCAATTTCCATAGGAATCAAGGTGTTTTTGAAACTGCAAAAACTGATCGCCACCATAGGCCCCATGTTGAAGCCATGTTATACATATGGCTCATCAAAAGGTGAGTCAAATATGGCAGCTCAAAAATGTATTGATGGAGAGATGAGATTCCAATCTATCCCTTGGTTTTTTAATTAAATTGATAAGAGGCCTGAATCCATGACAGGGCTCAACAAATCAGTTTGGAGAATGTGTGCCCATTGGGCACAAGGGCAAAAAAAAGTTATGCCCAGCAGGCAAGCTCTCTGCCCGACACCTTTGCTTTCTCTACTCAAAATTACAAATTTCATTAAATGGGACAGTAGTATCAAGACAATAAAAGTACACACAGATAACTTCTGCAGTATAGAAGAATAGTTGAATAAGCATATGCCTCCAAGTCAATAAACAAAGTCTTTTGACAGGTGTGCCCACTGGGCACAACTTGAAATTTATTTTGTGCCCAGAGAATTGCCCCTGAGAATTGAGAATTTGAACACGGGCATTGGGCACAGGGATTTGTCGAGCCCTGCATCAATGATTATACTGTAAAGTTGGTGATTAGAAATCATGAAATTTGGCCTCGACCCCGCCGCTAAAGACCCATGCATAGCCCTGGGCCAATAAGAAGATATTATATTTGAAAAACTTATAGGTAGTAGTTGAAAGAAATGGGACATATACATAGTGTGGAAAGGAGGGGAGTAGAATCCAGAGGGAAATCATCGAATACCCCCAGTACTTGATTTCTTTTAAAACTCTGAAAGGTGTGACTACTGATTTTGGGGAAACTGACAACCCTCAAATACAATGACCGAAACCTATTGAGGACAGGTTTCAGGATCTCAACTTCCTGGACAAAAATAAAACAATATTGTGTAATGTTTCCCCTTCTATTTGAGACCTCACCATAATAGCAGTGCCTTAACAGAGGTCAATGGGCGAATTAATTTGCATGCCAGGTTGTTATCCTGCTGTGAGCAATATTACACATTATTAAAGTAATCATTTTAAGTGATAATTAATAAGTTGAGAAGTAGATAATGGTATAGATTGTGAAAGTTTACATACACCATGTACGGTCGGATATACTAGTAAGAAGACAGTGACTGTCAATGCCATAGCGTTCATGATCAATTGGCTAACAGGTTTGCTGTGAGTTGATTTTTTTATTAAGGGCTATAATGGTATAAATTTGAACACAAATGCATGAATCCGAGATGGGTAAATCACAGCGCCGCTAGAAATAAGTCGGGCCATGATATCTTATTGTTTTGATAGCGGTGTGTGAACATATATAATACATCATGTACCTTCATGAACTTGTATGTAATTTTTGTAGGTGATCCAGGCCGTCTTCACCACATGAGAAAAGCTATTCCACTTTTTTTTTTACTTAATTCTACATAATGAACACACCAAAATGTCGTGATCGGATATGTATTGAGCGGCGTATGACGTTACATTGTTAACCGTGGATATGAAGGGACACCTAAATGTTGAGACAAGCGCGCATTGAGTTTGGTAAACCAGGAAGGGATAGTCCCGTAACAAACCAGATTCTTACCGCAGGCCCGTAACTAGCCCTTGTGGCGTGATGGTTCAATTTTTGATAAGGTAGAAGGCGATCAGTTCAACGGTGGAACCTGCCAAAAATTTCATTTAATAACAGACAAATATTTACTTGATTTATATACAAATCTGTAATGGTGATGGGCTATATGATGTAAAATGTCCCCAATGTAAGGTTTACTCTCTAAAACATTGATAATTGTCTGATTTAAAAGCCGCAAAAACTGACATGAAGCTTATTTAGTGACCTTTTAGGATACCTATTTGACATACTGTAGCAGTACTTTTTCTGATTAATCTATGGTGACAATTAATGAGCGTGACGTCATAGGGGTTATTCTCATTGGGGGGGGGGGGACCACAGTGGGATTCCATACAGCTAAATCCCCACAGCAGGGTCACACCTCTTAGCTGACCGGCTCCTCAATGGGGTCCATTGACGATGCCTTTGAAGCCTAATTGAATCTACTTTAGGTATCCTCAGCCAAACCAGGTACAAACCCGCCTAAAACCCAATACCATGCAACAATAGTAATAGGATGGGGTTAGGGTGCTCTGTCTTATCCTTCAATCTCGTGAAAGCAATGTTAGTTCTGAATTGAATTTTGGAGCAATATGATTATCAGTTCGATAGCTGATTCTCAAAGATCTGAAAGTATGAATTCTGTCCAACAAAAGAGCCCAACCAGTACGCCATGAAGTAGTAACTTCAATGCCCCTCACCCTCAGGTATCAACGGAGCGGAAATGAGTGTAACCATGGAAACAAAGACTTTACACCCGCTAAACACCCTATTGTGAAACGAAAATCCAGAGGTGTGAGCCAGGATTACTTCTATTTTGGTGTTGGCTTGTCAGGACTCTATGGAGGAGGCCCTACAAGAATACTTCTAAGGGTGTGCCTCGAATTCAAAGTCCATCCCATGGATAGAGGATAACATACCCTCAATTGTCTGTGCAATACACAAAATAGCGAGTAGGCCTGGATAACATCGGGGGCTGTTCCTTTACATATGTAGCTTGGTACTGCCATAGAAAATAGGCAAATTAATAAGACCTGGTAATTTATAGGTCTAGTCCCTAGCCTTAAAAAGTAGGATTATCGGTATGATACTGTCAGTATCATGTTACGGGTTTGGGTCTATCACATTGATCACGACTCAACATCACACGACAGTCCAATCGTTTTTTTTTTTTTGTTTTTTTCCTACAGATAGGTAAATATGTGTACCTTGAATAATCTTTCATTTTGCCACAACCATTTATCCCTTATACTGTTAGTAGTCGTGTGGTCTGTGTACATTTTGTTGGTACAATATCCAATGTGCTGTCTTCGGGGTTTAATGGGTTTATAACCCCAGGGGATGGGAGTGCACCAGGAGGAAAGTGTGAGGTGCACGGTAAACGTATGGCCAATAAACACAAATGAAGTGAGAATAGAGGTTATACATCACAGCCTGCAGCATGTGTAGAAACATTTGAGTTTGATCAACACTTTTATATATGCCCTAGAGATGCCATAGAACTCTCACACCTCCAATAGGGTCATAACCACAAAACCCCTCTGGCTTATCTCACTTTGATACCCCCAACCATAACACCCAACTTCACTGACAGAACCTGCTTACAGGTTTTAGATTCCTGTGGTGTATTGGGAGACAGATGAGTTTGTAAAAAAGGCTGATTTGTTTGTCATTTCTCAAAAGTAGAAAGCAGATTGAGATGCTAAGTCTTTCCCTTTAAATTCACTAAATACTGCACAAGGTGGCAGCAGCGACGCTCTCCACTGGGTGGTCCCCACTGCCTACACTACCTTGGCATGGACTGAGTCTAATTGCATATCAGAGCATGCATACATGTATTATATTGTGGATACAAAGTAAATATGAATATACTTGCCGATGTCATTGACAATGTTTTAAAAGTTTGGTTCCAAAGCGCAGTACATTCAATCCAGCATTTTAGCATAATTTTATCGGCATTTATGTAATAGTCCCCTGATACAAATTTAAGTCTTTTCGTGATTAGAATTCAACTGTATAGACCCTGGAGATCTGATAAACATATTTGACAAAGATAATAGTTTGAGTTCTACATTTCACCACCTCAAAGTTATAGACTTTTGGCGTGCTTGTACCCAGCTGTACTTTATATGGTCACGTGTTAAGGTCATGTTCAAGGTCGCTTGCTAAGGGATAGGGGCCTAGGGTTCAGGTCACTACCCAGCAAATTGTCGTTATCTGTCGCCATGATTGGTCATCAATGGTGACTCCTTTTTGAGTGATAACTCACTGCGTCATCTTTCGCCACTGTGTGTCAGTCTCACATGGTATGGCAATTTATCACAACAGTCACCAACATGATCTCACTCACTGCATGAGTATGTGCCACCCCTTGTCATCCCTCACAAAGCATGGTGACTTATCACCACCATCGCCAACATGGATCTAACTCACTGCGTGAGTATGTGCCACTGCCTGTCAACTCTCACTCAGAATGGCGGCTTATCACAAGCATCGCCAACATGGATCTGACTCACTGTGTGATTATGTACCACTCCCGGTCAGCTCTCACTCAGAATGGCAGCTTATCACCACCATCGCCAACATGGATCTCACTCACTCCGTCAATATGTGCCACTGCCTGTCAACTCTCACTCAGAATGGCGGCTTATCACAAGCATCACCAACATGGATCTGACTCACTGTGTGATTATGTACCACTCCCGTGCCACTGGCATCAACTCTCACACAAAATGGCGACTTATCACTACCATTGCCAACATTGGTCTCACTCAATGCGTGAACTTGTGTCACTCGATGTCAATGCTCTCTGAGGATTGCATCATCTGTCACTCACTCTCACTCAGAATGGCAACTTATCACCACCATTGCTAGCCTTTGTCTCACTCAATGCGTGAATTTGTGTCACTCCAAGTCAATGCTTCCTGAGGATTGCATCATCTGTCACTCACTCTCACTCAGAATGGCAACTTATCACCACCATTGCCAAAGTTGTTGAGACAGCACCACTGTTCAACATGTAGCCTATCTAGGAAGTGTGGGCATGAAGTATAAGTCCCATACTTATCAAATGTGCTTGGTTGCACACTGATTTCCATGTAATACTTCAGGGTTGAATCAAACAAGATTATATAGAGAAAATATCAATTGAATTTAGATAGAGGTATCTCTAAAATAAAAGCAACTATCCATAAACACCTTTTCTCTGGTCACAGGAAAAATACATAAGGAAGTATCTACATGAACACCTTGTCTGTGGTTAGAGGGAAGATACATATGGCAATACCTTATCTGGCAAAACATACATTGATCTGGCAGATGTGAGGCTACATGATTACCAATGTCGATGATCATGAGCTTTTCATCTAACAAGATGAGTGATCACCAGCATCGCCATCACTGGTGAGTCTGAGTGATTACCAGTCTCGCCATCCATGGTGAACCTGCGCTATGACGTGGTGCGCATTTCATCTAGCCAGGTGAGTGATCAACCACCTTGCCATCCCTGGTGAGTGTGAGTCATCACGATCCTCGCCAACCGTGGTGAATGCGCGTTATGACATGGTGTGCGTCTCATCTAGTGAAGTGAGTGATCACTCATGTCGCCATCCCTGGTGAGGATGAGTGATCACGATCCTCACCATCCCTGGTGAACATGCACTATGACGAGGTGCGTGTTTCATCTAGAGAGGTGAGTGATCACCTGCATCGCCATCCCTGGTAAGTCTGAGTGATCACCATCCTCGCCATCTGAGGTGAGGCCATGTGATCACCACCATTGCTATTCCTGGTGATCTTGTGCTATAGCGACGTCGTGTTCCATCTAGCGACATGTGTGAGCCACTTCTCACAGGTTGACGAGGAATCACGACAATTTGCTGGGTACCCTGGACTAGGTCACAGCTGGTTTAGATCCTTACTAAATAGCAATGCAAGTCCCATATGGCGCTCGTCACTAGGGAGTGTGTACGTGGTGTATGGGTATACGAGAATGGAAACGACCAAAAACATTAAATTTGATTTGCGAGTCTGGCATATAAACTTTATGTGTTTGTCAGAGGTGGATGTTTCTGTTTGTTGCACATATCAAGTGTGACAGGATTCAACATTGTGTGGACCATATATGAATGTACTGACAAATGTGGATCGCATTATATACGTCCACTTGATGGAAGGATCGTGTTGCGGTCCACTTTTTGGGAAACATGTATTAAATCTACCTTAAAAATGTCTGTATCAGACATGTTTGTGTCCCTGGTGTAGGTTTATGGGGATGTATTCTTTGTGTGAATTACAAATGTACAAACATGTCACTGGGTCTTATCTGGGTTGTTTCTCCTCAGTATGCTCACCTTGTAGTACCACACCAAGACATTCATTCAAATGCCCCTTAAGTCTTTTTGTCCGCCTGTATACTGCATTTCATGAATGGGTTAACTCGTTAAATTATGCACGGTCCTGTGATATAGGCAATACCTTCCTATGGCATAAACCTGTGGATTGTCAATGGGGTTCATTGCTGATATTGGCCAAGCACTCTAATAGCCTCATGCCCGCCTTGTGGTTAATAGTTATGTCCATGCATTTACAGTTAGGTGAGGATCATAATTAGATCTTCATGTGCCCTTTTACACATATGTATTGGAAATATCCATAGAGTCTTGGCTCGTGCATGTAGAAAAAAAATGAATGGAGGATGGGGACAGGCCCGGGAATGGGGATTAGTCTAATTCCCTAGACAAGGTTTCTGACAGAATACGCACATGTATCTTGGTTCACAGCCATCGTGACTTCCATGGTGATATCAGAAATACAATAACTCCTATCTTTCTGGTGATATGGTTAGAGAATGCTGCTCTCAGATGATGCTCCTTGGGGAGCCTTGGACTGGAAGTAAAGAGACCCAACCCAGGTCAGCATCTATAGCTGCGACCCTGGAGGAAAAGTGGGTGGAGGTGATGATAGACTCCGTCATAGGACGACATGCACGTCAGAACTGATAAAACCAGTTACCAGCAGTGTAGTCGGTCAGAGGACGTATAATGTGTGGCAGAGAATGATGGGTAGCATCCCGGGGTAGCATCTTATGCCATCCTCTCTTGGTACAATGTACATACATATCTTTGGGTCTGAGAGTTGTAGTCTCTGTCTGGCCACCTGCGAATACACCCCCCCCCCCCTTGCCCACATGACAGGTCCACCAGTACTACCGTAGTATAAAACTTAGATTGATTAGGCTATTAAAGGGCAAAATGACAGATTTGTTGTTGTTGTAAATCTGCCGTTTTCATGGACTTGCCAAAACCACTGATAATTGTAAGTTGATAATCCAATTGTTGCAACTTTGTAACTTTTATTTATTTATTTGATTTTTTTTGTCAATATTAAACGTAGAAGTGTTACGCCTTTCTTTTGCTGAGGAATGAAATGGTGGGGACTACTCCTCGAGGGAATACTTGTACTTGCTAATCTATTTTTCAACGTAATAAGAGGTTAGTGTGGCGTCAGTGATTTTTGTAACTTTGTATGTTAGCCAGAAACCCTTTTGCACAAGACTCTATGACAATCCAGACTGACTGGCTCTCAGACACCCGAGTTGATATAATCTGTAACTTGTGGAGGTGATCCAAGAGACCCTGGAGACAGAACCCAGGACGCGTGGTTTGTACACGCCACACTCTGACAGGTGCTGCCTCCTGGCGTGCTGCCTGGGAGGTGGACTCATCTCTCACTGACCCCAATAGGGGGCTCTAACACCAAAACGCCCAGCCTAAGTCTCCAGGACCTCCTCCCCACCAAATACACTGATGTTACCCCTGCATCTGGGGACCCACTACGTGCCTGTTCCGTTCTATCAAGTATTTTCGGGCCCATTCCCTTATCTGGCTAGGCAAAATGGCTACCACCATAGCGTGTTGGAAGGACGCTGGCAGGAACGCGGTGTTAGCAGACGCGGACGCCACACGTGACGGCACCACCCGGTAGCGTCCCCTGGTGGCGTCCTGCTTCAGTGGTCCAGAAAAGTACAGCTAACATAAAAGGGGTGGCAGTAAAAGTAAGAAGTTGGATTGGGAAAAAGGAGGGAGGGGGAGGGGGCGATCCAGGGAGGTGTCCTCTCCTCTTCAGAGCTCTGCTTTATCATAGGCCAAAAAAAAAAGATATCATTTGTTTCAGGTAACATGCTGAAAAAAACTAGGGAGGGTAGGTTGGATATTTTTTTATTTTGTAAATTTGTTTTAACTGCCCAAAGACTTGCGACGAATCATGGCGACTCACGGACAAGTCACGGCGACTCACGGACAACTAAATTGCCTGAAAACTTACCCAAAAACCTATAATTTTTTAAAAAATGGAGAAAAAAAAAATTAGGGTCTGCTCCCGGGGGAGGGGGCACTGAGCTTCGGTTTAGGTACCAACTGTGGTACCGGCCCCATGGAGCGGTGGCTGTCGATGTGTTGGTGAGGGAAAAAAGGGGGGCTGTTGACTGAATTACATCTTGAGATTAGGGTGCTGTTAATACCTACTTGCATGGAAAGGAAATCACTTGAATATTCCATGTAATCACTCAGTGATATAAAATTCCTGAATATTATTATCAAAAAAACATTGTTCACATGGAGAGGCTTAAAAAAGGTGGGGCTGCTGTCAGATTCCCTCAGAAAAAGGGGGCTGTAAAAATTGAGCTGCATTTTAAGGGGCTGTGCAATGGCCAAAAAAGGGGGGCTGTAGTTTCGCAGTTGGGACCTACAATCAGAGAGTCAGTGCCTCCCCTGGGGCCTGCTCTGTTTTGCTAGGTAATTTCCTTTTTTTGGCCCATCTACATTCAGCCCCTGACATATATGGTTTAACTTTAATAGTTTTACAGTCATTGCATGATGCAGGTCTCCAGCTTTAATAGGCTACTTCAGGTATAGGGTAGATGAGGGCCCGGATAATTAAGGGGCACCTGTATCTTCCCTGTGCTTTCCTATGCAAAAAAAAAAAAAAAAAAAAAAAAAAAATCGGACCTACCTGCCTCAACTTTTTGGACCATGTTACCGGAAACACAGCTTCTTTTTTTTTTGGCCGAATCTCCCCAGCTCAAAACTTATCTTGTACAATTTTCAGCTGATTACTTAGCTAAGTAATTAGCCTTTAACCTTACGCATCTAGTCCAGGGGGCGCATCTAGTCCAGGGGTAGACACTAACACTGGCCCGGGAGCCAATGGCCCATATTTTTGGGTGAGGGCCCGTAGATTTTCCCATAGATGCCTTCCTGTGGGCCCGGGATGGCACATAGAAGTTGACTGAGAGACCTATCAAAATTAATTTATATAAGTATAGGCATATCATTGGAAAGAGAGAATCAACAGGAATTTGGCCATATTATTAACTAATTCATGGTGTGGATTTATTAGAAATACCTATGGTTTTATCTCTGAAGCAGGGATGAAAGTCACAGAGCACAAACATCCCTGAAATGGTCCAATATCGGCCCAAAAACCTGGGTTTTTATAGGAATGTATATGGCCTTGGAGATTCAAAATCCCCGGAAATCAGGGAAATCCCTGATGACTTTCATCCCTGCTGAAGTTAAGTAAACTTTTGCCCTGGGCCCACAGTTTTAGGTCTGGGCCCATACATTTCTAAAGCCACGGGCCCGAGTGGCCAGTGGCTGGAAAGGTTAGTGTCTACCCCTGTAGTCTATGGTTGTTTCTACTGCACCCCGCAAATTTTAGATTTCTTTACAAGTGATGCCAGATTGCAGGAGCGTGTAGCCCCTAGGAAACCGTAGTGCTCCGGGGTGGTTCATAGTAGGGACCTGTCTTGTTATGGTAGGATTACCATAGATAACGGGAGATCTAAGAGATAGGACAGGGATTAGTCAGAAGTTGCGTACTGATACTACTCTAGCTACCCGCACTCTCCACACCCATATGACCCAGCACCCTCCCCCATAGCCTCTCCCCTACTACCAGACACACTACTACTACACCCTCCCATATGGGATCACTGACTGATCTCCATGCGGAGACTATGTGATACATCTGCTAGGCTAGGAACAGCGGAGATGAACAGGAGAGTGTAGTAGCCCAAGCGCGCTCTCTGGTGCCCCCTCCCACCCGTTCACGCCCCAGCGGGTAGCCGCTCTGTGATTGGTCAGCTTCCGTGGTCAGAGAGAGGCGGCCACAACACAGCCCCTGAGTAGTAGTACACTCTCCCAGCACCGGGGTCGTTGCAGCTCCAGGCCGAGCCTACCATACACACTTCAGTATGTAGACAAGTAGAGGCCAGGACAACATGAACATTAGTGAGCACGGATTTAAGTGTGGATACCTTACTACTACAACGCTGGCGTTGGGATCTGAGTAAGACAAGATGAAGTTAGATCACAGAGATGGACATATACACAGGTGAGTTGGGGGATGGAGAGATTAATGTAAGATTTGGGAGTGCCATGTGTTGGAAGGTTTACGTGAAGCAGGCTAACCATGGGTATGGCTGTATACATACGCATACATACACTACACTGCGTGCCCTGTGTGTGGGTAGTGACCCCTACACGCACTCCTTTCACCAGTGGTCACCTACATAGATAAATAAGATTATATTTAGATTTTATATATCTATAAGAACTGCAGGTGTAGATAGTGCCATGGGTCCAAACTTGGCGCCATGTTTCACTCTGCTTACTTTAGATCCTGGTTAATACATGGTACAGGTGCTGGGCTTGTCGGTAGGAAAGCAGCCCCCAGATAGACATACATACACACCTGACGGTGGGCTGGTAGGTCGGGGTGGGAAGGGCGGGATGAGTGGGGGGGGGGGGGGGCTACTTCTCCGCACTACTCAGTGAGAACTGTGCATGTGTGCTAAATGCGGCGCGGCCAAGCAGCCTTCACGGCCCAGCGCCCACCTGACCCGATTGTCTGGGGCCGTAAAACCGGCCTCCAGCCCCTACCTACCTAACTACCTACCTACAACCCACCTCATATTATATACCTTCCCACCACCATCGACATCCCACCCCAATGCACAAGGAGGCCCAGGCGATTAAGGCCCGGCTTAGTCCAAAGAAAAGCCAGGATGTTGCCTGCAGTCCTGTGCATTGATTCAGACCACAGCTATGTAGGGAACTCTGGGCTGGTGCTGATCTTGGGCTTCTTTCACACTGACATATATGGTTGATGTTACCCTGGGGCTATTTTAACCTGTTTTAGTGTGTGTCAGCCATGTATGGATGTCTTGTTTGAATTGTGACTATAAACTGTGGCCTTGTAGCCTTGATTCTCACAAATTTGGCATAACTAATTTTGACTCTTACTCTGTTTAGACTTACCTTTACTAGTCTTTAGTACTACAATACACTGAATAGTCTACATCTAGACATACATTTTCGTGTGCAACATTGTCATGCCATGACTCATGGAAGTTACTATGTTTGCAACAAATATCAATATTCCTTTAGTAACAAAACTTAACAATATAGTAGCATTTCTATCCAAACTATAAAATTGTACTCTCAACAGAAATATTACTGTCACTGTGTCAAATGGTTTGTGCTACCCGGTAGTACCGGGTATTATCATAGAATATCAAAAATCAGTCAGAGGAACTCAGAAACAGATGCCACAATACAAGTAAAATATGTGTGTTCATACAGCTGCCAATTTGTGTTAAAATCCTTATCAGAAAGGATCTAGGCACCGTGCAGGAAAATGCATTCCAAAATCAGAAAGATATTCAAAATTTGCATCGCATACTTGAAGCATTATTTTCTAATCCCAATATTTGAAAAGAAAACAGCAAAAAGGCTACTTTTTCTAGTACATTGCCTATGTAATTTGACCCTTTGCCTGGTCCCTAGCAACCAGGGTTCTGCTCCCGAGAATTACATGCAATAAGAAATGATAAATTTCTTTCTAAAGGAATTGGGCGAATGGGCCCTGCGCCAGGTCACGCAGGCACCATTTAATACCCATTAGGAACCCCATTGTACACATCGTCCACAGCACTTCTACTTGACTTTGGAATTGCCCTATTGTGAAAGTCAGCTATTGTTAACAACTTCAAAGCCACCCAAACACCTTTCACTGGCCCTCTGCCCTATGATAAGTAAGTGTCAAAAGCTGACTCATTTACAAATTAAAATGCCTCGCATTAACCTAGGCTAAATAGGCTAAAAACCCCAGTACAGGTGAGTTGCAGGTGAAGGAGATTCAGGTGGTACCATTATTATGGGCCTAGACTCGTCCATAGGATTAATGTGGTACTGTATGCCGAGCCCACTCAATGCAGTTCATGGTATTAAGTTAAGCTGCATTTGGACTTTCTTCTAAGACAAAAACAACAACCATCTGGACCACCACCCACAGGGTTGGCTTCTTCTCCAAGCGTGCCAAGCGTCTGTGTTGTGCGTAGCGTCTTCAGGGGCTAACTGTATAATATACAATACCCCTCCCTCCCCCATCACAATACACCTTCTGCACAGCCCACCCCCTAATGGGGAACCGTCCCTAAAACAAAGCCCTGCAAGTGGCAGCGTCCCTGTCGGCAGCTGTCATAATGTGTATTGTGGGATTAATTGGCTTGGTATACACTTACACACCTTGTATATTGGGCCTAGGGTTGGTGCTAAAAACGATGTGCACACAAGACACAAACCGCTCTCTTTACTTTGGGACTTTACTACGATTTACTTAGGGTCATTCCAAGGGTGTCATAGTCGTAGCCTATTGCTCTACAGGTGCACAGGCTGTGTATTGTAATTAGACTGTCTATGTTAAAGCTGACCCAAAATGTGAACTTAATTGTGACTCTTGATAATGGTCATTTAGTTTACATTTTTACAGATTCCTATCTTTATGCAGTTATATTACAGTGTTGGATTTGATATAGACTGTTATACAGAACCTCTCCATAACTATAATGTATGACACTATTCATGTTAGAGGTTCCGATCATACACCAACAGGTGTATCTGTGTAACTCTGAGGGGCCATACAGGGTGACAGACACCCCCAACATATAGGGCATTAGCACATTAGGCTATGGAGGCCGCCATTAGACCCCGACTGCACTATGACTAACACCTTCAGCCCCCGTCTCCGCAGTAAATGCCAGGGATGCTTCCCATTGGTCAATAATACAATAGCCATGTGCCGTATATTTAAAGCTCAGTCCCATCAGCAGTTCTGTTCCTAACCGTGCTCACTTACTTCAGGGAAGAAGTAGGTATGTGGGGCAGGTGGAGGCTTTGTTGTATGTAAGGATCAGATCTGTACCCCCACCCCCAAGATACTAGTATCAGACACATACCTATATTGTGCCTGTTCTTCCGTAGAAATCCTTTGATGTGTGTTCTATACTACGGATAGTACAAAGGGAGAAGGCGAGAGTCTTTGTGGTTCGTGGGATCATGAATTTTACTCTAACATGAAAGACCTTCAGATATACCTGTACGTTTAAGATTAATAGAATCGTAAATGTACATGGCATTAATCAATCTATAATGATTCTAGATTGATAGTTAGATAATATGTGCTTGCGTATAAAAATAACTCCATCATTGGTCCGTCAAATCGTCAGTAACATGTAACATATCCCAGAATGCCAGGAACCAAAGATGAAGTGTAATGTGCATTATGAGGCTAAAATGTATAGCAGCGAATTTCAAACGTGTTAATTGAGTGCCTTGTTTTATATATATATATATATATATATATATATATATATATATATATATATATATATATATATATATATATATATATATATAACAAACTATTAACGAGCACATAACTAATTCACGGTGTTGGGGCCACGGTTTTTATCACTCCCTAAGGCTAAAGCGTTACACGTAATATAGAGCCCTATGGCCTCATTTTATTATATAGTTTAGAGCCTCAGGTCGGCTATATAATTATCTTCATTCGTGGTGTATTCAACATTTGCATCAATATTCAGTAAGTAGCAGTGATTTCCAAAAATCAACTCTGCTGTTACACGGCATAGATCATGGGCACATCAGTGATATACATGTGTCCAATAATTGTAAAAAAAAGTGAGCTAGACACATCCAGAGTCAATAATATGTCCACAGATGTATATTGAATTTATATGTTGACATCTTTATTGTTGTAGTATATAATGCACTGTGCAAAACCCAGATTTCAGAAGGCTACAATGGTCCTGACACCTGTGTGCTCTTTTATTGTATTGTGTGTATTGACTGGTGGTGACGCTACAGGGGACGTGTGTTAGCGGATAGGAGGAGGGGACTTAACACCCCCTCCCCTACATCCATCCCTTGGGACCCTCCCTCACCTGAGGCTTAGATCCGGCCAGACTGTCAGGTGTCAACAGTTTAGTCATGCTTCAGTAAGGATGCTGGCAGTACATGTACTGGTAGTGAGGTCACATTAAGAAAGATGAAGCATCATAGTCACACAGGACAAGTGCGATATGTTCTGGGCACATAAGGCTAGTAACCCCCCTGTAACCCTAAGAGAGACTATGATATACTGGCGCCATATCACTCGTCACCATGCCTATCCTGTGTAACTTCATGAGACGTCACGGAGACCAGGTCCCAGCTCGACGTCATCACCTCACACACTGTAATTTTTAATGACTCCTTCGTCTAGTCTAAATTTCTGAAAAGGATCAGTTATGACTACAATAAGACCTGTATATACAGGGGAGGAAAGTCGAATACTGTTAAGCTAGCATTATTGGCAGTTCTTTTACCAGCCCCGGACTGAATATATAACCTCTTCAATGCATTGTTGGAAATTCATGTATGACATGTCCACAATGGAGCGTCCGTTACAAATTATTTAGTAGTACTTTATAGATACAGACCCGGAAGCGGACAGATTAACTCCCGAAGTCCTCCTTCAATCACCAGTCTCTCTGTCTACTTATTCTAGTCATGGCCCTTTTCAGCATCCTCTAAATTCTGAGGACAAACATTACACATTACCGCATTGTTTACTGAGAACAGTTCCAATAAATTAGCAGCACTCCAAACAATATGTAACTCAAGGGGCTTACATTCGGAGACTTGTCATTAGATCACTTTAGCCAACATCTTGAGCCTCTTTCAGCACACACTTCTCAATCCACCCCCTGCTGTCAGAAAAAGCCAAGAGGGACTAGTTGAGGGTTGAATACAAGTAGGAAAAAGTGATGCTTAAAAAGACCATGGTAACATTCTTTTCACAGAATGCACTGACTAGTGCTAATAACTAAGGTGCGACCTTTATAAAACGTACTCTATCAGACAGTCTATATCATTGTGGCCAGCCACGAGAACGCTAGGTGCTCGTGGACACAAAGGGCGACTTGGCTGGTGACAACTGAGGGGTGTGGGGATCGTAACACCCTGGTGGTTTTAATGTAAAGCCACCACCCCCTCCCCGATCTTCGACCCAGATCACAGCTCATAAAATGGTTCCTTATGCAGGCCCCTTGACGACGTGTGGATGGGCTAAGCAAGGGAGCCCTAGGGGTTGAGGTGGAAGGGAAATTGAAACTGCCTGGTATTTATTGTGATTGGCATGGTGATGGAGCTGGGGTGGATGTGTGTCCTCCAGGGAGTGGCTTTGGTGAATGTATCTACACTCCTCCAGGGTAGTCTACTGGTAGACGCAACAGGAGACCAGGACAATAATAATAATTACATTGAAGGGTGGTTGAGGCATTACAGGTGGTTAGTTTAAAAAATCATTTCTGAATCAGTGTCAGTCGTTGTATCGCAAACGTTGTAGCCATAATAGTCTAGATAATACGATTGGAGTAAAACCTCCAAGGGAAAAAAAACGAAAATGAAGAATTCAAATGTACTTGTTTGGTATTTTTCCCCTCCTCAGGCATGTCACGCTTTTGTTTTGACCTCAGTGGTGATCCGACGCAGCCCTGGGATCCAGCACACGCCGTCCACAGACAGGGCTCATAAATAAGCTGCCTTTTGGTATAAAAGGGAAAATAAGTCCTATTTTAAAACTAGACTGGCTGCGGTCTATAATAGCTTACACTCACAAACATGTGCTCACTCTCCTGTTTAATAATGGTAGCCTTGGAATTAATACTGCGGACTTCTCTATCGCAATAAACTCTTTTAACTTCCCGAGACTTTAGCAAGTCTATTGTAAATATACCACTCTCTCTTCTTATCTGTTTCCATTTGGACCGTCACCGTTGTCACCTTCTCTGGTTTCCTATTTAGGCTTTAATACTATGAAGAGATAAATTTTCTATACCAATTCAAAACACGAGGGTTGTAATTCTAGAAGTGACACTTTTTAAGTGAGATAAGAGTATGATGATGTCGAACAATAGCTGGCATTGGGATCCAGGGTTTACCTTGTGCATTAGAAAACATGTCATGAACATGAAACCAGGTTTTTGTTAGTACCTCCTGGTATTGGGAGCTGTAAGAACCTCACTAAAACATAGTAAATATTGAGTCTGGAGAATAGTGAAACAGAACCTAAAACAGGGGATCTCCCTGCTTGCCACTTGATTCCAACTGTATAAAACCCACTCCCTTTACAACAAAATGACTCATACTCTCAGCATTACGATCCCATTGAGATACACAAAAGGCAGTATGTTTTTATTTTCTTCACCTTTCCTAATCCTGTCGAAAAAAAACCGCGACGTTTAGATGACCTAATGCACGTGAATTCGCAGCACAGTAAGGTCACTGTCTGCCTGGGATGTCTGCTCAAGTTAGGGGATTAACTGTACGAGAAATCATTCAACAAATTGAACCTTGGCGGTGAATTGATACATGTGATAGGTTAGACACCGGTATATCACAGTGACTAACATAAACAACAATGCAGATCTTTGTAGCAGCAGCAGCATTGCAGCTAGATGCTACAGCTGGTCACAACGATGGTGTACAGATTTATTGACGTCCAATGAAGCTTATTAGGAAAATAACCCCCACTTAGTTATAGTGAAGTGTGTTTGTAAGCCCTCACACAGGGTGCTCACTGACATATGGAGTTGGCTTGCCTACTGTAATCCCACATAATACTTGGACGTTTTTCCTATCTCCTCATGTAGATCCCACACCACCTCTTTGACATTCACTAAGATGTGAATTTGACCACAGAGCATGATGGGGCACTGTTGATCCTAGACTTATGACGATCCCATATTTGGTGGACCATAAGACAGTCATAGCCACTACACAAGTGTACGAGTGTGTACACGTATAACATAGATATAAAAATCATATCTACGTCATGCATTGCGAGGTGTATTATGTTATGACCAGTTCACAGGTGGTAGCAAAGGGAGAAGCCACGACCAGTCAGGCAAACACCTCCAGACCAGACCAGACCCCTAAATGTGTACTAAGTTAAGGACCCTTATTGTTGTTGAATGGGGCTCGGTATATGCACTGCATCATCGATCAGGATTCATATACAATATGCCCGGTGTAAAGTAGGGCTGGTTCCCACACCTGGAGGGAGGAGTTGCTACATTGAATCGATGAGGTTTGATCGATAAAGTTTTATAGTCTTGCTCCAACTTGTTAATATGTAATAGATAGGTGTCTGTTCTCGTGTTATGTACAAAAACAGAGAAGAAAGATTTATTAAAGAAAACATATAGTATGAAATATAAAGTGAGATCAGAGTTTATGGGTTTACATTCCATCAATCAATACTCCTCAGTACTGTCCGTGGGTGAACACTGCAGGAGAGTTGGTTGATGGGTGTAGTGTGATCTGCAGGATCCCTTTACAGCCTGGGTATCGGATCTGTTACATTGTGTTGCTAAATACAGTACCCTGCCCATGTAATCTGATAAGCTGATACTGAGATCGATACCCATCATTGTCAGGCCCCACTAGGGGTTGAAGGGATGGAAGTCAAGTAAAATGGTTGATGCTGAAACCACTCTTTCAAAAAGGACCGTCAACCTTTTGTGTTTCATGTATACACTTACAAAGATGAATCACTTTTCGTAATCTCCTAGAACCTATAGTCAGTTTGCTGACACTTTGCATTCAGGTCATATACCTGCCACCATTGTCATCAAATCAGTCATCCCGGATCCCACACCTCCTTAAGCCCTGACCATGCTCTCTAAGTCCTGTTCAGTCATGATCCTCATGACGTCACATATAGTAAACCTCTCATTGTTTGAGTAGGGAACAGAATACATGTTCCCCGGAATAAACTTACTGGATATCAGATGACTATCACTATACACAGTAAATACACAGGTGGGGGACAGGTAAATGCGTACAGGTACTGACTCTACAGGTGTGTCAGGTGCGTGAGGTAGTCAGGGTGATAGGTAGGACGTCCAGTTAGGGGTATACATGTTAAATACAGGTAGGTATGGGATCAGGATCCTACTTAATAATGCCGGCTATATCGATCCCTACACCTCCAGCACATACCTGTACACACAGTCACATAGGGAGTCACAGTCACACCACACACACAGATTTATTGTATTATGTAAGACTTCTGGTGCCCTGCTCCACTAATAGCCTCTGTGTTATATTCACCACATAGTATTAGTCCTGATTGCCGTAGGCACACTGATTCATGGGATATAGTCATGGTGTGGTCATCGATTATTGATATGACATAATACAAAACACCTTCCTTGCTCAAGGTACTGCTACAGATTTTCTTTCATAAAAGGAAAAACAGAGGCTTTACTGCTGGAAATAAATGTTCTCTATTGGAATATCATTCTCTAAGCATTGCAGAACATAATTGGGCCATATACTTCCTAATTGGGCCATATACTTCCTATTCAGTTATGAAATTCGTTGCAGACAAATAAAACAATTTCTTCAAATCCCAAGTAATGATAACAGTGTGGAAGCATAGCATCTAACCCAAACAATGTAGCCTGGCCTCACGAGGTTGTTGTCCTGAGGCGTATGTGCACTCCAGGGACCCCCTGTCTCCAACTAGTACAACTACTATCAAAAATCAGTGAAGCAGGTAAACGTTATAAAACGGTGACCTCTGATTTCCTCCTACCATCAAGTACCACTACTCCCCTTCTGGTCCTAGGACCTGACCCAGTCATGGCATGTCACGGCTGTAAGCTCCACCACCAGCCACCAACTCATTAATAGTGCACACCTGACCCACATGTACAGATCCCCCCACCCTTCCTTAACCTTCACTCACACACCTTCATGGAATACGCATAGACCTTGGTCCCATGGGTCATGTGGACACTGGAGGAGCTACTTGTCAATGGCAATGACCACCATTTCCTTCTTCGCCTTTTGTCCAGGTGGAGACTGCCTCATCCAAGAATGTAGTCTCTCATTCTCACATGCTGCATATACCTTCTTCCCTAACGATAAACCTGTAGCATGCTGTATGCATTTCCATTTAAAGTACTGTGTACATGTATTGGAGCCAGATGCCTAGTGTATCCTCCTTCGATGGAGAAGGTTTGGTTGGGGAAGTAGTGGGGAAGGCTTCACACCTGGAGGTTCATTAGTTACCTCAGTTTGAGAGCAAAGGTAATCAGCAGATAGGTAATGGAATGGGAAGTAGGCGTGTGTCAGGTAGGGGATGCCATACACATCAGGTAATCAAAATGTGGATAGGAAAGGTTAAGTGGCTGCCCATTGCCATGGGGGAAATAGGGACTTTTAATTAGCTACCTGCATGGGGTTGGTAATCAGTTAAAAGGTGGTCTAAGCAATTATAAATAGTCAAAGTTGGATGATCTAGACTAGACATTGTGGACACACATGGCATGAACCTTACTTTAGAAATGGCAATGCATGAACATGTTTGTCCTTTTCTGCCTCACTAGTTAGTAAACTAGTAGATCATTCCAAGGATTACATACATGTAACAACAATACATCAATGATAAACAGCTTACAGCATCAATGGTAAACATCTATTTTGTCTTTTACAGAGGTGGCAGTAGTGATGGAGGAGGGAGCAGTGGTGGTTTGAAGGTGCCACAGCAACATGCGGACTCAGAGCCCCACCCTGGACACACCACCCCAACTACCCTTCACCCCTCCACTGACCCCCACCCCCCGGGCACCGCCCCGCAGGGTGAGCCAAGCGTGTGTGACATGATGGCATCGCGCCTCTCCCACCTGGACAGGATGGCCAACTGGAGGGAGGCCTGGAACCCCCGCCTGTCCATGTCCCTGGCCAGCACCAAGGGACTTATGAATGCACCAGGCGACAATAATTGCTTCCTCAACAGTGCAGTACAGGTAAGTTGCATTTTAGAACCTCTATGTTAAATGTATGTTCATTTTTAAGCAAGGATAAGGTGCTGTTGATTAAGGTATTGTGTATTCCAGGATCGGGTGGATGGTTAGGTGCCTCTGTTGTATATGATTCTGATAAATTGTGAGAATTCCCTTTAGGCATCAGCTTAAGCTGCCATCTCATGCAGTACATATGCCATGGGTACCATTCCTTTGTCATATCTTAAGCCTGTTTTTGTGGAGTACTGTTTTCTCGTCAACTCTTTTCTAACATAGGTTCTCTCTGTGTGTAAAGACTAAAATATTCCTAAGCAGACAAGAAAAAAGAATCACAATAGCGAACTCCATGAAATCCCAGGAATTTCAGTGATTGAGAACAAGGCCAGCCATTTACTTGTCACACGTTGATATGAGTCACTAGACGGAAAAATACCAAAGCATTCTGTCTGTAGATTGTCAAGTGAGGTCGGCCAAGTCTGAAAGATATTGGCTCCCAGCATGGGAATGGCCCCTTAGCATGGTCAGGCCCTTTTATAGTACTTTTCCATGGGAAGGTCCTTAGGGGCACTTTCCCAGGCAGTGGTGGTCTAAGCCTCAGGGCAAGGAGTGACCATGAGAGGGGCCGCCACCACTCCTTCCATCCCTCCCAGTACCTGACAATGACCTAGCATTCTCTGGTTCTATTGTTATCTTGAGCATTTTGTTTCCCAAAAGCCCATGTCCTCTGCTAGTTTCAGCCTTTCTTTCGTCACACAGCATCAGTCAAGTAAAGGCCAAAAGTCACCCTCAGGCTATCCACCCCCCCCCCCCCCCAGGCCATCTAGCTCTGTCCATACCTCCCCATGCCAATTGCAAATAAGTCATTTCTTCCCTGCCGGTCCTGCTGGGTAATTTGATGTTCAAGAAGGGACTATTTATTATAGACTTTCATATGCACCCCACTGAGTTTTGGTTGAAATTCAATCAGGAATTGTAACTGGGGTATTGTGCCATGTAGGGGGTGGGTACCATTAGTGGGCATGGACAGATTGGGTTGTCACTAATGTTACCTCAGGCATGGCGTACGTTGGACCAGTTATGGACGTTATTGTCATTTACCTGATAAGTCCAATATTCCTCCAAAGCCCCTTCCATCTGCAAAGGTCTGACCTCTTCCCTGCTTTGTTCCCATATTCCCTGACCTGACCTTAGGGTGGCCTCTTTATGACCTTGACGTGAGGCACATGATGTGGATTACGACGTGGGTAATCTGCCCGGACCAGAAGGCAGTATCTACTTCTCCTATCAGTGGCTACTGATAATATGCTGATCAACAACTGCATATTGCAGTAGGTACTGCTGAAATACTTCCGAAACAGCTGACTCCACACTGCATTTTCAGTCTAGACTCAGTAGTGTACTGACTATCAACTGAATATGCACTGCATTTCAGGCTAGAATCAGTAGTCTACTGACTCTCAACTGAAAGTTAATAGATTCCAGAAATGTCACACTCTGTGCAGCAGCATAGATGCAGTAGTCTACTGACCATCTACTGGTATGACTCTGTCCATTCACGGATTATTTACCTGATAAGACAGTCCATAGTGTGAATGTCAGTATGGTTGTGAACAGCAATCAAAAGATTCAGTAATGGAATAATGAAACTATCCAGTGTTTGTGGAGACAAGCATACTTCACCCCTTTGCATATGAATATCTTATTCAGTGCCAGTAATGGATACACATGGATGTTGGGGTGTATGAAAGTGAGGAATTACTCACTGACTTTATATAGGATACAAATATACTGGATCATCAAGTATTCTTTTGGTCCCCATCATGACATTTTTTTTTTACATAGTATCCATGTATCATTGATAATTACAAAGTGCTTGTCTCATCAGTAAACCGAAACGCATTATACTATAGCAGCACTCTATAGATATGTCTACTCTTACCCTTTCGCTATGGTAAGAGTTACCCAATACTACTGAACCAATACTGCCCTAGCCCCCTCCTACATGATTTGTATACACTACTAGGAAGTAGTAACCGCTCCACATAGCTGATGGGGCGGTGGCTCAGGGGGCTAATGCGTTGGTAGAGTAATCAGAAGATCCCAAGTTCAAATCCAGCAAGGACCACCTAGAGAGGCATTGGTAGTGCCAGTACTAGAACAGCGGCTGCTTCTTTTATGCTTCTACCTGCCCCCAGCAGTAGTTTTCAGTATGATCTACTGCTCAACTACTGCTATAGCAGCAGCCATGCAGTACTGCTGATTGAACACTGCCCCAACCCCATATATGGTCATGCAGCATTAAATAAGTAGATACTGTTTAAATGCTGCCATCTCATTTACATAATTGGGACAACTGATTCAATACTGCTTGCATGCTGCTAATACTACTGTTCTACTACTGTACCACTGCTGCAAGTTTTGTGGTGCTGAGCAGTAGAATGACAGTAGATGCTGATACAATACTGTTTCTGATGCTGCTTTCACACTGAATCACTACTGTCACACCACACTGTTTCCCAGCTGCTTTAGTGCTGCATTTCTACTGCATTTTGGTCCGGGTGGTACCCCATGGTCCACTAGGTCCTAACCCTCTCACCCTCACCCCAGCACCCTCACCCTCTAACCCACAGGGCGTAGACCTATTTTCCTTGGCCGCGGGGTGTTGTGGGTTAATCTGCAAACCAGAGTCCTACAGACATGTATCCACCCCGATCACTGAATCCCCTGACTCTTTCTCCATCAGCGAACAGAGCAAGGTTACCAGACGTCTCCACTCTCCATTCAGATAATGGCCATGCCGATTGATGAATCTATGGACGTAACACACTTAGCCTATGTATGGAGAGTAATATATGGCTCACGTGCGCTGGACCCTGGTGACCTCTATGTCTGAGAGGACCATTTTTCAGCTCAGATCATCAAAGTGACAACTGGTGTCCGTGCCCAGCTCCGTTTACATGTTGTCTACCCCTAAGGCTGTTGGACGGGCTCACTGCTGACTGCAGGATTGATACACTCACTAGTAAATGGGGACAAGGCTTGGGGAGATTTGGGGACAGGGACGCTGTTCTACTAAATGGGGACAATGTCTGAGCACAAAGCCTTTCTACCACGTACAGTTTCTGTACACAAAGAGGAAACAGGGGTGTCGGGTTGGGGCTTTGATTTATCATTTTTAAAGATAGAAAGGGAATTGTGCTCCTGAAACTCTGAAATGGATTATTCAAATCTCCACTGTAAATTGGATTGCCATCCAGGTTACAGCATTATATGTACCAGTAGTTTTAAAGGAGTTACCAGGTAGGTGGAGCAGGGGTTGTATAGAACGCCCAAAGGAAGTCCATACCACTCCCCGGTTACTGTTCATGATGGGTTCAAGGGGTATGTCTGATGGGTTAGGACGTTAGGAGAATGGAAAAGTATACATACTGTGTGGTAAGACCCATTTTGATGGGGTCCATTAAATTGGGATAAATCCTGTTTGGTTGTAAGGAAACAGCAGGATGGGAGGATACAAACGCCAGTTCATCACAGCCTATGTTATTTATTACCGGTAGCAACATCCCCTCCATTACCACATCTAACATTAACTCTTATATCAGTTTATGTAGGGTGTATATCTTGTAACAGGCTCAGGTGACATTGCCTTTTGTAACAGTCTGGCTGGGGGGGTTACCTCATAGATCAATTGTCTCCTGCCTTTGGTTTTGTGACTGGTTCTTTAATTAGTTTCACTGTATATCATTGTTTCTGTCAGTTAAGTGGAGGCAGTCAATCCCACTTCTGCCGTGGAAACATCTCTTGCTACAAAGTATATATCGGTAAAGGATACAGCAGCAGTCTGAATTCTAAAAATGCAATTTCACATCTGACGGAGCACACAAAGACTGTTTATGACTCCTAGGGTCCATGGACCATGTCCAGACAGCAACTTTCTCTGTGCACGCCCCTATGTAACACTCTGTGAAGGGGCCTCTTGGACATGGACATGTACCAAGGAGATAAAGAGATGCGTGCAGAGACGCTGTAAGTGTTAGATACGGCGTAGTTAAAGAGTCTTAGGTCGTAGTAAGATGGGGCCGTTACTCCACACTGGTTCCCAGGTATGTAGGTACTGGATGAGGTACCCTGGACGCCTCTTACTGAGGTATAAACACGGCAGGAGCATCACATATCAACACTCCTGATCGTGGTGTCCCTTAGGAAGATATAGGCTGAATGGGTCATTTAGGGACTCTCCTCATCTTTTGATAGCTCACCGATTATTTTCCACCTTGGATCCCTCTGACAAAAAGGGGAGAAAATTGGCCTCTTCACATAACTAAATGATGGCATTAGGTATCTATGTGACATTGCATGTCACGTAAATGTACATCTTATACGGTCCAGTAAAGGCCTTAAGGATGTGACAAAACGGACTACGATAATATTGCACTACTACAGGTAGATAAGGCAATTCATGCCTAATTTATGTGCACATGGTTCTACATCGATATTCCACTTTTATGTTAATCATTGTATGGTGAAAACATAGGGTTATGAATGCACCCTGTGTCTTTTCAATTTACGATAAGATGTGTTATTTTAATAGCACTCCTAGCTACGCAGGATGAATCCTCAGTATGGTGTGGTGTGTGTAGGGGGGGGGGGGGGGGTAGAAGGTGGGCGTGGCTGGCACTGATCCCTGTCAGCCACCCCCTGTCCTGGCAGCAGCTACAGCCACCCCACCCACGGCTCACCGTGCGGTACCTCATCCCTGGTATGCTCACTTGTCTTTGTCTCACCTGAGCTGAACACCACATGAAACATGATGCTGGACCTGTCACCTGTATCCTAGACATATCCTTGACATTGTTAACATGCACCTTTGTCCGGGATATAATTAACATCCTCGTGATCTAAGTATATAACAACATGTATTCTATAACTGAGAATTATTAATACCTATCTATACGTGTAAATCAAAATTGCCGCTTAAAAAAAAAAAAAAAAAAAAAAAAGAAGAAGAAGAAGAAAGAGCTAACTTTACGGTAGCTGCGGCTGCCAATCCCGCTGGTCACCGGCCCGTGTCAGGGCGCCCCGTGCCAACACACCACATACCAGCATCACATACCTGGCCGCCATTGTTTTCTCCTGGACGCACTTATTACAATAATTATACACCCACCCCACCCACCACCACCCACCGGCCATACATTATGGTATTTCTGACAGCTTATACCCCGTGGGTTCTGACTTATGTGGACCTTTCTTTACTTGTCATAAGTTTACCTTTGACAGCTGTATGTTATTATAAAAGGGATTTTTTTTCTTGGTCTTTAATTATGTGCCTTTCTGAGGCGGGGCTCCATGGACCCGACTTTTGATCTTTATGTAATGTAATACACGTGATGTACATAGACTAATAGAACATAATAACTAACCAGTGCGCTTTTCACCTGCAGCTATAGCTCACATAGCCATTATCAGCTGGGGGCCGCCATTAGACCCCGACGGCACTATGACTAACACCTTCAGCCCCCGACTCCGCAGTATATGCCAGGGATGCCTCCCATTGGTCAATAATACAATAGCCATGTGCCGTATAGTTAATGACATTTTCCTTGTGTCAAAAATCACTCCAAGAAGCAAAAATGGTGAAAGAATGTTTAGGTGTAAATGTTGGAATATGCATTACACAAATATCCTATGAAAATTTGATTCAGAATAAGGTCGATTGACCTTCCGAATTTAACCTGCAATTACTGCTTGGATGACTGGAAATAATCACAATCGTTTAGGGCCATTTAGCATTTTGTTGCACCTGTATTAGTTTGTACCCATATGCAGTGCATTTAAAGTGCAATACAGGTATCATTACCGCACATTACCACCCCCAGTCTCTACTCACCATCACCCCCCTCGTTAGTACCCAGTTCCCAGGTGGGTAGAATTCTCTCACCTGGAGCCTCACCTGACTCAGGTGACCCTAGTATGACCAAGGGTCTATGGAGGTGACCATGGGAACCGGGTAGGTGCATGTCACTCATTGTGGTGCCATTGGCAGGAAGGTGCCAAAAAGTAATAACAATACATCCAGACGCCGAATTATGATCCCATTGTCATCACAGGGAATTCCTACCTGTTCTCCTCGTTGTACCTTTCCCATGATCACAAGTGACTCTTACTATGGCTGCTGGGTATTGCCAACTCTGGCTTGTTTTAACATTGTACTCTCACCCATTCCTTTTGAAAAAAATACATATATGTACATAAAAGAATATTGGGACATTCGTCATTGCACCTCTATTCTTCTTGAACTGGAATGTGTACTGGGTGATTACGGATAAGTGCGCTTTTTGACATTAAGTGCATTTACATGAAACAATGGGTAGCTGTAAATTTGTGTTGTCTACACCATGTTGGTATATGTGTAAGAACCCGCAATTGTGGTATGTAACTCCATAGTCTGGCAGCAATGTCATTACGGGTACCCAAATACCTTTGTGTGGAAATGGCTATTCTTGAGGTACAAGGAAATGTGTAAAGGCATGAAGCTGAGACTTCGCCTGAGGCGTCTAGGTTTGGAGCCACTCTGCTTACATACTTCATGGAAAGCAAGTTTGACTTGTTTGCATTCCAGACGTATTTAGTGTCTGAGGTTTTACCCTCTAAATATTCATATTGGCAGTCACCTGTTTACGAACAGTCAAAAAGAATAACCTTTTTTTTTAAATTTAATTCAATTATTTGTTTTTCCAACATTGATTCACAGAATACCACTGCCGCTCTCCACTTCTTGAGGGTGTTCATTAATTAGTGTGAAAGTCCAAATTAGCTGTTACTAACGCCAATAAAAGTAAGGCCCTGAGGAGATGCAAAGATTTCCGTAAGAAATAGGGAGCACAATTGGCTGGTACACTTATAGAGGTTGTTTGGTGCACCTAAACTATTAAAGTAGGTGTGCACCTACATCATCGAGCATGTTTACACCTGATGAGCACCTTGCATTCCTTCTAAAATAAGGGCAATGTTGGGTGATCATTTCAGCAATCGTTTCAATTTTAGCAACAAAACCAAACTTAAAATGTTTGAAAAGAAGTCAGTCATCACTTCTTCGTAATTCTGCATGCACCCCTAGTGTGGCACAACAGGCGCCTGTATAATCAGACCCAATCTCCTCGCTGTGCCTTCTTAGAACCTAGAGCTGCCTAGTTCCTTCTGTGTGAGGGCACCAATCGTGTCACCAACTCGAAATTTCAACTTCAAAATACCCAAACACATCAAGCTACATATAGAAATATGTATGTTGATGGGGCATGGAATAAGGGTAGACCTGGCAGCTTATAATTGACCAAGAAGGGGTGGGGGGGGGGGCAGTGTGAGAGGGTGTCCCCAAGTTTGCTTCTGACCCAAAAAGGGAGATCTGGGTATGAAGAGTTTGAACATTATACACATGTATACACAAGCCTACGGACATTGTCCAGCACACTGATAACAGTGAAGCTGTTTTAAGAACTACTATCATCTGGATAGTACAATGGTAGTGTCACTTAACAACATGATTTATGCAATCCTTGTCGTATATTTATCCCCGGGATCTATCTCTAACTCTTCAGCTTACCCCTGCACTTTACCACCACTGTAATACCCCAAGTCCACCAGTCACGGAAACACTGATAGATTTCTCAACGATAACAGTGACTGAGGCGTGAGAACAAGAAGTGTCACACGCCCAAACAAAATGCTGATCCAAACAGGCCAACATCAAACCCACCACACCCCCTATCCTGCCACCCAGAACGGCACTAGGTCGTTGTAGTGGTGAGAGCCCACTCTGACCCCACTGGAAGATTGCTACACTGGCTTCCACAACCTCCTCCCAGACACTCCCCAAGTTTATCCATCAAAACGCACCCAAGGTCAAGAGCACAGGGCCACAGCTCCTTGGTTGCCATGGTAACCTGGGTTGGCGTGACAGGGTTGCAGTGGTTGGGTGCTTGTCTTGGTGGGTTCTGTATGTGCTGACATGCTATACTTGGTGCTAGAGTTACATGGCTGGTGGTAGGATGGTTGTCTTGTATACATATAAGGGTGTGGGTCCTGCTGTAAGGGATTCTTGCAGTCAGAGACGACCACCCAGCTGACGACCCACTGAACTCACAGGGAAAGCTGGACCACTGTTTCTTTCAAATACAACCATTGAATGTGTATTGGCTTAGTGGGAAGGTATTGAGCAGATCTGCCCTTTTGTTAAGAAACAGCAAGGGATCTCTACTTCTCATGTACTGGTAGTATAAAACAATGAAACACTGTATACGAGTAAACTTAACTTATACATAAATCTATAGCAAGACCCACCCACACACCTGGCCAGAACATGCTAGCAGCTTGAATTTCTGAGTGGTAAAGTAGCATTAAGAACCTTTGTACCTGCCAAATTAACGTATTAAGCTGGTACAACGTACTTACCTCTCAGAACGGATTAGCAGCACGCGTCCCTAGCACAGCAGGCACAACATAAGCCATCTTATTCCTGTTGATTGTGGTTCAATTCCCACTTTGTGCAGGGGAGCATGAACTATGCTGCCAATGCATAATCTCTGTAAATTAAAAGAATAAGCTAATCACACTTCCCCAATATAAGGCTCATAAAAAGATGTTGATAATACAATCTTTGTTCAACATTCTGTGCTTAAACGTATCATAAGAGATTTGAAGTGCTGGCTTTTCTGAGGTTATGATCTCGTGGCACAGACAATTGGGACTTAACACGTTCCTGAAAGGTTAAACAAGCTTCACAAAGCTGCACCTGTTTCAGCTATCCACCCCACTCCTGCCCCATACAACGAATGTATTAAGTTAGCACATTTTATATGGAATCTAAACGTGACATTCTGACTGTGAAAGGATCGAGCATATTATTATGAGAATGTCAAAAAGTCCGTAGCCCACTTGAGTCCCCCTCACCCCACATGGTGTTCTTAGAATGGGTGACTTGTCACTATTCTCTCCCCTTTTAAAGAAACAGATTGATTTAGTGATGAACCTTCAATGAATTAATAGCCTACGTTCAACAGAAATGGGTATTTCATACAATGTATCCTACGAATACAATATTAAAACTGCCATGGCTTAAAATGTCTAGAAATAACAGACTTCTTGGATATATATTAGGTGGAAGTCACAAGACAGGATCCACTATAAATCCAGGTATCACGTGCTGAGGTTTGTGGGAACGCAATGCCATTAAATGCAGCCATGCCTCAGGTACTCCATACAAAACAAGACCCAGCTTCGAGGCCTGTATGTATATTCCCGTTGCATAAAGTGGGACTTTTCTATCTCTTTCTGGTTAGACCAGTTAGAATAAGGGGGCATGAATCGTGCTGGGTGCAGCTAACCCAAGAGGTCATTTGTGTATTGTGTGTAAGTGTTAAAGTCTGTATGGAGTCATAGTACGTGTATGATACAAAGTGTGCAGGTTGGTCCTGGTCCACTTCCCATCCAGGGGGGATGTGAATGAAGAGGGATGGGAATAACGGCCTAATAGCGTGTGACAGGTATTGTCCACACCCCCACCAGGCCCCTCCGTCAGATGGTTTAGGATAAGTACTGGAAACTCGCCAACGCAAACTCTGTATTCCCTACTAGCTCTCATAGAGCCCTCATGGGACATTTTCCTCTCTGGTGACTAAAAAACATAGATTTGTGAGTGTAACCTGAGCTATGCTTGCTCGTGGCCTACCATTCGTGGTAAAGGGTGGGGTCAGTAGGGGCGACTTTTTGTTCCCTATGCGGACATTTTTCACCACGCCCCAGGCCTTCAATACTGCAGTGGCTTGTAAAAGCCGGGTCTTTGAATAAGCGCCGGTCTTGAATAAGCGCCGGGGTAAAGTATCATTGAAATTGAAATATATACTAAGTCTTGAATAAGCGCCGGTCTCGAAAAAGGGCCGGGACAGAGCTAGGTTGAAATCTATAAGCGCCGGGGCGCTTGAACAGGCCACTACGGTGTGTAGAGTTTAGTGGCACTGCGTTATCACATTTTCATGAATGCCTGTTGGCAATAATACACGTATTGAACAAAACTGAGATTTATGCACAAATGTACAAACCTTTTTACCATATGATAAGGTGTAGTTTTCAAGTAGTGTACTCCTGCGTCCAGAATTTCTCTTGTATAAAAGAAAGGGACAATTCAGACTTTATCTCCCCTATTCCATTTTCGTTTTGAAATATCTTCTGTTGATGGATCGTGCAGCTGTTATCTATGACCCTGCGTCATATTACCCTAACCTTGCCCTACTGTATGACCCCTCTCAGCTCCACCTCTTTGATTTCGTCTTGATATCGCTACATTTGATCGCCCTGTAGATACCGACCTCCATATACCACCCTATCTGCCCCGTGTAAATCTTATACCCCTCCCATCGTACTCTTTTACAGATGCCTCAGGTGTCAATTCATTATTGATCGCCAGTGTCCAACTGACCAGACAAATCATATCTCGTCCAGACAAGATTGCCTGCTCCTCCCCTAAATGCCTCCACCAACCACCTCACTAGCGTCTTTTCATCAGCCGACATCACAAAAACGTAGGACGGGCGTCCTTCAGCGATATCAGCGGAACCGGAAATGTACCCCATCTTGGGATGAAGGGTAGTTGCTGACCCTTGACCCTGGATCGGGGCAGCAAAAGGGTTGACATGGGGAGGCGTGGTAGTAGGTATTGGGTGAGATATGGATGGTATAGGAGCTGGATTTATGGATGGGTGGTGGGTTGAGGGTGGATGCTCATAGCGACTGCAGGATGCTGTAATGGTGATAGTGGCATGGTGGAAATTTGTGATGCTGGAGGGAAGCGTGGGTTGACTCTTGGGTTTGTGGGGGCAAAGTGGTGGTCGATGGCTGAAGATGGGGTAGGCAGGTACCAGCAGATTGTTTCTCAGGTCTCATCCCGCACACATCTGTAAACTGTAGAGGTACCTCTTAGAGCATCACTTACTGTCTTCAGGGGTGGCCCTCTGTACTTTGATGAGTTTCACAGCCTGATTTGTTTCCGAGACAAAATAGTTCATGATGTTGCTACTAGGGCCACCCTCCTTGTACAACTGCTGTTTCCTGATGCTAGTATCAGTACCGATATATCCTGCTGTGCCAGTAATATGCCTCAAAAAATAAGAAAACTTGGTGAGAAATGTTTTAGTAGTCGATCCAAGCCATCCAAGCATCTTCTGATGTTCTCCTGATGTTGGCATTGAGTATTTGGCAGCCTTTCAATGGTATGAACCATGGATGTTAGCCCAGTTACCCCTGTAGCTAGTCACCATGATAATCTCGGCTGCAGATAATAAAATCTCCCCTGAGGCCATCTGAGGGGTCAGCTGTTGTGGTCAGTCAATCTGGAGAGGGTCAGTCTGATGGATCACCCCTCATTTCATGCAGGTCACTTTACACCCAGCACCCGGGACCCATACCCTCCAGCTTTCCCTGGTTAGAGATGTCAGCCAGCTGCCACTTCTTGTAGAAATTGGTGGACCTCCTCCCCAAGAACTTTGGATTGGGAGAGTGTTATCCACAGTCAGATTGCTTGTTAATGAGTGAGAATTTAGATTGTGTTTAGGTATTAAGGGCTTCAGTGATGCTAAAGAATAAACCTGCGTTGTGTCCTCCATGGTTGAAGGGTGCTTATAGGTTAAGTCTAGCATCCTCTAATCTGAACAGTGCCTCCACTTTCCAGGTGGACACTACTGGCCGCGTGCCCACTCATAGAGAGAACCCTGAGGCGGTCAGCTTCAAAGCACTGGTCACTCACCGACTCCCTGAACCACTTAGAGACAGACACACCTCAACACTGACCACTGGCCAGGTGGGTGAGCAGAGTGAAACAGTTAGTGCAGCTTGGTGTAGTTATAGTGACATGGTTTGCAATAACCACCAGCTGGTATATATTGCTCCCCAGGGAGAATAAATGATATTCTGAGTGGATCTCGAGAGCGTGGATCTGGCTGAGGAGCTCCTGATTCAGATCGCCTACCTCAGTACAGATTCCCATGGGCTCACCTCAGATATATGAGTGAGTCATGCCCGGTATACAATGTCATGTACTAGTATATAGGTATTCAGATTCAATAATCGAGGGTCTAACGTGTCTGGTAGATCTAAACATCAACAAAGAGCAAAATACAGAAATACCTAGGAAACATTCACTTAAACAAAAAGAAACATTATCAAGCTCCCAGGATCAAACATTTTCAAGCCCTCTTGGTGCAAACCAACATAGAAAGTCCCATTTTCAAGCCCTCTAAATGCAAACCAATATAGAAAGTCTTGGGTGACTTTAGGTGGGAAGGTGATGTATTGGCTGGTGGCCAATCTTACATTCATGCTAGGCATGTGGGTGTGATGATGGTATGATACCTACCGCTGACACCATGACCAATCTCATTCATACTCTAACACACTCAGTGCATCCCACCTACCCATGCTTCCCATCTCTGGCACCTTTGATCGCTGCCCCTACACATGTCTTCAACATTCCCAGGTAGGCGAAGGTAGGCATGAAGCAGCTGAGTATGTTTATATATGCAGCCACTAGTGAGATTTAATTATCCAATAGGCCATATGGGCATTCTACTGGTATTCCATAAGTATGTGCCATGACGGTGGGGGTTGAATACAAAATGCTTTGGGAATATTCACCAGAACTACCCTCAGTGCCCTCTGTTAAAGTACGCAAAGACTCGATAATATAACTCTGTTGTCATCTTTCCGACACTTGACTTTTCAGTATATATTGAAAATTTGAATACGGACCTTATGATTTCTTTGTCTAAAGTTGAAACTAGAATGATAGTGTACCCCTTGACCCTGTAAGGAGGGAATAGGCCATAGAAAGAAGAGGTACACGGGTGAGCACGCTGCTAGGCTAAGACACACGTCATCCTCCAACCCCCTACTACCTCACCCAACCCCACCTGTGGCGTCTAACCTCACCTGACCAGGTGGCAGAACCAGATACAGGTAACCAGAGGGCACCCCATGCTGATAACACTTTTTATATACACCTCAATCCAAGTCAGGTCTCCATCAAAATTGCTATGGGCTAAGAAGTGAATTTAAAAAAGGCATTTTCACAATGGTTGTATTTGTATATGTGTCTTTTGAGGAATTGGCTTAAAGTAGGGTAGACTTAATATACATATTCATTATCAGCTGTTGATTTATTACCTGCACGTGTGATGGTATAGTAAGAATCTAACAACCCCCCCCCCATAAATCACGCACTATAGACCGCTATCTATATGGCCAGACACAGGTAATAGCTATAGGAAATAGCACAAAAACTAAGCATGATTTGTTTATAGGGTGTAAATCAGGTATGGTGAACAATACCAATGGTTACCATAATTATGGTTGTTGAGGAAGATTATCATCTATGGCATTTTCAAGTTCACACATGTGTTCACATTTGAAATTTTATATATCCCAACCTGACCTACCGGCTGACGTTTTGACGTTTTAGGTCGGGCCTCCCTAGCCCACTTAAAAGGGTCTATTTCTCCTCTTTCCTATCCCCTCGGGATGTGTGTGGTGCACATATGCGCGGGCACTGACACATTCCCCTGTGAAATTGTGTAATTTAGTTCTCACCATGAATATGGCCTCAGTTGTCGAAATGGCGTTAAACATCTATTACTCACTCACTCACTTTTGACGTTTTAGGTTTACCACTCCCTACCAAAAGGTAGATGCAGTCTGCATTCTTAAACTTAGCCAGCCTTCTCTACTGTATATCTTCAGGTGTTTCTGCTCAGGTGAAAAGGCACAGTAGCACATCGATAAATCACTGTCTCCCCATTGGGAGAGACCCTCAGGGCAGCAAAACTAACCAGTCACAAGTGGTCGCTGGGGGCCAGGATCCCCTTTTCCCCGGCCCCCGCACTTCCATGTCCTTTTGACACCATCCTCGTTACCAAAAGCACTGATATAGGGTCATATTTTTCGAGGTCCACATGTCTGCATTTTCTCAAATATAGGGGTCTTTTTCACATGAAAAGTACTTGAAATTGAAAATAGGGGATGCTTTTGAGAGGGGGTCATACAACCTTTGCAAAGGAATTCAAGTGAAATAAAATCATGATCCTATACACAGCAAATTGTCACTGGGGTTTGGTCACAGGCTTATTTTATCTTCATTTGCTATGTTCAGTAAGGGTAACATTCCTAAACTTGTCAGTGTTAAGAGGGTATAGTATTGTTATATTCAGCGTTTTCCTGAAAATAGGGGGTAATTTTTAGGAACCAAAGATCAGTGATTTTACTACAAATAGGGTACCTTATCAGCTCCAAAATCAGTTGAAAGGGGGTATTTTTCATTTCCAGTAACGAGGATGGTGTCATTTGGCATGGGGAGTGCGGGGGCCGGGCCCTTTTCCCCCTGGGGATATCGCCCAAACACCTGCATAAGCTTGCCATCCTTAGAATATATACAACTTGAACGAGAACTCTGAAAGGGCTTTCATTGGGCTTTCGTGTGTAGTGAGTCCTAGCGTCTAGTAAGCATTGTGTAGGTTAGTAAATGATGGTGCACATTTTTCACTAAAGTGAAGGCTGTTTTGCAGAGTTAACCAAATGCTGTCAGTTGACCTATGAACATGTACAAAACCTCTCCTGTACATGTCAATGGTTAGGCGTATACCCTTAAGCACTTTGCACGTTTGGAATGTCTTTTGAATAAAGGACCTCGGAAATCGCTTACAATGTGTATTTTGGTTACTAGAGTGTAGAAAACCTACAGCAACTGTTGCATGGTGCTCCCATTTACAGCCTGATGGGTTTGTGAAGACCTGGAAACTGTTCAACATATGTCACTGTCCATGACTTAAAATAAGTCTACAGCTCCTCCTGTCAGTGTCACTCAATGTAGTGCTACCATGAACATCTATGTTCCTCATGTATCCATCACTCTACCCCTAATGGTGACACCCAGGCGAGGCGGCCCCTCAAATATCCTAAACTCTTACCCCAAACTTGGCTTTACTATAACCCACCTGAGCTGACACGCCTGCACACCTGTCATTGAGAAAGCAATCCCTTCCCCCACCCTGGGATTCTTCCCTCTACCCTGTTCCAGGAAACCCAACCCCTAGCAGCACCACATAACAATGGCTATTGGAGGTATCACACACACAATGCCTTTTTAGTTGGCTTATCTTGGGTTTCACCTCACCCACTGGTTCAAATTGTAGAGCTATAGTAGCTAAGGTCACTGCTACTGGGAGTATTTGTCATTTGAACCTAAGGTTGTTGAAAGTGGATATTGGTTTATTATGAGATGTTTTGAAAGGACGTAAGAAACATGGTCTATAATGATGTAATTACGGTCCCTGCCTGTTGACCTGAACTGTGAACCTAACCCATTATGTTTTTGTGTCTTTGTAGGTGAGTCTATTATCTCATACATCAGTGAAGCAGTGAAGACATGGTAAAGTGTCAGAATTATCAGCTTTAGTACCTATTTTGCTTCTAAATGTACGTACTTTGCTTCTAAATCAAGCCATCCTAGGTAGATCTTAATGGGCAAAGGTATTACATTTTATTGATTAAGTAAATTAAGAGTTGTATTGCCTAATACAACTCCCATGAGTGACTTACAACAACTGCAGCAGTAAAAGCCTCACCAAGAAGAATGTAACTGAGAAGCCTCACCATTGTGTGTTCTGAATAGGAATTACCCACTTACGAACTATTGATGACCTTTTTTCTTTCAGACTATTTTTTTAGTGTCGAAGCTGTCATAAATCAGCTTGTCTGGTAGCAAATAGTAATTTATGTAAAAAAATGTAATTACAGTTCTTACCAGGTGTTAATTAAAGAGGTGAAGCTGGGAGGAGTCCCAAGACAGGTGTGACCCGAGGCACCATGTTAATGTAGTACAGTATGGTGAGGGTCCAGGTGGGTCTGACCTTAGACAGGTGATACAGGTGGGCAAAGATAGCCACATCCCTCCTCCCCTGCTATCTACCCTTCTGTCTATCTACTGCCAAGGCACTTCGCGCAGTAATAATCATACATAATTTTCCATAAGAGGTTCGCACTGGCTACAGGTGTGGTAAGATATTGTCTACAGGTGAGGTAATAGATGGAGCTCTGTCATGCACCTACCCAAAGATAAAGGTGGGATAATTTGGGGGAGCCTTGGATGTTGTGGGGGTGCTACTTGAGACACCTGGTGAACTAAAAAGGTGTTTCGGAGTTATCCTATTATCAGTTACCTTCTGGTAGATGTGATGTGCTACTGTAGACGACAGGTGTCAAGATAAATTTGGTCAGTAGCGTGCAGTTGTGGCTTGCTATTACATACACGCATCACCTTTCACACAGAGATTGTATAACCTGCATTTCCTGGTCTGAATACAATTCAGTGATTGTGATGGGGGGGGGGGGCTAGCCTCGATCCTGTAATGTCAGTACAATTAAAGGCATTACCTGGTACCATAGTGTTTATTTCTCGAACTGTAGAGCATAAGGCTTTATCTCCCAAAAATCATATCAAACAGGCACTGCATCATATTTCTAAGTAGACCATTGTATTAGCCCAGGTAAAATCGACTCAATAGAGCATCCATTTTCAATTGTCCATGAACACAATCTATTGTTGAGACTACCAAAAAGCTCCAGCCATGACTTTTTGCGATGGAGTAACCCAACCCACCTTTATATCCACATTCATGCAGAGATGAACCCAGGATGCAGTCTCCAAACTCGGGGGGGGGGGCACAGACAGCGAAGGGTGCCCTGGACCTATCTTTAGTTGTAATATGGGACACAGAAAGAACTGATGGTAAAACTGAAAGTCTGAACTTTGCCACCTCTCCCGATCTTTTCACTCTTGTGCATCTGGAAAGTGAAATATTATCTTCGTTCTTGGTGGTCAGAAAATAGATTTCTGTTTTGAGGGGTAGGTACGTTGTGGGTCAGGGGGCACCTGTCACGCCACCTCCTCCCTCTATTGAAGACAGGGAGGTTTGTGTGACCGCATTGACCACAGAGGTGACCACCAAGCTGACCACAACAATAGCAGCCAAGTCTGTCTGGCAGACAGCCAGGTCCAAAACATGCCTGACTTCCTTCCACCATTAAATGTGGACACAGGCATGGTAAGTAGTCGGTAACCCCCTACAAATGTCACTCTTTGTAATAAGGCAAATCTACTTTGGCATTATGGTCCTGTCACACTGAGTACCAATTCCGCAGACCCAGGTGTGTTTAAGAAAATGCTGATTTACCAGAGAAAAAAGAAGACAATACTAAGTTAACAAGTAAAACATGTGATCCAGCAGAGTATCTAACATCCGGCTAATATCACTGCTTTCTTCCTCAATTGCCAAAGAAAATCATTTATGATGATGTCTAAAGATAAGGTAATGCTACACTTTCATGTAGGGAGCAGAATGGAAAGAGTAGCAGCTAGTACTGCTGTTGACAAATGTCCCATTGAGAGATAAGATAGCCTGGTGAGTGTCAGGTGTGGTCTCACACCTGTTTGCACATATACAAATGGCAAATACCATTGGGGTTTGCTGAGTGGTGGTGGGGATGGGAAGGCTACCATGTGTGTTGTAAAAAGATGTTAAACTGTGTCTGCGAAAAACCTCCATCTGTGATGATCACGTGGGCTCAGGCCGCAATTATCTCATTGATACATTATTTATTCAGCATTTATTGTGCCAATCTTTTAGAGGTCAAACTGTGTGGCACCCTTCTTGACCCTTCCATCTGTGGCCCTGACCAGCAGCACGTACCGTGCTCAGCTGATGCGTGCCTATTTGACACAGAAGCCTCCTATGGGGCTTGGCCATTGGTGTTTCCTCCTCACGTAGTTATTTAGGCAATAACTCACATTAAACCAACAATAAATCAGACCAATACTGACAAGGGCCGTATTGTTGGTGACCTTGTTCACCCTGCTTAGTAATCCTCACCCTACCCGTGAAGGAGGACTGTTCAGTTTACAGTTGTTGCGTGCTGCAGTGAAGCAGGACCCAGTTGACTGAGACTCCCAGATCACAGTGATTAAAGTGATTAGGCCCGTCACGGTCGGTCTACCTAGATCATTATGACTTTTAAGCGTTGTCATGGTGACACTTGGCCCTCATCCTTCACCTGGGGGGGATTAGGGGGTAATCTTCATTAGAGGTGATGCCGACACCTGTATGGAAGCAACCAGAGTCTGAGCATTCTGAATTACCGGTTTGTCAGAAGGAGAGGTCGATGTACAGTATATTCCGAATCTGATTTAATAAAGACTTACCTACCAGTGAGGATGGCAAGTCAAAGTCAGCAAGCAAGGATGTAAAAGTGGAAGTCAGGTCCTCTTACTCTAGATGTGCTTAGGATTTTTTAGATTTGCATATTTTCGTGTTGTATACAATCTAAAACAAATCAAATGTTAACAGTTGATCAACGTTCATAGAAAGTCAGTATAGATGCAGAATAGACGACGGGGGGGGGGGGGGGAGGGAACCAACAGACTCTGTCAGCTGCGTGCCTAATGTCCAGTTTGGATGAGGGGCTGACACGCAGGTGATACAACAATTTATGGTGCATGATCGTTAATAATGAGCCTACAGTTTTAAGGGGTCAGGTAGGCTGGGGGTTAGGGCAAATAGCCTCCAGTCTACCTTAACCCCTATGGCACCCACCTTGCCAGCTACACCCTCTCCTTTGAACAGCCAAGTAAGCTTGAGTCTACAGTAGCAGCCAGACAGAATCTGCATATCTCGTCACTCAGACACTAGCACTGCCTTGGCTTTCCTACAACCTGTCACTTTCACCCCACCCTGACCCCAGGTCACCCCCTCCCCATCCCATACACTGGCCCTCAGGAGACATTTGTCTGTAGAAGGAGGGGAATCCCCGGCAGTTGTCCCTCATCCACATCGTTACGTTTCCCTTTATCCAGACTCCCTCGGCTCCCAATCACTGCATTACATTTATTTCTTAGCTCCTGCCCATCCCCATCTCAAACAGGTTGGACGCGGGAAGCTTACATACCCCAACAGGAGGAGGGAGACAGACGGGAGGCGGGAATGGTGTGCAGAAGTGTACAGAGGGGAAGTCCCACGGCTAGAGGGTGGCTGGGATGGGGTAAAAGGAGAGGAAGTGGTTACCTGACATTTTTGATGTAATCCATTCGAATATTTGTCAGGTGATGTGATCGTCCATCTATGTGCATAATGATATAGAGGTGCGGGTGGTCTCAGATGTCTGTTTGCTTGATCCCCTCCCCACTTATGATAAGGCTTTCTTCATGGTTCACGAATCAAGACTGCTTACTTCAGTAGAATTTAACATGCAGGACCCCTGTTGATGCTACATCTGGACAAATAGAAATCTATTTTTCATGTATATTACTGGATCTAACAGAATAAACATTATTAAAGCACAGTCTTTAAAAATAGAATAGCAACATGAGGGAGCACTGCTCTAGTTTAACCTTTGACCAGTGCCATTGTCATTGTTTCAAGTATCCTACATTACAGGTACATTGTAGATGCACCTGACCCCTGTGCAGCCCAGTGGCTGATAGGAACCTTATACCCTCTGGTCAGCAGGACTGACCACCCCCTGGGTCCACAGGTCAGCATCTCCTGGCAGGTGAAGTGACCCCTCCAGCCCATCCATTGGGGCCCCTGGATGCATAGTTACAGGTACAAATTAGGGCGTGTATCTCCATACCACACCCCTATCACTCTCCAACCACCACCCACAAAACCCAACACCATCACCACCTAGTCCTCCTGCTATCCTCCAGTAACCGAGGAAGATAAGAGGTAATGAGCCAGAGAGAGCACTCACCCCATTTCTCCACAGCTAGATATGGGGACTACAATCTCAAGCTAGCGGTAACTTAGAGGTCTCTACATGTAGAATCCTGACGGGTGTAAAAGAAGCAAGAGAACACAGGCCACATCTGTCAGTCTAGGGTTTGTCTTAGTAAACTAACCCATCTCCCATCTATTAAACTCTCCTATGTCCATTGTGTGACCTTCCTAGACTGGACACAGTCTGTCAGTCTCTGTCTCCTTATCATATTGTGCGGTAGTATGTCAGAGATTGACATAGATAGACACAATCTTGTCACACAGGCTGTCACAAAAGCTGTCCTTTGGTAACGGGACCAGCACTGCCCACCTATCACTAACCATTATCACAAAGGTACTGCTAGCGTGACAAAGAGCCAACCCAAATGTTTCATTAAAGGCTTTTAGCTGGCCTTCTATGTTAGGACTAATCATGATAAGATGTCTTAACTGGATGATGACAAGCCTTATGGATCAAGTTAAAAGAAGTGGTTTATCAGATCCACTGGACCATTTCCCCATATTGTATACATGTATTAGATTCTATACTATTGAGAGTCAGGTTGGTTAGATTGCTGAGGTGATGTTGAATTATAAATGTGTTAATCAGAGATAATTCATTGTACAAATGCGTTTAGAACTTTAGTTGAAGTTGAAGAAGTTGAAAATTCGTTTATTTATCCTGGACACAAAATTAGCCCATGACATGTTTTGGTAGGTGTCCAGCCATAGTGTTCACAAACATACATATAGTATAAGAGTTTAATAAAACACAGGAACCCTTAAAACTTCCCTTGTAGCATGGTTTTCTTGCCTCAGGGTACTGGAGCAACCCAAGATAGTTTGGGGGATAAGGGGAGGGGGGTGTATTTATCTCAGCAATTTGTGTCGTCGGGGTTACCTGTGTGAGAACCAAGGGGGCATACACATGAAACCATTGAGATCACCTTACTCCTGACTTACTCTTATGCTTATGAAGCTATTAGGCCTAATGGAATTTCAATTAAGGGAAAATTACTTCAATTATCTTTTTTTACTTCGAATACTAATGGGGTGTTTTAAGTAGAGTTTCTTGGTAGCAAATATGTTAATTGGCAAATCCTTACTTGATAAAGTTTTAATTACCGGTACTCTACATATATAGAAGAACGATACTGAGTACAGCTTAAATAAGTCATGAATTTGGTATAGTGGATGTTCTCCTGTCAGACTGAAATCTGAAAGCGAATACCGGTAATTGAAGTGAAAAAAAATCTGAAAGTCACCCCCCCCTACCTCCACAGTATGCAACTGATGTCCTCTAACACGGCACAGGGACCATGTCCATTATGGACGTTCACACCAGAAACATGCTACTTGCAACCTAAGGCCACACCAAATTAAAAGATTGGTGTATGGATTTCCCGCCCCTGTTTTTCAGAAATTAAAATTTTATTTTTATTTGAAAAATAACATGTCTATGGATACCGCCCGCCTCATTTGCAGGGATTTTCATTTTTTTTTTTTGATCAAGCAATAAATATATGATTAATAATAAAGGTACAGGAATGGCAGACCCCTCATTGGATAGGCATAAATTTATATGCAATGGCAAAAAAAAAAATAAAAAAATCGCCCTCTCCATATTTATGATGTTCAGAATCCATAGACAATAATTAATTTCTAGAAAATAGAAATAAAAATTTCGCCCTCCCGCACCATATTCTCAAAATGAAAATCCATAGACCAATTTTTTTATTTGGTGTGGCCTAAAGATGTGAAATTAGCTCTCCGATTATTAAAAAAATCAACAACAAAATAAACACGTAAAGATAGTGGCTTGGGTTGGGCGGGGCAGAGGACATCGGCCATGTAAGCTTTTGGGACTTGCACGTCACGCCATCTATACGGACTTAGCAGGATTAATTATTAACCAATGATATGTTCCCAACTATTCACTGCGAGCCTCTCGGGGGCCAACTGGTACCCATCTGATAGCTCTTATCTATAGAACTAACTGGTAACAAGCTCCATCAATGGCCGCGCCCATGGGACAACCTGCTACCTCGGAATATGAACCCTGTAGCAGTTGTTACTACCTAGGTACTTTTCCTAATTGCTGGACTTGCGTTTACTGATTAGAGAACAGAAATAGAATCCATGGACATGCAACAAGCCATGCAACCTGTTTACATATATAGCACTCTGCAGCACTAAATCAAAAAGATCAGTAAACTTAGAGACGAAATATTAACTCTTTAAAAGGGCCCTGGTACCTAACCAGGGTATAACAAAACTTGATCGTTGAAGAAGAAAATCTCTGCTACAGCTCTATTTGGCAGTGGCACACTCCTTCCATTGTTGAAACCCTGCCTCACCCATCCTGCAATAAATAATAGCTACAGTGTTTGTGCTAGTAGATGGGGTGCCAGCTCCAGGACCTGTTCCGAGATCCCTCTGGCCCAACCTTCTCCAGGGCCGCTCTATAGCTGTTGGCATAAAGATACTTAGACACATCTTTGGCTGCAATTCAAAAGATGGAGAAGTTTTTCCCTCTGCTCCTGTTTACTTGCAAAGGCTGCCTATCGTGTGGTGGTTCCTAAGTGTGACCAGGGTGTCAGTCCAATGCAGAGGGATTCAAAAGCTGGCAATGGTTTACTAAAAGTTCATGTACTTAACACGGACAAAAAGCCCTACCCGGAACAAAATGCAGTAGAAATGCAGCACTAAAGCAGCTGGGAAACAGTGTGGTGTGACAGTAGTGATTCAGTGTGAAAGCAGCATCAGAAACAGTATTGTATCAGCATCTACTGTCATTCTACTGCTCAGCACCACAAAACTTGCAGCAGTGGTACAGTAGTAGAACAGTAATATTAGCAGCATGCAAGCAGTATTGAATCAGTTGTCCCAATTATGTAAATGAGATGGCAGCATTTAAACAGTATCTACTTATTTAATGCTGCATGACCATATATGGGGTTGGGGCAGTGTTCAATCAGCACTACTGCATGGCTGCTGCTATAGCAGTAGTTGAGCAGTAGATCATACTGAAAACTACTGCTGGGGGCAGGTAGAAGCATAAAAGAAGCAGCCGCTGTTCTAGTACTGGCACTACCAATGCCTCTCTAGGTGGTCCTTGCTGGATTTGAACTTGGGATCTTCTGATTACCCTACCAACGCATTAGCCCCCTGAGCCACCGCCCCATCAGCTATGTGGAGTGGTTACTACTTCCTAGTAGTGCATACAAATCATGTAGGAGGGGGCTAGGGCAGTATTGGTTCAGTAGTATTGGGTAACTCTTACCATAGCGAAAGGGTAAGAGTAGACATATCTATAGAGTGCTGCTATAGTATAATGCCTTTCGGTTTACTGATGTTAAGGTGATGAGACAAGCACTTTGTAATTATCAATGATACATGGATACTATGTAAAAAAAAAAAATGTCATGATGGGGACCAAAAGAATACTTGATGATCCAGTATATTTGTACCCTATATAAAGTCAGTGAGTAATTCCTCACTTTCATACCAGTAGACGGTCAGTAGACTACTGCATCTATGCTGCTGCACAGAGTGTGACATTTCTGGAATCTATTAACTTTCAGTTGAGAGTCAGTAGACTACTGATTCTAGCCTGAAATGCAGTGCATATTCAGTTGATAGTCAGTACACTACTGAGTCTAGACTGAAAATGCAGTGTGGAGTCAGCTGTTTCGGAAGTATTTCAGCAGTACCTACTGCAATATGCAGTTGTTGATCAGCATATTATCAGTAGCCACTGATAGGAGAAGTAGATACTGCCTTCTGGTCCGGGTACCTGTTAGCACCCCTGCACACACTGGAGGGCCTCACCTGTGGCCTGCACCATAAGGACCTACCGGTATTTGTTGTCTGCTTCATGAGGGGGCCTTGATATCCAGGTAGTTAACATTGGATTTTACACTAAAGGATTGTGGAAGAAAAAAGTGCATAAAAACTGAGAAAATGGCGGGAACTTTTATGGCAGAATCGTTCCTGACTGCCTCCTCTATTTCCAGCCACATGACTCAAAGACGTATAAAACTCGAAAACATCCCCACCACTGTGCCATGCAACACTTAACGTTAATTGGCGAGGAGACTAAAGTTTTATGTTTTTTTACGATTAGGTTACCCAAAACAATGTTCTCAAATCATATTATGTAAGATCTTAAGACTGTTATGGGCTGTTGAACAGTATGGATTTTCCATTAAAGGGTATGTAATTCTCAAATAAATAGAGAGTTAAATATTAGCTTGTGTTAAGTGTAGGGCTTGTGTGTGTACATATCAATTTGACACTGTCTACCTGGTGCAGGTACCACTTGTTACCATTATCTCTTTTTAAATAGGTAAAGGGACTTCTTTTTATGCAATTACCTCATAGGTTATTGTGTGCACAACCGTTCATCTTTTCACGAACACATTTAACAACATCCCTGCGTATAGTAAAAAAGCTACATGCGATGATGGAAACTCCCCGGTAATTGTTGCTGGTAAAACTTTGCCACACCCTAGTCAATACATGCACTATTTTATAAATCTATTCCAAGTTTCCAAGTTCTGTCAGACAAACTGACTACCCGGTATTATGCTTTGTGATCCATAACTTATATGAGGATTTCCTGCTAGTACCTCCTTTGGACGTCCATCCCATTTAGATTAATCCGCAGATTCTATAGAGTGCAGTTTAATCCTACTATGTCGGTGGTGGTTTCCATTAGATCCCAGACCATGAACTTGTAATGTGCTCTGATATGGTGTAGCAATGACCCTAAGCTTGATTATCTTGGCATTGGGTAGCGGGAAGTTCGTCCACCTAGGCATAATACATGGGTAGCTTAATCCCCCTAGTACGATACATGGTTGATCCACATGTTCCTCCATGTGTTCCACTCCTCCTGGGAGTTGGCACACACCTGGCTGGAAACTAGCACTCCAGGTTAATAACGGCGTATATTTCGTTATGCATAAAGAAGCACTATATGTATCCCCATAGCCTATACAAGACCCAAATATAGATACAGCTACTCCTACTAAAAGGCTATATCCACTTTGTTATAATTTCCCCAGAGAGTACTACTACTCCTACTACTCGTGTTAATAATATATTACGAATCTGTGCCAAAATGGTAACATATTCTCCTGGGTTTCTGTGTGCCATTTCCTATGTGTATTACCTGTACCCATTGGTTCCTTGTAGATAAGGGGCGGACTGTACATATATAAATTGCGTGGTGATATATTAGCCTCAGCGTTCAGACGCATCCTGGTCCATTACTGCATCTCCCTGGAATAGAATATGCAGCCGATCAATATCTATTCCAGTAAGTTGACTGAGCTTACTTTTAATTAACCACATTTGCTTGCTTCATCAGCTGCAACAAAAGCTGTGACTTGTGGGTGTTTTTTTTCTTTCTTTTTTGTTGTTGTTGTAAGTACACATATCTGGCCATTTTCTGCTCTATACCTTGGACAAGAAAGGTGGGATCAGAATGGATAGTAGCATGATTCTGATTGACAGACCAGGTGAGGTCCAACCTCCAACACCAGTTGTCACCTGGTTGTATTTCTAACCCTCCAGGTCCTGACCTGAGGCCTACCAACCTTTTTGTGGAGACTGGAGGTGGTTTACCTCCATGTCGAGCCACGTGCCTTACTGTTGTCCCTGAAAATACTGGTCACTTGGACCAGACGGTGGTTGTGTGCACAGAATACTGTTTGGGTAAGGGCAGGAGGGGGTGGTGATAGTTGAAGTCGGATGGACTGACCTCTAATAAGGATAACTAGAGATCTCAGACACACATGCTAAACCACTATGCCAAATTATGGCTTTTATAAGGATTAACATATGGATATAAAAAGCCTTGAGGTACATCGTAACCAGATTTACCACCATTCCACAATTAGATTATTTCTAGTGTGAAATAAATGGGGATGGAACTGTAATGTTTGAAAATCTGAAATATTGTGAAGTTGAACCTGGAAACAGAGAGCTCATACAAGTCTGAAGTGTTCCTTATTTACGCCAAGCGCGCTTGGTCTAAGAACATACGAATTAAGTTGGTTCTGTTGGTGAAAACACGTTTAAAAGCAGAATATTCCTGCGCTCTTGCACCCCTCACCACGCCCCCACCGCTTCAGCAGGCTGTATGGCAGGAAGGTGGGCACACATAAGGGTGGCTAGGACAGGCTGGGTAAATTCACGCCCACAAAGCCTCCTCTGTGTGGCCGTCTTGTTTGCCTCGCACTTCGCCGTGCTCTCATTGGGAATTGATGGCGCACCATTTTCACCCTCACCTCAGGGGCCCACTCTATACCCTTCCCCTCTTCCTTAAATCGTGTATGACACAGACACTTAAAAATTTGATTCCTTTCAGTAAGGTTAAATTCATCCATGGAAGGTCCATACTAAGAGAATGCATTCGGTGTCTTTATTGCTACATTGTAAGTAGTATACCGAAGAGGATATTTGTCATTGTTTGTCATTGTCCAGCTATTATCACAGACTTTCTTCTATTTCGTGGTATTGTAGAGTCTTTGTTGAAATGAAGTGGCATTAGTGGAGATCGGTCTTCTAAGGCAACGGATTCGTGTCGGCTATAAGCTGCAGCCCAATTGTTAATCTACCATTGCCTCCTCCAATACTGAGCACTTGTCACCGGGGTGTACCCTATAAAGTGGATTCTAGGGATCCAACAAACCTACATGAAGGTGACCTAGAAATTCCCCATGAAAGGAATAAGGACACCATAGACTGAGACCCTTACCTCCGGGGTGACCGGATGTCAACATCTAAACACCAATTAGATACAGGTCATCGTGTCATTTTTCTCTATGCTTACAAGACAGTGTATTAGTCTTTTTCGTCTAAATACAGGATACTGGGAAGTAGGCCTACAGTCCATGGTATATATGTACAGAATTTACCTTGTGAATTTTCTTTTTAAAGGAGACTTTAACAATTACGACAACAGAATTATGATCAATAAGTTGGAGTTTCTTCTACTCAAGGGATGTGTTAGTGTATAGTTAACTGCTCTAAATATATCTCCACCTTTCACCCCCCCCCCCTCCCCGTCAACAAATCTAGCTAGCAGTCCCTTGACGTGCTATCTGTGGTGTGGAACAGCCGTCACGCATCCCCACCCTTGGATCCCATCAGTCAACACAAGCTCTCCTGGTTCTGGGCCAGGCCTTTGTCTCCATGCTATATGCTGGTTTTAGCATTGTTTGGGTGTCCCACCTTCAGACAGGCAAATCCCACTGGGTACATCTTCCAAATAACCACCCATCTCCCCACCTGGAAGCTCTACAAAATGTTGGAGGAGGATGTAGTTGTCTCACCTGTGTGTGGGTCAGATGATCGGGGTAGGGGATAGGACAGGTGATGATGGTGTTATTGGGTTGTCACACCTTCTCAGGTTACAGGGTACCTGGCAGGTATGGATGAACCAGGTGTGTTTTCCTATTCCACCCTTGATGTATTACTCATATTAGCCTATTCACCTCCCTTTGAAAGTACACCAAACTTAATAACGGAAGCATGATACAGTTGTATTTAAAACATGTAAAGGTCCCATGACATTTACTTTACTCTGATGATATTCTTGACATGATGCCATTTAGATAATCACTAATGGGATCCATTGTTCTAATATTACCGGTAATACAATGCTGTCCATATTTCACACCTGATAATTTGGGTAACTGAGGTTCCTTATGCCAGGGTGAGACAGCGTGTGTTAAATTTACCACAACCTTTGTTGATGTATCAGCCCAGGTCATCTTTGTCTATGTGCTTGGTAGCAGTTGTGGTCACGCACAGTGGTGAAGTAGTGGAGGCTAGTGGTGGTTCATTATTGAGGCACTAAACAATGCTCAATGCCACTGTGTCATGCAGGTCAGTGAGGGTCAGCTAAAGCAGAGGTAAATATTGTTGTTCACCTCACACGGTCCACTTCATACAGGCACACCTTGGATATGGCCATATGGATAGGGGTCTCTGGTTACCATAGTTACAGCTGACATGTCGTCATGGTGACGGCATCAGTGGTCAGCATATGGTCACACAGTGTGGTGTCTGGTTGCCGCATGGCGTGACCATGGATATGACTTCTGCTGCTAATCCGGTAATAGGTGTTTCACAATGGGCATATTGGCCAATTTGACTATTATATATGGCATGGGGCAGTTTTACTGAGTTACCAACTGTGCATAGAACATTACTCTGGCTGTAATTAGAGATTTCATTCTTTTGGCTACAACGCCCAGGGATATGCTATTTCAAGGAGGAAATCGAAAATCAATTGATTTAGGAACTGCGCGAATTGATATCCAAAAATATGTAAAGAACAACATTACTTGAAGCCCATGTATAAATGGAAATATCTTCAGTAGGAACATTTGGTGGTAGATCACCATCCCTAACACCAGGGCTTAGAGCGATATACGGTACGTGTCAACCTCTCATCCCACACCAGCTTCACGATATGGTGTGCAGCAGCCCATTTTGCCACAATAAATATAGGTCTACTTGAGAAAAGACTGTGTCACAGTCCATGTAGGGTGCTTTTGATTGACTAATTGGAGTAGTAATAATTCAGGTAATTAGCCCTTCCCTTGTCCCCTCCATCTGTTGGTTGAAATAAGGGTACCTGAATCTCACGCAGAAGGCTTGCGGCTTCTGTAATACACATGTTCAGGTAGGTGCACTGAAGGTCATTTATGGGTACCAATGCATCCCACCCAGAACACCTGGACGGGACTGTTCAGTGGGACGTGGGTCGTATTTGCTGTTCCAGGACCACTGCAGCTTCACCAATGCTTCAGTAAACGCGCGTGCAGCAAACGGAATAGAAAACCACAAACTGGCCATGCTTGAGTAGATGGTGGCCGGAAAAGGCAGAGTCGTCTTTGTGACTCATTATCCATGTCCTAGTTAAATCATACCTTTTTCTATCAAACGCGTTAATATACTTTTTTTTCCTTCGATGGGTTCAGTTTTGCGTGCACATTCATCCAACTGCGGCATATACAGGTGCGCTGTGGTCTAATTTTCCTGTCAAGTATACCTTACAAATTTACAACGCGTCTGCACACGTACTGCTAAATAATAAATTGATGAAATCATGCAAGAAATTGGAAACAGAATGATAATAAAACAAACTACGTGTAGAATGGCTTGTGGTTAGAATATGTATATTTAGAGTATATATTTTGTATAGTTCCCTGCTTTGTGTGGTGGCCACGTGCTGGTGTAGACCAGAGAATGGGTAAGCTGGCTGGTACACAGAGCTGAGACAACAAGGACACACTCCATGTTTGTCAGCGTCTTAGTGCCTGACCACGCCTCAATACCTAGACATACACTCGACTCCTCACAGTGACTCTATGACCACCTTCCAACCTTTTAACCTGAACATTCAGGTAGATGACCGCTATCCCACTGTCCATGAAAAACTAGGTCTAGTGTAAACTACAACCCTATGATCTTGAAAGAAATATTGTGATGGCAGTAAAATATCCTGATATGAGTGCAGTTTCATAGGAAAAGCATTAACCTGATCCTCTAATTATCTGGTGTGATAAATGAAGGAATGGATGGTTGATCATATGTACCTCAAATGTAGCTTCTGCATATTTGCAAAATTATAAGGTCCAAGAATTTTAGTATCAGTGTTTCATACAACTTGAAATTAGTTCTGGTATTTCTACGTTCAGGACTGCCATGCAGTAAGTCATATTGTATTTACATTAAGAAGGCAAGGTATGTGTTGAGTTGCAAGTTTTATTAATTTCACCTTGACATCAAAGATCAGGCGAGTATCATTTTACACTGTAACTACACGCCTATTACACGGCAGCCTTTGAGTGTCCTTCCCCCTGTGGTGCTAGCTTGGGTTGTCTAGGATTCTCCTACCCAGACCCCCTAGCCAACTACTATCGAAGCATGTCCTCCCCGCCCTTTATTTGCCCTTTAGACTGAGAGCTGGTCAAACCATGTCCAGTATGTCACCGTAGTCTTTGTGTATAATCCCATACAGTTATCAAGTTGTCACCTGTCTCAGTAAATCATCCTCCACCCGCCTCCCCTGTATACCCCATGCAGGCCACATAACCCTTATGTGCAAACTATACCTAGATAGACTCTACTTCCAGAGGGAAAGGGGATGGGGAGGTGAGGTAAATGTTTTAGAGGAAATGGAGACAGGATAGACGTGGGCTGGTTCAAGAAGGATGTCTAGATCCAATGACCTAGGAGTGTTTGATTCTCAAACACTTTGTGCTGAAGAAGGGGAGTAATAGGGACTGGGTGGAAACTTAACATGGTGGGTGTGTAGTCAATTTCAGGAAGGATTTGTCAGAAAGGTCCGGGGTAGCTAATGGACTCGAACCTAGCAAGAAATGATCAGAAAACAATTTAGTTTTATAGGGAAATGGGAGAGCTTTTCTCTCCACAGCACGGGCAGAGACCTTTAATATACAAGGTCTCTGGCACGGGAGACCACCCAATGGCTTACAATATGGTGCTGTACCACCTCCTGATACCTCTCAAAAACTCATCCTTCCCGACACACCGTGCTCTCCCACCCAGTGAGAGGTTTTCTCCAGGTGGAGACGTTACACACAGGGGCCACCATCATGCATGTCTCAAAGTCTACGTTTGGCTGTTTCTCCGGTAATAGTCAACTGGTTCCAGGTGTCTTTGTTTTGTTTTGTTTAAAGCTTTACCTCTATTTCTTTTAACTGAGACTGGAGAAGCGGAGCACTTTTGTTGGGAAGGTCTTTGGGGAACATGCTCTGTTGTGTTCACCTCTTCCCAGGTGTCTGTTTTTTTTGGGGGGGGAATCATGACAGAGTCCAAACTGTCTTCAGTATTTTATTTAATGTCCTGGGATTACCTGGCACCATAAACTTTTATATTGACCATTATCAAATATATAAAAAGTAAAAGAAGGAAGAAAAAGAAAAACACAACGTCAATCCATGATGGCCCTGTTTTACTTTAAAAGTGATATGAACCATTTTCTCTCTTAGTGGCGGTCATAGGGGATGGTAGAGGGATAATGATGCAAAACTATGGAGCGTGAAATGGCAAAAAACGCCCGAGTAGTTTCTGAGGTCAGGTTACACATGTATTGGTCAGGTATTCATACCCCCCCCCCCTTGCTATATCATATCCATACCTCCCCTCCCGTAGCTTCTGCTACAACATGGGCCGAGGTCATCTTACGACGCATGCGTGACGACACCTTCTTGGTGTGGGGCAGTACACTTCCGGCGTGTGTGAAGCGCCGTCGGATGGGGGTGTGAGTTGTGCACGTTGACTTCCCATCTCCTCCAGGTGTCTCACCCTTCCCCTGCCCCCGCTGGTCTGTAACCTCTGGATCACCTGCACACCTATGATCTGTGACACATGACATCTCTGCCTTCACCCTTGCCATGGTCTGCTGCAGCTGCTGAACACTGGTGTCCTGATGACAGCTTTAGATGATATATCTGTGGCAGAGGTTATATCATCATGTACATAGATCACATAATAAGGATGTCAAAGTTGCGCCATGTCTGATAATCAGTAGAGTTATCATCAGATATGAACGTGAACATGCCCATACGAAATCCCACAGGCAAATATACAAATTCCTTTAATGTATTAATTTCATGGAACGCTGTGCTTCATCCTGGACCTTCCCTCCGAAAAGCTTCAATAAAACAAAAGTCAACTGATAATTGTTTGTATTTCATAAAGAAACAAAAGAAAAACAACTTCAGTTCCCTTTACTTTAGTTCGTAAGGACACAAGGTCGGGGAGTTTGAATTTGATGGCCAGGGCCACCCATGAGGGGTGCCATGAGTCAGCTAAATTGGTGGCAGCACAGGAGAGATATATGCCAGCTCTAATCAAGGTGTCTGGACATCATTATGGGTGTCTGGCTGATGATGATAACTTATCAGGGCGTCGATTGAGTTTTTGTTTGACAGGTCACGACACCTTTACTGGCCAGCAAACATTACTACCAGGGCTAACGGGGCATACACATATCTATAGCTCGATGCAGCAAGTTGGGAACCTAAAACTTAGTTTTTCCTGAATTTTCGCTAAGAAATGCTGTAGTTTAGCCAAAAATTATCCGATTTACATAATATTTGCAGCAAATGAAAGATGAAACTCATTGCTTTCAGGCCAGGGTAGATGGTATTACAATAATATAGTGCACAGTTTATCACTGAAGTACAAATTATAAATTTAAAAATCATTAGTTTAAAAAAATCGCTGTTTTTCAAAGTTTGGCCCTATATATTTTGTGAAAAAATATTCTAACCATCAGTTTTTGATAGATAGTACATAATACTGACCCATCAAGTTTATAAATGAGTATGCTTTTTTCCCCTACCTCTATGGTGGCTTATTACACTATGGGAGACATGTGATTTTTGTTAGTTTGCAAAAACTGTGATTTTCAGCAAAATTTCTGCTTGGTTTTTGATGAGGGACCACATAGATCACCATATATTGACGCGTGATCACCCACTGATACCAGAATTATCCATTTTTATGTTCTACTCGATCATCTTTAAAGGCATATTAAATATCTAAGTGATACAATAAGTGTGAGAAATATTAGCCACATCTTATGATTCTAGTCTTTGGTGCCGACAATGCTTTTGTTGCTATTTACAGCTAAATAGCTCAATAGTGCATTATAATAGGGCTCACATGCCTTATATGGGGTTCTAATAGCATTTCAATATGGTTTTCAATGGGTCATCAGGTCAAAACAACAATGGATGATGGAATTTAATAGAAACAAAAGGGTTTTGCACCATGGACCTGTTCACATTGTTCAGGTCTTCAGATATTCTTATCTTGAAAATGATGAAGACATTTATGAGCATGGTGCTTTTCCAGTCCATATGGGACCTACAGAGGGCACTTTGTCTTGTTTGACATGTATTATGAGGGAATAATGCATAGCAAATGATTCTATTTTCATATTTTGTTATGATTTTTGAGATAGAATCATACACAAGACTTGTCTTGTGCATCATATACAAAAATGTCCCTTGAATGAAGGCATTTTACATGCACAGCTGCCTCCAAAACTGGAAAACACTTAGGTTCCCAACTTGCTGCATCGAGCTATAGCCTCACAAAGGTGGACCTAGGTCAGCAGATGTGTATATTTAATGAAGGAAGCCTTTGATGGTCAGTCACGTTTTCATGGTAACATTGACATCCTTGTCTTGTCTATCCTTCTATCTTATAACATATGCATAGCCGTAGAGCTTTTTGTACTATTCCGCCAATAGCATGACGACGATGGGACTCCCTGCATTGCATTTTTGAGGACCATACATTTATAAACCCCATACTCTTAATCCAGCCAGGTGGATGCTGTCATGCAAACATGCACCGCCATCTATGGACACTTTACTTGGTATCCAGATAACAGAGTTGCAATGATAACAAGATAACATGTCATACCATTAGGCTATCGTTTCATCTCTGTCCAAGTGTCATGTATTGGACACTTGTGTTGTAGATATAAGGATATATGGGGTGCATCTTCAGATAACCATATTGACATTGGATTATCATGGGATTTGACTATCTCAATCATTTGGTTGCCCCCCCCCCCCTTATGACACTTTAGCTGGTGCTGACCAGGCGTATGCATGGGAAAGCGGTGTTAGATGCTGGATTCACATTATAGTTCTATCTGGATGTCATGGGAAAGCGGTGTTAGATGCTGGATTCACATTATAGTTCTATCTGGATGTCATGGGAAAAAGGTGTTAGATGCTGGATTCACATCATAGTTCTATCTCCTACTTTCTACTAACTGGTGTGGTGCAGTATTGGATGCTGGTTAAGTGATCACAGCAGGGGTGTTTTGTATTGGGGTATTGACATCGATCACCCATGTCATTTTGGTAACATGTTTATGTTGGAATCAATCATCTTTAGATGCAGACAGGACAGGAAGATTGTGCTCTTGCACTTAAGTTGCAGCATGGGCCTTGGCTTAATAACCAGTTATTATTACCATGGTCATTGACACTGCAGGGGTTTGTAGACACAGACAATGAGAGACGCTACCAAGTTAACATTACCTATACCCCCAGCAGGGTATGGCCCGACACTGGGTCATAGGATGATAGGCTAAGGGTCAGGGATCACACAGGTAGGGTGGAAAGGGCTACCTTAAGGTGTGCAGAGAGATCTACCTGGGGGAATCCGTCCTGTGGGTGACAGGTGGATCTGGAGGGACAATAAGGCCACAGAGGCAGGTAAGGGGGTACATGTAATAGTGTCCAGGCACCTCAGGAGCACAGGTAACACAGCCAGACAGGTGTCACACAACCCCCTGTATATACTACCTTAAAACCCCACGTTTAAGCGGCATCCCAATTTTGTGTATAGCAGAGTGGGGCCATACAGTGAGGTAAGCTCTGATGAAGGAATGTTTTCTAGTCTTGCTAGGTTCGAGATAAAGGCTGTTAGATGATTGAGGTGTGGTAAGGTCACCCTGAAGGGGTCCATCCTGGGCCCATCAAGCCTTCTAGAGAAGTTAATGGCAAATCCTTTGCTAGATTGGTATAGGGGTGGGCATGTCTTATTCTCCATCTGTCCCCTGCTACTTGTGTGTCTCCTTTTGTGCGCCCACTCCATATAGTTTTGTGTGGGTGGCAATAATCCTAATCTAGAAACTGTTTGCCTAAGAATGATCTCTAGCATATACATACGTGCTGGATTATTTTTCGCACCAGTTTCCAATTGATGCAGTGTCAAAAGTGTGTTGAGTGGGTGCTATCTTGAAAGGGACTTGGGAGTTTTAAATGGGTGCAGTGTTTGATAGTGATTTGAAAAGGGCTTTAGCACAGGTGGTGGTATATCGACTGAAAGGGATCTTTGACACACTACCTGGTCTGAAATGCATGGACGCCCTTGTTTGCCTCAGGTTTCTTGTGGCTTTGCCTGCCCTCTCCAGGGATGCTGCAGCTTAGGTTTCCAAAGTCTCACCTAGGTTAAGATCGTCTTCATGGTAACCTATAGCAGCCTCAATGCTCAAAGCCACTATGGAAACCCGAACCGTAGCTATTTAGGGTCTGACCGTGACATCTCCAATTGATATTTAGGCATTTATCAATTGTATACAGAATGGTATTGTGTCGTCCATACGAATTCGGATTTGGATGAATTCAATTCGTGGTGTATTCAGATCAGTTTCCTTTTCACACAGTCCCCTTAATTCCTTATGATTAGAGAGGTTTCCATTTTTAGATGCTGTAATTATGCGTCTTGGGCAAGGGACATCTACAAGGAAAAGTCCAACTTCCGACAGCCGTGCTGACCAATGTGTATGACACAGGGTCGTGCTCACCTATAATGATTGCCTGGTACTTTCACCAGGTATACCTCACGCACCTATGCATTATACCTGATTCAATAATCAGATCACAGAGTCTCAAGAGGTTCTATAATTATGTCCCTGGACCTTTCCAAATTAGAAATTTGCTGAAAAATGGATTTCAACTCTTCACATTATGGATTCTGATGGACCACCCTTATCTTCCCTTTTGACTATTGTAGTAAGAATGTTTGGCTAAATATAATGCTTCTTTTGAATGCTTATTGTGGGCCTTGTATAGCTACTAACTTTCCTTTGACACCTTCTTCGATTGGTACCCAGAGGTGTTAGAAATTCTTGAATGAAGCTGTATTCACAGAGCATAAAGTAAATGCTAATAGCATCTAGTATTGGCAATGATCACATTGTGCTCGTTCAGTGGACCTTGTGGTGACGGGCGGCGTTCCTGTGGCCGGCAAGGTCGTCAAGGGGGTGGGTGGTGGCCCCCTGCTGACCGGAACGTCCATGACCTTTGTCCAGCAGCCTCCCCGACATCAGGGAGAGGTATAATAGGGTGTAGAAGATGGCAGGCAGTGTCTATGCTCCTGCCAGAACATCAGTAGTCCTTCAGTGAGTCCCAGTAGGGGGTTGTAGTGCTACAGTGGGTTTGAAACCCCATAGTGATGGGTACAACCTCTTCAAGGACCCCCAAACACCTTCCACTCACCTGTTCCCCTTCACCTGTAGGCCCCACCTGAGGACATATTGATATGTGCCTCTTAGACTTGTTGAAGTCTCCAGTTTGATATCAGTCATTCTAAATATCGTATACATATACTACAGGTGCTGCGGAGGCATTTGAACTATCATCAGTGCAATTCTGCGGCCTAACCATCAGTTAATTCCTCCGTGCATGGCCTTTGCATGTCCAGGAGTTTAATTAGGTAACTTCTCTTAGGTTATACACTTGTAGTCTGAAGATGAGTTGAAGGTAGCTAATGGCCAACGATGATGATGCCCTACTGCTCTCCTGGAAGCTTTGAGGACCGTGTCTCTCTAAACTCGAGGAGTTCTAATAAGGCCAGAAATGTCTGGGTCCAAATGGGTGTTTAGCTTGCACAAAGGTCATTCAGCTCTTCTCACTCAGGGTTCAAGCACGTTGTGCACGCCGCCAGGCATCAATGTATTGTAGACATTCAACTTAATATATGCTGTTGTGTTTAAAATAGATCAATTTTCAATTGCAAGTATGTCTCCATTGTGAGAGTCGAGGCTTAGCCGCTGAACCATGATTAAGTAATATCTGAATGGAGTTAAACATGTTTAATTCCGTCCAAAGTGCTTCCAGGGATAATATTGATTCATTTACATGCGCTATTTGCAGGTTTCTTTAAGTACACTTGAGATAGGTGAGGGGGAAAAAGGAACAACAGAAGCTGCATCCACCCGATAGTAGGTTTAGGGGTTGGGTGCCATGTACTCGTTGTGCATGTAGTAGGTACCTTGTGTGCAAGCATGGTTGCAGCCAAAGACTCTTTGCCCCCTGGCGTGTTGAATACCAGCCAAACAGAGTGCAGATGTTTCTCTCTTCTCCTCCAGTAACTGTAGAGGATCTCAGTACCTATGAGGAGCTGCCAGGAGATGACACCTGGAGAAGATAACCACTGATAACAGCAGAACCCATGTAGACACAGGTCGTGGTGACTAAAGGACCCCTTAACCCCACACATCTTTCTCCACCAGTAGCTCCTTTTCCATTTGTTGTCTTAGGCCATGAGGGAGATGATCCACACCTATATTTATGTATCACATGTGGACGTGAAGCACACACTGAAAGCGTCTGTAGTAGACTGGCTGCAGTCCCTGAGCTCTCCTCCCAACGTCACTATATATACCCCACATGCCTCTCCTCCTCTGGCTGCTGAGCTCAGGCTCAATTCACAAGAGGTCTTCTTAATTTTTCTGTTTAAAATGTGAAATCATTTCAATTTTTATTTCAATTCTCTTGCATTCAAATTGAGAGACTTGAGCAAGTCTACGTCTGTAGCTGATAGGAACAGAGAGCTGAATTCCCATTCTCATCAGTAAAAGCCACCCTCAGATTAGCTCGTGTGGTGAAGGCAGGTGTCAGGTTTAACTTCATAGTTATTAGGGCACATTTATATACCTAGCACCGACATTATCAGAGCTGTCCACGGGCCCGATATTTGCCCACAGCGAGTACTTTCGAATGGGAATGGGGACTGCACTAACTACTTTGTGTCGAAAGAGAGATAAATTGAATAGTAAAATAAAAAAATAAAATAAGATAGGAGTTATCTGGCCAAAAGTACCAGTGTAATCATAAACTTGAACTAGAGACCAATGTTTTATCACCTATGCCTTCCTGTCAACCCATACAGGTAAACATAATCCCATGTCCACCTTCTAACGGTAATTCAGACAGCTGCACACAGCTTGGCCACCCTTGATCTCGAAATTTTATGGGGGGGATCATTTCACGGCACGCGACAGGAAGTGAAGTACCCGCGGGGCTGCGTCCGGCGTCTGTCTGTTTGGATCTGCTCCTGGAAGTGGACACTGACCACCTGGAGGAGGGGGTAGCCGGGGGGGGGGTAGCTTCCTCAGGGTTCCCACAGGTCAGGGAAAATCAAGTGGTCAGGGAAAATCAGGGAATCTTACAAAATTTTGCAGTGAGTCAGGGGAAGTCTGCAAAAATGCATCACTTGTGTTTGATTTTAGACAAGTCTCCCCTGAGGGCATTCAAATATTATTTCCAAAGATGGCAATTTCATTTCTTATAGTAAGGTTTTGATTTACTGTTGATAACTTAAAGTAGAATTTATTATCGTTGTTCTAAATCAGACCCTTGGTATAGACTAACAGTTGAATGTTGGTATTTCATATTCTGTGGTGCCATAATTTAAGTCAATCTGAGATTCTTGTGGGAACCATGCTTCCTGTGTAGACCCTCTGACCCCTGTGGTTGAGCGCCTCCTGTCCATCTATGTCTCCCTGACCATTAACACTCACTCGTTCCACTGCCAACACAATCCAACAGCAGGAGAGGAAGCCACCTAGACTAAACATTGAAATTCAGTAGGACCTCAATGGACACAAATGTCCGTCCTTAATGGCTCCCCTCCAAAGTAAAAGAAATGGAATACAAGTCACTACATTAAGGTAATTCAGTTGAATGATGGACACGTAATGATCATTCAACTGATGAACAGGTAATCTGGATGTGCATGGTAGTTTAATTCAAGTGGCTTCATTTAAAAAAAAAGTACAACACATTTAATTGAATCTGATCAGCATTTCTCATTCATTGAACAATTCTCTTTTGTCGCTCTTATAATCAACAATGCGTATTTAGGGCACAGGTGTGAGTGGCTTCAGAGCATGTGGCTTCCTTGCTTAGCAAAATATTCCTAGAAAATATCTCGAAGTGCTTTGGAGTTATTCCTTTCTAGAACTGCAATCTCAAATCAGCAACATCCTGGTCGTGTTACCTGCAGATCCGTTAGTCTATTAATATAATATGATCCTTACTAATGATTCCTGTTTCTATGGTACCAAACCACGCAGCGGGTGGCTTCCGTCTATTGCTTCCCGTTACCAAGGCTACCATTTGTTGCCGCGGGCACACTGGAGTTTATTTGCCTTGTAGAGATGATTACCACGACGGAGAGCGGGGGGGGGGGGTGCTTGTCTGAGGAGAAATGGGGTAAGAATAATCAGTCACTGAATGGTGGCCTGTCGTAATGATATAAACACGACATGGACATGAACTGGATGGTGAATGAGTCAGATACATTTACCTTCCCTCAAACAACTCAGACAGCTTCTATGCCTCTCTGCTTGAAAGTCAGCAGTTGCATTGATGTCTATAAATCAATAATGTTAATACAACATAACGATAACTATATCCTGCTATGAAAAGTCTGGGGACCAATCCAATACGATTTTGAAATGGAGGAAGGTTTTGCAAAAATTAACTTCATGGGTTCGCCTTTTGCAACGTCGCGACTGCTTCCGCAGTAGACCCCCTGCAAAGAATCCGTTCAACCGAAAGGGCTGGGGGGCGCTTTAGAAGATCAACAGAGGTTATTTATTACTAAATATTCGAAGATTGATTTATAAGGGAAGAAAGGTAGGCGAATTCCGCAACGCCTTTATTTCCTTTCTATCGTTCGTTTACTGGTTTGGACATATCTTGCGTCACCAGTCAGTTGTGCTAGTAACCCTAGACATGGACGATTTAGCAAAAGCCTTCTAGACATAACGTTATAGTCATCTACTGTGGTGTATGTGGCTACATGTACATCAAATTCACAAATAGGTAGGTTATGGATAGGATGAAGCCAACACAATTTGAGTGACAACTTTCTGATAAGTATTTATCTTCAGAGAAATACAATTTTCTTAGCGTCTGTTGAAGGCAGTCGCTTGTTTGGGTTGTCCGATTCGTCTGTATTTATGGGGGCAGCCCCAAGAGTAACAACCCATCCCCAACTTGTCCTCTACACCCTAGCCAACACCCCCTGTTTCAGACAAAATAACGCTGTGACAGGCCAGGACTGCCTGGGGTCTCTGTTGCTCTCCCCCTCTACTCAAAAACTGTGCCAGTCCAAATTAAATTGTGTACTATATAGGAGTTTTCCCATTAGCTAAAATACCCTTTTACTGTAAGCTTTTTATTTGTCGCTTTTTACCGTGATGGGAAAGTCCTGGGAGGAAAGTGAGTTTTGTTAAGATGCTTTCTGGACTTGTAAAATGCAGGTGTCTCATGGTTATGGTAACCCAGGAGTGACTAAAGGGGAAGGGTTACGTTTTTGCGTCGTTTAAATCTTTAAGAAATTGCCCTTCATGGTCTGATCTTGCATAGCATACCATTAAGGACGGAGATGCCATTTGAGAAGCAGCTTTTCTACCGTCACCCCTTTCGCCAGAATGAGGGACGACAAAGAAGAAACTTATATTCTTTTCGGACCTGAATGGGGTCGGATTGCTCTGTCTAAAAGGTGTCTTTGAAGAGTGATAACATTTTAAAGTAGTTCATAGGTGGCTCTCCTTTAAACCTCTCTTGCCTCGTGAAAGGATTCTTTCAAGGAAGTAAAAAAAAGGACATTCATATTACATTGCAATATATTTTGGAAATTAGCATACTGTGAATAGAAATTTAGGATAATGGTTGGGTATCTATTCATCAGGCCTATTCGTATGTGTTGAAGATTGCTACACGGTCTTTTAAGGAGATAGGAAACACACTGCTTTCCACAATACTGCTGTGTGGGAGTTGGGGTAAGTTGTCAGTGAAGGATTCACCCTGACAGTTGGTGAGACTGGGACATGGTCCCCTGTGGAGAATGGGCCTTACGACCTACTGATATCTATCTGCACTGGAACAGACAGGTATACCTGCTCCAGTGCAGATATATACACACCACCTGATCCCCTGATTAAACATACAGCACATCAGTAATGCCCCCAGCCTGCAATACCAGTCACAGAACTAGGCCCGGCTACTCTCCAAGACCATCCCACTGAACAAAAAGATCTTCTCTTAACATGAATAACCACGGCCAAGCATGTTCCTGAACTCAGTACATCAGAACCTAAATCCCCTTTCCACATAGATGAACTTACATTAGCGCTGTTATATAGTCTTGGTCCCCAGGTAGGGTAACTAAAGATGACTCAAGGAGAAACTGTCACTAACTATTACACAATGTTAACGGTAGATGGTCACGGGGTGCTCACAGTCGGGGAGATGTCACCCTTGTATTCATAGACTCAGATCGGATAGGAATGCACTGTATACAACAGGGACTTGAGTAATGTTACCCCAGGCTGCCAAACAAAGTGGCTGATTTTAGCTCCACTTGAATAGGTGAATTTTGGTAATTGTTTGGAAGTCGGTCCTGTGGGAATCCATTTAATGATAGGCAGCCTATACAGAAAAGGAGGATTCTGATTGATTTAGATCACCCGGAGTCATCTATTCGTTTTTCAACAAACTTTGATATGTTAATTCCACCTGCATTTGCAATCATAATGCATTCTCATCGTAGAAAAGACGGGGAAGGCGTGGCTATAAATGACTCAGGTTAGGTCAGCCCTGCAGGCGTCCAGCAATCTACTTTGCGCAGCAGTCCTAGCATATGAGAGTCAGGAATGAGGTGCCCAGTGCCCTTTATCTCCGATAGCCGATAAGCTGAGCTGCTCTCCGGCCCTGCTGAGTTCCTCATAAATGCCTCTGGGTGTAGCCCAAAATGTAAGCACATGGCATTGATGCATTTGGGTCTCCCTCCCAGGGTGGGTACTGACTCTATATGTGGCTATCCACCCACTGCTACGCTACTGGCCCCCAAAACAGTTCCCTACTGTTCTAGGGTATATCCCCCACATTGCTTGGGATGCGATGACAGATACAGAGTCCATACAGATCTGGGTTACCTTGATGGTAGGGCACAAGGAAGGGTGGAAACCTGGGTTCTGATAACAGGCAGTGAACGCACGCCTTTTATCACCTCCTCATGACTTCTGCCTGCAAATGCTGTTAGTCAGGGCTCGTCAGAGACCAGAGCAGAAAGCTCAGTGACCCGCATAGGGAGTGAGTTACTCATGTTCACTGGAAGAAGTAGTATCTCTTACTCATATCTGCTCAATTTAAATGCTACCTGATATGATGAACGTGGCTAGAGATATGAACTAAGAGTTATGTGGGTACTGATAGTCATGGTAATGTAAAACAGATTCAGAGGGGCCTCAGAGGGTCTAGAATTTCCCCTGCTCACATGAAGCCAAATTACACAGTTAGTAATCACTCGTACTACACCTGAGCCAGGCATGAGTTAGGTTCCAGATCATAGCCTCCTCTATTAGTGGGTGCATCGTCCCTCACCTGCAATGCCTTGATCCCCTACTTCCCCCAGTCAGAAATATATTCAAGTCTCCATGATCTTTGCCCCCACAGCTCACTGTTACACATAAATTCACTTCACCTGTATTTTGCTCACCATATGATCTGACACTAAATCACGCACTGTCTTGAGCTCATGGCTAGCAAATTTCAGATCTTTAAATAGGGACCAATGACAAGGCTAAGGCCTCAGACAGGGTACACTGATATATTTATGTAATGACAGAAATAGGGGAGGTTCCACCCACTCCATGTTAAGGCCCTACCTGTTGACAAGGAAGATAGGTGAAGCGGCGGTGGTTGGGTTACCAAGGGAAGGGCGTTTGGGTGATGTATCGGTATGCTATAGTTCATGGTTGTCTGTCCTCACGACCAAAATAATGGTCGATCGATTAGTGGCAGTCTAGACAGATAAAAAATGTCAAGCCCACCTCGCTAATTTACCAACAGCTACCATCTGAACTTGCCTATTCGGTACGCTTTATGCTCCGTACCAGCCAACACAACAGTTACACTGCCAATTATCTACTTTTTGCTGTATCAGTAGGGGAAAGGGGTATGATTATCTTCTCAATTTGACTTATCGTGATGATCAGGCAGAGAGAAGGTTGATTATTGCTGATGGGTATTCTTTACTTTCCTCGTTTTTCTACGGTAAGGTGTAATTTTGAAATTATTCGAGACTTAACTGTAAGTTGAGGTATAATTAAAATTATACAGAGGGAACCTAGCGGTTCAGGGAATATCACTCGCCCACATCCTTGTTTATGCCAACTTTCCCCAAAATCTCATGTTCACCCACAAATACCCCCCCCCCGGGTCTGCATAAGCTCTAGTAAGGGAGTGATCATTTTTAACAACAGGGGGGGGGGTGCTGGTGGGTTTGAGTGGGGGGGTCAGAATATTTTCAACCCCTTGACCAGGGGGGTCAGAATTTTTTCAATACCTCTTATGGGGGGGTCAAAATAATTTCACCTGTTTTCAGTGGAAAACCCTGCACGTTACTATAGGCTAAAAGGGGATGTTCGCGCACGATTTTTGTCCGTTATGGGGGGGTCGAAAAATTTTTACCCCCTTGAGAGGGTGGGTTGAAATTTTTTTCGCGCGTCCGCCCGCAAACCCACCAGCCCCCCCCCCTGTTGTTAAAAAATGATCACTCCCTAATGCATTTACCTTGTGCATGCTTAAGATCAGAGAGCTCCATGATGGTTTTTTGATTGGTCAGCTTAATGAGCCTAATTAGGCTAATTAGGTCACATGTGTTTGAAGTCAAGAGCTGCTCTGTGAGCTATTACTGTGACCAGCCAAGCAGCTCACCCCAAGCATCTGAGAACTACCTGCATGCATAAGTATAGGGCTAAATATGTTAGGTTCCTCTGCCGTTTATGTTCAACAAATTTCACCGGTTTGCTTATGTGTGGTTAGATAACATTGGCTTGTTTGCGGAAGATGTTCTCTTTTGTCCAGTTGACTTAATCCTTCTTTTTCTATGTTTCAGGTGTTGTGGCACCTGGATGTGTTCCGCCGCAGCTTCCGCCTCCTGAGCGGTCATGCCTGTATGGGCAATGGGTGCATCTTCTGTACACTCAAGGTATGTCCATATTTAACCCATTCTTGACTCAAAAGCGCTTAGAAGACATTTGAAATGGTTCACCAGTATTCTGATTTCTCAAACTTTTCTTTTGACTAAGACCTAATACTAATTAGCCTATGCACAGACATGCCAATCTGCAATGATACAAATCAAGGAATTATATTAGATCATAATGCTTCGTCCGTGCACCTCCCACCCCCACCCTACACACACACCCTCCCGCCCACAGACAAGGTCTGGCCTTTCCAAACAACCCCTTCTCTGTGGGATCCACCCCTGGCATGAGAGCATGAAATAATCCGTTCTGTATCTACCCGCCCCCTATCCACCCCCTGTACTTATCTGACAACCACCAACAGGTGCAGGCCATCAGTTCAGCGTGAAAAATGCACAACAACCTCAAAAAGTGTCTCACTAAAACACTCTATGGTGCTGCTGCTGGTTCAGCGTTGCATCTCGCCAGGGCCCAGGAGAATGGCCGCATTATCTTAGAACCCAACAGGTGTCCTATGTGCCGTGAACGCCGCATTACGTCCGCTGCTAGACTTTCTCAAGTCTCAATTGCAATGCAAGAGAATTGAAATAAAAATTGAAATGAATTAAAGTTTTAAACAGAAATATTAAAAAGACCTCTAGTGAACCCAGCAGCCAGAGGAGGAGAGGCATGGGGGTATAGTGGTGTTAGGAGGAGAGCACAAGGACTGCAGCCAGTCTAGTCCGCTGCATGCCCTGGCTGGGGGACCAGGGCAACCATGAAAAAAGTCGTCTGCTATGGACTGGCTTTCCCGCCAGAACCAGAAGGAGGTTGTTGTTTGTTGACCTCAAGTAGGGAAGAGGTTTGTCTGAATATAAAACCGCTTTGTGTGCCCTGTCAAGGATCCCTGCCTCCATTGTTGGCACATTATCCCAGTGGGTCTGGATGTCCTTTTTTTCACAAAGCCCCTAAAGGTAAACCGGAGGTAAACACTGCACAAATGAAGAGAACAAATCCTGAAAGTGAGTTCCTTCTTTGAATAACAGGATAGATATCGAACTTGTGAATTTTATGCCATTTTATATCCCGTCGATCCCCAAGGCCTCTCAGCTTTTCAATTTATTGATTGTACTTTCATCCTTTTGAATAAATGATAAATCACAAAAGGCAGGATTGTGATGACCTTTGGGAAAATTTCACCGTACCAGCAGCCACGGTGTGCAGTGCAAGTTTCAAATACATGACATTCCATCGGCCGAGATTAGAAAAAAAATACCAAGAATAGATCTAGACAAAGGTATTTAGTCTTCTCTGTTATAAAGAAGACGTGCTGATGTTAGCAAAAGGTTCGCTTTAGCCAGAAATTCTTCTTATGCAAACTGGTGTATCCTGTGTTCATAGACTCCATACGTGTTTTTCTTTTCTCTTTGGCAGACCTGCCTCGTTGAGGGCATTGTCAATGTTATAGAGCTTTTCTGTTAACCCAGTCTCTACACACAGAGACCGCCATGACACCCAAAGTGCTACCACTTGACCTTGCATGTGTCTGGTTTTGTCTGGAACTACATCTTCACAGCGGAGGGACACATCAGGGTGTTATTAACACAGAGCTAGGACTATGTTGACATGGCCTAACCTATTTCTCTACCAATGTTTGCTAAGATTGTATAACTATTGTAAGAAAAGGGATCTTTCTTTAGTGTAGATCTCTTTTTGGAAGGTCTTAGGTTTCTTATGGAAAAAATATGCGGCTATATGGAGTTACTGGTTTACCATGTGTAGCTGAAGCAACACCATGCAGGTGTGCAATAACTGTGGTACAAAAAGCCCCTCCCAACAAAATACATTGGTAAAACAGGTCAGCCGGGCTAATAGGAAAATTACAGACTCTTTTTGTGGCAGGTCTGCCCAACTGGTATGATGTAACGATCAACACTAAAAAGACTCCAATCAATTCTTTCACCTCTGTGGGGGTGCAGATCAATGCTAAACTGTGGCTGCAGTGCATGCAAGCAGTGATTGCTGGGATGGTTCAGAAGAAAAGGAGTGCATTCAGCTAAGTAGACTGTTGTTGGCAAGCTATAGGCTGTCAGGCAAAACGCAATTTTACACTCGATTCAAATGTTGCACGCTTCCATTTAAACACAGTTAAATTATAGCCTTGACACGTGCTAGCCTTCCAGGGATTGTTGTACACAAAGTGCATATTAGGATAGAGTCTGGTGCATTTTTAGACAACACGTTGGACAGGGGATAGAGTGTTAATGCTCCAGATCCTCCGCCCAGACCGAGTAGTGGTGAAGTATCCATACCCGGTAGTCAGAACAGTACAATTCACCACAGGGCATCCCCCTGTCAGAGGATCCAGGGACTAAACCAATCTAAAGCAAACAATGCACTTTTAGGGGAGGGGGTTTGAGAAGATGATGAAAAATAAACTCGAAGCACTATGTCTGGGGACAGTTCAATGTGCTGAACCTGGGCATGTGTCTACCAGCTGCCACTGATTTTTGCAGTCCCAGGCAGACCCTGGTTCCATTAACTTTGTGACGACCTGTAGTAGTACACACAGGCACTGACCTTGTGGTGGACATCATATCTAGTCATTAAACCTGGCACTAAGGCATAAACAAACAAAAAAGGATATCCCCTTAAACGCAGTGCCCTAAACAAAAATAACTGCTGCCAAAGAGACCATACATAATGATGCTGTGGCTATATTAAAGGGACTTGAATTGGGATGGAGGGAAATTATGTATCTATTGATGTTTCACTAACTTCCCTATTTGCCAGCTGGCAAAAGACGAAATATCATCCCTATGAATTTTTATGTAAAATCATCTACTCGCATGTAATACACTACAGAGTTAGTTATCAGGCCTGGTTAGGCCCGGTCGTTAGGCCCAGATATTCACGTGCTTGTACCCTGGTTGGGCCCATTGGTGCAGAACACTGTGCCATGCCTCAATGCTCTCTCACTCTCTGGTTTTGATTAGCTTCGTCTAAACAGCACTCTATATAGATAGTACTTTGACCTAACAATCTCTAGACATTTTCTAGTTCCTTATACTATTATAGCCTATATTTTATCCCCTTTCTTTGACTTCAATGGTCAAATCAGGAAAATGTTCTTTTCGACTCTGTTAAAAAATAGGCTGACACTCGTGACAGACGACTGTACAGTATGAGAGAGAGTTTCTCTAGAAATCTTGCTGGCTGTCACCACCCTCACATATCATCAAGTAATATTCGATGATACAGACTCGGACAGCCCTAATGCCATTGTCTAAAATACCGCCTTAACAACATAAATTTGGAACATAGCCCCTAAATAAACCAGATGAGCAGTTTGACCCAGTAGGAATTCAGCACGAGCCGACATGGGCGTTCACCCAAGATGGCATTCCCGTTAGGTGATAGCACCAAGGTCGTTACAAGGCCATTATCGGAGCGTCATTTTGACATCGGGTCGAGGTCTGCTCGGAACGCCCCCTCGTGGCATGCTGTCTACACAGTATGCATTTTGGCATTTCAGGACTCTCCTGGCCGGCGTGTCCTGTGAGAGAAGTTACTTTTGGGTAATGGTGTGACAGCATGTCCTGAGGAGGGCATTTTGGGTGATGTATCTGACGTCACTGATACGTCATGATCTTGTATGACGTGTAAATGGAGTCAGTGTCAGTGTGACATGGATACCAGGTACCAGCAGGAGTCTGATATACCTGAGGTATATTCCTGGTGTACAGGTGACAGGTGAGATGTCTAACGACATCCTTCCAACCAACATACCTGACATCGGCCAGACGATGAGGTACTGATCTAGGTAAGGCAGGACACCCGCGACACGGACATACGTCATCGAGGTGATACCTGCGTCCCTGGTCGTTACTTCTGACATGACTTTGAGACTAGAAAAGTCAAGAAAGGATGGACATGACCTCTGGTCCAAAATTATTATTGCCAGCGAATAATTCAAAGTTCGTGATGGCAAAGACGAGGTCGTTATCGAACTAGAGTCTTTTTCACATGGCAACAGCAAAAGTTATATAGGTGATCTCATTACCCTTGAATATTGATCATGCCCTGTCCAGTACATGTTACAGTAAAAACCAAATAGCAGAAATATATCACCTCTGAAACTACCTATGTAGATTGTGCCGAAACAGGAGAGGGGGAAGTAAAGGAAAAAAAAATAGGAAGAGGGATAAAGGAAGAATTCAAACAGGACCAGGCAATTCTATATGATTTTTAAAAAAAAGATCACCCGTCCTGTTATACGACAATCCCCCTTCATCCATGACAAGCGTGGTTAGTGGGCATTTATTGTGGAGCAGCATGTCCAACTTCTGACATAGAATGCAAGCTTACAGCAACCACCCACCCTGTTAGCCAGCATACAGTGTCATTATGGCAAATGGCAACAATCTCTTTTCCCACGGGGGTCGTGCACTGAGGTAGTTGAACATGTCGGTGGTAATAATTGATGGACAGGTGAGTGAGGACATAAGGACATTCCCCACATACCCTCAGAACACCCTCATACAGATCATCAGATACCCCTATGTCCTTTTTTTTTCGCCACAGATGCTGAATTATTAAGCATAACACGGATAGATGTGTACATGCCTATGTGAAACTAGATCCTGGTGTAGGGAGAGTCATTGGGGGGGGGGGGTTGTAGCATGTACAGGTTGTACAGGTATGTATTTATTATGATCACCCTACATGACATGCTATGTTCCAAGCTAACCAGGCATTTGTTGCATGCTTACCCAACATTCCTCTTCATTTCACTGCAAATGGATGGTAAGCTCCTCTGTCAGACCATGGGAACTTGTCCAACCAACTCTAGTTGTTCATAGTAGTCTGGTATACTATAGGTTTTAAAGATTCATATCCCGAAGGTTCTCTTCATTTTGAATCCAGCAATAATGTTTCTAGTTTCTTCTGACATTGGTAAGACCTTACATAGCCGGAAGTGATGAGCAGAGTTTGGCATTGTCTTAGAATGGAAGGTAGACATATAATCTGTTGTCTTCCTGTCATTAATTGCTTCTAACGTGACCGAACTCCACCTTCACGGCACCAAATGATCACCTCGGAAACTCATAACATCTCCAAATAAAACCCGACCTAACTCGCACTAAAAGATCTTTACATGGGCTCATAATACTGCCACAGTCGTGACAAACGGGCATGGTTTTCACCACTAGCAGTATTCTCACGAGCACGATCAATAGAACATGTTACCGTCTGTTGATCAGCTTTATTTCCATCACGCCTCACCATGTCAGGTACTGAAAGAGAGAGCAAACACTACAGGTAGTGTCCTGTCATGTCCTCATCCCACAGGTTGTACAACTAGCTCACCTCTGACCTGCCTTAAGTAAGCCTGGTAAGGGCACAGAGAAGGCTAGAGAGGTGTAATGGGCAGTGGTCATGGGGATAGGGCAGTGGATGGATATGGAGAGGTGAAATCCTGTATTTGGCTAAAACATACAGAGGTGTAAATACTTGTTGTATATGAGGTTATCCTATGGTGCATCACGTCCAGGGATCATTTACTGAGTGTTGGGTACACATGGTATTGCACAGTCGTGTATATCGGAGAGAATCAGAGAAGTCAATGTAAACATAGCCTTAAGTGTTCCTTCTCTATAGAATATACCCTGGTTGCAATACTAGACACACCTTTCCTGTTATAGCCATATGGGTGTACTTTCCTTGATTATGCACCAAGCCTTGTGTTATAAAAAGGGTCATTGAGGCATATGGCTCATATGGACGCTATTCAAGTTTTGTGGAAGCAATTTGTACGGAGTAATGTCTGCTGACACATGTACATGAACAGATTGGTGGAATTGATTTTGGGTTGATTTAATGTATGACCTGTGATCAATTCTTCGACGGCAATGGTATAATTGATTTATCAAAGGGCACAGAGAATACAGAAACTTACGTGCTCCTACCCAAAGTGCAGCCCATTTATTCTAATGTCAGTAAACCAACCTGAATGAATTATCATAATGCAATATTACACCACATACTCGACAACTACACTACAAATACGACCAAATACCCCCCTTCCCAGAGGCCATAGCTCCTGATGTATAATGGGCGGTTCTAGTCGACTAACCTTTGACTATATAACATAATATTGTCTAAACGGGTTGTCAAATGCCTAAACCACTTGACGCAGCAAGTCATGCGAAATGATAGATGATGCCTAGATGTGATGGGTCTGTATTGTGTATACCTGAGCGTGCTGGAACCTGAACCCTCTGGTCTCATGAAGCTCAGGATGTAGAGTATGGGAGTTTCTGTTGTAACTTATGTTTCTTTAATGGCACTTATGTTACAACAAATGGCTTAAGATGCACTGTGGTGTCGCTGGCTTGTCTGTATTGGCGCCATCTTGTGACACTAACCACAGCTATTATACACCCCTCCATATAAGCTCCTCCCTAAATGCAATGCCGAATGCAGCAGCCTCCGCTGGTATACATTTGTATACACCTCTCTGCACGCATAATGTATGTATCCTATCACAATCCCATCTCCTAAGGACTATCTAAACAGGGACAAGTTGATCTTAACTGAGACTCAGAGTCTGTAGGAGATTCCCAGAGATTGTCCCCACAGCCATTTAATGGTTTGAGAATGGTCTGCCTTTAAAAGACTACATCTTAGGGCGCAATGACAGCAGACCCAAATGGGTTATTGTGGCTGTCAATTGCTCCCTAATGGTTGTTTACTATGGGCAAGGGACAAAGGGTGCAAGACCCGTGAAATGAGCCAGAGTTACCTGAGGCCGATACCTGAATATTCAATCTCTCTACATCGTGCATATTATGTGGAGAGATTTAGGTGTCTGTGCTGGCAGGGGCATCCAGGGACCTGATGCCATCGGGTAGGGCAACTGCATCCAGGTAATGTATGAGACTCCCGCTAGAGGGCAGGGCATTAGCAGCAGGGAGTCACGTGACAGGGGTAAGAGGTCAGTTGGCAGGGGGAGGGTGTGGCACAGGTGACCCTCCCTTCTATTACCAATAATACCTGCTTCCAACCTTAATACCCATCGGCTGTTCCTTCAGATCGAGTTACCTGCATGGGTTTGTAGTTAGAGTAGGGGGGTGAAGGTAGGATGGGATAGACAGGATGAAATGAGAATGAGGGTTGGGTTTTAATCTAGAAACCCACCCCGTATACCGTATACCGTAATGTGCCCAGCTTGTATCATCGATACAAGCTGTGCACAGGACAGGGGATGGGGGTGGGACAAACCATTAGGGGGTAGAGGTTAAAAGCTTAGTGCCAGTTTAAATGGGAAAATCAGGTAAGAGGGGACTCCGCTTGATGTAAGGCATAAAAGGTTGTGTGAAAGGATAATTTCATACTGAGTTAAGTGGATGCAGACATTAATTCAATATCAAGAACCTTGTAAAGTGGTGAGATTTATCTATATGTAGTCTTCACGCCCTGCCTTGCACCTGACAGCAATGGTAGATGAGGCGGTGTATTTCATATGGTATGTGTTGGGCTCTTGACATAAAGTCTCAAACTTCTCATGTCTATTTTTCTAGATAAACCATTTGTGTTCATCAATTCCTATTCAACGTTGTGGATTTAATGTAAATAAAGGATGAATACCATGAAGACCAACTATGATGCAGTTTTAGATTAAAAATAAAAATGGCATATCTACACTATCACTTTGTGTAATATGTCCAGTCACATTCACTTAGCACCCCCAGAAGGTTTTCACCCTTGCCTGATATGATTCGAGATGGTAGATATATATTAACTTACTGGTATTAGGGCTAAATGGATTACAGCAGCTTTCAGTGTTGGTCTTCTGGTATCTATTGGAGGATGTACCTAAGTAATGCATTTCTTTAACTTTAACCACAACATGTATTCTCTTTGTTTCCTCCAGGTGCTGTTCACCCAGCTCCAGTACAGTGACCGCAGCACCCTTCCTCCTGATGCCCTTCGGAGGGCACTCGCCTCCAGCTTTCAGGATCAGCACCGCTTCCAGCTCGGACACATGGATGACGCCGCAGAGTGCTTTGTGAGTAACTCATTATAAAGTATTATTTTATCTACATCTTAGCACAAGTCCATTGGAAAATACATTACATTTGGTTAAACATTTAATTGTCCTATCCTCGTGGTAGGTCACAATGTGGGTTAATCAAAGATCTTATTTATGAAAAATTGTATGTAGACTCCATGTAATTGTAGGAAATAAACAGATATTAACGATACCACTGCAGCATGAATTGCCCATCTAAAACCAATATCATCGTTAGGATACGAATCCATGTATAAACCATGATCATGGCCAAGCAGGCTACAGCCAATCACCTGATGTCAGCCCACAGCCCCTACAGGTGTAACATGTCCAAGTTGGGGTCAGGGAGGTGATGCAGGGTAAGGGGTAGGATAGGGTCACACTGACTCAGAACACAACCCTGCCTGTGGGTGTGATATATAGGTATGGGTTGTGTGTCTACATATATACATGTACAGTCAGTACAGGATTTGTCAGAGTGACTCACCGGAGAGTTACCGCTGTGGCCAGAGCGTTTAATACTGCTATGCTGACATAAATTGTGGAGATAAATTGCCCAAATATATATGTTTATATTTACATAGAAACTGAACATGCATTTAAAATTGGATCTCCTGGCTTGGAACCCTGACGTCGATTCAAACACATTTTGATCGACTCATAGAGTTGTTGATTGGCAAAATTTGTAGTAGTCCTATGACCGCTTTCCTTGTGCATTGGTTTTATGACACACCTGCACGAACAACCCTACTCCTAACATTACCTCTGTCCTGAGACCAACAAAAAGCCACGTTTTAGGAGCCAGGAGTCAAAGGTCTTGTAAAGCAGTGAATGGGCAGGGATTTATTGGTTCTTGGTGTCGGTGACAGCGCTTTGATCACCATTCACTGCGCTTAACGCCCATATAGAGAAAGCAGTGGCACCTTCGCCATTGCCCTTTGGGATGCAGGCATAAACAGACGTCATAAACGTAAACCTTAGGGTCAGGGGATCGTCTCCTGTGTAAAGGTGTAATATTGAGTAGTAAGGCTCACAGGGGGCCGCCCCTCACCTGTTATCTCAGAAGGGAGGCATTATGCAAGCTCCCTGGGGGCGTTTTTAAAGCATTTCTTCTAAAATCGATTGGCCTTGTACTCCATCAGGCCTTCCCCCTTTTTGGCTGAAAGTCTATTAAACTGTGACAAAGGAGAGTGGCCTGATTGGCCACAGGCCTGCCATCTCAGCCGGAGACCTTGGAAATTAATTCACCTTTCAAGGAGTTGTTCAACGTCAGAGGCGGAATTGATGAGTTTGCAGTTTTATTCTCTGATAAAGGGAAGTGGAGAGAATACAACAGAAGTGGGGGTTCATTCATTGTGAGAGATGCTTATCTCAAACTAAGGGGGTGTTGGGAAGCCGTTGATCACCTGTTGAATTTGGAGGGGGTTACCAATCCCATTTATAAGGCCTAATATCAGAAACAATACATTCACACTAAAGACAAAAAGGATTCTGGGCAGTAGTAAGTGAAGTGATTGGCCCTCTCCTAGTCATGCGCACAACCCACATCCGGGTTCTGTGAGATTGAGAGACAGATGCAGGGCGGTCAATGGAAGAATAGTCAGAAATGAAGCATTTGTTTGACAGGCCCAATACCAGAAAAGGCCTGGTCTGTCAGACTTGAGGTCATTGCAAACATTGAATCAACACTGCACAATGGTCCTATTACTTCCCAGGGTTGAGTTTGTTTTGGGGATTTTGCTTATAACTCCAGGCTACTATTTGTTGGCCATTTGGAAGTACTACCCTGGGGTATCCACAGGAAAGATCTTGTAATTTGGGTCTCTGTTGGAGTTAACATTTGGAATTTGCTTTATTACCTTGTGGGATGGAACAAGGACATTTTATAACTCCATTTCTCTAAAAGAATTTCTTATGAGTATATGGGGCGTATTTGACCATATATAAAGGTATACTTACCTGAAGAGATTCTCATTTACTAAACAGTTTGTCATATGAAATGACCATGGTGGGAGTTTCGGTACTTACCCGGTAGTTGTTTTCTGTAATACCTCATTGAATCTATTCGCGTCACAAAACTTGTGTACATAGCTATAAGTAGCATTAAGGACCGTGACATGTCTTACCTGGTCCTATTGTGGTACCTGGTGGGAACCAAGTGATCAGTAATGATTGATCCCTTCCCAGGTTAGACAGGCGCTGACACGGAAAACACACAGAGCTAGTTCAAAGTGGGATCTGCGTGACAGCAACACGTCCCAGTTGTATAGACCCAAGACAGTGCGGAATGATGTGAGGGACCATTGACGGTGGGAACGAAGTCAGCAAGACATATAGAAAACTTAATGAACGCGACCAAATTTAACACTATTCAGTTCTCTTCATCCACAATTCAGGGATGAAAGTCTTCAGGGAATTCCCTGATTTCAGGGATTTTGAAGTTCCAAGGCCCTATACATTCATATAAAAAACCCAGGATTTTGGACGAATATTGGACCATTTCAGTGATTTTCGTGCTCTGACTTTCATCCCCGACAATTCCAGCTCACGATACAAAAAAGTGTATTGACTTTCGACTTTCGACTTTCTCAGTATTGACCATACACCCACGCTACACAGATACAGTCCATGCAATGCTTCCTGCCCGTGAAGAAAAGCAGACCCCACACAGATCATGTGTCATCATAGGTGTTTTTCGTTGAGGTTTTCCCCAGTATTGGTGTTGATGATGGTGAGATTCTACAGTGACCTATAGTACACCCTGCAGGCACTGCTTCCCACGGGGCTCCAGTGTGGCTGACCACAATCTCTTGTCCTTTTAGAGGTGGACATTGTGGATTGTCTTTGATGTGGTCCAGGGTCGTTTAGCTCAGGTGAGTGGTCAGGGGTATGGATGTCGTGCCACATCTTGTAAGGCAAGCGCTGGGCAGGGCTTGGAGGTGTTTGGGTTCAGGGTTGGTCAGTGAGGTGGTTTATTCACATCTCTTCCAGGTGAATTGCAGTACAGGGGGCGTACTATGGGGTTTAATGAAGACTAATTACCTCTTACCTCGGAGAAGTACTGAGAAAGATAACAGTGTTAGTGTACATTGATCACTATGCCCAAGTTATGGCTGGTAATGGACAGGTGACAAATATCTCCAAATGGTAAAACCTAAGTCAATGATACAGTTCATATGTGAATTACCAGTAATATAAGTGGGGAGTGAAACGCAACACGCCTAGTTTTGCTTTCTGTCAATAAGACTGGAAACGACATAGTTCTTGAACCGGATTTTTTTCTCCAGTGTTCAGGCCTTTCAAAATTCCCATGGATTACCGGTATGCACGCCTAAACCACATCCCTAAAGTTTCCTGGAGTCCCTTGTCACCTCCACCTACCTGGACTGATGTGTGGTCAGAGTTGATCAAGGTAATAACCCCGCCGACCACCCGGTCTGCAGAAGCGCGTGCCACCCTTCCATCTCCAGACTGACACGTCCGGCGCCCTGGGGTATTCCTGGGATCTGGACACCCCCTCCCCCATTTCCCCCCACCTCCGGAAACCTCAAGAATTCTGCCCCTCCTCCAACCTCTCTAAACTCACCTCACCTCATTAGCCCCTACCACCCACATTTGCCTTTTCCCCTTTGAAATTGTTCCCACCCCATCCATACTCCGTCATTCCTACTTTCATTCATAGAAAAACAAAAGGATAAAATAATACAAGAAATAACATGAAGATACGCAAGGTAATTTTAACAGTGGCTGTTCCTACATGAATTCTCTTATCAATTTCAATGAAATCACGTTGAATTCTTAGTATTTAAGAAAGAAAAGGGTGATCCTAATTTCTAGGGACACCTCCCTCCCATGGAGACCATCCTCCTCATGTTGACCACAAATTGCCCTATCACTGTCCCATATGGGGATCTACCTGCCCAGGTATCCGATATCTCTGACTCACCTGGGCTGTGGGCGGTCTGTGAAAAGAGGGTGAAGGGGAAAATAGATGGCAATCTGGATCAGGCCAACCCCTTCCCTGACTCACCTCATTTATCTGAACGAGTACCCTCATCCGAATACGGGACAATGCTGGGCTCTATGACTCAAAGTTCGGGTAACCCATACCCTTCCATGATAACACCTAACTCCTCTTAGCAGGTACCTGAATATTTTAGGAGGGAAAGATGTGGAGTCCTATAAATCTCAGGTGGACCACTTTACTTTTGCTTTACTGTTCTGAGAAAGTATATGTTGCAAACATCTAGATATTGATGGGGGGGGGGGGGCTGTTATAGCGAATGGTTAGCTCATACAGTGATATCTAGTTGGATGTGGATTGCCGATATAAAGTCTCATATATTAGTCTCACATGTAAATCACTCAAATACTCCAAGCGACCTTCAACCTAACCTTTCTCCCAGGGGCCTAAAACACCCAAGCACTTATACCTTGACACCACATATCTGCTTGGAGAATGCTAATTAAGGTGATTTAACCCCGGGGGCATTGTGGCTAGACACTGATGCCAAGATGCCGCTGTCTGTGTGCCGAGACTGTTTGCTATCATATACACACACCTGATGGATATAAACCAGAGAGCCCCCAAACCCCTGAACCATTAAGGTTAATCACCGCCGTATTCAATGATATATTACAGTGCTGGTGTTGAGTCTATATATTAGTATTGGGGTTTAGGATGGAAGCATTTCCACAGGAGATGTGTGTTTGAGGGGGTGTGGTGCTGTGTCCACCCCCTGATGACTGCCATACAGGGTGACAAATAGGTGTATTTATATCTGACCTCTACCTCCAGGACCCACCTATACATACAGCTACCCTCCTCCTGCTGGACGTGTCAGATCACCCTGGTCAGAGGCACCAGAGACACACCCCTCACTCCACCCACCCCTCAGGGGATACCAAATAAATTCTAGGATACCCTATCTGAGTTTGACCAGCATGATCTGGTCCCACTAGGGCAGACCCCTGGGGGATGACCTCGTTTTGGCATCTGCAAAGTGAAAGTAATAAATTTAGATTTGCACATAAAGTGTAAAATCTCAAAAACCAGACTCATTTACACCAGTATGAATTATCATACGAATGATAATAGTCAAATTATGAACATACGCATATAATAGGGAAGGGTAAAGAGACAAGTGGTTAGTGTATCAAATTGGGTCTCTGATTTATCATGACCACCTAACCCAGGTACCATAAACCACACGCCCCCAGACAGGCAAACACACACTCCTCTATTATGAGAGCATAAATGAGCGCCCAGCAATAATGGTTTGGCAATGATATCAATTAGACAGTCACAGGCCACCACACCAAGGTATCATTACCATTATGTGTCATTATCTCTAGAACTCATCTCCCTCTATATCAGAGACTGTCTTTGTTTTGGTGTCAGTGCCGTGGTTTTCATACATGACCTGTGACTTGATTGCCTCACCTGTATGACTTGGTTACCCAGGTATAAGGACATCATCATAAAGATAGGTCACCCATTCTCATCTGAAGTAGGGCTTGAAGATGATAACTGGATGGAGGTTCAGTTGCCTAACAGGCTTAGGGATTTACGACCTTGTAGTAACCAATTTTACAGTGAGGGTAACAGTAAATATCGTAATAGATATAAGGCTAATTGCTAGAATTATGATAATTGCACTTTATCTTTTCATTAACAGTGAGCTTACGCACAATGGTGTAATCATGAATAATTCCTTGTTCAAGGTTGGTCATGCTTCATCATATAGTAGGTCAGCAGCGGTCACCCTGGGTGATCAATGTTGAATGTGGACAGGAGGACGAGTTCACCCGGCAGTCACTGCTGATAGGTTGATAACATTATTACCAGTTAACATGCTGGTGACACACTCATTAAATCTCTGGTAGATTACCATGCCATCATGCAACATCCTGATATGCTTTATACGTGTGGCAAAGCATGAGACGCACGCAGCATGGACACTGGTAGTCCACAGCACCCTGTTTGACAACTTATTAACTTTCAGTATCAATAAACCTCCCCTCCCTCACACCAGCACAGCTGGATGTCCTGTTGATACCCTGCCATCACCATTAGTCTTGGCTGTCAGTCTATTGCTGCCTATATATAACCCTGAACCCTCACACACCTGGAACCCACCTGTAATTAAATCTGGGTGTCCCTCGTTGAGGTACACTTTATTATACTGTAAAAGCATTAGTGTCTAGTCTACTCAGGGGTATACTATAAGGGACCAGACGTTCAGACTATCAATCCTGTTGGCTAATAGATTCCCAACCTGGTCTGGTGTTCTCACTATCAAGTGTGAGTGGGACAAGTTCTAGAAACTCCCAGGTGTGTATATATACCAAACAAGAGGTTTGAGTTTGATATCAAATAAGGGTTTCTGTGTGAAGACCAAGACTGTGATTGTAGAATGGCTTCCAGGGGTCAATACTGACAGGTGGCGCCACCATTAGTGTGTGTGCATCCTACCTGACACCTGGTGGCGGCAGGTAGATGCATCTGCATCTCCCGCCCCCAATGTGTGGGACAAGTGTCTGGGGTAGCTACATCTTCATCCTCCAGTATATAGCCCAGTCATACATCAGTGTCTTCCAAACACTTGAGATCTGTGAACTGGCAATCATAGATCAACCCACAACCCTAAGCACTGACAGAAATGGCCTTTGGTTTAGGTTACCACATTCCCTAAGCCATTGTTGTATTTCTGATACCCTTCATTATGTGCACAGGTTTCATGGATAACAGAAAGTTGTGGGTACTCTTATATGCAGTAACTCCCAATCATGGCTTGTTCAACCATGGATGCTTTAACCTCTATGGTTCAACATAATTAAGTAAAGCCCGGGAAGTAAAGTTGATGTGAACATGTAAATGTACTTTCTAGTCAGCACCTATAGGAAAAGTCCTTGTTAGATCATTTCTATTCAATGAGTCACTCTGCTAATGGACTGAGAGTGAGATACAACCTTGATCTCACTATCCTGTTACCATACTCTCCCCTCAGTGTCACATAAAGCATTCGAATCTAATCTTCACTTTTCACAAATAAGCCTTTGTTTCGACCATATGGGGCACGTATACTATGGCAGTCCTGGAGGTCAACTTGAGGTTAAAATGAAATAAAGATATCAGAACAATAGAATGAAACCGGATGTGTAGATATTTCACCCGGGTATTTCACTTTGTGAAAAACTGGTCTCCTGGTGGTCATGTGGTTAATGGTAGGTGATATATGGGAGTAATGCCTGCTGGTGCGCCCTTGGACCAGGGTGTATACCTAGATAACGAGAGCTCTGTGGGACCATATACTTTCACCCCTCTTGTCACAGTCACAGACATACTTATCACAAAGCCTGCTTCAGAATCTACCTCTTTAGATGTATTACTCACACCAAAACCAAGTAACAAGCCATTCTTTGTACCTCACTCAACCTCTAGATGTCATGCACATGGGATTGCATCTACCCATACAACCTTACACATATACATTGAATGCTTGGAGCAGAAATGCGTCATGTTCTTAATTAAAATGGGGCATCACTTCTTCATTAGAGAAAAAAGTTATGCAAATCACAACCCACCCTGAAGAGATCTGGATGTGCATGTTAGCATTGTAAATGCATGTCGTGATTGACACATGCTTTAGATCTAACATATTGTACAAATAGAAGGGGTAAAGGTTACTCAAGAATCCAGCATGGATGTAGCCCTGATGTACTGAGCTGAACCCGATTCCGGACCAAATTGCATCCAAAATAGACGATGTACTTAATTGTGGATCTAGAGTGTAATCTTAGAAGGCCATGTTTGACATGACTTATGAGGCTTTGTGTGACTCTGTAGTTAATTGTGCCATGATATGGTCTGGATGTGTATAGTTGTGTACTGAGATAAGCCGGTGTTTGGTATCTGTAGACGCGGGTTACTCAGTTCTATACTTAGTGATCCAGAACTTCTACAAATGACCCTAAGTACCGACAGTCGTGGATTTCGGGGTGTGGAGAGACGGGGGTTCTATTTTAGCCTAGCGGTATCTATAAAACAGAGATTGAAAAGTGGTGCGCATGTATACAGACTGCACAAGTTTGGACAGAATTTCTCCTGCTCATGAGATCAGATTGTAACCAGATAGTAAACTAATAAAATACACTCCATTTAAGGCTAGACCAGGTATGAATAAATATGTGAGAGTTTACTGGTGTACCTGAGGACAATTACCAGTCCCGCCTTCAGATGACTTGAGACCCCCTGGGGTTGAGGGAACTTCTGTATTGAGAGGATCCGGTGAGGGATATGTGTTAGGGTTTGGGGTGGACCTTTACCTGTTTAAGTAGCAGCAGGGGGCCTTAAGGCATTATTCTCCATGTTGACTAAGGCTACACATTTCTAGGTGGTGACCTACCTATATATATATAGTACTGATACCTGAAAGGTAGGACCCACGCAGAGTGGTCTCCCTGGTAAACACAGAAGTTGGTCATTCTTGCTAAGCCCCAATACTAATGGAAGGAAAACAACTTCTGATTATACCATAGACTGTACTCCCCCGGACCAAAATGCAGTAGAAAATCAGTATTTAAACAGAAAAACAGTGTGATGTGACAGTAGTCATTCAGTTTGAAAGCAGCATCAGAAACAGTACCATATCAGCATCTACTGGCATTCTACTGCTCAGCACACAGAACATGGCAGCAGTGGTTCAGTAGCAGAACAGTAGTATTAGCAGCATGCAAGCAGTATTGAATCAGTTGTCCCAATTATGTAAATGAGATGGCAGCATTTAAACAGTATCTACTTATTTAATGCTGCATGACCATATATTGGGTTGGAGCAGTGTTCAATCAGCACTACTGCATGATTGCTGCTATAGCAGTAGGTGAGCAATAGATCATACTGAAAACTACTGCTGGGGGCAGGTAAAAGCATAAAAGGAGCAGCCGCTCCTTTAGTACTGGCACTACCAATGCCTTTCTAGGTGGTCCTTGCTGGATTTGAACTTGGGATCTTCTGATTACTGTACCAACGCATTAGCCACCTGAGCTACCACCCCATCAGCTATGTGGAGCTGTCATTACTCCCTAGTAGTGCATGCAACTCATATAGGAGGGGGGCAGTATTGATTCAGTAGTACTGGGTAACTTCTATCATAGCAAGAGGGTAAGAGGAGGCATGTCTGATAAAATACTGCTATAGTAGAATGCCTTGCATCTTATTGATGTAAGGTGATAAGACAGCAGCTTTGTAATTATCAATGATACATGTATAATATGTAAAAAAAAGAAAGAGGCATGATGGTGACCAAAATAATACTTGAAGATTCAGTACATTTATGCCCTACATAAAGTCAGTGACTAATTCCTCGTTTTCACACACCCCAACATCCATGTGTATCCATTACTGGCACTCAATAGCATAATCATATGCAAAGGTATAATTATGCTTTTCTTAACAAACACTGGATAGTTTTGGAATTTCATAACTGAATCTTTTGATTACTGTTCACAACCATATTGACATTCACACTATGGACTGTCTCAGAAGCATCCGGGCCTCCCTAGCCCACTTAAAAGGGTCTATATCTCCTCTATCCTATCCCCTCAGGATGTATGTGGTGCACATATGCGCGGGCACCGCCACATTCCTCTGTGAAATTGTGTAATGTCGTTCTCGCCATGAATATGACCTTAGATGTTGAAATGGCGTTAAAAATCTATTACTCACTCACTCACTCAGAAGCATCAGGTCAGTAGCCCAATAAATAATTGATGAATGGACAGAGCGATACCAGTAGATAGTCAGTAGACTACTGCATCTATGCTGCTGCACAGAGTGTGACATTTTTTGTATCTATTAAGATTCAGTTGAGAGTCAGTAGACTACTGATTCTAGCCTGAAAATGCAGTGCATACTCAGTTGATAGCCAGTACACTACTGAGCTTATACTGAAAATGCAGTGTAGAGTCAGCTGTTTTGGAAGTATTTCAGCAGTACCTACTGCAAAATGCAGTTGTTGATCAGCATATTCTCAGTAGCTACTGATAGGAGAAGTAGATACTGCCTTCTGGTCCGGGTCTTTATGATAAGAAATGTACCTTACGCCGTTTTTGTTTGTTTATTTGTTTTTGTTGTTTGTTGCTTTTGTTGTTTTTTCAAAGAAATAAGTCAGGGAAAGTTTTCTGATTCGACAATTATTTCCAGCCCGCGTAAATTTGCCACGTGCAGGCAGACATGGTAGTTGGCCACGCTAATTCAATGAGTAATTGTCTTATTTGACGTCAAATGTAGAGAGGGGTTTCCTACTTCTACATCTGGGAATTAAAATCATTTATGTTCTCATACCATTTTCCAAGTAATAAAAAGAGTACTGAAACTATGCGTTACTTACAGTCTTCATTATGACTAATGACTTGCCCTTCATAATGCATAAACCATATTTTCTGTGTCTTCCATCTGCTTATTGAGAGGAGAGAATGTGGATATGGGTTAGTCTAATGTGATTATCTCATGTTACTAATTCCCATTGATTGGTCTCGTGTGGATAGGGTTAGGATCAAGGTGAGACAGATGGGTATTGCACAGTTAGGTAGCCATATATAATGGACCAGCGAGAGTAAATAGACTGGATTAGATGGAGTTTCTCCATCGGTTTGTTACCCTACTCAGAAGCTCCTGGTTGATCAACTCGTAATTTTATGCAATCGAGTATTACTGATATGGGTACTAGGGTATTGCTGTAAGATTGAATTGCATTTGTAATTGTCATCCTTTAACCCATTGTTTGTAAAGCAGAAACCCAAATGGTTTTTAAAACATTTTTGTATATGTATTGTCCCCATTACATATATAAGTTCAATGCCAGTCTGGGTTCCCCACCAAAACGCATTCATGCGCCAAGCTATAAGCCGACACTCAATACAAAAACAGTATAGGTAACCTCATGAGTTATTGAAATAGCCACATGCATTAGACAGTTATGTTCATTGTCTAGAATGTACAAATACAAAATGGCATGGGTCTAGGTATCACAATACAGTATACACACAGCGGTGTTTGTGCCGGGTTTGCTTGAGTTCCTCCATGAGAGACTCAGGTTCCATGTTTGGTTTGGAGAGTGACTTAGACAGATCATTGAGCTGCTCATTGATTGAGGCCGTCCTGACGGTGTGCTGCCTGTTGTGTGATGAGCAGCTCCCTGAATCACCCAGGCAACATGTCCTCATAAATTGCCTCTCATAAATAAACCAACTCTACCGCCTCAGGCACACCACCGTATACTATAGCCATAGAGTCTGCAGGTATTGACAAGGTTGTAAATGATAGGAAATGGGGTATCGTTAATAAAATACCTGTGTAGACTAGTCTAGCTTAACTGTGATCTGGATATCTGCACAGCCAGCAGTTCGAAACACACTTTCCATACTAGGTAAACTTCCGCTTTAATTCTACATCCATTGGATGTCTGTCAGTGACTGATAAACCCACATAGCGTGTGAGCTATACAGTTTGCCTTCCTGGTGCATTAATGAGAAATACTTTCCATTAAAATTCATAGATATATGAATTCAGGTTTAATACCCGGTATACGTCATTCGTTACCATGCTATTGTGTTGCTGCACTTTCTATAGTGATGATGATCATACTATCGCCTTGCCAATGTCTCGATATACATAATATAGTAACACGTTTTAAACTGTATATAGGTTGCTACCAAACAATAGAGGATACAAGTATATTTAATGCATATTTGATGAGGAGAGATACGAAAGTGTGTTGACATAAACAGTCTAGACAAGCAGCCATGTGTTTTCATAGATACGGCCACACAGGGAAATGAGATGATAACCTGTTGCTTCTGCTTATCTGAATCTATGTGGGGGATAAAAAATGGGATAGCATGATGGCTGTTGGTTATAGCAGCTATCTGACTCTGAGGATCCGTTACCATTAGTTCTCTGAACCAACAAAAACTAAGTGTTACTTAGATGTGCCCTGGAGGAGTGGACCACACGGCTGACACAGGTGTGGGTGTTTAAGGCCTGTCTGCAGACTGGGTCACGTGATTTACCGACTCTATGAGGAGATTACATGGCGCCATCTGTTGGGACGCCGAGCTGCTCAGAGCAGTTCCAGCCTTTGTCTGGGGGTGCTTCTCACGTAGCTGGGTGGTGGGGGTCACGTGGAAGCATGCCAATACCCTCTGGTAAAAAAAGGGAAGTGTGATGAGGGGGTGAAAGAAAAGGAGGAACATATAACCATCTAGATAAGAACTGACACAAAAAAAAAGGGGTTTGTGTGCCTTGACACATCCACTCGATGACTTACGGCAGGTTTTGTTGCCTTCCGTCGGCAGAGGCCAGGTGTTGATGAAATGCCTGAATCTAGACGTTTATGTCTCCGATTTCGTATTATCATACGGTATAGATTATAATCAAATCACAAATGACAGTAATCCCAGCTCAATATACTTAGATCCATTATATTACATTCCTCAGAAGGTGTGGTGATTTACAAAACAGTCACTACCGGTGCTCTTAGATGTCCTGTAGTTATTGAAGTGAATCTACATAATTAACTTTATCACACTGTAACAGACACGGGACACTATTGTCAGGGCTCGTGTAATACATAAATGGATGTGTGCTACTCAGACCTAAATATCACAGCTTAGGACATTGGAATCATTAGGTAACAACGTGACAAAGGGAATGGAAAATGAAAACATTATGTTAGTCGCATTGATGAATAGATTAATGTAGCAACATGCTGTTTGCCATCTGGCTTTCTATGCACCATGACGCCCCCTTGTGGTTTATAGAGACAAAAGAAAATTAGAGGGGGAGGGGGTAAGTTTGCAAATATGCCTACATGTACAGTACACAATGCATCAATATACTAGATGGACCTGTTTTACAGGTATTACTGATTCTACTGTCATAGTTCTCAACATATATTTGTTTTTGTATTTTTCAGGAGAACATTCTAACCCGTATCCACTACCACATAGCCAATGCGACGTCCGAGGACTCGTGTAAGCAGCTGCACTGTATCCCGCACCAGAAGTTTGCCATGAACATAGTGGAACAGGTAAGAACATCTTTCACCTATACCCCCATATCTCCTCCTCACCTACCCCAAACCCCCATACCCCTCTCTCCTACTCACCTGGCTGTCAGCAGGGTTATTCTGGGTGCTGCTCTGATAGAGTTGGTACGATTTGGGTTAACTCCCACAGTGAGCAACTTATTCATTATCATGGGCTGTATATGTGTTATCGGCCTCAGCTCACAGCTCTCATTCCTCTTCTATTTTTTTTTCAACGTATAGGCGAATCAAAATTGCACAGGAAATTGCCGTAAAGTAAAGGTAGGGCAAGGAGTTTGAGGAATTTACATTTCACATTGAATCATCGATTTCATACATTTGAAATAATTGTATTGTGAATAAATGAACAAATGGATTACGATATTGATGGTAACAGTTGTAAATTGAAATCTACTTTATTCAATGAAATAACAAAGTATGTGTTATTTCCTGGTGTGATACTAGACTAATGTTCTCCTTAGAGACGGATCACTGACCAGCCAGTCAGTCCCTTTGTATCTCACCTGTTGGGGTCCAAGCTTCTAATGACGTCCCCAGAGACAGGCCCTACCCCTGGGGCTGCCACTAATAAGGCTGAATGCTGGCTAGGCCTCATTAAGGCCATGGCCACTTGAGGGTTAGGCCGACACACTAGCACGCATCTCTGCACCTTGGGGAATTCTGCTCGTAACCGCCTACTAGGTGTGTACTACGGTACTAGTATAAATCAGCAGGCGTTGTGGATTTGGTTTCCGTTATGAAATATATAAGAGCTGAGGCTAAAATTAGACTTGCTAAAGAAAGAACTTAAGGTTTCTGTGTTTGCAGATCCACAAATTTGATAGCCCATGCACACCAAATTATCATGTCGTAATTCGAAGTGAATAGCTATCTAGTCAGGGACATGCTATTCACTTACGCCAGTGTACACACAGGCATAGAATCTCTATTTTCTTTTAAAATTATAGAGGGCAATGAATCTTGTGGTTTGCCCCTCCCCTGGGCCTGGTCCAGATTTCTTAATGAAGCATGCCCCTGTCCCACACTACTGCACAATATGGTGTGTAAGTTAAGGTACAAATTGCCATGATTACCTGTAACAGTTGTAGCGGCCATGCCCTGATGATCACTGCCGTGGATCACTGGTTACAGGTAAAAGACTGATCAGTGTTCCCACACCCCTTTTGCCAGCAAGGTGACAGGACAGGCCCCTGTGGTGGTTTGGGTTTGTACCTCCTACATGACTGTAGTACTATAGGTGCTGCTCTTTTCCCACACATCTACTCATAAAGGTTACACGCCATATGGGATTAGTCATCAGAATAACTGTTATTATGACTGGTATCCATTCTATAGGGCGTTAAGAAAAACAACATAGTTACTAAATGGCATGGAAATGTAGAGTAATATGAGTCATATTCTTTGGAATGGGGCAGAAATTATAAACAACATAGAAGTGGCTGAGAATGCAGTGAAAATGAGAAAGAGAAAAGAACCCGCCGTAAATACAAGTATAGTTTTAGACCCGGTATTGAGTACATTTACCAAAGCAGCTCGGTGACATGGGGAAAACAAAAACTAAAAAAACAACAACAAAAAACACGAAGAGCACTAGGCTTACGAGGTTGCGAAGGGAAAAAATAGATTAACAAAACCTGTCTCCACAGTTAGACATGTGGTTCCATCTCAGAATGGAATTCTGTATTTGTTTTTGTCTTGGCCCTCAAACGTCTTAGCAACAGGTTGTTTCATTTTTACCCCAGTCCCCTGGCAGCCTGCAAAAATAACAAGCTCGCAGACTATTCCGCCTGTGTCTACTGGGCGTTCCACATGCTGTCTTTTTGCAGGAGTTTCCTTCATTCTCTTCCAAGAAAATGTCTGTAAAAAGTAAGAAACTATGAATAAGAGAGAAGAAAAATCTTCGCGAAGAAGAACGTGTGTCAGACGGGTTAACAGCGAATGTTAGCTAGGTCAACAGAGACACAACCAATATAGGTTCTCTGCTGCATTAAATTCATCTTTTTTTTTATATTAATTTCACGCCGAGATTCTCACTTGAGATACTATTACAGTCTAGGCACGTCTGACATAGCAAAGGCGCAGAACCGTTTAGAAAAGGTGGATCCCCATAAAAAGCCATAGAAAGATAAAATAGATGGTCAATAAAGGCCATGATGTAGGCCATTTTCTCATTCTATATGTACATGTATATATTTAACTCGGAAGCCGCGTTTTAAGAGGCAGGTAGGGGTGGGGAAATTTTTAAGACGGGAAGTGAGCATTTCTGAGAAGAGGTTGTTGAGTTTGACCTCAAATTACATCAAAACCATCAAATATGAGATGAAAAATGAAACCTGTCATGTGATAGTGTACATGTTCAAGATCATGGAGATGTAACATTTACTTCTTATAAGATTCTAATCTTTGTAACATTTAGGTTTGAAAAAAAAGTCACCTGAAGTCCAACTCAGATGCTTGGTGCACTCAATGCTTTTCTATGGAGGTGTCATTTTGGGTGTCAGGTCCGGGCGGGTTGGGTGTCACGTACATGATAAGAATATAATGGAAAATGATATATTGCATGTTAATCTTGTTTCTATGGTTCTTTTGGACATTTCTCTCTGTATATGCATTAAAAATATAGCAATTAATTCAAACTGGTACTACAAATTCGCAGTGATATGAATTGTGTTCTTCTCAGCATGTTTTTGCCAAAAATTGTCCCTGGGCTAGGGTCGGGTGCAGGGTAGGAAAACACAACTCGCCCTATGCTCACAGTGGACATCTTTTCTCCAATGGTAAACTAGGCTCGTTTTACACAATTTGGGCGGGAATCCTGTCCATACACCCAGAGGACCCCTGCATTGTGGGGATGCATAGGCTGGGGAGGAAACATGCAGACCCGGGCATGCAGATCTTTCCCCGGAGAGCTTTTTACTGGGATGAGTACTTCTGTGTTGACCTTACCATGTCAAAGAGCTCGTCTCACTTACATTTTCCCAGGATGGATTTGTGTATGGCACATGATAAGGATGTTCCTAGCATCACCAACTCATTACGTGATCCTCTATCAAAACCAGAATGATGACATTGTGAAACTACTATAACTATTATAGATAGCACCTAACATAAAGCTATCAATATGAAAACTCCCCAGGTGCGGTACTACTGCTGCTGTAGGAGTCCTCTTCACTAGGATGTAAGATCCCCTGTTTACACTCGGACAATGCATCACGAACAAATGCCTCCTATAATTACATCTTGACCACACATCAAAAGGCCATCAAAGGGCATAACCTCCATAATCCGTTACCACTTGGTGACAACAGTTAACCCTCTGAAAGAGGCTAATATGGAGACACTTCTCACTAATCCCCAGTGTAACCACGTAATGAGAGGGTGAAGGGTTAACCCCTGCCATGCCCCCTGTCGGCAGGTCTGTGAGGGATAAGCCATGGGTCACCAGGTATGCCTCTTTATAAGATGGAAAGGTGAAGGGGTGCAGACTGACCAGTGTCCAGGGGGCATATGGCATGTGCAACTAGACTTCCACTGACCACACTAAAAGCCCATAGCTTCGCCATAGTGTCTGTGACTCAGCTTGGTTTGCCTTTGAGGTTATGTGGCATCAGGTGAAAGTCAGCAAGCAATATCCCAGGAAATATCACTCCTCTGGCAGGCATGTTATCGATTGAAGATAGAGTGATAGTGAAGGGGTTAATGCACCTTATTCTTCATTATTAAAAAGTGACCACTCCCTAACTAAGTTCTCAATCTGATCATTTCTGTAAATCCAAACATCATTTTAACCATAGGCGCTCAATCCTTGCGCTCTATACATGTACTTACTTTCTGCATTAGAAGTCTGAATAGTGGCATGTTTAAATATAGCCTCTATAATAGACTATTGATCCTCCACATCCTATAATCATAGTCTGAAGAGCTTAGACTTCTAGTCCTGATGCTCTCGAAATAACAGTTAAGTAGTGTGTATTTTAGATCCATAACTGTACCTTTGTGATGTTACATACAATAAAAACAGGGACAAGTACCTCTCGTAACAAAAACAATTACCTACAAAAACAAGAACCGAGAACATAATGCAGTTATATCCCCGTAAGTTATATTGCGGACGTGGTGGGAGTACAAAACTGGACACGTGAGATACATTAATATCCTTTTACAAGAACAAGGAAACCTGTTGACTAGAGAATGGGTGATCAGTCATGTGCACGAGAGTCACCTGTCGTTGTAGGTCTTTTTGACAAGCATCATAGGATGGACTTTAGACAAAGTTGATATGCTGTGTACCAGTTTTCTAAGTGTATTTATCATACCTTTTTTTGTGATTTCCAGATTCTGTGTCAATGTGGAGCTACAACAGAACCACTACCCTTCACTCAGATGGTGCACTACGTCTCAGCCAACGCACTTGTGTAAGTATATATTTTATGATATTCACACTGACTTCAAATAAATTATTTATTTTGGGAAGTAACTCTTCAAAAGTGAAGTATCTGCTATGTCAGGTGTCGTGGAGAAGCAACTCATAGATTGGCCTATACATGAGAAAATTACAAGCGCAGTGGTAATAAACATCTAATTTTTGCCAGTGCTGTGCATGCAGTTCTGGCCAGGGAATGGCCTTGATATGAAAGAAGCACTACGGTCTAACAAAGGCACAAGTCAATAATAACGTAAGACATGAGTGTTTGCACACTATGGTGGACACTCTTGGATCCATACTTTGTGTAAATATGCAATGAAACAGGCATGGTTTCGTTGAAAGGCGCATTGTGAAGTCACGTCTTTTCATCACATAACACGATATATCTTCAGTAGAATCGGCAGTAAAGATTGAAGCATAGAAAATGAACTTTTTTTGGGATGAACTTTTTATTTACAAGTGCAAGTCCATTACCATAGGATAAAGGGAAATGGTTCTTATCAGTTATCTTTATATTAATCGTTAACTGTGATTGAATTAAATAAGCTAGACACCCTTTATCGAGGGGAAATGGTTTTTAAAAAGAATATATTGCTGCCAGACTGCGAACAAACAGGATTGTTGACGTTGTTATACAGATCAATGGTGTACGGTGAATAAATGACGCTGAGACTGGGTACAGGTCGATAAACCCCTCCCTCCAACTCACAACCAGTTCACCTCTATAATATAATAACGTGTACCTTCAAATACAATGTATATGTAGCATAGACTTAACTATAGTATATTCTACACATACCTGAGGGAGAGTGGGCAATTTCCAAGGACACTCCTAGAGGATTTACATCTTTAACAAGAATGTGCACACATGCTATTTCAATCCTATTTAGCCTGTAAGCCTAATTTACAAATTCAACCCTGGATGACCCTAGTTAAAGGTGGGCTTATTGAGGTAGACCTGAGGTATGTCAAGTTATAGTGACAGGTACATGGTGACTCCAGGAGGTGGTCAGTATAATCCAACTATGGCTGACCCTTGGCTGACCAGACATGGCTTGGAATCTAAAGTAGCAACAACATTCCTTCTGACTATAGCCTCTGTGGTACATAGTCAGAGTGCAGCTCTGGATACCTTAGAAACATAAAATACGATAAATCTAGTTTGATTCAGTGTTTAAATAACAAAGTGAGTCCAAGCCTAAGGGGGACTGCTTGGCATAGATTATCATTGAAGTAATTACCAAAGTAGCATGTATGCACATTGCGCTTCCCTTATCGCACCCTGAATCTAGGGTTCTTTCTGAGCCTATTGCCGTAATACATTTATCTATTAATTAGCTAATGTATGGAGGGCCAAACGAAACAGCTATAGTTCATCTGAGCTGCTCAGTCAATGGGTCCGAGTTGCGCCCAATCAATTATGGTGAGTGAAGTACTCATTACGAATGCAGTAAGAACAGGGTTGTTTGGTTCTGTTTCCTGGTGTAACTGCAATAGATCACCAATGGAAGTGGCACCCCATGGGTCATGTATTTTGAAAAGCAGTCAGTGTATGTAGAATTTGTATTAATACACTTGTTATCCTGATATGGCATTTCATACCAATACTGTTTAATACATGATCAGCACAGGACCACATGTTTCATTTTCCCCTTGGGTTCAGCATAAAACACTGGAGGGCACCACCCTTGCTGGTATAAATCCTTTGTGTTTTTCTCTATTTACCTCCCACTGTTGGTGGTTCCACTCTTGATTCACTTGAAAGGATCAACATTTTGAGGTTGGTCGACATTACCAGCGGCAATAAAAGGGATTGTTGGTCCTAGCTTGGGACAAGGGTGAGGTGAAGTGGTCATTTAGGTCCTACATTAAGGTGGCTGACCAGTGGTGGTCTGTTGTAGGCCCAGGTGAGTTTGTGTCAGGCTCTTCCTATGGCCTGATGTGCCCTGGGGATGTGTATGTAGTGACCAGTAGCTGTTTAGTGGTACAGGCAGGTGGGGCGTGAGAGTCTTGGTGATTTACATAACCCCAACCTCTGTAGGTAACCTGGCACAAACCCTACCATCTCAACATGTCTCACCTCGTCAAGGGCTCAACCTCAAACCGATCAGAATTTGAATAGAAACCTTATCAAATATCAGGATAACAGTGCTCCACCTAGAAACCATACTTTTGGAATAGAAGCAGACGCAATCTAGATAACCAGCATCAAAGTGCAATTTTGTATTGCGTTCGTACATTGATCATCACATAGCAAAATTTAAAATATGCCTATTGTTTAAAGAAAAATGTTTACGTGTATAGAGTAGACAGATAAATGCCTAAATGTCAATCTCCATGGATTGCGTCATGCCAGGTTTTGGACCCTATGCAATTTGGGCTGATCCAGGTGTAGTGTATGCCTATTTCTGGCAGAACTCCAGTGACATACAATAACACAGGTAGTGTGTAATTGGGGCACTACCGTGGTGGTATAGATGTCTGGCGAAGCATTCACCTCCTGTTATACCTGTCTGGGCACAGGACTATATATAGGTAATAGAATAGGCCCGAGGATGGTGGGATCCAGTGTCAGTATTGGAGATGTGTCAGGGTGTGGTCTTTGCTGCTGGCAATTCTAAATAGATGAATATAAAGAAAAGACTAAAGAAGAAAAATAGTTTGAAAAAAAAGATTAAACAAAATTTAGCACACAGACAAATGATGTTCAAGCAGTACTGCACAGTTAAACAGGCATCGATTGCATCCCCATTTCAAAATGTAATTTCTCATTGAGTACAATGGTATAATATCACTGTATATCTTAATGCACATTATGGATACAAAGTCTCACCTCTTGGTCCCCTCTTTGTACAAAAAGAGGAAACAGAACTACAAAGGCACGCGTCACGGCTTGTGCCATGTACGACAATGAAGGCACGTGCCGCCTACACATTATATCTTGACAAAATCACAATTTGAATAATTGAGCGAGAAAAAAAAGGGAAGATGAGGTTGTTGAGGTGAACTGGGATCCTTTGTTAAGACGTCCAGGTTACTGATAAATTAGGGACCTGTCAAGCCGGTATACTCTTTGTTGTCCCATTGAACATTTTGAAATATATGTCTTTTTTTTTCTCTCAATTCACACTTTAAGAATTTTCTTGGCAAGCTGAGATCAAATAACTTGTACTGAGATGCTGAACTGTTATTTTTGTGGGCCCTCCCTGGGGTCTGGAATATGTGCCTAGACAGGCTCCACATCATTCTATGTTTTAGGATTTTATGTGCCCGGTTACCAAGCTAATAACCTTGACCACAAAAACTAACATGCCTGTATGTGTTTTCTCGGTAACTGTAGTAAAAGTTGATTATTCATTGGTAACACCAGATATATCTTCGAAAATCAGGTAATTCGTTCACCATACAAATCCAAATTTTGAGGAAAAAAATATTTGAAGGAAAAACTATTCTCCTTTAGGTAATTTGATATGACTTGCAACAATACCTTGAGTAAATTGACCATAACCAAGCATGAAGACATAAACGTGACCTCTGGCAGAGGTTTTGTACTGGAGACCTTGGCCAACTTTGAACACCTTGATGTTGGAAGATCAAAGCGAGGCCTGTCGGTATGGGACCTTCCTTACTTGCCCAAAGGCACTAGCTGAAGGTCTTGAGGAGATCTAGAAGAATAAGATATGCATGCAAACGATGTTATTGGAAACTTGATTTTAGTCTAGCTCGTACGGCACAACACTGTAATAATTATAATTTTAGTTGATTGTTTTTAAACTGATATATCATACTTTTGTGAGGGCTTGGTCGACCCAAATTCACACTATCTGGTAGACCACTTAGGTGAAGTGTGAATAAAACTTTTCAAATCTCAAACTAAATATATTTTCAGGTCGCAGGCTAAGTTGTTGCCCCATGACGATGGTCCTCAGGGTGCAGTGCCTCGTACGTCTGAGCTGTTTGGTCAGCTCCTGCGTAATGCCACGTCTGAGGGAGATGTCAGGAACTGCCCGGTAAGTCATACTACAAGTCCACTACTAAAAGTAAATAATTACACCTCAAATGTGGCAATGCCTTCAAAGAAACCTTTATCATGTACATTTGCAGTGGTTTCTATATGTGTTTTAGGTTTTATCGACTTCTCAGGATATATATTGACAACCCTTCCTAAGTCATAAAGTGGGAAGATCCACACTGAATGAAGGTTGAGGTATATGTACTTGGGCGTGATGGTCTTCACCTCAGTAAGCTAGCTGATTGGGTGGGATTAATAGGGGTTTGAGTACTCATGTTATGTGTGACCTTATTGGAATTAAGTGCATTAATATCACCTGTGCCGGTGCTATCAATATCATGCGCCAACCCATCGACTCATCGTAGCCCACAAAGAGAAAATACAAAGAATAAAATTTCTCTTTTGAGACAGAGCTACCGGTAGTCAAATATCTCGAAACTAAATGAAATCTGGAAACATTGCCCTAGGGTGTTCGAAATAAAATACTTTATCAAAACATCATACCATTTCAGTATCAAAGCACTACACCCTGAGGCTTAACCGCTTAAGGCTTTTCTTGGCTTGGGGGTATTGAGAGATGGGATGATATTGAGGCGCCCGAAGGGAATTAATATCACTTTCATCTACCTGGTCTAGACATGTGTGTGGATAAGTGTAAAATCACTAGTCAATGCCCTCAGTGGCCTGCCTTAGTGGGCGACAATAGGGGCATTCACAGGTGATAACTGTAGGTACCTGGTCGGCCTAGTTGTAATTCTGGGTTAGGTTTTGGGTGTTAAGGGTTGGGAGGGGGTGATGAGGACACAGATAGGTGTGCTTTGAAGATGCGGTGTGTACACCTTGTAGACAGGTAGATAGAGGTGCTACTGTAGGCAACTTGTGAGGCCAGGTGAAAGTTATACAGTACAAGTGGGGGTGACAGGATGAACGACAGAGAGCAATAGAGGGGAGGGGGGTTGGGGTAGATGTTGTGATTGATTTTGATACTTCATTTAGAAAAGATATCTTCCATTGGATTCTAGTGAAAAAGAGAGATGGCATGATTCCAGAATCATAGCAAGGATGATAGTCACGAATTCAATGTGAAAGCATAAAGTAATAACTAGCTAGTTAACAGATGATCGTCCACATTTTGTGAAGTCTATATTGCTAATAAAATTGCCATTACCCCCCCCCCCCCACCCTCGTACAGTAATAAGAGGAGATATAGAATACACTTGAATGTCTGAGTTCCTCGATGGCCCCCGGACGTAAAACTAAACAAACAAACAAAAAAATAGAATACACATCATACACTGTACTTGTAGCATAATACACTTCATACACTATGGTCACACATTAGCTATTTGGTGCAGCCATGTAGCTCCAGGTGGCAGCACATCCCAAGAGCACGTCATTCTGTGCAGTCTGCGTGCAGTCTTATCAGATGGTCACAGCAATGCTTTGAAACAACGCTCATTTATCTCAGTGTTATTCGCAGAGTACCGGTAATATGGTATATAATATAACCGGTATTCTCGTTTGTCAGCCGAGGCCAAACCAACATGGTCTGGTTATAATCACAAAAAAAAAACCGTTGATAAAATTATGCTTTTGTATTTAGCTTCTCCCGTGTCCCCCCTACTACTCTCTTCCCTCGCCCCGCCACACCCATGCTACCCCAAGTTAGGTAACACTAAGGGTGCACCTTTACCAGGCCTAAGTTAGGGCATTGAAGGGGCTTTTGATGCTCAAGTAGTTTTCCGTTAGACCCTCATACAGAACCCTGTTATTCTACAACATTCTGCAACTCTAAATGTACCAGACACTGAACAAATAAACCAGCACCGAAACCCTGCCTTAGAAGTGGGAGGGATTGTGATGTGAACTGTTATGTATTGAAGTAGAACCGGGGGTTTGAGTGATGCAATGGAATACCTGGATGAAGGAGGTATGACATGAGTGGGTTCAGGTTGTTGGGTACGCTACTTGTGGTGCACTGGTAGAGAGCCGAGACTGGGGAGGCACAGATGGCGAGTGACTCACACTAGGGAAATATGTTTGATGTGGTTTTGATGTGGGTTTCTCGTACTTTTCAGAGTAATTGCGGAGAAAAGGTGAAAATCAGAAAGAGTTTGATGAACGCCCCTGATGTCGGTAAGTGTTAAATGAAATTAATACTCTCTATATATAAAGTGAAGCATATATACTTCACTTTGGTGGTTTTACCTGTTCATATGGCAGTTATGATAATTATTGACACTATTCTTTGATAATGACGTTATTTAAGTTTTCAGACACAAATTGATAAGCGCTTTACTTATAATCTTTCTGTCATGATCTCAGACTCGGTATCATTGTTGCCCAAATAGTAGTGTACATAATATGGCCGGACAAAATACAGATATGGGCGGGTTATTGGAGCTCGTGTACTTGTTTGTCGTATCTGCATATATGTTGTTATGAAGGCGCACTTCCCAAGGGGCATCTTATAAACCCCCTTCTCTCCAAGCTGTTCCCCAGTGACTCCTTCAGTCCCACATGCTCTTGTGATGCTTTACAATGTAGTATATCGGCGTCCCTGTAGATGGCGCTACCTGGTGCGTCCTTCGGGCGTCAGCTGGTGAGACGCCCAGGAGACGCCAGCTGGCGTCGCCCCCGCAGCGCCCACTATGTAGAGATGTGGGAAGTAGCCGTGGAGAAGTTCTATGGAGAGGTTTTACCTGTCTCTTTAATAACACTGTTAAAATACAGAGTTAAAATACTCTGGCAACTAATTCATACTAATCTATTCACACAAATAATTGCTATGCCTAAGGGGACGAATTATCGATTCCTTCTTCAGCTGAATAAACAATACTGGAATTTCAAGTCAGGTGTTTAGAAGAAACTATAATATGCATTGCATGAATGGGTAGGTCATTGATATCCTTTGAAAGCACACGGTTCCCTCTAAGAGATAGGGTGTTATTTTTCTATCCAGAATTCTTCCCTATTTATTGAGAGGAGGACCATTTTAAATTGCATTTGTTGCGGTTTGAAAGCTTCGATTTAAGACACGTATTTATCAAGTTTGAAGTCATTGCCAGGAATAGAGCTAGTGACACACAAATACCCCTTATACTACAGCATTTGTAAAGTGTTCATTGTAGAATAGTGTTTGGGCTGAGGGGGAGGGGCGGTCTGTCTGACAGACCGTGGTGTGTGGTGACACAGACCATGTTGTACCTGGGATGGCAGCGTCATCAGTGGCCGTCACCATTACACACACTCACTCACCCACCCACACCACACAGTCACACACACTCCAGTCAGCCGCCTGGCCTCACCTGAGTAAGGTGTGCTCTCTGACTCACCTGGACCTTTACCCTCTGATAGTCCTACATCCTACCCACACCAACTCACCACCCAGGTAAGCAGCCACTCCCCACCCCCTCCCCCAGCCAGCCTCCTCCAGGGTGGGCTCACCCCGTCCTCTGCAACACCTGCCAGTATTACATAATGATAATCATATCCAGGTAAAGGTAAGTGGGATTTTCCCCACTGTCATGGGTCAATTTTCTGAGGGTCTGGGAGACTTTGGATTCAGCATTGATCCCAGGTGTCGTGTCCAGGATTAGGAGTTGAAATGATCAGGTAAGCAGGTCTCCCAGGAGGTCTGGATCCATCACTTCCCTCACCATACCCATATGGTGCTTAGTGTTTGCTATTAGCTTCCCACTGTGACAGTGTCATACTCCACGCCCCCTGGAGATGCTGTTGAATACTTGTTCACGCAATGCATTGATAAGTAGTATATTGAATTGAATGTGTGTCTTTCTATTTCACAGTGAGTATTGGACTTATATGGGACTCAGACCGGCCGACACTTGACCATATTAAGGATGTGGTACGGAGCATAGGGACTACAATCCGCCTGCCAGATGTAAGTAACTTCCTACTACGTTTCTCATATTACAACAGTGATTAGGATATACAGAGTAGATATCGCGATATCAGATAGTCAGTGGTGATTCTGGTATATACTGTTTGGATATAAGTTTTGAGGTGGACTTGAAAGATAATCAGACTCATTTAAGGATAACTAATGTTAGTTAGGCGTCGTTAGATGTCTCTAAGCGTCCATGGACAAATTGGCCTGTGATAATTTATCACAGCATAAATATGCCGAATAATAGGAGTTGATATTGGAGTGGGGACGACAAAATTAAATCATTAAATATTAATGCGATTAATGTAGAGCAGATGCGAGAACATCATTAAATCTAATGAATTTCATACTTTGATGTATCATTACACTAATTTGTTGGGGTTTGACAAATGGGCTGTCGAAATGAGCATCAACATTATTAGGAAGGAAGAAATACTTGAAACGTTGATTGGTTCAGACACATTGGACTCGAGGTTATTCATTTATCGTAAACCTAATGCCTTTCCAAGTAAATTATGCCCCGAGGCGATACAAGGGGGATAGGCACAGAGGTGCGGAATGAGATGTTACTGTTTGATAAGCATATCCACCCCTTCTTTTGTGCCCATTGTGGCCTATGTAAATGGTTATTGGGCAATACGTAGACGAGGTGTGAAGTATCCTAAGTTATTGTACCTGCATATCTGCATTGGAGTACCATATCAAAGCTAAGATGTACTTCTTGTTAAGCTTGCATTACGTCTATGGGAATCTTTGCATACAGATTGAAGTTCCCCTGTGAACAGGTGTGATAAAGGTGTTATCACCTCACCTGGAGGTAACTATCCATCTCCCCGGGGGTCCTTCTTTTACAATAAAAGGCTACCTTTGAAGCAGCTATAGATAAAGACTGACCAGCAGGTGGTAGAACCCCACACAGGGAGCTACCTGGGTCCAGCCCTACCTACAGATATACTTCACCCCAGGGTAATATCACAGAGCGACTTATTGGCCAGGTGTGATGTAACTAAGGCCACCCCACCCCTTCACCTGTCTCTCAGCTAGGATAATTGCTTTTGAAATAACCACTACACAAAGGGTAGGATTAGATTTCTTTATAAGTTTTTAAGAAAAAGGTTATCATAGAGAAAACTACTTGCGTCAATTTTCCTTTTGCTAGACCGAAGGAAAATTCCAGTTTCTTCAAAAGACTTGAATTATGGGAAATAGAAAAGAAAAAAAAAATTGGATGGCTTTCTGAGGCTAGGTAAAACCTGTTGGTGTTTACCACAGGAAGATGAGGCTGTAATATGCATGGAGATGAGGTGGTTTGCGTTGGTGGTGTTAACATCATGGGGCCTAATGTTATACCTTGTCCCCATCCCTGTGGTGCACAGTAGCATGTTTGCCCCCGGCACATCTGGAGTGTCACCAATGTTTAATATTCACTCCACGGCTCAAAAGACCTTCACCTACTTCTTCTGTCGGACACCTTTGGTGTTAGCTCAGACGGCACATCTCGCGCTGTCATTAAAGGGCCCAGCTTTGAGAAGCTGTCCAAAATGGACGATAATAGAGAAAGGTGAGGTGTGACAGATTGAATTGAGTCCTGCAAGCCTGGAGGTGTTTGATGGGGAGAGGGATAGGAGGTGGAGGGGACGAGGGGACTGGTCCTCAGTTTGTGCAGGCTGAGCCATGACCAAGGTTCAATCCATAGACAAGCTGCCTCAAAGCCTCTCCATGTGAATGGAATCCCCAGATACAATGCATCTTTAGGTAAATATTGCACGGCAGGATACAAGGAGGGAAGCCCCACCCCTGCCGTCACTACCACAATGGTGTAGGGGTTAGGGGGATCAACTCCTGCCCCCCCTCCTGCTCCTAGGTTACCTTCACAGGTGTGCATGGCCACTCCAACCCTGGTAACCATGACAACCTGCAGTAAATCAGCCAAGCATGACCAAGGGGTTGGTGATATTTACCAAGGACACAAGTGTAATCCAGCCCTATCCCCAAAACCCCTGTGCTACCCTACCTTAAACCCTGGACAGGTTGAGGCGGGTACCTGTCCTATTCTGCACGTAGTTGATGGGGAAGATGCCCTTTGTTACCTGTGCACTAGAGGATCAGGTAGGAGACATCAAAGTATCAGATGGTCACACCCACATCCAGGTCCCTGACCCATTAGGACCTGGTTTACTATGGGGCTTCTGTAAGAGGACTGAGGATGCTCATAGATAACCTACTCTTGACACTGCCATATGGTTAATTGAAAGAAGCCCACGTATTGCACACACTTTTTCATTGCCCTGGGGAGCTATGTAGTATATATTGGCATCAACTAAGTTTATAAATGAAGTGTGGACAGGAGATTTTAGTGGATTTTTTTTTTCTTGCTATAGGGGAGTGGGTGTCTCATTCTACTTGATAGCTGTTCATCACCCTGTGTAGCATTCACTCACCGGGTACCGGTAGGTGTATTAAAGTCCAGTAGACAGTCTCCTTAGCAATGCAGCCATCTGTGCACACCTGTCAGGGTGTAAATTTTGCCCTATCTGCATGCCTCAACAGGTAGATACGGAGTGATGTAACCCCCACCTCTATGCCACAGACGGCTGGGGGTATGCATGACCGAACTAGGCACCCGCCACCCCTTCCCCCTCTTTAAAAATGCCCCAGTCATCCAGGTGAGTGGGTCTTTGCACCTTAAGAAGTGGCAGGCTCAGGATGATGCTGAGGTTAAGTCTGCACAGAGGGTTCATGGAGAAGGGGTCATTTGGCCTCACCTGACAGACCACCACCTATTGTGTCACCATGATGCAATTATCCACTCTATTTAATTGCAGCTGTATTTTAGCCTAGACAGGTATTGTCCCCAGTGTGGGGTGCACTAAAAGTGGCATGAAGGTCAGGAGAACTGGAGGAGGGATGTAAGGGTGGGGGCTGTCTAGTAGTCTTGATAGATTTGCCCACATGGCACACGAGGATTTCAGCGTCTGCCTTTGAAAGGGACTATTGTGTTTGTGTTTATACAAACAAAGATTTGACTTTGAGCTTACTGGAGGATTGGTCACTTGCAGGCGTCCCCTTCGATTCGCATTGCACTTTATTCCCCATTACCTCCTTGAAAACAAACACATGCTGACAGTGATGCATACCAGTACAAATACCACTATGTACACTATACTAAGTGTAGGTATAGTGTCATTATCTGTATACATATTGTACCAGGATATAAATTCATATGTAGGTGTCAGTGTGTTTAGAGGATGGATTAAGTCATCTGTGATTGTCTACACGGCACCTAACCGGATAAATCCTATATGCTGTCATCATCCTGCAGAATTAAGAAGAACAATTTATACAAGAGAAGACATTGTCCCCAAATTTGGCATGATATGTGTGGATTTTGTTTTTCAAGATATAGCAGCACTGCTGTAATCGACTTTCCTACAGACACATAATTCTTTTTGTCAGACAAATACCATGTGCTATCATCCTCACTTCTGGTTTAATGACACGCTATTCAGTCGTAATTTTAGAAGCAGCATTTGTATAAGTTGGAGGGATAGGGAAAAAAAAACACTTTGCGAATAACAGGGACATTAATCGATGAAGTGCTGGATGGATAAGCTGGGGCCTGCAGGGAAAGCATAGGGGCAGAGTGTTTTCAGTTCTACTCTACTGTACCAGCATATTTCAGAGAACTATTGTCAGAGCTGAGTGACATAAGCCTGACCTTTCTAAATGACACTTGTCATACTCTACCATATGTAATGTATAGTGGATAGTGGTACAGCAAGGTACAACAATCCCATAATCATGTCTTACTTTCCATCTGTCGTACGCTCTAATTGCCAAAAATGTACACAAATCGCCATATGTCTTATCCAGTTGACCTTTTTGTTACCTGGAAAATTGATTGAAACTCTTGTTAATTACCTCCAGCAATTATCAAGTAATTATCAGCACGGGTTCATTTAGAAAGGGCAAAGAACACGTTTCTCATTATTTCCATTATTTCATTGTATTAGTTTGTTATTAAAGGTCTGTAATGTTTTTAGGAGGAATTGTAAAATTTAAGTATGTGACAGCTGACACATTTTGAGGTACGGGGACGGCACAGAAAGGAATCTCACCATGTGGTATACCGTGTAGCAGCACGTAAAGGGACAGGGGGCAGGTATACAGGAGGTTATCCTAGTCCAGAACTAGGATAATGTCCTTTTTGTTGCTGGAGTGAGTATCCCAGACCTGATATCACACTCTCTAAACAAAGTGAAATTATCACCACTTTACCTGTAAAAGTCGCCATTCTGCTGCCAAAATAGTGGACCTAGTCTCAGGTAATGAAATAGGTTAACAAGTAGACAGTTGGACTATTTCTGAGAACCAAGGCAGATATCATTCAAGTTGTCAAAGGCACTAAACCCGCCTCAGAACATGAGGACACACCTTTTAATTGTGAAATCCAATAGGCGTGTCACAGCAAGGACCATCATTTCCACAAATTTGGGAGTGGTAGAAGTCGTTGACAGAAAGAAGACTTGTGAGACTAAATGACAATGCCAATTAAAGTAATCATTGTGATAAGTATACAGTGTATGTTAAGCACAGGTGAAATTTTGATCACAGGGTTGAGATCTTGCGCTGATATTCTTTGATCAGTTCAGGTGAGGGGTAGGAGGGACATAGGTTACAGGGTCTGTGGTTTAGGGTTGGATGATGATGCCCCACATCACTGCAGTAGTAACTTGGCAGTTTCAGTAACCCATACCTCTGACAGAACTGTTTTTATCTGATGTCTGACTGCATTGATTTTGGAGTTATTTAGGTTCAACATGTCTAGACGTATGTGTTAAATATAAGCTATTATTTTCAAGGATACGGTGGGGGTTAGCATAAAATGGAGCCATAAAGGTAGTTCGTGTCCATGGTTGCATGCCATTAGGGGTGACCCAGGAAGGAAGGAATCCCCACCTCCAGCCTTTAGTGGTTAATAATGGTGCCTACAAAATGTGACTTGTCTGTGAGAGGAAGGGGACAGGGGGCTACTACCTGTGCGTACAGGGGTTGCTGGATACCTGGCGAGAGCCCGATGACTCATCCAAATACAATACCGGAAGTGGTACTTATAGCGACCCCTCGCGGCGGACGCTCGAACAAAACCCGGCGTTGGAGTGAGCTGAAATCTTTATGAAAAAGAAGATAAAATACAAAAAGGAGAGGAAGACAGGAGCAGGATGTGTTGTGGTTAGGTGGGGAAGCGTGTAACGTGGGTCTACAGCCCTCAGGTGTGGGGGAGACTCTTTGATAGTGACTTGAAAAAGGTTGAGAGTGGGTAGGTGTATAGTGAATAAGTGGAGGGGAGGACGTACATTGTAGGGAAAACAAAGTGAAAAAAATTATGGCAACCTCTTCACTATCACAACTCCACTCTCCTCATCTCCCTTTGAGTGTATTCCAAAGGTAACAACTATAAGGACAACTCATTTACAAATGCCGCAACCTAGGTCAAAAGGTGACATCCACTTGGCTGTGGTGTTGTGAATGACAATTTCAAAAAGCCCATCCCATCCCATCCCTTCCCTTCCCTTGACAAGCTGAACAGGTAACAGGATTTTCATGTTATGGACACATGGGACTGCACTTAAATAATCAACTGGTTCACAAGGTAATACCTTTGTGATAAGGAAGCAACTGAATGTACGTCTATAGATTCATATCTGAATGTATACATATTTGATATGAAAAGCAATTGATGTGTTACATTCACCCATATTTCACGTTAACCCGCATCCCCTTGCATGTGTCAGCGGATTAGGGTTTAGTGGTCAGCTTTAAACCCCAGGATGTCAGTATAACAGGTGAGGGGGTGGTATGACGTGACGTCACCATGTTGACAGCTACCACTAGGGGCCGCCACCACATGTAAGTCATGGTGGGATACCACTAGACTGCAGTTATTGGTCTGGGGTAGTGGACGAGGGTCGATCACACATTCATAGATACTCTGACTGGAATACCCCACTGTTTCTATGGAAACTCATACTTTATTGGGGATAATATAACACATTTTAACGGTGTCCTCACCACAAGGAGACCTGTTGGATTTGAGGTAGGTGACAGTTCTGTGAATTTGTCTGGAAGTGTGTCGGTCCGGGGTGTCGGTGACCATATGTCTGACTGTAAATTGGATTCGTGAAATGTCATTTGACATTTGATGTGCTGGTGCAGAGATTGTTTCAAATTTCATGTGTGAAGTTTGTTTGTATTTTTTTTTTTTTGGGGGGGGGGGGTCGGGGAGAGGGGGGGGATTTGGAAAATGTGATTTTTAGTTAAATTGCATGCTAAGCGCTTAAGTTGGCCATAATACCCAACGCCATAGAAAAAGGGAGTTAAAATCAGCCAATTTTGCCAACTTAAGCTGTTACAATTTTATCTACATTTTGATAAGGCGCACCTAACCTTTATGGTAGCTTGCATGCAATGACGTACCATGTACATCATTTTGTAATCAGGGAATTCAACACAGGCATTGGGAGAAAAAAAAGTGTAATAGACCCCCCTCGAGCTAGGGCCGTTCTCCACCATTAAGTTTGACACCAGATTAAATTCACAACACGATCTGCTGTAATAGACCCTGCATGTATCTGAGCACCCTAGTATAATGTGTAATGTTTAATGTATGGTGTGTAATAGGAGGCAGCAACTGGGAGCACTGCATATGATGGGGAGGCTGTGTGTATGTGACATACACTCACTCACACACAGCACTTGGTCGTGTGTGCACGTGTATGTGGCCGCCAGGGTGCGTGCGTTACACATTTATAGATGCTTGTTGTGTTTGTAGGGTTGTAGTGAGTGGCTGGGGTTGTCATAATGATATTAAAAAGCCGACATGTTATGAATAGCATCTTCTGTGTAGAGGTCATGACGTCTGGAATATCACGTGATAGGTTTTTACGCCTGATAGGGACAGAATAATTGTCGTCTGCAGTTTGCCGCCCTTTTTAGCTGCAGAGATTTTTGTTGTATTTCCATTTACATCTCACCAGGTTCGCACACAGTGCTTCCGGTACATTGTATTTTAAGCAAGGCAAGATTTTAGCAAAGATAACAAGAGTATTCAATAATAAGCTTGAAGCCCAGACTAAATAGCTATTTGAAACAGCGAGTGAAATTATTCACATTGTACACAACAAATGTACACGGAATCTAATACTATCAGACATTTTTCCGTAAGCCAACCATCCTTTACATATTCAATTGCCATTTGTCATTCTTAGATTGCCCAAAAGTAGATTTAATGCTTATTAAATGTAATATGATGTAGACAGGAAGTGTCAGTAAGGGCGCTCAGGCGTAAACCACAATAAAATCTCCATAAGACTTGTCACATTATAGTCTATGAATAATTCATGCAAATATCAACTCATCAATATTCTACACAGGTTCTAGCAGTAGTAATAGCAAACCTTTGCTTTCAAGATAAAGAAACTCCAAACAGGTTGATCCAAAGGGGATCAGGTATTGTTCCAAAAGGGATTAGGTATTGTTTTACCCCCCCCCCCCCTAATACCCTGGGTGCACCCAGATTACCGAGTCTGTATGGAGGTTCATTAAAGATTAATGTGACACCCACAGAGTGCACACACGCACCCCTTAGATGCCGTGTCCAGGTGAGTTTACTACCTAGCCCCCGCTCCAAGCACAGGCTCGAGCCCAGATTCCCACAGGTATGGAAGTGTATGGAGAGTGACCAGGCCCAGCTGTTCGCTGTTCCAGTTTGTGTTTGGTCCGGTCCAACATCGCCAGGTGGCGCATAGGTTTAAGTGGTCAGTACTCAGTACGTACCCCTCCCCCTTTTCTACTCTACTCTCTTCTATGTATGTCTCCCCACCTCCGCCCCATCTCCAATTTGGACAGCATCATTAAGACCATTAGCACAGTGTTAATGAATTTTGGGTTAATTAGGCACCAATTGTTCTGATTGCACTTTTGGCAGGACCCCACTCTATGTCTACATTTATAGATTGTGCACCACAATTTATCCTACTAATGGTAGTACAAACAGTATACATAGGCTCAGGGTTATAGGGTGATTGCCTGGGGATGTTCTAAGTGTATTTTAAAGCTTCCCACGATATGTACACCCTACCCATATGTACTAAAGTCTATACAGGGAGGTCCACAGGTAAATATCTACCTCTATCTTGTCAGATCCCTTGATGCGGTGGGGGCGGCAATCCATTATAAGTTCAGGTACAGATCTTTTCCCATGACCAGGTGACCCCCATACATGGCCCAAATTGCCACCCACCCTGTTAACTTGGCGCAGTTTCCATACAGATTTGATGTTCTCTTTGTAGAGTTTGTGAAGTCTTTTCCCTGGGTCTTTTCCCCTCCCAACGATTCAGTTTTTTTGGCAGATTACCCCCTGACACGATATTATATATATATATATATATATATATATATATATATATATATATATATATATATATATATATATATATATATATATATATATATATATATATATAAATACCTCAGTTAATTCTCACATTCAGGATACACAAAGTGACGTCTAATGAAAAGGTGCAAACGGGAACTAAGGTTTAGGTACATGGTTTCCTAATGAGTGTGATTCATGTCAGTATTCTTGGCACTTACAGAAGGAAAAGGTTGAGTATTTACGACAGTCCCTTCCCAATTATCCCAATCCCTAGAGATGTCGCACATATCAAACAGGGAAAGGGGAAAGAGACATTTCTTAGTTTAAAATTCAGCTGGTGATACTTTGGGTGTGGTTCTCAGGTGAACAAATGAGAAACAAGGAATAAGAAAAAAGTGCCAGCAGTTCCCTGGGAAATTCTGACATGAAAGGGATATACACGTAACATTAACTTATCTGTTGATCTATAAGCTAGGCCCGGGAAGCAAGGTAATCTTGGGAACCCAGAGGATCGGATGGTGGGCGTAAACCAAAGGAAGACTTCCCCTTTCCTTATACATTGTATAACATGATCCTTACAAAACAGAAAGTAGAGATGCGGATCATTGTCAGGGTGAAGAAAGTCTTGAGTTGATTTTCTCTTATTTTCACAACACAACGGAAGCTAGGTCAGGAAGGCACAGGAACACTGGTCCTTTTTTTACTTTCATTGATCATTGTCGGGGGGGGGGAGGTCTTGAGGTGGTTTTCCGTTATTTTCTCAACCGAAGCTAGGTTATTGATGTTCCCAAACAAGTCACCGCATATCAGGTTTAATTGAGGATTTAGCTACAATCAGAATATCAGAATATGTCTGTGTAAGTGGAACAGTATATGCTCATTCCCAAATGAGAAAGATTGTTCAAATGGGGCAATTCATTGTTTACTCAGTTAATAAATAGATATAAATGCCACATTTAGCAACACCATGAGCTTCTGAATCTTGACCTTGTAGACCGTTGGGGTCTTATAGAACAGGAAGTTTCCCCAATTGATCATTAAAACAATCCCCCTACAGATGCTCAATATTCCCTTTGTGTGGATGACTGAGCAGGTGCCCTCAGGAAATCCGCTATGCTTGGAAAATTGACCAATAGGTGTTTCTCTTGTTGACCACGTGAGTGATCACGTACCACCCGGAAACGCTGGTCATCAGTCACTTCTCCCTGACCCACTCCTCTATTCTTGACGGTCACTATGGAGACTGTGAGGGGTTACGGCTGGTTTTAGGAGCTCTGTCAATGTATTGGGTCATGGCGGGTCTCACACATTATGACACGGCTTGTTTGTGTACCTCGTTGTATATCGACCCCATGTTTCCGTTGTATATTGACCCCGTGTATTGATTCAAGTCAGAATGATCAATACAGCCTCAATATATACCGGTGCCATGGGTCCATAGTTCACAGATTGTTGTGAAAGTAAAAAGGAGAAAATAATGCTAGAGGCAATGGTATTGGTATTCTATTAGAGACAGGTCATATAATAGGAGGACATTGTTCCCTTTACCACATCCGGATTACATAGACATACCTGGTGTCCGGATCTGCAGCAGGCTGGATCCTAGAACCGGTATCCTACATCATACTGGGCATTGTCTCCTGTCCAGTCACATAATTTATGGTCATTGATTACTAGTCTGATGTATCATATTGTAAGCTGGATCCATACACTGACAATAATAATATTCAGAGATAACTAAGGAACTGTAGGAAAAGCAATGCTTTACTGAGACATACTACCTCAGTAGTAGTGAAAACAATCAATGGTCACCAGTGCACAAGGATGGAGCGAGGTGAGCACTCTGTCGCCATCTGGTGTGGGAAATATGCATTAGGCGTTGGAGGTTCCCATACTGGCTACTAGGGGACAGTACTGGGTACGGGCTAGAGACATCTGTGCTGCCTGCTGTATCCCTATGGTTGCTTGGGGACTGCCGCCAATCCTAGATAATCATTTGCTCAGTATATCTTGCACTACTCAAGACAGTATTAATGTAATGAAAAGAGGTACCTTAACACCACTGGGCAATACTGTAAGTAGTGTTTGTACAGAAGGAAGAACAGTACCTGTAGGGTATATCCGCACACCTAGAAGTGTCTAACTGTGCTGATCTCACACTTCCTCTAAGGTTTCCGCCCACTCTCTGTGAAAAAAAGATGTAGCCCTGGGATGTATCATCACGACTGGAGACACGACTAATGCCATTTATTAATTAGAAAATGTCTCTTTTCCATGACCTGTAAACATGCTGGAGGGTATGGAAGATTTGTGTGTTGTATACATGATATATGACGGCCCATAGGCACAGGGATCTGCATGCTTAAAAAGATGATACTCTGTCTCAAATAAATACTACAATATTTGAGAATGAGGAAGGGAATACCTGAAGACATAGCAATATGTTCAGGGACAACGCAGCGAAAAATAAGACATTAATGAATTGAGCTGATAAATGTTCGCATCACTGATATCAAGCTTAAAAACCCATTTGTGTTGCTCCAAAAAGTATCCCCTAATTGCCAGTAAAAACCATGACATATATTGCTATCAGTTCATCTTTATAATAGAAAAGAGAAGCAAGCCATGGACGTTTGGAGAAATGAGTCATGCAGTGTAGTTCACAGTCTCTATAGTTTAAGATGACAGGACATTACTCAGTACAAATGAATGTCATATCCAGGAACAATTACCGGTTTACAAACAAAGAATCCTTAATAACTGTGAAGGTATACGTCTTAATGTAGCGCGGGATGGGTGTAGGGGACGTTAACCAATTATGATACTGTCATCATAAGTGGCTTTTACCGAGTTAAGCCTTCAAGGGTAACAAGGTTGTTGCCATAAGGCTTTATTGCAGCTCTTGTGTGCACACCTGCATGCAAGTAGTATGCCGATATTCTTATTCCTCCATGGTCTCATGATGTAGCGATACAGTGCCATCACTATGTAGATGCACTAGGGATATAAGTTAACATGAACCTTTATGGTATGATACTCTCCTTAAAGGGTCAGGTTACTGTGAGTGATATATAAGATGACTGTGTATCTGTACCTTTATGGTAGGATAGCGTCCTTAAAAGATGACTGTGTATCTGTATCATGACACATGCCTTATGTCTGCCCCCTCTCCATGTTGCAGCTGTTCCACTCGGTGTCTGACGTACACGGCCAACATTCCACCACCCTACACCTGGTGGGAGTGGTGTGCTACTACGGCAAGCACTACTCCACCTTCTTCTTCCACTCCAAGATGAAGAAGTGGGTCTACTTCGACGATGCACATGTCAAAGAGGTAGGTTCATTGGTTACTGATAGATAATGAAGATATGTCCTGTTTAAAATAGCTCTATATCTTATTGATTAATGGTAATTGGTGCAAATAATATTAAATTTACATTGTGTATCACCTGTTACAAAGCACATGCGGGCTGTACATGCATAACCTGTATGGATGACAAAGTGGGAGGTGTTAGTTTTTCTCTACAGGTTCTATAAGCTATATTACGTCTCCTTCAGATGGGTCCTGCTTGGAACAATGTTGCCGACAAATGTTGTCGGGGACATTACCAACCACTGCTGTTACTGTATGCAAACCCTGACTGTGAACCAGTAGAGACCCACACTGCCCCTGATGTCACCACGAAACTACCAGGTTACCAACATTTCAACCAAGGTGTCAACCAAGGTAAGCATTCAAGCACACATGGAGTTAAAGGTTGATAATTACAGTAAATGAAATAATCTAAATCCAAAGATCTTAAAGTAAAGATATTGAAGCAATGAAAGAATATTGTCATTAAGAGTTGATAGTTGTTCAAATATTGCCTTGGCTATTTTACAGAAAAAAGTGGAGAGCACCGGTCAAGGCGAAAATATGTCCCCCCGTCTCACCAACAACAGTATGGGCAATATGAGTCTGGGCGTCATGCCCAAACTGCTAACCCCAATCTACGACGATCTATGACGCCAGGTCCTGAAAACAGGCATCTTGAACAACACTCAATGCCCCGTCGTGCCATCACACCCGGACCTGAGTATGGCCGATACCAAAGTGATGAGGATGAGACTGATGCACCAGCTGGTGTTGCGCACTTCAGACAGTCAAGTTATCTCATAGCTGTAGATGGGACTCCAGGGGCCCCAGGTTCAGGGGAGAAGATGCCCAGGAGTAAGACTGCAACACATGGAGGAGATCCATACTTTAGTGCACAAAGAGGAGATGTGCACGCACAAAGTCGCCCAGTGCAGAATGGAATTCACCAGACAAGGCCAAACAATCTGTATGGACAAAATACTGGCAGTCATGCTGGATTGGCTGGACAGCAAGGCTACCCACAGAGTCAATATCAAGGTCAGCCTCAAGGTCGACCTCAAGGACATACGCAGCGACCTGTACAAGGTCAGGAACGGCCTGCACAAGGTCAGCATGGCACCAATGGTCAGCAGTACCAGTATGTTGCACCTCAGACCCATCCGCCACCTGTGGCACAAAAACCAAGGACTGCTCAGCCACCCCCAAGGGAACAACATCAACAATACCAGCAACAACAACAGCAGCAGCAGCACCAACAACAACAGCAACAACAATTGCCGAAGCCATCCGAATACCAGGACTGGACGTTATCAACCAGTGAACCCTACCGCCGTCAAAATATGCCCAAAAACCCAGAACCCAAAGCTCCAGAATCCAGAGGTCCTGAACCCACGGAGACTACAGGCTTCGTCTACCCCACCTCCCCATCAAAGAATAAGACTACACCCTCTCTAGCCAAGGTCAATGAGATCCAGAGGTTAGAGAGCTTCAAGAAGGGGAAGGCGGTTGGTGCTGACGTAATTCGCTATCAGATCAGTCCCACGGAGAAGCCAACAACAAGTACCAACCCGTATGGACCTCTAGACCCTGAGGCCCTATATCCTGGACATGAAAGTGGTGTCATGCAGACCCCCAAAGGAGGTCAACCTGTTAGTGGACGTATGAGTGTGAGCCAGTCTCACCCTGCACTCAAGTCAGAGGTGGTTGCACAACAGCAGCTTCAGCAACAACAAGGACCACATACCACCAACCTGAAAAGGACAAGGTCCCTGGAAAACACAGCAGACCAGGTACCTCTAGGTGGTCAGCACCCCCCTGCAGTAGTACACCAGAGTGGGGCAGTAACCACAGGAAGGACAAGGCCCCACAGTGCAAGGCCCTTTGACAACAGTCAGCCTCCTCATCAGCAGGTCCCACCCACCACTCCCAAGTTGGGAGCCAAACGAGCGGACAATACCTACCAAGGCACAGCACAGCAGCCAGCCTCACGGCCACAGCAGCCTCATACAGACGTGGTGGACGGTAAACCACCACGGGGCACCTCCTCACGGACAGGCCCCAACTGGCAGGAAGAGGATCCATATGGCACCCTCCAGTACATCAACCGTCGGGCTGTGGAGAGTGTTCTCACCTACCAGCACCAGAAGCCTGGTGGTAACACATCATCCAGGGTACGGACACTGAGCCAAGGTGGACCTGGGTCAGTGGGCAGCAGGAGCAGTAACAGTAGCTTGGAGTCTGCCACTGAGCAGCTCGCCCGGGCTGCTGGGGCGCTCCCTCCCCGGCCTGCTCTCCCTGAGGCTCTGAGGGTGGAGATCCCTGGTGACAATGTGTCTCTGGGTTCTCACAAGGACTCTGGCTACAGGAGTGGCAGTAGTGGTGGTGGTGGTGACAGGAACAGTGCCAGCTCCATGAGTAGTGTGTCTGTGGACTCTCCAGGCTCCACTCATGTCCCTTACCAACAGCAGAGGGAGCAGATGGGACATAGGGGGCAATATGGACAGCCACAGCATCCACAGCTACAACAAACTATGGCATATGCCAACCCTGAGACAAAATCACACTCCTCTACCGACAGTCTGAGCTCTGGTCAGTCTGGTCAAAGTTATGCTACCGTAAGGGCGGCACATGGACAACCGCCACAACAAGTAATCCCACCACACCCCCAACAACAGCCACCCCAGCCACCAAGGCAGCAACAACAGCAGCCACCCTTAGCCACACAACAACAACGCCCCAACCAATACCAGCAACAACAACAACAACAACCCCAGTATTCTAACCAACAGTACCCCATCCCTACTTCCCAATACCAGAGCCAACAACAACAGCACCCACAACATCAGGTCTCCCATGTAAATCCCTATGCCCACCGACAGCCTGATGCTCCCAGTCGGGGTGCAGCAGGATCACGGGCTCCTGGTGGGCAGCGTTCCCATCCACCCCCTGCTGAGGACCCTCAGAGTGTAATCTTCAAGGCCGAGACTCTTATGGAGGAGCTAAACCAGAAGGAGAAGGTTGGAGACCTCCCAGCTGCAATGGCAGTCTGCACGCAGGCAATTAGTGAGTAACTTTTATCTCTCCTCCAATTATATGGATTAGTTGGTCTTGAACTATTTATGGGCAACTAAATAATTTTAATGATGTTAAAGGTGCTAACTTTTTGGTAATGATGCCATTAACTTTTCTTTGCCACAGTGCAGAAAACCTAAGTTTTAGAAGTTTGAGTTACAAGCTTCTTGTGTTTAAGCAACGATTCGCAGAAGTAGATGAGCTATCGCCTGCCATTACTGAATAACATAAATATCAAAGAATTTTTTTTATTAAATTTGGGTCCACTCTTGAAGGACAAGTAATCTCAAGCACATGGAATAAGAGTCACGTTATTGAAGTTAGTCTTTTTTTGGGTGTGCAGAAATGTCCCTTTTCCTGCTTCTGTAGAAAGTAATGCATTTTCGCTGGGTCTCTGCACTACCTTACTTAAATTATATTTCGTGGAATGTCTGCTTTTCGTCAAAGAGAGAGTAGCATGTATGAATCAATTATGAATAATTAATGGGGAAAAAATGAAATGGATGGATCAGTTATATGCATCCATAAATGTTTTGCTCGCATACTTTACAAAAAATTGTCATTTGACTATTTTTTGCAGACTGCCTCCAACAGGCCATCAACAACCCCAACACTAACTCAGAGATCAAGGCTTACCTGAGGATGAAGCACAACACATGCCTGCTGCGTTCACGGTCACTGCATGTACGACTTACCGCCAGCCATGAGTCTGTTAGTGCCTCAGACCTGTCTGCTGAGGACCATGGCAGGTGAGTTTCTCCATCCTCTTTGCACTAGTAATATCCTATAAATAACGATAGAGTTAGGTTATATTTTTGGCATGCTTGCAATGAATAATCTTTGACGGTATATTTTGTTTTCGCTACTTTAACATGAAATCTCTTAATATGTAGTAGAGGACATGGGTATAACTTGAAAACTTACACAGATGAAACGTACATTGAGGGTTACATGTTTCTTTACAGTATTAGCTCCCAGAGTACAGACGGTGATGTTCGAGACCTGATTGACTCCCCACAACACAGGAACCACCAGGCCTACCACCATTATCCAGGCGGCCAGCAATTCCCAGCCCCAGGTAGTGCAGCCTATGAACACCAGTACTCCTCTGACTCTGGCTACAGTTCTCATAGTATGGAAGTCACTCAACAACAACTCCACATGCCACACTCCTACACTGATGGAGCCATTGCTGACCACAGGCACCAGAAACAACAACAGCAACAGGGCAACCCAAGTAGGGACTGGAATGCAAAAGGTTCAGCAATCCAGCAGAAGCACGGGCAGACATATGAGGACAATGAAAGTAATAACAAGACCATAGAGATGTATGCGACTCTGCCCAGAAAGCGCACTCCGAAAACAAAAATGTTGCCGGCCATGCCGGTGAGAGCAGATAAAGATAAGGAGGCTGAGGTATACCAGGTGTACCTCCAGAGGCAGAAGGAGGCAGCGCACCAGAGGCAACAGGAGGGTTTGGCACCCCAGGGTCAACACCAACACCAACAAGGTTATGCCCCACCACCACAGCAACAACAGCAGCCAGCACAGCACGTGAGGCAGACCAGTAACAGTGGTAAGATGAACAAGGAGCAGATCAAGCATCTCCTCATCCACGACTTCATGGCACGGAAAGAAGGCAAGGTTAAGGACGATGTCCAACCTCAGGTCCAACCAGAAGCCAAACAGGAGCATAACCGTATCAGGCACATGCTGACCAGTGAATTGTCCCACCAGATGAAGGGGGTGAGCATTAAGGACGCCAAGCGAGCCCAATCGGAGATGAATCTTCACCAAGTAGACCAGGTGGACTACCACCACCACCAGCAACAGAAGCAGCAACCAGGGGACTATGGACAGCATGAGTACCCAGCACGAGGTTACATGGTGCACCCAGACTCTAGGCAGAATGAAGTACCAGCAGGTGTCTACCATAGCAGGGAAAGCAGCTGTAGCTCTACCACCACCATCAAAGCACACAGTAGAGAGAACAGTCTCTCCTCTCCTCCACTGTCCCCAAAACAGTGCTACTCTGCAGCTCCAGCACCTGATGGTCAGCATCCCGCATGGCGAGGAGCAGCTCCACCACAGCAGCAGGGCTTCGTCATAGACCGTGACAACAACCCACCCAAGCCCTCCATGATCGGCAAGTTGGACAAGATGCACCAACAGCAGGCCCATCACCAACAGCAGGCCCATCACCAACAGCAACAACAGCAGTGGGTGCACCAACCAGGTAGGGATACATTTCTTTTAACTAGATACTTAAATTGACTAATTTTGAGATGACATCTAAGCCTCCCAAATGACGATTACTTCTAAACTGTATATTTACACTGTACACTTATTCATGTATAATTTATGATAAAACCATACCCTGTGTTTATTCCCCCTTTCTTTTTGTATTCAGTATGAAATATTAATATGTCAATACGTTTCCCTATTGCTGCTTTAGTTGGTAAGCCAACAGGCGTTCCCGGCGGTGAATGACCAAACAAAAGGCCCTCATAAATGGACGTCTTATCAGAGCATAGCACACCTATAGTAAACAGAATCCCCTTTCCACAAGAAGCAGATCGAGTGCCCATTATGTGTGCAGGTGGTTTCTGAGGCCCCCCAAGGAGGACCTGAGGGGGGCACATCTGGCCAATCTCAGCCACTGATGATGGCTTTTGTCATATATGCTGCATTGTCTCAGCACCTGTACATGTCGCCAAGAGAACCAGCTTAATGCCGTGGTCTCTACGTATATATCGAGCATGTCTCACCCTCCCACCCCCTGCCTATAGGGATAGACTACACCCACGTATACACATAAACATTGGCTTTTATATGAGATATTCAGTGCCGTATAATCAACTCCTATGAAATTCAATCACAACAGGACAAGAAATGAATAAAGATAAGCCCTAAATACAAAATAATCCCATCCGGTTTAACAGTCCACTTCCCTCTTGTCAACCCTGTAGCCTGCAGCCACGCCATCCCTAGTTCTCCTACCTTGATAGGCGACAGGGACTAATACAATTTGACCACTGGGGGGACGTATGAGGCTCAGGTTGTTTAAGCCATTTGGCCACGGCCCTATCGGGGCGGATCAGGTTGGTGTGACCGTGCCGGGACATGGATAGGGGCCGCCGACCGATCACCGCCATGCCATCTATATGTACAGGCAGCCCAAACACACCAGATTGGACAGGGGTTTCACAGAGGAGGAGGAGGAGGAGGAGGGAAGGGTGTTTTGGTGGCGATAGGGTCATGTATGTTAGGCTCCAGGATAACCTACACTGCCATAAATTGTGGATCACAATCAGATCATGTCTATCAGAATCTTCATAAATGGTCCATTGACAGTCCCATGGCTAGCATTGATCATTATGGCGTTCGCGTAGTAATATAAACGTGTTTTAAATGAAGGTTAGGTTATGGCAGAGCAGCTGTGTAGAAAAAAAAGATGAGGGACTAAAAATGATATTGGTGAGGTCACTGATGGGAGGTGATAGTGGTCGATTGAGTGTCTGGGTGTGATATGATATTGGGTAGGTTGGAAGATGTGTAGTTGGGGCCTATTGATCCACCCAGAAGTAGATTCTTTGGTAGCTGATATGTAATACCGGTATGTAGTCACTAAAGGCATTCATTGACTGTGAGTAGTATCGGAATCTATACTACCGTTAGTGTTGAAGTAGTATAGGGGAAAAGGGACCCGTGGCTGCGTTTGAGTAGTATAGGGAAAATGGGCCTACATAGGCATAAGAGTAGTATATGAAAAGTAAACTATTGTGAGTAGTGTAGGAAAAGTAGACATATAGACAGCTCGGAGAAGTATTTTAAAAAAAAAATACTGGTAAGGCTATAGTGTGAGTATGTATGTATAGTGTGAATAGAAACTCAAAAGCCATAGTAGTATCCCTTTATGCACAGGAGCTCCAGAGAAAAAAAAATTGTTGGCAGCATTTCGGGATAAAAGAGAAAGGAGCGCAATATGATGCAGTATTTATTTGTATGTTTATGGTAGGTACATCATCAGATATACTAAACAAGTAAAACTAACGATACTCATGAAATTGAAAAGTGATTTCTTTTGGTCAATGCAAAAACACAATACATGAAGGACGAATGTAAGTGTACTGGAGAAAGATAAACCAAAAATAAGCCGCCGGTGCTTTGTTAACGAGAGACCTGTGGCATGGAGGTGAGACACCGGGAGGGGTCTGTAGGGAGGGCCGGCGGCACATAGATGGGTTAACAAGGGCTAATTGGTGGACAGGCCGGACTCCCACACGTACTACCTGACCACCTGAATGGCGCCCTAATGAGTTCTCCACCATGTTGTCATGGTAACTAGCACCTCCCGACCTCTCCTCCTAGGTAGAAGACATCGTAATGCAGCCTCATGGTGGTGTTTTCTTGTTGTGTGTGGGTTCTTAAGTGGGATATAGGGAGTTACCTGCATGTAGCCACCACCTCCACCTGGCAATGTACAATACACGTACCATTAACTGTCCCATCCCCTCGATCCGACCACGAAATATTTGACCAACCGCCTTTACAATGGTTAAGTATAAGAGAAGTTCATAATCATATGATAAAGGAATTACACACAGGAACTATATACAAATTAAAAAAAAATATATGCACATAGTGCACCATCTAAAGTCTTTAATTGTCCAAAAGGTTAAAGCCTTTCGAGCCTTTCTGAACAAATGTGAAGGGGAAAATGCTGTACTCTGTCGACTCTGCACAGAGCTTAACATTCATATTATGTTAAATAAAGCCTCAGTAGCTTTCGCAGAATATATAAACTGCATAGAATATGAGATGCCTCCTCACACCGATAAGGGGTTGGGGACATAGTCCTGTCCCCTTTCCTTACTCAGTGCAACTTTTAGCAAAGGCAAAAGAAGGAAATCAAGAAGAGAGCAGGTTTTGAAGGCTGTCAGCTTTCGGTGAGCTAAATGTCAGCAATCAGATTCGGACTGCAGGTGGCAGGCCGTGCGCTGATTGGCCACACCTCAGACCGGAAGTAGGCTAAAAAGGCAGATGTGTACTGGGTAGAGAAGTGTATTGGGTAGAGAAGCATGGTCCCACCAAGCCTCTGGTACAATCTTCTCTGGACTCATTCAACAGATGCTACTTGGGCCAGCATACAGGGTTATGATGTAACACTCAGCTTGTGACGTCACACCCCGCACCATAACTTTAAAAGTATTTGTAATAACTTATTAGGCTATATCGAAGATAAGGCCTGCAATTAGTGGAGTGCTCAGGTAAATCTATACATACCCTATCAGTATCACTCCTACACCCTCTGCCCACCTACTCCTACACCCTCGGTACACCCTGCATCTCACTCCTATACCCCTACACTCCTACTGCATTGTATGTTTTAATACTTTACAATGGGACAACCTAGCCTGAGACTGAGTCCAAACATGGTCAATGCATGCAAGCCACAACACTGCCTTCTTTTGACAATACCCAGTGCCTTTAACGATGGAAGCCCACATAAAAACACAGTGCATTAATGCATTATGCCCATTGGTCGTCATGATGCATGAATGCAGCCCTGCTGAGTAACTCCCCCCTACTGCACATATGTTATCCGGTGGAACAACCTGCCACCCCTCCTGTACCATGACCTCTATAAGTGGACTTGTCCACTCTCTGTCACTTCCTGTATATGTAAACATAAACAATCTCGTCATGACACACTAAAAACTTCAGTTTGAGACCTTTAATCAAAATTCTGAATCGACAATGTTTTTAAATGTTCTTTTATGCCACATATGCATTTGTTTGCCATTTTTATGACGACTTTTTAAATAGCAGAATTCGGCCATGTTTTTTTTCCCACAATATATGATGGAAAACCATAACCTGATTCCTGACATGGTCATTTCAAGGCTCCAGCACAATCTTCATTGGATGCTGTACTTAAAACCTGTTTGGGGCCAGCATACAGTGTTATGATGAAACAGATAGATTATGACGTCACAGCTGGCCCTATAACTTAAAAAGAGTTGTCTAACCAAAGTAGCCTGGGACAGCGTCTTAGTACCTCGGTATATGGAGAAGCTGCTGTGGGCAGTACTGTCTGTTTCACTCATCGACACTGACAGATTCACCACCAGAGGGACGCCCGTGTCACATGACAGACACCAGCGTCCATTAGTGAGCGGCGTTTCCGGTTCCGATTGTATCAATAGCCTTAATGCGTTGCATGATCATGCGTCTCCGGCTGAAGCGATAATACTGCCCCCCCCCCTCCGTCCACTCTGTGATGTTCTTATCTTCCTTGTAATCTGCCTTCGTTAATCATGTTTGCTGCTCCTCTCCGCCCTTGTCGCATCTTCCTTCCTGCTTACTAAGTGCCCATGCAGAGTATTTTCACCCAGTGCCCCCGCCCCCCCCCCCCTCACCACTGACATATTCGTACTAATATATAGTGCTATATTCTATCTGTTCCTCAGGATACTTGTTGCTAGTTTTTAGACATAACAATATCATTATTTGATTTTATCCGTCATGTTATGGAGAATATAGAGAAATCACCGCTTAACAGCTAGCAATGCCCCCCGCAACGCCGGGGGCGTCAGTCATCCGCCTGTCACCATTCTTATCGGTCTCTGTATCAGAACAGTTATAATTAATGCTCGGATCCAAGGAGTGATTCCCCATAAGGATCTGTGATGGGGAGACACCTCCACGATGGAGGCAGTGCCTTATTGCTATTAGCTGGTTCTGCCGTCTCCTGACTCACCTCTGTGGGGGATGAAGATCACGATTAATCAGCCCATAAAAGGCCGGTGAGCTGCTCGGGGGAAGAGCTTAATGAAGGTCTTTGTGAGCTGTTTCCTCTCACTTCCTTAGACAAAGAAGCAACCCTCCATGCAATTGCCTGCCCTCTGATTGCCTGGCGGGCAGAGGCTTTCGCCTTGTGGGTTATCAGTGTGTGGCTGAACCCCCATCTCTGAGCTGCTCCCCACCCCATGCCACCCTCACGGACAGTGAGTAATGATCCTGGGGTGCATAGGTTAACGTGCCTGCAGGCGGGAGGGGATGATTTGACAGTACCTGCAGGTGTTTGCTGGTTACACATTCCGTCAGATCTGTTTACTCACAACTACAAACCCTCTGACACGGTGAGTTGCTCGTCCTGTAGATTTGTTTAATGGTACCAAGACCTATTAAAATGTGAAACCTATAGTAAAGGGACCCAGTCTCTGTGTCAATCATGCGTAAAAGTGTAGTAGAAATACCGACTTTCGGTCTTTCCAGCATCGAGCATATCCCATAGAGTTGTGTAGGTAAATGTTACAGCGGCTAATGATCGACCATTGTTGGTTTGTTGTTTGTTGTAATAAAGGCGTAAGGTACCCCAGTAGGATGTTCCAGACGCGACCTTTAAGACATTGTGTACAACTGATATTGGGAGAGCTATAAGTCAGTCAGAGGGTACAGTTGTTGGTCAGCCACCCTGTCAGCCTACCCCTAGGTGGTCTGCAGGATGGATATTGACCAGTCCTAACACATGCTGACACTCTGCCCTTAGCCTCGTGCCCTCAGGTCCTCGCCACACTTATAACCCCAGCCCCATCTTGTGATGGGGCAGGGGTTGATGTGTCCCCTGGAACTGTCCCAGCTCCAGAGTACATGATCTATGCCGCATTCTCTCAGTGATGAAAAATCTGTTTAATTGGCAAACTTTTCCTGGGTTGGAATAAGTTCTGGTCCACATACCCGATGTATTTAAAAAAAAAAAAAACATAAAAAAAAACCACCACACTGGCACATCACTTGTCAAGAATGGTGTTGTCAAGGCTGTTGTATTTTGTATACTACCTGTCAAGGGGAAGGTTAATCTCATTGACCTCAATCCACTCCTCTGGGGAGCAATCCCCGACACCTGCCACTGTCCTGCTTAACCCTCCACCAGCGGGTGGTGCCATCAGATGGAGTGGAGTGCCCCTGGTGGACCACCTGTTACTAAGCTTGTCACCAGGGCTCAAGTCTTACTTTGGCTGATAACTTTGTCCTTCTGTGGGTTGGCGTAGGGAGAACAAACACCGCTACCTCACGTGTGTGGAAAAGGAGGGCCCACGCCTTCACCTGACTAATGTGAGACTCCCTGTAGTGAAGCTGGTGTAATTGTCACAAACACTTAGAGCTGCTCAGAGCAACTCACTGTGGCCCCAGTCTAGCGGCTAGTGACCTTCATTTTTAAACAAGGACACCTTTCTTTCTGAGTAAAGAATCACCTGGATTCAATACAGGAGCCATTCGCTCATTCCTCAAAGATGATAGCAGCTGGGTGAATGGTGGGAAATTATGTGTTCCATGATATTAATTTGGATGGAGATGCTATGGTGAGATGTACAAATGTATTTTACTGCTCCCGTGTGAGCCAACACTAAGTTTCTAAGGCTTAAATCCGCGGGACCACTTCCCACTGTTAATGAGAGACATATATCACGTCACTAAATGTCCTATATATGGTGGTAGGAGAAGGCGATTAGAAAACAGTATACAGGGAATCCCTTTACAGACTGTACGACCTCAGTAATGAAGAGGGTGACTTATGGCTTCCTCTTAGTGGCACGTTGTGACACAAACTGGTAGTTCTGTGCGTGATAGAGCCCTCCACATGGCCATCGTTACCCCCACATTATAGCCAGATAGCTGTTTATGGCGCCTTATACTACCCCATAAGAATGTGCACAATGGGAGGGTATCATACCTATGTTTGGTAGTGTAACGCCACACTTCTAGCTGTGATTTCTCTTCTGTAAATAGGTTGTGTACTGCTCCAGCCCCAGCCCTCTAAGTGGTGAATTCCCAGACACCTGATGTCGGAGGAAATTAATTTTGTTACGCACCATAGACTCGTGTACTTCCCCAGCTGCGATGGATGAGGATCCAGGTGCTAAATTCCCAGACAGTTTTCGAGGAAATTAATTTGTGCGACGTATATGTTGGTTATAATTGAATGTATACAATTTAGCTACATTGCATAGCTCGCTGGTCAACCAACATTAAGGTGTCCTCATTCAAAATGAAGTTAAAGAAAGGCATGCGGTCAACTGAAACAAGTCTCAACAGATTATGTAAAACAATCCAGGAATGCCTCTCAAGTCACTCCATACGATTACCAGCGGGGAATGATTTCTCATGATGAAGGTTGATAACTGTCAGTGCGTTTTAGAAGAGACAAATGAATCCGATTGCCATAACTACATCACTTTGACAGCCTCGTGCCTGTTGTAACTGATTATGGTTAATGGTCTGCCAGGAATTGGCCAATGCTGTTGGGCAACACAAAAAGAGAACTACTGGTATGAAGCAGGAGAAATGGCTCCGGGAGACAAAAGTGTTCCTACAATGGATAGCAATCATAGCATGGTGCTGGCTACCGATAGTAGTAATTTGTCGTGGGAAATGAGATTGCTGCACCCGCTAACTATCTCAGTGGGTGGTCGGTCGACATCTTTGCAGCTATATAAAACACTCCCAGCAATCATGCATTCTCCTCCTGTAATGGTTGAAAGCCTATCCACGGTGTTCACTCTGGTCTGTGTGAGAATATAGGAGATTCCGATATTAATATAAATGGTGAACTGAAATGGGCATCCCTCAGTTTAGTGTTAAGGATGCTAGACGGCAGGTCCAAAGGCCATGCTGAGTAGACTGGTGATCAGTTTTGATTATAACCATTGCTGTGACAGCATCAGTTAACTTCCACCAGTGTGCTAAGTAGCTGTCACATTTTACCCAACTGGTGTGCCGTGTGATTCCCTCTAAAAACTCCACAGCTATTTGTCAGTATGGTACAGGTCGGAGGTACAGTATTGAGTAGTGCTAAAGTGTGGAACTAATAAGATGACTGTGACCAGCATGTGGTTTCACAGCACAAACTGTACCAATAGTAACCTGTATTCCAATGTGCTCACATGGCTGTGTGTTGAATTCTTTATCTCCATAGTGATTTCGGAGGAATATTGTCCACTACTAACACTCATTTACTTTACGATTTTGCAATCGATACTTGACTATTTAGTTTACGACACAGCCTATATTGCTAGTGGGGTATGTTTGGATATCTAAAATTGGGACGTTTCCGTAGGGAATGACCTCAGGTCGATAGGTTGAGATTGTGGATTCGCCCCGCTGGACAAGTCTTTAATAAAGCTGTCAAACTGCTCAGGTTGATATGGGGGTGGGCCTACCACATCTCCAGGGAAGATATGGTTACCATGTCACTATAAGATCGCCACTTTAAATCTCCATCTTAGCCGTCCAGCCACCACCTATATCATATACAATCGCATCTCTACTTCCATAGCCAACGCCATTGAATCAAGTTACTCGTAAATGTATCTACTTCCATTTATAAACTCAGCCTGCTGAGATGAGGACCGAGGAATACAAAATGTATATGTCAAAAGACACAATGAAGTGTGGAACCATAAGCAGCCGTATATACCATACTATGTGACACGAGCAGGATGAAATATTCAAAGATGTCTCATTATGTTGTAGGTGTTGGATGGCAAGCCGCTGGAGCAGTCACTAAACCTGCTGGGATCCGTAAAAGTGTGTCTCACACTCAGCTGCCCATGTATGACAATGGTGAGTGGAACTTTACTCATTTCCTTTGTTATGCACCTTTTCCAGCTCCTATCTGTAATCCTTTTGTATGTAGTTTGATTTAAAAAGAAAAAGTCAATGCACTTAATCGAAGAATTCTACTATATGGTAGGAAGAATCTATCGTAGATGGAGTGTTATATGAACGTATATATTGTATTATATTTGTAATGCTCAGCAGTATAAGAACAATGTAAATACAATCTATTCAAATTAGCAAGTTTAAAGTAAGCATGTGATGGGTTTCCTTTGGTTTCTGCCATTTTCTTTTCTCTTGTACCTAAGTGTCAGAATACGAGCATGGGGAATGCCACCTCTTCTTTGATGGGGACCTACAAGGTTATGAGGGCTACTGAGGTTAAGGTTTAGGGTTCACTGAGGTCATCTAACGCATGTGTTGGTCCGTAGAGTGACGTTCTACATCTCGTCACCTGCGGCCACCCCTCCCCCACCTACCCCCGCCTCAATCCCTCTACAATTTTGAGAACATCAGGTTTTGGCATGTAAGACATCTCAAGTCACTCGCCATCCATATCCTTGTACCAAAAACCGTAATCAGGTCAAAGCCAGGAGCAACCCCTACACTTTAGACACATACAATGTAAATACGATATCATGCCTCTAAAAACCTCCAAAGGGAATATACGACAACAAATCTGAACAGAAAGAAGGAAAAAAAGCTAGCGCGATAAATATGGTACTAACTTTGCTCAGCGTCTACTAACATTGTATAGAGCAACAGAACGGAAATAACACCTGGTGGCCGGAGTTGGAATTAACGCTGACCTATCTACTAGGGGGCATTCTGCCATGTTGGTTATTGATAATGTTTAGAACTGAACGAAGATGTTAGCACAGAAGCTGTATAGAATACAAAATTTCAAAACTCAGACTGCCCCCTATTTTAATTACTGGACTTTGGTTAGTTCCTAATCAGACTGAGACAAAGACTTTCTACATGTAAGAATTGCATTTAATAGTTATCAGGGTGGCTCCCTCCTCTGCTCGAATATAGGGATTTCCCCCCCTCGAACACACATTACATGAATCAAACATAAGATAACGTTAGCTAACAAAGACGTCGTTGTTTCTTTCTCTTTTTGATCCCTGTGGTACCCCCTTCGTGTGGCTGGTCGTGTCCGCGTGTCCATGCTTTGGTCCACCCTTCATGCATCCTCCTTCATGGTGTTGGTGCCCTTCACAGCCCTACTACAACAATCCTCAATACATGCACCCATATGTACAGGACAAGCTGAGTGGACTGCCAGGTCTGAGGGGGATGTAAGTAACCAATGAGCATCCAGATTACATCTGACGTGTGGCTCGCTGAGCGGTCGGCTAGGGCTGAGGACCTCGTGGCCTGTCACGTGGGATCCTTGTAGAGAATTAATCGTTTGGGGTGCATGCCCCGGGCAACTATTGCTTTTTCCATTTTGGCCACGCTATTACACAGCACCAAATTCAACCATCATATTTATACATAGTATGATTGATATTCAAAACATTTATGACCCTCCAGTATTATTCTGATTGCATAGTTCCCCAGTAACATCTGCCCCTGCCAAAGGGATTTAGTGTCATAAATATTGTATTATCAGAAAGTAGCAGTCTGGGAAAAGCCTAACTCGAACAAAATACACTGAAGTGGCAGCATAAAGAGGGATCATGTAATACTCACATCTATGTGAGAAACAGTTCCAGTTGTCCACAAATGCTAATTTATGGGTCGGCAATACGACTAATTATACCTGCTCTTTCCGTGGGTATGTATACACGAGCCATTCAGAGTTGCTCAGCCTATGAGGCGACCGCCAGCCACCCACACCCCTGTTATCACTGTTGTTATCATTGTGTCGTGCTAGTGTAGCCCTGTCTGTCCATCCTGTGGCCATGGTGCCTGCAGCCTTGATAATGCTACCTGCCTGCCCTTTTAGTGTTTTCTACCTACCCTGTGTTAGTAGTGTGGGATGTGTTTTACGAACTCCTCCTTAGCTTTGTACACTGCAGATTGCATGGAAGCATCTTTCTATTTTAATGTGATCATAAGAGAAACCAATAGATTGAACAGAATCTGCTAATAACATCACAATATTTACATACCGATACTGTTACAGGAAGAAGTACGTTGAATTCAAAGCCATGTATCATGTGAACGTTTCAAACACTCCTGTTAGTAGCTTTTTGTGTGTGGTCAGATTGAGAGCTTTCTAACACAGTTTCCGCTTTAGACGTGTCAGTTCATTGTACATATTTTATGCGGTAGTCACTCTAACCCACTAGGTGGAAGTAGCAATTAGAATGCAGGATAAAAAAACTAAAGCTTTCTGCTCAAAATGATAATGCCCTACTGCAATTGAACTAAACATCTTTTCACAAACAGAATGCCCTCTGCTGCGTATTATGATATGAAACGTTACACTACATTGAATAATGACATTATTAGATAGACATTTTTAGGTTCTTTTCAATATAATCCCTTTGTTCCATATGTAGGTTATGAGATAGCTAAGAGGGTTTGGAGATTACACTGCATCTCACATGATGAGGGCCTGGTTTTGACAGGCCTGGTTTACTGGGTCAGCTAGCTTACTTCTACCTACACGGGTAGCATCTTGGTTCTTTGGATGGGCGGTGGATGATGGGTTTCAGAGAGGGATTGCTTATATCTGTTTGTGGCAGAGTGCTACAGTTCATTCCTCCTGTAGCTTCGTGCTCAACTCTGTCTATTAAGTCGGCAGGGATTAGGACAGCCTTACTGCCTATAGCAATAACTATATATGTGAAGGTAACATGGGAGAGTTATATTGGAGAAATGAGGGGGTAGTGCATTAGAGCGGCAATATAGGTCGCTGTATATCGTTATGAGTTTTCCAGGGCAGCATAATTTAGGATGTTGTCTGAAATATATAGTCTAATCCAACCCTGAATATACACACACAACATAACCACTATGTGGGTACAAGATTCGACCCATATCTCCATCTCGATGTGCCTCTACCTCTACTGTCACCAGGTCAGGTTGTTCTGAAAATGGAACTGGAACCAGCAGATTAACTCTGCATGCCCATGCTGTAGGAAGAATCCATGTGCAGCTTGGTCCGCACCTGGGACGCAGTGTTGTCAAAGGAACCCACGCTTGGTGCCATTGTGGCTGGTTTGGTAATGGGCTTGTTGAGGACAGTGAGGAGGGTGGCAGTGAGCTGGTTAATTAGTACCCTCCCCCACCACCCCCTTTTCATATAGTGGGCAGAATCATCACATCGTGGGTGTGGGTCTAATCTGCAGGGTGATGGCTGACAGAGATGGGAGGACAGGGTTCTGATTACTTGTCCTTCCAACCAGAAAAGAAAACACATATCGGCGACGTGGGCTAAATGGGAGGTGTGGACCGACATGTAGGCTGGGCCTGAGAATGCTCTTATGCACATCGGTGTTGGGATTGTTGCATCAGCTATTGGGAAGGGTTCTTCACTGTCAATTTTCTGTAAGCTCTGCAGTTTCTATGATTCAATCCAGGGAAAATGTCAAACGTTTATGGCACTACTAAGTAAACCTAAGGTCATGCCCAGCTTAAAACATTTTAATGGCACAAAAAAGCATTACTTAAGTTCAAAGGGAACTCCATCAACCCATAAAGCTTCTAGGCATTCTATTATCCCTATCTCCAACGGAATATTACTGGACGCGATGGAGACATGAGTCCGGCCTACGATAGGAGCTTCCTATGACCACCCACCCCGGTCTCTAGTCCATAAGACTGCACAGCCCTTAGGAACCACTTACCCTAAGCTGATGGATTACACTGCACCAACACCCGCTATTGGCGAATAAGGAAAGCTTCGGTCAATGGCCGGCCGCACGAGGGGATGCCATGTTCCTATAATGTGACACCAATGGCTTCAGATTACTTTGGCAATTAGTATTTATCTTCTCATAACTGGGCCTTCATTACCCCAGGGCGTCGTATTTACATTTTAATTCACAAAAAAATAGTTCAAATCAGGAGTACCAGCAGAACAATTAATAGTGCCAGGGAACACGGATGGAAGTCTTCAGGGATTTCCCTGATTTCAGGGATTTTCAAGTCTCAAAGCCCTATACTTTTTATATACAAAATCAATATTTAGATGGGTTCTTATGGAGCATTTCAGGGATTTTTGGCCTCGGTGACTTTCATCCCTGCAGGGAAACACATTACATTTCATGTGGCTTCTTGAGTGGCTTCAGTAAAAAGAACCCCAGTTGGATTCGGTCCGGCCCGTCCTCTGTAGTTGAAGCGTACATTCATTGGGATCGTTGGGGGTTGTTAGTGTCTGAATACTGTAGTAGTGCGTTCTGTAAAAGGAGGGGTAGGGAGGGGTATCCTGATCCATGGTTAAGGAGGTAACAATGGATGGATTCTCGAACCGCAGCCCCTCAGACTTCGCAGTTAAGTCCTAGATAATGAAAACAATTACAATGTGAAATCCCCCTCAGGGTATTTTGGAATGTCAAATCTTTTTTTCTGCTTTGTCATTCTTGTTGTCACTTGGTGATTGTATTTTCTTCCCTTTGGTTTTTGGGCATGCTGCTATGTTGTGTTGGAATAAGGCAGTCACTCATTACATGTACCATTATTCACCTGTAATTTGACATAACTAGATATTAAAGTCAATTGACATGTAGTTACAGTCTTTGATGTCCAGAGTATTATATGAATCTACTTCCAATGATTAGATGACATTTAATTTTGACACATTTATTGTTTTTGCAGGTAACCAATACAGAGGGAGTGCCCCAGGTTATGGCCGCAGAGATGATCGGCCAAGACCCCGTTGAGTTTGACTGTGATGAACAGTTTCCTCCTCCACCACCAGAGATGTTGCACTTTGATGATGACGAGCCACTCCCTCCTCCACCCCCTGAGCTGCTCCTAGACCAACACGAGCCTCCAGAGACTAAAACAACCAAACCTGTGATTCCATCTAAACCCAAACCGCCACCCAAGCCAGTTCAAAACAAGGCTGTGGGAAAAACAACAGGCAATGGATGTAGTCAGCAACAACAGCGATCACAAACCCCACAATTACAGCATTCAGTCTCAGAGCCTGTATCTCTCACCCAACATGCAACTGAACCAGCCACAGATAAGCCTTCAGGTAAGCGGACTAGTAGTGTAAGTGCACTGGTGGCTAACATTGAAGGCAGTGGCAGCAACACGATGGCAATTCACAGGAAGCCACCGCATCCTAAGATGAAGGCACAACAAACAAACTCCACCTTTAGCACCTTCTTTGCCCCACCAGATGATGCTAACAGTGGGGACCGCTCTAGTCTCTCCTCAGTGGACAGTAACTCTCTGAATGGCCTGCCGCCCAATGGGAGGGTGACCAGGGCCTTTGAGTCTGACAGTAGTTCATGTCAGGCGTCCACAGGTAGCAATATGAGTACCACGGACTGTGAACCGGGTGCTGAACACACGAGGCAGCAGCCCAAGAGGCCCAGGTCAGCAATGAAGAAGAAGCGTGAGGGCAGACAGAGGAGGAAGAGTGTGACCTTCTCTGACGATGTGGCTCTGGTGGTGGACCAGGAGGAGGTCGCACAGAGCCAAGCTATAGACTATATTCAGTATGTATCCAAGGTACTGGAGCAAAGCAAACGGCCTAAGAGCCTTGGCCCGCCAATGGGTCAGAATCACGACCGGACCAAGGTGTCCACCGATAGCCAAGTGGGCGGGTCTGGGGGAGAGCCCGACATCATAGACCCGGCCTTCCCTAACGGCTACGACTCAGACTTTGACGAGGACACTGCTTCCTCTGCCAGCAGTACAGACGGTGGGGATGCCGCACAGACTCGCTGTAGTCTGTGTAGTAAAAAGGTGGTGGAAATTGACCAACTCTACTGTGTTAACTGTAAACTCTACATGTCCAGGTTCCAACCCACCAACACAGAAGGCTCCCCAGCGTCCTGACGTCAGTGACGTTATAATAACGTCATATTGACGCCAATGACGCAATATGCCCGTCTGCAGGCAGAGGGCGCAGTAGTAGTCAGTAGAAGAAGGCCGTTATATATGATAAAGTGCAATGTGGACTCAAACTCAATTATGAGGTGTAAATAGTTTTGATGAACATGAACACGTTTTTACACATATATTCTTTTGTTGCCTAGCAACTAACTCCAAGCTAAAGTATGTTGACCTTTCCAGACTTGGAATAAATCTTAATCAACTAATGTAAGTTAGACGTTGATCAAATTGTTCTATTATGAATCAAATGACTGATACAGATATAATGAGTTAGAATCAGTGACACATATTCACCACATTATGAAAGCTGGGGGACAAGATCAGTATTGTCAGTAATCATGATAATGTGAGTGAGTGTTCTCAGATGACTCCTCTTGTGTTTGAACATGTTGAATATCTTGTGTTTATTTGACCAGTGCGAAAACGTCCAGATCAGTGAGCCTAGGTCACCCTGTGTAGTCCCACTGCCTGTGGTGTGCAGCACTGCAGCAGTGTGCCTACAGCCTACAGTGGTGATGGTGTTGTAAGCTGTGGCCTTATGTCCACACCTTCAGCACACCCACAGCGTAGGTGTGATGTGGCTGTAGACGTCCAGGGCCGGACAGCAGGCGGTCTCACCCACCCCTGCACGATCCGCGCCCCTCTGTGCCTTTATCGCGACCCGTCTTGGAGATGGTTACCTTGACCTGCCACAGTAGTTAGTAGCAACTGCATGTGTACATACAGCTTTTAGACATGGAGTAGTTGAGCTGAGGTACCTCTCACACTAGCCTTATTTTGTATGGTGATCAGTACTTGAATGATGACTTGAGTTATTATATAATTATACAGTATACAGCTTATGTTGGCTTCTTCTGATTTAAGAGAGGTCTCGTTTTGATATGTACTTGTACTTGATGGAGTTATAATTCAATACCATTCTGTTTATGTATCTTGTACCAGATGGAATCAATTTGTAAATCACTTTTATCCTGAATCTCCTGAATGCTACATTATTGGGAACACATATCACTTGATGTATATAAACACTTGCTGTTATTTTGTACTGCCTACCAAAGACATGTAGTGTATTCTGCTACTACATGAGAGTTCTATTTTTCCTTGTAAATGAAATTCCATCTTTTATACATTTGAGTTTAATTAATTTTGTTACTGAAATAGTAGCTGGTTATAATCGAGATAATGAAAATCTCGCTGGAGAATTCCGAATATAAATGATCAAAATCGTGTTTTGTTTACATACTGTACATATCTGTGTATGATATTTTGAAGCCATGCCAAATTGAATGTTGAGATTTAGCATGTATTGTAAAGATTAAGGAACTATACAATATGTATTGGTTCTTACTGTAAAACCTATGTTTTGTGTTCCTGTACGTATATGAATGTACAGATTTTAACTGTTCTTTTACCTTGATTGACAGAGTTTATATGTAAGAGTATGGTCTATGTACCGTACGTCTGATCTCTACTGGTGCGGGACTGCCTACCTGTCAGTGTCAGTGCAAGAATTGGTGAACCTTTTTGGGTTCTTCATAATCAGAAAGTACAAGCTGTTGAATATAGAATAACAATGAGAAACAGTAACCTCCTATTCAGTTAAGCTGCAGTTCAAGTTAAAAGGGATAAGAGTTTTATTACAGGATTTTGTCACGAAAGTCGTGGTTTAATCTCCCAGTCCATATACCAGGGGGGTAAAGGTTAATTGGTATAGGATAGAATCTAACACGATTATCAGAGGATTGTGTGAGAGAAATCATGTTGTCATACAAATTGCCTTAAAGGTTAAATGATACATGCCTTATGAAAGTACAGTCTAAATGTCATCTATTATTTACTCAGATACTTGAAGCTACACACTGTGCTCCCTGCATCCAAAGGTAGAGACAAAAACAGAACACTCAACCTACCACTCTACTCCCAGTATTGCCACAACTCTCTTTTGTCACAAATGAGGACGTAACGTCAAAAAGTTTAATTGACGTCAAATTATTTCAGTGAATCAAGTATAATCCATGGGAACCTCTCTTGTCCCTTCCAACAGCACCCTTAGATTTAGTGATACATTTTGTAATCAATAAAATGTCCTGTTTATTACCACACTATCCCCATGCTCACATTGAAAGGCAATACTTTGCCTAAGACTAATTTACACTTGCTTGTATGGCATCCTTGTCATTTTGCTCCACACTGTTCGCTTGAACATGACATTTGATTGTCACTTTAATCTTATGATCTGCCAACGCATTACGAATTAATCCGTAATATTTCCACTAGCTAAACCCCTGCAGACCTTTGAGATTGTTGCTTGTACCTTAATTTTCGCTTTGTGGCACTCTAACATAACAGCACCCAGTCTTGTTTTCATACATGCACCAGATGTACTAACTGCCTACATCCCATTGTGAGGTAGACCCATCACAAACTGCTTGAATTCTCTGAGTGCTATCCACGTTAACACGGAGAGGTACCACCATTAAAGCCAAGTCTCATTGACAGGGTTGATGGTGTAAGTCTCCATGAATCTCACTGGGCAAATTATTGACTCCTCATTTCGCATTATGAGAGCTAGCCACAGCCCCCAACCTCCCCTTAAGGACAGCCGTGGTCGTCAGGGGTTTACCTACTGTTTATGTCTGATCTTTGTGTCAACCAGGAGAATGTTAATGATACACAATCTACTAACACTATTTCTTATCACCCTTTATCTCTGAACACCCTTGGCCTTTATAAGCGTGTTACTAGACACTGTTGTACCTTAACTAATGGTCACCAAGACCTTCACATTGACACGCCACCAAACAGCGCCTCCTGTTTTATATCTGTGTTTGATATACATGCTGAGGTGCTGTGTAGTGTGGACCTACCAGGGCAAAATGACAAAGACTTCCATTTTCTTCTATTCCCAAAATGACCTTGTATCCACAGAGAGCACAGTGTGTCCAATTGTACCTTGAGACAAATACAACATACATATTGCATACATTTTATCATATGTTATTTGATAACTAATGCTACATCTGACATTATGAATGACATCTTTTGGAACACAAAAAGGCAGCTACTGATGTATTTATTATTTGGTGTTTAAGAACACTCACTGACAAGAGGGAGACAAACTTCATCAAAACACACCCATGAAAAGGAATAAATAAAAAATAAAAATGTTAATCTGAAAGTTATGATGTTTTTCGTTTTAATCTGTATAGTTCGCAATAATATTAACTTGTTTTTCACAGACAACCGATACCTTTTAAAATTCAAAGATAAATCCTTTCTAAGCCAATGGTTATCAAAGTCAACGGCTATGCGAGATCATATCGGTAATAATAATTTAGCTGTTTCTAGTTGTATTTTGAATAAATACCTTCCATATTTTGAATGTAATTAGACCGTTTCCTAGGCGTAATTTGCATAAACCTTCTGGTTGCCAAGGTAACTATTCTATAACCGTAAAATATACCCTGTATATGGCATGGCTTTTATGCATGGTAGAAGCGTCCAAAGTTAGGGGTGCGCCATATAACAGAGGTTATTATATATCAGATTTATATTAAACTGGTGAATTAAAGCCCCAGCTCTGCATTATAGGATTCTCTCAAGGGTGCATCTTATCCCGGTATATATTTTTAGATGCAGGATAGTCCAAAAACAAGAGCAGAAGGCTTGGAACGTCTCTGGTAGTACATATTAAAAGCAATTCATTTCAACATCTGAGAAGATCTCCCTTCAATGTATAATGCTTCTGCCAAATAAAATTCACAATAAAAAAAATTACAATCAATCTGGCCACAGTCTCTCCACCAGATATTACACTGTCTCACCTGATCCATCCTATTTAGATAATATCACACATATATTGGCTACCTCACAACAAATGGTGACAAAAGTTTTGATTGAGATGTTAATATTCTTGAATAAGTAAATGACCAGAGCTTCATTAAGACATTTGAATAAAGTTTGTTGACTAGTCCTAATACAAGTAATGATACAAAATATGTACAGTATATTGTTATCAATCTTTATAAATACCTTTTGTATAACGACTTCTAAAATATGGCTACACACTCTTCTATACTCATCTTAGCCCAAAAGAATGGACTGAATGTCTGATAGCCAATGAGGCAGTCCCATGAGGCCCTACGGGCCTTAGGACGTTAAACAAATCAATTAATCAATCTTACCACATAATGAAGGGTTTAAAGATTATAACTTTTGATTGGCAGGCAGTTGTATATAGAACAGGTGCTGCTCATCAAGTGTCAGATCATGACATCTTAATGAGTTAATGTTCTACAGCCCAGGTAGACCACACTTGACTCCAGTTCCTGTGGTAATAAGGCCAGTTCCTCCTGTCTCATCCCCATGAGGCAATTCTGCATCGTTCTGTTTTAGAATGGAAAGGCAATTTGAAGGCTGTGTTCTGCTTAGTGCCACCAATAATCAAAAACTGAAAACAGAAAAAAGATATATTGAAAATTCATCCTAGATCTGATTTTATAGTAAAATATCCCAATCATTAGATTATTTGTCAATAAATCCGAATTACCATGGCAGTGTATTTAGAGCTTATTTGTTAATTTCAGGTGTATGGGGCAACATATGTTCATGAAGAGATTTTGACATAACTATACGGAAATTTAAGCTCATGATATATCATGATATTTCAAAGATTGTGACATGAAATCAAATAATGACCCCCCTATAGGTATTTTCATCTCCCTGAGCATTTGAATACTAAGCTCTTGTGTACGATGTGTGGAAAAGCCCGTACGTGTCTTGGGAGTGTTGTTCTTGACCAGGGAGTGGCTTTCAGTATCATTAGACGGGCAAAGTAATTTGGTGATAGTGTTTGGGGCGATACAGTTACCTCCCATCGAAGTCACCCAACAGACTACGTGACTTATTGTCGATGGGAAGTTCCCCCAAACTTGAAATTTATTCACTGGGTGGGCGTATAGCCCCATCAAGACGACATTATACACAGTAGAAGGATTGTCCGTACTTTAACTCATATTGGATAAGATCTAAAGTTACCTGGTGTCAGTTTCACACATGCTCATGAGCATCCAGAAGAAAACCTTAATCCGGTATGAGGACATAAATTTAAAGGATGGTTGATATTGCGACAGTAAACAGGTATCAAAAAGCACAATAGGTTTTTCTTTGTTTTTTTCTTCAAATGGATTGCTAGAAACAACACTCATTGCACTGCCCCTTTTATTCCATTAATAACTGACTCGGATTTCAATGCAATTTAAACTTTAGTTATCAGGCTAAATTGTTGTTGAGTTGAAGAGGCGTGGGTAGAACGCCATTAATCACTTTGTCGTCCCAGAACACCAGATCATAGCTTAAAGCCCATGCTCAAACTGTAGTGCTGATAAGTTAGAGTGGCAGTCGCGTGATTTGATGGATCTTTGTCCAGAGCATAGAGGGAAGCTTGAAACTAAAGTGTGGTTGTATTTGATTTATATTTCTTCAGAATCTGTTGCACCTTATCTCATTCCAAAGGCTTAACGGATTTTCTCTTGGCACACTGTCCAGTCTACTTTCCCTCATTCACTTCACTATTCCATGGTGAATGGAGATTGTGTCAAAAAGAAGTGATTATTGTCGATAAGGAGAGGCCCACTCTCGTTAGTAGTAGGTGAAAATGGCATAAGTAGTACATGGTGATGGACATTTTCTCAAGGCGCGCCGGACAAACTGTAGTAAAACTATTCTAATTACTTGGATTACGGATCCGGCGGCAAATCATTGGTGCATAATGATGACCAATGGGCATGATGCATCAATGCATCAGCGGCTCTTAAATGGTTAATCATAGACTGTGCGTTGTGGCCTGTATGTTTCTGTCAACGACAGGTTATATATATATATATATATATATATATATATATATATATATATATATATATATATATATATATATGATGTCTTCAGCGAAATTCAGGTAAGGATATGTATTTCGAGGAAAACGTGATAGACTATTAATTTTGATCAATTTGAGAATTGAGGGCTTGGTTAAATGAAACTGATAAAAAGGCACAATTTATCGGAAAAAATATGCACATATCCTGGTAAATACACTCAGTTAGAGAACATAATAATGGTTATATGTTGCCTAATGACACTTTCTTAAATATCTCAAACATTTTGAAACCATTCGGGCATAATCCTTTTTCTGCAGTACACACAACAAAACATGGTCCCAATTTAACATATTACATAAGAAATACAATATAATAACATGATGCCTCTTATCATTTTACGCTTAAAGGTCACCTACTGTGCCTATTCAAACTGGAGGTTTTAGCTGCCCCTTCTATAAGCATAGGCAAATGGAGAAGGACACTCTGGAGATGTGATACCTGATCCTGCCTGTAGGGAGAATAGGATTAAACTGCAACAAACTTTACTCTTCAGCCCATCTTTTCTGACTGTATGGTTTACAATATAAATACTGTAGAAAGTTACTGTAGGGAAACAGCATATCCCATGCCTATAACATCTAATTTTCTACAGGATAAACGCAGAGTACTACGCATGCATAATCTTCCTTATTGTTGTAAACATCACGTTCTTGTCTTTGAGTAGTGTATTCTAGTAAATAGGTTTTATAAGTTTATTTAGTACTGTATATATAAAGAATAAGAAACTCTCACATACTCATTGAAAGCCCTGGGGCTATTGCCAAGCAAAATAAGATGTGATAAATCAAATAAACAAACCCATGCATGATTAAGTGTTAGTTGTGGGCTACTCTCAATTAACGTCACAGACTGGTCGTTATCGCTTTGAAATACAGGAAAACAAAAAATTTATCATAACACCCGACACTACTCGTGCCATTCTTCCTACGGTCCCAGGGACATCCCCATTCTGTGGGCAGGGAAAGAAACGGTTAAAGTAATACTATTTCTTACAGTAATGATAATTATATTCATGTATATGTATGTCACTGAATGATTGTCTTAAATTCTTAAAGACATAAACAGCAGCATCCTTATCACATAAAGAGGTACACTCTGCAGTGAGCACTTTCGTATAGGAGATAATAGAACCGGCATAATTATGTATACATGTCTGAATAAAACACAATGTATATTGTGACTTTCACAATGTCCACGGGCTGGCTTCCTTTCGGGTGAAAGGTAGGATATTGGCCTACACTATATAGCACAGATTGGTACAAGCTCCGCCATCCTAATGCCTTTGGCCTGATAAGTTAACCCGACTGCTCTGCTATCTCATATAAACAGAACATCTATGGGGCAAAGGAAAGAGGAGGGATATTTATGATGAGATAGCTCTCACTCACATACCCTAATGTCTCAGAGCTCTGGGAACTCTTCAAGCAGTCACCGTCTCCTAGTTTGCTGCACCCAGAGGTCTCTTTGGTGTTACCGACTCTGCGGATGTGCTTGGAGAGCAGACCATCTTGCTGTCTGCTGCCGCAATGCCTCCTGGTGGTGGTGACGGTGGACGAGGCCTGCGTCAGATGGGGGCATGGTACTTCCGGTGTCGGGAGTGGCCGTTCGAGGGCGTTGGTCTGCATACTTGATAGGTTTATGTGTCGCATGGGGAGGTGCCTGGTGCGTGGAGGGCGGGGCAAGGATCCACCAAAAACCATCACTCAGCCCTCTCACACGCCCTCTCCTCATCTATCCCTCTCTCTCTCTCTCTCTCTCTCTCTCTCTCTCTCTCTCTCTCTCTCTCTCTCTCTCTCTCTCTCTCTCTCTCTCCACTACCGCTGATCCACTTAGGTATTTTTCTCCCTCCTGAAACCATAAGAAATAAGATGTTGCAAAAGCCTATCGGGAATACCGCAATATCATCTGCAATTCCAGAACAAAGTATAACAGTTAATGAAGGTCAAGGGACTTGAATCGGCATGATGAAAATCTATTAGTTTCCTTTGAAGTCATGAACGCACTGGCATCAACATCTTTAGAGCGTGCAACAACATCAGAGGGAAGACCTACTTAGACCAATATTACCATAATGACCATATTTATGTTGATACAAGCTCCTATATTCATGGGCAGATCAAGGCATGTGCAAAAACACCATATATTCTGTAAGTCACAATACAATCACTGTCTCCCATTACTGTAGACTTTATATTTTATATTAAACAACAACAACAACAACAACAACACACAAAAAACGCGGCACTCTCACAAACGATGTAGGCGCCCACCACGGGACGCCCTGACCATGGATTTTTAAATAATACCAAAATAAATAATACTGCATCAAAAAGTTTCAAACATGTCAACGGATGAGTCATTTCAGAGGTGTCAATTAGACGTCGTTTACAGCCCTGAACGGCAATTGATGTATTCGCTCTTGAAAGGGAACTTCCGTTACAGGCCTGGAGACGCTAAGGCAGCTTCCTGTGGCATAAGTCGTCTTCCTACCGCTAGGCGATTAATGAGGGGTAGACGGCGTTGTCTGTAAGGCTCTGGCATACACATTGTCCATCAAGTCATGATGGTGTAGACCATACTTATTTTCAAATTTAGGACACATCTGTGGGTTTCTTTGCCGAGACAGGTTCTGGGCTTTCCTTTGATCTATCTTTATAAAATAATTTATGTTTCAACCCTAGGTAGATTATGTTTAGAGTAAGATCAGTCATGAGAAATATAATGTTTGCTTATTGTAAATGTTAGGAAGAAACCCCACATTAACATGACAAGAAAGACCTAACAGTATGCATGCCTTACTATTGTCCTCTCGGTGGCCACCACATCCCATTATGATAAATACATCACCTCCCCTCATTGCAGGAAAATAGCATACACACACACCTTAAAAAATAGAGAAATTGATAAGCAAGTCCATCGACATCTCTAAGGCCAAAAAAAAATCATGTGTTTCCAGTTACATAACTCACAGAGCTAGGGTCGGTAGGTCGGATTTTCTTTTTTTTTTTAATTTTGTTGTTGTTGATTTTGTATAGAAATGTATGGGCTAATCTATCTGGTTTTTGATATCAAGGTAAGAACATAGACAAAAAAAAGAAATGTGAAATATATGCAAAAGATGTGTCTTATAAAGCCATTACCTGTACACCCAAAGATTATATCAAGGAAAATTGTTGAAAAAAATCATAAAAATTGAAAGAAAATCTAAAAGATTCTTAAAAATTCTCAAAAAAGAAATTCTAGGGTCGGTCGGGTAACTGGAAACAAACCTTTTTTTTTTATTTGGCCTAAGTACTATTTTCATAAAATCAGAGTCCCCAGTAAATTCATTATACACATGCCGAAGATCCCTCTCCGAGACATGATATGTGATGGAAAACCTCCGCGGAGGTGGAGATTATGGCCCAAAACCCCCAACGAGGTTTTCTCACTCATACTCCGTCTTTCAACAATGATAGGTTGACATGGTCATTTGGCACAATCTTAATACGGTTTTTATGATTTTTTTCTCATTTATTTTTCGCTGAGGGGAGGTGGGATTCAAACCTCTGCAGCCCTCACTTTCCTCATTCAAGTCATTAAAAGCCTAAAGGGAACCTCAAGACATCAACTAGCCACATGGCCGAATAGGAAGAGCAGTAGATTGTGTAATGCTATGGTCATGGGTTAGAGTCACCTCATAGCCAACCTTTTACCATAGGGTGTATCTTACCCATGCTGATTTCATGTAATATATACATGCCTTTTTGCTTTATATCTGATGGAATTCTGCTTTATTTAAATTGTAATACATTGAGACAATACTTTTATTCCACAAAATCACTGACCATTAAAAAAAATCGAAATGATGATAAACGATAACAAAATAATTGCCACTTAAATTGTGACATTGTGAGGACTATATACATTTTAACTGATGACATTGTGAGGACTATACATTTAAATACAAACTTGGATTTACTGCAGATAAATTGTATAAAAGTATATGGACCCAGTTTGTACATAATATACTGATGCAATCGATGTGTAAAGCCATCCACATTAATAGGTAAAATGTAGGTTTCAAATATGCATTCATAACCTTCCCCTGTGGCCGAATGGATGAGGAGAAGGACTTGAATGTGCAGTTATATGGCTGCATCGGTTCGAATCCCATATGAAATAGGGTTTTAACAAGGAAATTTGTGCCCATAACCTCCGGAAAATTATGGGCAAAAGGCCTACAATGAGAACAATGGGAGAGCGGTTCAGGCGGAGTATAAATGCTTATATAGACCTTTGTTAGCTCACATACGTTCCCTTAGACTTAGTTTGGATCGTAACCAGCTGGTGGGGGAAGTTTGGACGTAGCTGAATACAAGACTGCATGCGAAGTAGGTGTTTATTGCAAGTGCTTTAAAGATCCTTAGGCAAAAGGAAAATGTGTTGTTTTTTTTAGGTTTGGATTTAAGAATAATACCATATATGGCATAAGGAGAAGTTAAATCTTCTTACCAGGGATGTGTTGCTCATGCAGTATTATGGGGGTCATTAAGAAAGTTCAATAAACCGCAGCTCTTCTCCATTAGCCATACGACTTTTCCATATGCATTTTTCTCTTCAGCTAAATGAGACAAAACACTCCATTTGCATTGGAAATTGGATCTAGCTAGCTCTAGTATACGCTGACAATAACATCAAATCGTGTGTGGATTATATTATAAAGACCATAGGCAACAGAAAATCCGTACAAGGCTAAGGATGGCGACCTTTGTTAATCAGGTAAGGGGAAGCTGAAAATCAGCTCTTTCCTAAGCGTAATGGCAGAATTCAAAAGGATATTAATACGGGGTTAATGAAGGCTAACTGTGCTGTATACATACGAAGTAGGAAAGGATAAAGGTTTAAGGATGTGTAGTATGGGCCAAGCTCTAATTAAAGGGCCCACATCCTAACCTTGAATTAGGATGGCCAGGGCCACTTAAGATAGTCTGGATGTTAGGATGGCGGGATAATGTTCTATAAATGTCTGTTGAGGTGCGATTGAGGCTCTGTGAAGAATACTTCTTTCAATTCACTACATACTTAGATGGTCTAAGCAGACTGAGTGTGGATAGGTCATAGGATAGATGGATGGCAGAGACAGGTTGGATAGATATGTTTGCAGTAGGCTATTGTTGTTTCATGAGAGAATACCTATACTTCTTGCGACCAGCCTGTCCCTGAAAAAAAAAGGTTACACATATTTACAACCACTGCACTGGCCATAAACTAACTCTGTATATTCTTGTTGTTGCCACTATACATGTAAGGTGTGTGATAAATATGTTTGTTTGGTGGTACAGCTTTCCAGTATTCATTTGTCCTAATTTGATAGCACATCACACCATGAGACAGCCATAGCCAGAAGGATGTTTGAATAACTGGACAGTCAATTCGCAAATTGCCGATGTGAGGCTTTCTTCAGGTTAACCATTATTATTTTTTTTTACACAAAACAGACACAGAACATCATCTCTACCAATCACCCCTGTTAGAGCTGGCACATTGTATACATGTGCACGCACATAAACTGTAGAGTTAAAATGTAATATATAAAGACATTATTAGCTTTCACCTTATCACTGAACAACCGATTTAGCGTTAAGTTCACCTTATCATAAGCCATTGTTGATTCTAGTGTTTCAATAAGTGAGATGTGATGTATGTATGACAAACACTGAAATTTATCCCTTTTTCCTCCTACCTTGTTTGCAGCTCTTCCAGAAACCCGCGTTTTACATACTGTTGGTTTCTATTTCGGTCTAAGTAAATAGGCGTGTTAGGTCCCCCTACCCTGATAAGGTGGTGCGTGCAGACTGCTTCCCTGGGGTGTTGGATAAAAAGTCTGGCTGACCTTAGGTTAAGGACAGTGAGAAGGGATGCACGATGGGGAGAGATAATTGAATAGGTCGGGGGCCAGCTATGTGCTTTAAGTACGTAAATGAGGTAAAATGATAGGCAGGGACAAAGGTAGGAGGCTGGACAAATAGATTAGTGTACCCAACTACAAGACACCGCAAGGTCCAGTGGATAGACCCTTTTAAAGTGGATGGGGGGAAGCCAGATAACTATAATTATAGCCAGTCTATAAGCTTGGATTGAAAATAGCAAAATATGGCATCATTCTCGAAAAGAAGCTCTGTCATACTTAACAATCCTCTCCTTTATGGTGTATACTATGATAGATATAAATGCCAATAGGAGGGAGAGGAGATATGGAATTCCATTGAGGAAATGGTACGATTGTGCAGAAGGGGAATGGCTTCTGATACTGGGCTTAGTTGTGATATGAATGGTCAGGGATAGCAAGTGGTATAAATGTATTCATGTTGAGTAGGTGGCTCACAAGGAAGTGGCAGACAAACGGAGTAGTAGGCAGCTGGAGCTGTTAGCTGACAGCTCCAGATGCACATCTCACAAAGAGGAGTATTATCTCAGATTACAGGGAGACAGGTGTTGTGTCAGCTTGCTATAAGGACTTATCAATACCCCAACAAACACCCAGCCCTTTTTACTTTATTTATTCACTCTCCATCCCCGACAGCACATAATAAGTGGAAAAGTGATGCTACTTAATTTTCACATACACTCTGTTTCGTCCAAAGTGTTTTTTAATGACTTTTATGTGATTGAGGTGAATGAAAGCATTCAGATTATTTGGCAATTGATGATTTCTCAAACAGACCACTGACTGATGCTGTTTCTGAAGGTGTCAAGTGTTGATTTCTTTTCCTACAGTTAACAAGGAAAAAGTCGTCCCAGCGAGAGTCTACATTTTGCCAATATCCCACCGCAAATGCCTGCTTGTTACCAAAATGTCAAAACCTTCACCAGAATATTGACTTGTTTGCCCAAAATAGAACAGCATTCTATTTCAGAAATCTCCCAGCATACTGCAGCTTATAGTGTTCTAAAGGAAAATAGTCAGAAGGTAAAAAATCGTTCCACGAGGGTTGATCACCTCTGTATACCTTTTACTTTAGGCATTAGCATATGCTAAGAACAGGGGAGCTTGATGAAAGTGCAACTTGCCACCCTCCCCCACATGAGAGGTTCAAAATCCCCCCTCCCCTGCAAGACACATAAGCCTTCCCCTGCCCCTATATTGGGTCAAGGAGTCCAAATTTCTCTGTTTACTGTTACTGCAAGAGGGGTCTGATAATTTCGTTATGCACCCCCAAATTCACCCACGTAGTTTTTAAAGAATGGACCTGGCCCATGAATGAATGCTGAATGGATGAGTTGCCCACTAGGACCGCATTCCATCATTTCAACACATTGCATATCCTATAGAGAGGACTTATGCATTAAAGGGAGGGTATATCATAAAATGGTTCCCCCTGTACTAAGCGATCAATATGAAAACAACGGCTGGTTGACACAGAATGTGTGAGTAGTACATGTAAAAGGAGGGGGCGCGGTGCAAATGGAGGGGCTGCACCCGCTATTTTTAGGCAAATTTTGGGATATAAAATATGTAGTTAAACTCTGAAGTACTGGGAAAAAGGGGGGCACGCCTCCACGCCCCCTTCTCAATCCGCCACTGTAGTACATGAACAAGTGACACAGGGCCTGGTTGATACAGCGTGTGTGAGTAGTACATGAAAAAGTGGCACAGGGCCTGGACCTGGTTGATACAGGGTGTGTGAGTAGTACATGAAAAACTGGCACAGGGCTTGGTCAATACAGAGTGTGTGAGTAGTACATATACATGTAAAAGTGGCACAGGGCCTGGACCTGGTTAATACAGGGTGAGTGAGTAGTACATGTAAAAAGGGCACAGAGCCTGGTTGATACAGAGTGTGTGAATAGTACATGTAAAATCGGCACTGAGCCTGGACCTGGTTGATACAGGGTGTGTGAGTAGTACATGAAAAAGTGACACAGGGCCTGGTTGATACAGAGTGTGTGAGTAGTACATGTAAAATCGGCACTGAGCCTGGACCTGGTTGATACAGGGTGTGTGAGTACCGTAAACTCCCGCGTATAAGACGCGTCCTCTACGCCAAACAAATCCCTACTGCGTCTTATAGGATTTCCTCAAGTTTGGGGTGCGTCTTATACGCGGGGTTTTCCAACATCTCATTTGGGAAAATGCGCCGATGACAGCTTGAACTCATAGCGCCAGCACCGCGGCAGACCGGGAGGTGTCGACGTGCTCGGCGGGTTTGACACTGACCGTGTGCCGATGACAGCTTGAACTCATAGCGCCAGCACCGCGGCAGACCGGGAGGTGTCGACGCGCTCGGCAGGTTTGACACCGACCGTGTGCCGATGACAGCTTGAACTCATAGCGCCAGCACCGCAGCAGACCGGGAGGTGTCGACGTGCTCGGCGGGTTTGACACCGACCGTGTGCCGATGACAGCTTGAACTCGTATAGCCAGCAGCGCGGCAGACCGGGAGGTGTCGACGGGCGCTCGGCGGGTTTGACGCCGACCGTGTGCCGATGACAGCTTGAACTCAAAGCGGCATGGCTGGCCGGGGTGTAGGGAACATGTGGGCCGACGACAGCAAATTTTGGGGGTGGGGGGGTGGGTGGGGGTGCGTCTTATACGCAAACCCCCCCCTGCTGAGTTGGGGGGGCGTCTTGTACGGTTTTTTTTTTACAAATCGATTCAGAGGGGTTGGATGTGTCTTCTATGCGAACCAGCCTACCGTGAGTTTGGGGAGCGTCTTCTACGCGCACCGCGTCTTCTACGCGGGAGATTACGGTAGTACATGAAAAAGTGACACAGGGCCTGGTTGATACAGAGTGTGTGTGTAGTACATTTAAAAGTGGCACAGGGCCTGGACCTGGTTTATACAGGGTGAGTGAGTAGCACATGTAAAAGTGGCACAGGGCCTGGTTGATACAGAGTGTGTGAGTAGTGCATGTAAAAGGGGCACAGGGCCTGGTTGATACAGAGTGTGTGAGTAGCACATGTAAAAGGGGCACAGAGCCTGGTTGATACAGAGTGTGTGAGTAGTACATGTAAAAGGGGCATCGAGCCTGGTTGATACAGAGTGTGTGAGTAGTACATGTATAAGGGGCACAGAGCCTGGTTGATACAGAGTGGGTGAGTAGTACATGTAAAAGTGGCACAGAGCCTGGTTGATACAGAGTGGGTGAGTAGTACATGTAAAAGTGGCACAGGGCCTGGACCTGGTTGATACAGGGTGAGTGAGTAGCACATGTAAAAGTGGCACAGGGCCTGGACCTGGTTGATACAGGGTGAGTGAGTAGCACATGTAAAAGTGGCACAGGGCCTGGACCTGGTTGATACAGGGTGAGTGAGTAGCACATGTAAAAGTGGCACAGGGCCTGGACCTGGTTGATACAGGGTGAGTGAGTAGCACATGTAAAAGCAGCACAGGACCTGGTTTATACAGGGTGAGTGAGTAGCACATGTAAAAGTGGCACAGGGCCTGGACCTGGTTTATACAGGGTGAGTGAGTAGTACATGTAAAAGTGGCACAGGACCTGGTTTATACAGGGTGAGTGAGTAGCACATGTAAAAGGGGCACAGGGCCTGGTTGATACAGAGTGTGTGAGTAGTACATGTATAAGACGCATCCACAACTCAGATTCTACAAGGTACAGCAGAGTTCATCATTATTCTATGGTACATACAGAAGGGGCATAATGGCTTGGTGGGGGGGGGGGTTAGTATCAGGACTACCTAATTAGGTAGGGGGTTGGCATTTTGTTACAGTTTTCTCAGAAGGGAGGAATGGCCAGATTTGTGTTACGTAATATGGGAACGGCCTCCTAGACTCTACCATTGAAACTACCTCTCAACATTGTTTATTCGGAAGGCTGGCAACTGAGCTAGATAACGCAGTAAGGCAATGGTGTTAGGACCTTGATTTGCAAGTAGTTAGAATTCAGGGGCCACGCCGGGGACTGCCAACGGTCCTTTGTTGTATATAGCCTTTGAGTAAGGGTATTTTTGACTTAGTTTAAGGTAGGAAGTAACATGGGCAATAGCAAGGTAAGGTGGGGATGGGGAATGTGGAAATGGAGATGGCATTAGACAAACGTGGGGTTAGTGTAGTCAGTTGGAAGAATAGGTAGATGAGATGTGGTCGTTGGTAGTATAAACAAAAAATGCCAGTTGCGTAAGTGCTTAAATTGTGTGTGTTTAGATGGGTAGTATGAGTTGTTTTTTTTGAGTTTGAAAAATATTTTATTTTACATCTCACAAATGAAATAAGTGGAAAATTGACATACAATTGTTAAATCAAGTTCAGCTGTTGTGAAAATTGTTTCCAAGCAAGCTCAATATAATACACTATTATGTGTCTCAGGTTTTGTAACTAAACAGTTCAAGTTGCCAGCTATGATTCCCAATTAAATAATGAGTAATAATGATTTACATACATTATGATGGTGAATTAAGACTAGACAGGACAACAATTTACATAACAGGGCAAGACATACGTAAACAAAAGAAGAATTGCCAAGATAGAGTTAACAATATAGATAACACGGATTTGAGCTCAAGAAATTATCTAAACTGAATCAATTTTGTAAACCGCTAATCAGCGTTACTGTCACAATTACCATACCAAAGGGATTAAAAAAATGGGTTGCAACATCAACATACTAGCAGTGATTAACACTAAGAATCACAGCACATATTTATAGGACTTTACATTTATAAAATATCCACACATCATTGTTGTGGCCATATGCATAATTAGGTCAATATCTGTCACCTTCATCAGATGAATTAATTTATCTGAAGCCTTGAAAACATATCAAGTTGTAGCTCTGATTATGGCATCAGGTTGTATACTCCAGTTCCATCATCGATATATGCATATATTAATATTAATATGATTTATGTTTATAGCATAACTTGGACTATGGATACTCTTTTACCACACGGTGCCTCTCATCCTGTCAGCTCCAGTGTGAGAACAAAATCGAGAAAAACCATCCAGAGGATATTCGTAAACTAGAGGTACCTCTCAACCAGTCAGCTCCATCCAGTTTGGGATATATTCTCACAAAATACAGGATTATGGGAGGATATTCATGTTGCTAATAGAATGATGATAAAGCTTCAGAATATCAGTACTAAACATTCCTTAACTGGAGGTGCCTCTCAACCGGTCAGCTCCATCCAGTCGGGAATCTATACACACAAGATGTACAATTATAGAAGCACTATCATGTCACTAATAGGCTATTAGAGCCTCAGAGATATCAGTTGATATTGAAGAACTCCTCAATTCCGTCTTCTTTGTGAAGAGATTCCCCAATGTCAATCGAATTGTCCCCTCCTTCTTCATTATCATGTATGCTCCCGATTGAGGCAGTTCCATCACTGCTGTTATCATCATCATCAGTTCCAGGCTTATTGTTCTCGATCCTCAAGTTATCGATCTTTCGTATTTGAGTTTAAACTGCAACTTTGATTCCGAATGATGATACCAACTACCCAATAAAGACCATAGCATAGCTCCTCTATATAGAGGAGATCTTTTATAAGTGCTGAGTCGAGGGACTTTCACCTTAAACTTTATCTTAGAATCAGAACGGGTTATATGATCACAACACACCATGTATCTAGCATATCAACATGTTTCGAGTATTTATACATAACAGTTAGAAGCAATTCATCCCGCCTTCTATCAAGATAAGGTACATTGGCAGCATGATGCATCTGCTTTACACTCAAGCCTGTGGGATGAGACCGGAAACATGTTCTCAGGCCCCTATTCTGAAGCCGCTGGAAATTTTCCTCATTGCTACATCCTGAGTAGACATAACTACAGTAATCAAAGAGCGACATGATAGTACAGACATTGTTCACATACATAATAAATAACAGAGGCCCTAGCACCGAGCCTTGAGGTACTCCATATGGGACTGGTTCAATAATAGAAGTAAAATTCCCAATTCGGGTAAATTGACGTCGTCCATCTAGATAGGATTTTATCCAACGTACAATATTATTGCCAAAACCAAATAATCTAACAGAGTCCAACAAGCCAGGGTGTGGAACACTGTCGAAGGCCTTTTTGAGGTCTAAAAAACATGTCGCTGTGACATGTGACCTATCCATATTGTCATATAAGTCATTTAAAAAATGAAAGATCGCATCTCCTGTTCCTTTAGCCTGGCGATAACCAAATTGAAACTCACTAAACTTCTTATTTTTTTCCAACAAATGGTAAACATGACCATGCATGATACGCTCTGCTATTTTCGAGGGAACTGATAAGAGGGATATGGGCCTCACGTTGGTAACTAACAGCTCATTTCCACTCTTAGGGATCAGTGTTACACGTGCCCACTTCCATATGTCTGGATAAATGCCTAGATCAAAGCTTCTCTGCAGCAACCAGGTAAACTGAGGAATCATATTTTGTAAAGCCAATTTCAAAATATCACATCTGATATTTTCAATTCCTGACGTTTTATTTATATTTATCTCACTGACTAAGTATGTTACCTCCTCTTCCGTCACTCTGATTGTTTGATCATAAGCCCGATTTTCATCATGTCGTACCCCAGCACCGGGATTTCTGTGTACAATATTATGGCATGAAGGTAATGCTTCATCCAACTTTTTCCCTATCTTTGCAAAATATTCATTAACATAATTCACAAACTGTTGGTTAGTTTTAATTTCACCATCTTCTCCAATTAACATAGGGGGACTAGGATCAGCAGAGGGCTTGATAATAGCATTTATATTACGCCAGAATTTCTTTGGATCCTTCTCATTTTCTTCTAGCTCCTGTTTACAATAAGCCTCCTTGGCATATTTGCAGCTGAGGTTTATTCTACAGCGTAACTTACGGGCTCTATCAAGGTATTTTCCATCCCTAGTTCTTAGAAACAAGTTCACACAAATTTCTCGTTCGCGTATAAGGCTTAATATATCACCATTCATCCATTTATGCCCATTATCTCGAAAAAGTCCTTGTAATCAGAGGACAAATGCCATCCAGAAAGGTGGTAATTAGATTTTCAATAAATAACCAAGCATGACTGGGTTCTTCAATAGCATAGAACTCATCCCAGTCAGCTTCCAATAGCCAATCCAGGAATAGCTTCTTTATCAAAGTTCCTATACTGTCTCATAGTCACCACTTTCGTTGTTACTACACTCGGTTGTTTGGTTTTGACAGAAAATACAGGCAAATGATCACTAACTAAGAAGTTCAGAGTCCCGGATATTACATCGTCCCCGTAACTGGTGAAGATGTTATCTAAACAAGATACCCGTTTCTTATATGGCCTAGTACATTGGTCTATCAGTTTATGTAACCCATATGACTGACACAAATCTGCAAGTTCAATAGTACAGTGCAGCTTAGCTGATAATGTGTTTATATTAATATCGCCAAGGCACCAGAGCTCTACTTTATCAGAGTCTACAGTTTTGCACACCTTTTTTAGATGGAGCATAAACTCCGCCCTGTTACCAGAGGGTGGTCGATACAATGTCACTAACCTTATGACAGGTTGAGATGGAATAGCAATATCCAAGACAAAACATTCAATATCCTTAGTGTTAACACACAGTTGGTTTACTTTCATTGCATAAGCAGCTATTTCATGTCTAACATATGCTACAATGCCACCACCCTTTTCACCAGTTCTCCTATCTTGTCGGAACAGTTTCATACCTGGCCATAAAACCAGATCATTATCCACATCATCATGAAGCCAAGTTTCAGTCATACAGACAATATCACAACCATTCAATTTATTGTTACGGCATGGGTAGGGTCTCACTACCTTAATGATGAAAACTCTCCAAACGAGATTTGTAAGAGTTCTCCCATTTCCCGCCATTCGGCAGATGGCGCCGTTGATTCAATCAGCTGCTAGGGGACCAGCCCACGCATGCGCCTTTAGACCACATGCTGGCCGCGTCTCCGACAACACCAGATTGCTGATCTCCGGTCTTAGTTTCAGACCACCTTTTAGGAATTCTTCTTTCTTCTTGTTTAGCGAGTAGGATAGCCATGTCCAGAGCTGTCGCCGCCGCCCTCCATTTAAATGACATGGCCATCCGGGGGAGTTTGCCTTAGAAGAAGATGCACCCATCACCAGAATAAAAAAAACATGAGAGCAGTAGCGCCCGACAGTCACTTGTAGAGAGAGGGGTGGGCGAGTAGGCCTAGTAGCCAAGAAAGTTAGATGTAGTAGCAATAAAAGGGGCCCAGAGGCTGGTTGGTTTAAGATATGTTACTGTTAGTGGTAGCTGTAAAGGGGGAACAGAGTTGGCTTATTCTCGGGGAAGGTAGATGTGAAAGGGGCACTGAGACGGGCATGTGAGTAGTATATGTAAAGGGGCACCGATACTGATGCTGGTACCGTTATGTAACCTGTTATAGGGAGTTTAAGATATCCACGTGTACGGGAACTGGAACGTGTAGCGTCATAGGTCACGTGGGGGGAATCCCAGGCTAGCAGTATAAACTTAATTGTAAAATAGAAGTTTAGGATGTCTAGAGGCCACTGTACACGTACGTATAGGCCAAATACATATATAAAAGAAATAATTGCATGAAGACTTATAATAGGCCTGGAGGGTCTTTCACGTTTTTGTGTTTCTAAATGATGGTATGGATAATCGTTTAGATGATATGTGCACATTTGTTCACACCTCAAAAAGAATTTTCCATTCATTCTGCTGAACTTTCTTTGTCAATACTATGAAAACGAGTTGGGCCATACACACTTTCCTCATCACTCTCTGAAAAGCTTTTAAGATATACTGCCTCGTTTTCTTTTGGCAAGACCCTCCAGCACAATTAGTAATAAGGCGTGTGTGTACCTACTCTAGCAGTGGGCATTACACAGGGTAATCATTTGCCCCACTCACCTGCAGCCACATACGTCTTGACTTGATTGCTACACAGAGCACTGTACATTCTTAAAATGACCACCCTATTTTCAAGGGTATTTCATTCTGTAGGTTTTTATATTGAATTAAACCACTGTGCCATACTCAGTGTCCCATCTGATATAATAAGGGCAGGAAGCAGGTCTTTCTGATGCATGGTGTGACGTCACAATTGGTCCAAATGCATCAATTAGTGCATTGTTTAAGCTGGGAAGCTGTTGCAACCATGTCCTTAATTGAAATACAAAAGTGTTGAATTTCATTATATCATATGATATTAATCAGATGGTTTATATGAGGCTATTTATCATAATGAATATGTGAGAAGTGCAAAAAGGCACCTATGAGTAGCATTTATTTGTAGATGAGCAGTGCTGTGAAGTCAATATGGAGATGTATTGAACCAATTGTGACGTCATACCATGCATCAGAAAGGCCTGCTTCCTGCTTTCAACCTGTACTTAAACTGCAAATGAACGTCTAACCCTTGCCGTTCCCGCGCAGGTACACATTCCTATATCTTAAGCTCTATATATGTAAAAGGGGCAGTGGGACTAGCTGTTACCGGGCATATGAATAGTCTATGTACAAGGGACACTGGGAGTGGCTGTTCCTACGCATGTGAGTAGTATATGTAAAAAGGACACTGAGACTGGCTGTTTTCAGGCACGGAAGTAGTATATCTAAAAGGGACACTGGGACTGACTGTTGCCAGGCATGTGTCTAGTCTATGTATAAGGGACACTGGGACTGACTGTTGCCAGGCATGTGAGTAGTCTATGTATAAGGGACACTGGGACTGACTGTTGCCAGGCATGTGAGTAGTCTATGTATAAGGGACACTGGGACTGACTGTTACCAGGCATGTGAGTAGTCTATGTATAAGGGACACTGGGACTGACTGCTACCAGGCATGTGAGTAGTCTATGTATAAGGGACACTAGGACTGACTGTTGCCAGGCATGTGAGTAGTCTATGTATAAGGGACACTGGGACTGACTGCTACCAGGCATGTGAGTAGTCTATGTATAAGGGGCACTGGGACTGACTGTTACCAGGCATGTGAGTAGTCTATGTATAAGGGACACTGGGACTGACTGCTACCAGGCATGTGAGTAGTCTATGTATAAGGGACACTGGGACTGACTGCTACCAGGCATGTGAGTAGTCTATGTGTAAGGGACACTGGGACTGACTGTTGCCAGGCATGTGAGTAGTCTATAGACTACTCACTAAAGACATATATGTATAAGGGACACTGGGACTGACTGTTACCAGGCATGTGAGTAGTCTATGTATAAGGGACACTGGGACTGACTGTTACCAGGCATGTGAGTAGTCTATGTATAAGGGACACTGGGACTGACTGCTACCAGGCATGTGAGTAGTCTATGTATAAGGGACACTGGGACTGACTGCTACCAGGCATGTGAGTAGTCTATGTATAAGGGACACTGGGACTGACTGCTACCAGGCATGTGAGTAGTCTATGTATAAGGGACACGTGTGAGTAATATATGTAAAGGGGACACTGATACTGGCTGTTTTGGGCACGGGAGTAGTATATGTAAAAGGGACACTGGGACTGATGGTTACCGGGCATGTGAGTAATACTGAAGCCTCCTGCGCCATATAGAAGCAGCCTGACGACAGCGTTTCTTTCAACCCATGGTGCGTCTTATAGGGCCTAATTGGATGTGCCTTATATACTTAGAGAATAGACAACGATCTTCTTCACATCGAGACTGTCTGTTGTCCTATAATGCACGAATGTTTACAGCTATGGTGACCGTGCACTGTATTCCTATTATGCACTCTAGGTCACTTCTATCATACAGCAGAGCACTGTCAGCCGTTTATTAATAGGTGATATAATCAGACGCCCCTCTGTAGTGCATATAAAAACGGTGCAATTGCTGATTGAGTGAGTGGTCCATGTAACAAGAAATGCCGTTGTGACCGCGTAAAAAAACGCCTCCCACTGTTATTTTGTATTGTGAGACCTCATCACATGGGGCAAATGAAATCATCATAGCGCACTCCCGTACCACTTCGCGGTATCGCCGCTACGTGGCGTGGGAGGCGCTAAAAAAATAGCACAGAGGCTGGTTGATACAGGGTGAGTGAGTAGTACATATAAACTTTTACTAAAGTAAGACAGAGTCTGGTTGAAACAGGGTGCGTGTGTAGTACATATAAAAGGGTATAGAGATTGGTTGATACAAGCCAAGTGAGTAACACATATAAAAGTGGCATAGATGCTAGTTGATGAGTGAGTGGCACATGTATAAGATGCAAACACAACTCAGATTCTATAAGATGCATCATTATCCAATGGTACCTACAGAAGGGGCATAACAGCTGGTGGGTGAGTACTGTATATAAAGGGAGCACTGAGGCAGGTTTAAACAGGGAGTGAATAGTACATCGTATACAATTAAGGGGGACATAGAGGCAGCTTGATATGAGGTATCTGTAGTACATTTAGTAGGGATATTCATGAAAAAGAAGCTTGTTGCTATGGGATATGTGAGACATAGCTGAAAGACTGCCACATGACATTGCAAGACCCTTTAAATGGAGTGGGAATTCCTGCATACTACATTGGGATTAGATTCAATAGATTAAAAAGAATGCGTCACCTTCATATGAAACGAGGGCCTAAGAATAAATTTTATCATATCCAATAGATGTACTATGAAGACTATTAAATAAAATAGGTCGGTAAATTAACATTAGGTCTCTGTTCATAAAAGTCCTTTGTGTAAAGGTAGGTTTAAGAGAAAGGTCCCAAGAACGCCTAAGAAAAAAAAAACCATGAAAGAAACTATAATAGATCTTTCAATAAAATAAAAGCAACATCCCCATGAATAATGTATATACCACTACTACATAGTTCCGGTATACTATGCAAATGTGTTATACAATCTATAGTGGAATCTGACTGTAACATTCCTATTTCCACAGGCTGTCCAACGTACTTGACCTTGTTGACAGCTAGGGCGAGGTAAATGACCGTAGGAACATTTTTGGTCTGTCCACAATGAATGAAGCAATGAATAATACATTGGGCATAATGATGAGCAGTACCACGATCTGTTCAAACCTGCATCCACTGCTTACATTCAAGGGTGGTATTGTGAAAAACGGGGGCAAATTTTACATCGATGTCACCCCTATTGTATGATAATCATCAGACTTGACACTTCATAGCTATCTATAGTTTTTCAACGTCCTGCAATGGTTTGAAAAGCAAGTTTGATTTCACGACTATTGTTGATTAACCCTGCTGTGTATGTCATAGAGGAGGTTATCCTTTTGCAGTGAGAGAAAGAAAGAGCGAGAGAGAGAGAGAGAGAGACGTTTGATAGAATACATTTTTTTATTTATTTTTTTTTTTATTTAAGAGTAGGTTCTTTGTAGGTGCAGGGGAGAACAGGGACTTAAGATCTATAAATGAAGACACGTGTAAACGTAGAGTAGAACTTTAGATCTAGAACTACGACAGAACTACTTGCAACCAAACGTTTCGACCCAACCTCTCCTTCTTCTTGACCCTGAACACGTAACGTCAGCACAATTAAAGTTTTGCTGATACCCCCTCATTCTGATTCCCTTCAACTTGGCATGCCCCATGTCCATGAACTGCAATCGAAGGGTTCCAATGCTTCGTCTCATAAGGTCGAATCCCACATGGTGATTTAGGGCTCAAATATCTCTGCGATTTTGTCCCTTGCACTCTTGGGGCTTTCCTGAGCCCATATATCCCAAGGATAACTGCTTAATTGGTCTTGATTCAGTGTTGGATTCGGTATAAGTTGAACAATCCTTGTGATCTAGGACCCCAGGAAGACCCAAAAATCGCAAGGGACAGAATCGCAGAGATTTGAGCCCTAAATCGCCATGTGGCCTTCGACCTAGATAGTCCACCCTCTTAACTACGATAGGCTAATTTTGGTTTATGACTTTTGTAATTAGTGATAGCCACCCAAAGAGTACAATGCTTATTCAGCCTACATCAAATAAAGGTGCCTAGAGAGCAAGCCTTTAACTCAGCATCAGAGCATATATAACACGTGTGTGTGTGACGTGCGAGACAGCCTTTATGCTGTGTCCACAGAATTAATGGCATGTGTTACAAAATTACAGAATAGATATTATATCGGTATACAAAGAGAGATGTATGAAACACAGCACCCTTCTCCTAATAGTAAACCTATAATTTCATTCATGTTTGATAATGTGTTATACTGGGTTTGTTTAGAATGTCGAATTGCTTTAATTGCCTTTGTCATTACTACCGTTAGCACACACATAACATATTTTAATATGCAAAGAAAGTAGGCCTACTTCGTGGTCTACCTACTAGATGCATGTGAATTCATAACTGCGTTACTGATTTTATCGGCAGAGGGGCGAATAAACGCAGAATCTGGAGTATGTGTAAACATTTGTAAAGTGCCTCTTCAAGAGCTGGTCTGTGTTGTACAGATAGGGCTAGTGGACATGGCTTGTCACGAAAGGGGCCTGTCATTATGGTCTGTCAGCTAGTAATGAGGCATATTCGATTAAAGGCTGGACTGTCTACAGATGCCATCTTCAGTCCTTGGACTTCTATACAGTAAAAGGAAGGTGATTCATATGAACAATGGAGCTCTGTGTCATGCAGACTTCTTCTTCATAAATTGCACTTTTGTTCATATGTAAAATGAATAATTGCACCAGTTTATTAGTTCATTTATATCCATGAATTTGAGTCTCTCTAATTGCAAGATGCGTTCTTCATTTACAGTGAGTGGGTTGAATTAGAGAAGAAAAATTACACATTATCCGAGATTTGAAAACAATCATTTGTTTGGAAATGGACAATGCACAAAGGAAATATAAAGCAATATATGCCAAATAATAAGTGAAGCGAAGGCGAATATTCATTCCCACAAAAAGGGAGGAGACACCGATTCTATATTTACACAATAGTATCTTAGATTAGAATTATTGCTTTTATTCACGTGATCTACAATATATCTTTTTGTTGACATGAGATGCTGCTGCTGAGATATCATAAGGCAGATGATATTACTTTGCGAACCTAAAACTACAGAAGAAGACAGTGTCTTAAACCTATTATAGGACTTATCCGTTCTGTAAAGAAATTGTTGGAGAGTAGATGAAAGAATTATGGACATACTGACAATGGAGCAGTTTGAGTTCTAAGTGCATTAACTGATTCTAAACAGCGTAGATCTAGTGCTCCAGGAGGGTGTTGTGAAACAACACTGACCTCAGTTAATCAATTCCCTGTTATGTTGCCAAAAGGTAATTGGTCATGTAGATGTGGTTCAGGAGTGGTCCTGAATTGGTGAATATTTCCCATGTAAGAACCAATTCCCGGCTAGTTCCTTCCTCTGTTTCCCTTTTTTTTAAATTGAAGTCTCTTTATTGCCATAATATATTAAAGCAAGTTGACAATTTTACACATCTCGTGTTTTTCATTTTCTCCAAAGTACAAATTTATACATATTAGCCACTGTTTCAGGTTCTCCACATTCCTCATAATACAGTCCAAAGTTTTAAGGAGCATGAAATTCTGCTAGGATTGACCTTGGTCGCGCAGGCAGATGAAAAAGCAATACATGTTAAACTGTGGTCACAGTCTCTCCTCTAGACACTGCATAGTGTAACCTGATCCAGGGTATGTAGATAACACCAAACTGCAGAGTATCTGCCTGATAACAAAATGTGACAAAAGTATTCATCAGGCAGTTATTATCCCCAAACAGGGAAATTAAGCATGAACAGAGCTCCATATAGACATTTTGATCATAATTGTAGTCCTACTAGAAGTAATAATACAGATTTATGTTCAGGATATTGTTATCAATCTCTGTATGTTAAGACCTTTGCATAATACTACTTCTAATAGGGTTACAGACTTAAATGAAACACCCAAATGGAGCACAACCCATGCTTGATACACTCATCCAATGATATTAGCAACTAATTGAAGGATTCAATAACGTTTGCTTTCAAGGCATAGAATATTATGAAATGCTGGTCATGTTCTACTAGTATATTTGACAGCTTAATGACCTGGGGCTGTCGCCCCAATGTAACCACACTCCTCACTTTGTGGTTAGGAGACACACCCTCTGGAGGAGCTTTGTCAACCCTAAGTAAGTAAGGGTGAATAATGAAACGAGACATAGTAACACTGATATGATTCAGGGTAGACATACCTTTCCTACCTACTATGGGAAGAATTCAGGTAAAACCAACCAACTCGTTCCCCCAGCTTTTCACAGCACAGTTTGATTCAGATGGAGTCCTATTATAGTATAAGGTGGGAAGTGGCTTCTCAGGGTGGAGACTCACAGGGAACTGGAAGATGAGTTCCCAATCTTTTTGAAACAGCCTCTTGAGCAGACTCGTCATCGTGGTAAGTCTGTGTATTGCCAGTGAGTAGCTATATTGTAGGTGGTTCCAAAGACCTTATGGACGCCCAGTGGGCCCGCCATCTTAATTTAGCTGGTTGGGGTAAATTGCACTGATAAGACATGTACCATGATGGGTACGCTGGTTAACACGCACTTCCAGGGACAGGCTGATCCCTATATTAACAGTTCTTATCAGTGTGTGTGGCAATGGCTTTGAGGCTTTAGTCATTCTTATCAGCCTTTAGGATTAAATTGTGCATATAGTGTATGGCAAAGGTAACCGGCACGACACTGTTATTCTTGCCTTTTCCTTATCGCGGCAGGTGGGCAGCATTTATTTACAGCACATTGTACACATCCCTCCTGAAGGAAAAAAGGATATCGAACTTTGTATAATGCTGCTAGTAGATATTACATTAACACAAGCATTGCCCAAATAGCATCTGGCTTTGACTTGTCTTGATAGATAGTACAACCATTTTAGATATTAACACGAACACGCAGCTGAATTTTCCACCAAGGATGGTCCAATATGCAATTCGAACTATCATTATGTAAGCATTTATGATAAAGCAACTGAGAGGCTTGTACTTGCAAGAGGCATCCTTTTATACCATTGCATCTGCTGGGTGCCTAGGGAGATGATAGTGCTCTGCATTACTTGTTTTTGCCTATTATATCTCCTTTTCTTCGACAAGGGAAAAGGCAAAAATTGGCATTACCAGTCGTGTCATTTTCCTTTTTAATCTGTTCGAAGTTACAAATTCAAATTTGTTTTCATTATAGTCTGTTTTTAAACACTATCCTGCTTTAAACAGAAGGCACTCACAACACGAACGGAGGGTTTTTCCTTGTGTGTATGTGTTCAAATCCGAATAGATTTGGCAGAGTGCCGAGTGGCTTCTTAGCCCCTATTCAGAAAATCATATATATATATATATATATATATATATATATATATATATATATATATATATAAAAGGGGGATCCGAACAGTATAGCACTGATAGGTGAGCAGATAGATGATAATTTAAGCCTTCCTGATACGGTCCTTAGGTATACATGTGGATCGCCATTATGTGTTAGGCTCCTTCAATTCTCATTGATTGCAAGCTATAGTATATGGGAGGGAAAGGTTGTCACTTATATTATAAGCGTGCTACATGTCAGTTGTTGCATGTCGTTCTTCAAACTTTAATTGCAGGTGCTCTTCTTGCCTTGTCAGGCACTTACCTACTATAGCATGCAGGTTGATATGAATGTGATGATAACCATAAAGACATGACACCATTATACAGATTCAATGTAACACCATTCTCCATTATGACATATTTGTTTCGTTTTCAGAAAGGGCATCCCATGAATTGCCTGGGAATATTACATAAGACCATAATGTTATAGGGACTACCAGGTAACAGTCATCCTGCCTAACCAAGTGCAGTGATTAGGTGAGGGGGTAGCGTTACCATACCATCTATCTGACAGAGATAACCACAATCACTGAGACTGGTGGTGAAGGATTGCCTCTCTGTGCACCAGCAAGACGCTGCTGGTTCCCTGACAGATGCCCAATGTTAGGGAGCTGAACACACAGGAAACAAACCAGAGAGGATGCCACTGTGCGCAGGCACATGCCTAGGGCGACATGGCTTCCGGTGTGGTAGAATGGCAGCGTTTCTGATTGCTGTCTGCTTTAGCTTCCAAAGTGTCACTTGAGTGGGCCTCCCGTGTGCTTCCAGGACATTTATATACAGAGAAAGGAACCACCACAACAGGGGAGGCACTAAATTATCGCTCCCGATTGTGAATGATGGTGTTACGGTGACATGATTCCTATAGGTCCTTGGTCTACTGTGGTTATAAAAATCCCATAGGTCGAATCCCACATGGCGAAATAGGGCTCCAATATCTCTGCGATTTTGTCTGTTGTGTTGTATGGGCCTTGTTTAGGCCATAAAACGCAAGGACTACTGCAAACTTGAGCATAAACCACTGTTGGATTCAGGTTGAGTTGAACAATCCTTGCGTTTTATGGCCTCAGCAAGGGCCATAGAACGCAACAGACAAAATCGCAGAGATATTGAAGCCCTATTTCGCCATGTGGGATTCGAGCTTATATAGAGCTGGAGGGGAGTATTTTTTTTATATAAATGTTGTACATAGACATTGTGTGCATCTGGCAAGGGTACCTTTTGATCACAATTTGCCTAAGCGGTGGTTCACTTCACCCAGAAAATGCTCCTACTAAGGCAAGAATCTACTTTAGGAAATCATCCTCACTCAAGGTCGAATCCCACATGGCGAAAAATGCCTCAAACATCTCTGCGAATTTGGATCTGTTGTGAATTTGGGACCTTCCCCAAATTCGCAAGGATCATAATACACTAGGGTATATAGAATACAAGGACACTGTTGTGCTTTATTTGAAGCATTTGTGATTTATTGTCCCGGTGAATGAGTATATCTGTGTCTGACATGTTTGAGATCCTAAAATCGCAAGGATATAAAAGCTTAGCACAGTCTACAGTGTGACTTTGATATTGGACAATGCTCCTAGCACTCCTTGCGAATTAGGCCACCAGGAAAGCCATTAAACCCAACTAACAATATTGCAGAGATGTTTGAGGCATTTTTCACCATGTGGGATTCGACCTTCACTGTTTACAGGTTTGGTGAAGTCTAGCCTTTCACGTCACCTGTAGAAAACGACGTAGATGTGGATTTATCTAGAGGGTGCTAGCTTCCACAGTAGACATTTCAAAATGCTAGTTATATGAACTATATTGAACATCAATTTAGATTAGAAATCTTGTCTCGTTTCAAAAAGTCTATTAGCTGCACATAGGCCGAAACTGCAATAAAGCACTTTTCAAAGTTTGACCTTGGAGAAATTGCCTTTCCTCCCAATCCAGGTCAACTAATGCCAGCCAAATGATGACCCATACATGAACATGCAATAATGGCTTTGCAATAGGAATAACTCCAAGTATAATGTCTTTGAACTTGTGTGAAGATATAATGTGCATCCTTTTCAATTTTGTTTAGGTCAAATTATGACCTTGGACTTGGAATTTGACCACTTTGAAATTACGTAGCCCCACTAGTCATATCTTGTGCTGTTCTAAACCCAAGTACTTTTTTGAATATTTACAGTTGAGAGGTCTGGCTCCCCAGCTATCTATAGAAGGAAGGATAGGCAGAATCCAGAATATCGCTTTTGATAGGTCGGCCATCTTGCCTTTTTACTAAGTGCTCTCTGTGCATCAGAGAGCTACAACTCTATATATGTCGAGAGAGAAGATCCTGTGGGAATGAGTTTCAGCACTGAAAAATTAATATTAGGCAAGAAGATTAATTTTTTTCTAGGAATTCTACTCACGCGGAGGTTCTTTTCAAGTCTTATTATAGCTTTACTTTAATTTAGGGCCTAGACACACGTGTACATCAACAGGGAGTTCAACTATTGTAAAACCGCTACTGATTGTTTTTAGATTGATACAGCTCCATCGAACTGTAAAATATGTATAAAACATGCAGAAAAACGTTGACTATGAAGCACAGAAGATACAAGGGTAAAGTCGTCTCCAGTTATGATTTTTTAATCTTTATAAAGTGTCTTTTCCCAAGCATCAACTGCATTGTTCCGGAGCTAAACATCAATCCTTTTTCAGAATGTTGTTTCTATAGCCTAAGGCTCTCAGCAGCCTGAGTCCTGTGTTTGCTTGAATTACAGTCCCTAAAGTTCACATCAACATACAGTGCAGAGCCAGATGTATTTTGAAGTATAGTGGCCTCTGGCTTCTGTAGTGCTAGAGGGTGTTGCTCCTATAGTAAACGGAAGAGCTGGCTAAAAATACCCTTGTTTCCAGTCCTTTCTTTTCATGTAGCTATAACTTGTCCCTTTTGTTGCTTACAAGTGGTCATTCAAGTACGATGCTAAAAAAGCTGCTTTTGAGTAGGTACCTAGTTGGGAGAAGTCAGTCAGTATAATATATACTATAGAGTGTGTGACATGAGTAGGTACCTGATACTAGTGCAGCTCTCTCTGTTCTAAACAAGGCAGGCAGCTTCTGAGACTGATGTGGTGAGTGCAAGTACTTTGTTGAATCAGTGCATGGCTTGTTTAGAAAAGATGGCACATACTCACAGCTCTTTTTACAATAGGAGCAGCACCCTCCAGAGTAAGTCGCCTCTGGCTCTACCACTAGCAGTCTAGTCTTTATCAGATAACATATAACGACCAATCAAGTAAATATGAAGACCTTGTACAAGACATAAATCAGGGGATGCAAAGATAATGTGAAACAATACAGCAGCAGTACAATGTGGGGTGGTCGACATAAGGTACTAACATGTCAGGGGGTCGAGTCCGGGGCGACATACCCTAACCTATTACCTACTGCAAGACTAATCTATCTGGGCCTAATGGAACGGCTCAAGATTTCACTCAAAGCTATTGCACAAATACGATAAATGCAAAATACAAATTCTTCCCACGTGACCTTTTCCAAGATGTTTGTAAAGGTTAAAAATATTATTTTTCTTTAGTTGTTAAAAGGTGGAGTATCCATGTATAAAGGGAAGTACCGATCAGCTAGATATGTTTAAATCATACAAATCAGCGCTGTAGGAAGTAAATGGTCACGGGGCCACAAATGCCCAACAAAACCAACACAGCAGATTGCTCGTTCATTGCTTGTGCATCGGCAATCGTATTCAACATCATACAGTGGAATTATGATAACATGTAATATGCTATGAGGTTTGTAAGCACACACTTTAATCAGAATAGGGACTTCAAAAAGCTGCATATGACGGGTCTTATATATACACAGGTAGTTTATACCCTCACTGACGGTTAAAAAAGAGCATCAGACTGAGTTTCACCTAGTCTCTGGCGCTGCCTGAGTATCATGAGAGCCTCTGCTGGAGGCTCTCCCCTGACATGCCATACTCATGCTGAGCCTGCTTCAATGCCACACATTGGGAAAAAGGATCAGCATGAGTATGGCACAAGGCTCAGGCATGGTGCCATACTCAGTCTGAATCTAACTGAATACTCCAGCAAAGCAGGGGTCTAGCCCCTACACTGATGTCTGAGATTATATCATATCCTAGCACCAACCACACCATGTGCCTCATTAGCTCAGTTGCACAAACTATTCATAGATTAATTAGACTGCCTTAGGAAGTTGAATGTTCGACCATCTGAAATCCTTGTGAGTATGAAATAATGAGCTTTTGTCATACGGTGACCTTAATTTCTATATTTCTGTATAGTGTTTAACAAACCACTTATGTGTTGGGCTTAATACACCCTACAGATTAGTAGTTCAATAAGGGCTACAAATGCAGGGCTACATAACCATTACAATTTAGACTGTGTGTAAGCACTACAATGCAGTGCTGATTAGTAACTCATTAAGTGGGGTTGTGCCCACTGGGTGGTGTTGCTGGACTCACTCTGAAGGTAGAAGCCAGCAAAGTGTGATCTTATGTATTGGGATACTCTGGCAGTGCATTACACCATTGGTAAGAAAGACTCCTGCAATGTTGGAGCCTGTTCAGGTAGGATCCAGCATTGCCTGACCCTCTTCATAGAGATACTCAGGCAATGTCCTATTCTCTTCTATCATGTTTCACCAGTTGACCCTGAGCCTGTCTCTAAAGGGACTCCTGCACTGTGAGAGTAGGGCAGTAGAGAGGGTACAGCTAGGCCATAAACAATCTAGAGTAGAGTGTCAGGTATTGCTGGAGAATGCCTACACCCTAGGCTCACCCTGAGTATCAAAATATACTCATTTTGGCAACATTTGCCTGAGGCTAACATCAGGCTCACTGTGAGTATCAATATTTTCTCTGTGCTGCCATTATTTACCCATGTGACGCTGACATAGGCGAAACACTTTCTCCTATGGTGGGTGAATGGTTGGGGGCTTGGGCATTTCTCAGAAAACCATGCAATATTGACTAACGTCCCTAGTATGCTTTCTTCTCAGGTTACAGGGTCATTCAATTCAATTAGTGCCATGTTGAAAACCAGAACCCACTGGCTTTTTATTTTATTCAAAGACCAAGAAGCAATGCTTCTTTTTTAGAATCTGAGGATCGTGTATTCTCTCAGTGGAACACAGAAGTCACAATTTCATGCCTGCAATGGCATGTGATAATGGAAATTCATTTGTATAATCATACATGCAAAATGGTGATCGTGTTATCCGTCCAATATTTTTAAAGACGCGGTTTACAGTGTCGACACTCAAAGTGTACATATAGTTGCCCTATAACATGTGCAAATGAGACGAAGGACTAGTGGTGTTTAGATAAGGTTTGAAAAACAACATCAGTTTGAAAGAACGCAATCTGATACAATATCCAGAGTGATCAATACCTGCAATATATGCATGACTCTCAGGGGAAGATCACTATTTTCGTAGTACGATCATTCTTCATACATTGTTCTGACGCTGACATAGGAGTATTGCACACGTATGGGGGGCTACCACTGAATCAGTATTATCAGTTCGATCTATCCAATTCCAGAATCACTTGATTATTTCATTGTCGGTTTATATCGTTTGTAAAAGGCGTGTCAATGTTGTTAAAAAGGTAAGATCATTGCAGAGCTCTCTCCCTGAAGTTGAGGCTCCACTACGCTATTTTTTGGAACATTCTCTCATATGTCAGTGTCTAAGGTATAGGCTGTTGACAGTCCTAAACTGTAATCAAAAGTGGTAAACATGAGATTTGAGGGGTCACTTGTAATCACAGGAAGTGTGTTTACCTATAGGTCTGTTTATATCTACTCCAAACCTGTGACTGAGTTGTCACACTGATCAGGTAGGGATAGGTGCCCCCATGCTGTATAAACAATAACACAGTACCATGATAAATAACAACACAGCAGTCCTGTAAAAATCGAACCTGTCTGATATCAAACCATGGAGACTTCTCAATGTGAAAGGTTGCAATATTTACATAACATCAGCTTGATTTAGTAAACAAAAACATCTTTTTAACAACACAAGCATGCCTGACTTCACACACATTCACATCTCCAGATAAACAAATAGCTCCCCAAACATTCAATTTCTACCTTGCAATGATAACAAACACTACTCACTACTCTGTGTTTGTGTCCCATTTTGTGAGAATAACTGCAATTCTCTGCAAAAATCGCATAGTGGAGCCTCACCTTGAGGGAGAGAGTGTTACTAGTATTAGACTCAATCACCTGCCCTGTGTCAAAGCAAATACGAATCAGAGATCGCGTCCACATGGTGACAGGGAGTTTGGTATTTTCATTTCATCTGAGAGCCCTTCTTTTATAGGTGAGGCTCCACTATGCAATTTTTGCCAAGAATCGCAGCAATTCTCAGAAAATGGGAGACAAACATGGGTTAAAGAGTAGTATTTGTAACCATTTCAAGGTAAAATGTGTACATTGAGGGAGCTATTTGTTTATCTGGGGATGTGATTGTGTGCGATCTCAAGCATGCTTGTGTTATCAAAGAGATGTTTTTTGTTTACTAAATCAAGCTGCTGTTATGTAAACATTGCAGACTTTCACATTGGGGAGTCTCTCCAATTCAATATCAGACAGGTTTGATTTTTACAGTATAAGACCCTGCGATCTGTGTGACTGCTGTGTTGTTATTTATATTTTGCTGTGTTGATGTTTATATATTGAACTCTGACCCAATCACAGAGTCTATGCAGGTGCAGGTTAGTTTGTAAATATGGCACACACGGAGTGAGATCACCCATGAAATGACCCCTGAAATCTCATGTTTACATTTTGAATCTCATGTTTACAATATAGGAATGTCAACATCCTATAGCTTAGGCACTATAGGGATAGCAGTTAGTGAGAATGTGCCAAAAGATCGCGTAGTGGAGCCTCCACTTATTCTGATTGAAATCTCCTAATAATCCAAATTGTATTTTGCGTTTTCGGTGCATGCTGAGTGACACTTCAGAATTGATGTAATGAAATGCCAATTTTTATATTTAATTTCACAAGTCCAAGTCAAATATTAACGTTGCCTTTATTGTCATATCGCATGGATTAATTGGGAAATATGACCATTCTCAGAGATAAGCTACGGATATTTGGAGCTATAATGGAGATTTATATTGGCATGTTATTTCTCTTCTAATGTGATTTCTGTTTCGCAGAATTATACGGCCTTTGAAAGCTTGGGCATAAAATTATGATTAAGTTGCAACATATCCATGAGATGCGGATATCCCTATAAAACGTGGCACCTATATATATATGCAAAAGAAATGCTCAGCATTAACACAGCTGAAAGAACTGGGAATGACGGTGTGACAGTGAAGGTAATCAGATCATAAATGGAAAAAAAACAGGATGAGACTTTGACGAATGTTGACAGGTATTCACATGGGCACCATCTAGATTGATGACACAGAGCTTCTAGAATTAGATATTAGGTGAAGCTCCACTACGCGATTTTTACCAAGATTCGGAGTTATTCTCACAAAAGCAGACACAAACACAGATTATAAGGTGGTATTTGTTATTATTTCAAGGTGGAAATAAAAGGTTGAGTGAGCTTTTTGTTTATGTGGGGAAGGCTTTGTGTCCAATCTCTGGTGTGTTCCTGGTGTCAAAACATGTTTTTGTTTACTAAATCTAGTTTCTGTAAAGTAAATATTGCAGACTTTCATACTGACAAGTCTCTGCAGTTCAATATCAAACAGGTTTGATTTTTACAGGACCCTGCAATTTATGGTGAATTGTTGATAGACTGCTGTGTTGTTATTTATATCTTGGTGTGTTGATGTTTATAAAGGAGAACAGAGTAACCACCCCTACTTGGTCACAGTGGGATTATTTACACCCTGGTCCAACAGAGCCTGTGCAGGAAATCTCATGTTTACAATTCTGAATCTCATGTTTACAATATAGGGATACTAACATCCTATACCATAGACACTGACTAGGTAACATTTTGTGAGAATGGAGCAGAGAATTTCAAACGATACAGGGGTACAAAACCAACATGCCTGTGGAGTGGTGGAGTGGTAACTACAGATCTCGGACCACCATAGAGGTCCGCAGTGACGACGATCATACAGTAAATGTAGGCAGTTAAGAGATGGTGGCCCCTGATTGGTCTATATTAGTATGTGGGAATTATTGCCACCTTTGCTATAAGGCATCAAATAAATCACTAAACTGTACTGATTCATAGAATATAAATTGTGACACACTGGCCCTTTGGTTAGGCACTGGTGGGTGGCATTAAAAAATTAGTGAGCACTGCTGAATTATTAGGTGCAGAACAGGTCAAAATGTAGGTAGGTACACATGCAGGCCAATAGAAAAAAAACTGGATTGGTCAAACCTATATTTTTTTCATCTCAGATTAAGGATAAAAGATTTATCTAAAGTTTGTGGTCGTCTTGGGTGATTTGAATCATTGTAGGTAGGTTTTAGTGGTGGTTGAGCTATAAAAGATTATAGTGAGAAATGTTTTGGTGGTCCGAGACCTTAAGAGGTGATATGACAGTTAGCCAGAATAGCTTGGAAATGTTCAAAAAGCTTTTTTCTTAGTTGGATTTGGTGAGTTTGGATAGATTAATGGTGAAAAAAGGTGGAAATTTGCATGAAAAAATACAGAAAATGAAGAAAATCCAGGCTGTAGGGCTATTGGTATTATTGCGGACTTCATTGATTCTGACTTAGAGGCCTTTCTACTTTACACAATTTCACAGAGGAATGTGCCCACGCACATGTGCACCACACACATCCTGAGGGGATAGGAAAAAGGAGAAACAGACCCTTTTAAGTGGGCTAGGGAAGCCTGACTTATATGGGTTATTGTAGCTAGGATATATATATATATATATATATATATATATATATATATATATCCTAGCTACAATTATAGTAGTTATTGTAGCTAGGATATATATGGAACTATATACACTCGTGTATATTTATATAATTAGCCGCGGACAGTTAGGGACTACTTTCTTCGCGCATTGGTATCTATGATGTCATAGCATGACGTCATGGTAAATACTCCTCCAGTATATAAGGGGGTGGTTCAAAGTAACCGTCAATTGGATCGATTCACCTGTACAGGTAACACCACGCTGGGTGTTTCCTTGATTTTTAAATGATTTTCGTGGTTAATATTTGATTTTTCGAATCAAGATGGGGAGAAAATCAATTAGAAGTGCCAAGGCGGCTACTACTTCTAAAAAATCGGCCAAATCGGCAAAGAAAACGGTAGAATCGGCCAATTTAGGATTTACGAGTGAGTTGGAATCGTCTTGTGTGGATCGGAGGTCTGCATCGCCCAACCATGCTAACGGGTTAGAAGACGACCAATTCATTGACCAGACGGATAGGATGGACCTATTGGAAAGTGAGTTGTGCACCATCAAGAATCTACTACAGGATTTGGTTGCTGGAAAGGACAGTAAAGACGAGACGAAATCTACTGAGGGGGCGTGGCAGCATGCACGTGCGAATGTTTGTCAACGACCAGTGACGTCACATCACCAAGGACGCAGCCGTGTATCTAGGCAGCGGTCTCCGAGCGTCCTTAGTAACGGCACTAAGTGGGACGATGTGGAACGGCGTGGTCGTCGCAGGAGATCAAAGTCTTCATTCTCCGCTCGTCACAGACCTTGGTCGTCGTCAAGAGGGTCGTCAATAGATTCCTCTACATCCAAGCTTCACACCAATACCAAATGTGGTGAGTTTGATCATGAAGTTTATGTAAAAAAGAGGGAAAAGATCGACACAGTAGAAAAACTAGTACTTGTCAATTTAAATTTTGTCCTGGACTATTACAGAGACAACGGTGATGTAGAAGGCATGTTAAAGCATCTCCAAGTTCTAGTGGAGAAAGCTGGTACCAAAATGTACACAGTAGCAGCCTTATTGGCTTACGATAGGTCGGTGAGATCCAGGGCTAATAAGGAGGGTATAGAAGCCTTTGGGTTCATAGACAATTCTGATATTCTCAGGTACCTATCATATGATGGTACTGTTCAAGCACAGAAGGCGTACGCCACCAAGTCTAGGAATGGTATCAAACAAAAAATCTCAAATAATCCTTGCTATGCTTTTAATAGAGCAGAAGGCTGTGTAAGGGACCCCTGCAAGTATAGACATGTTTGCAGTGGATGCAGTTCCTCTGGTCATGGTAAAACTGAATGCCTAAAATCCAGGAATGAATAGGAAACTGTAGGTGGTCGATGTCCCATAGCTTGTAATGATTTTTGTTTGATGCTTGACCAAGTTATGGTAGGTGTGGTAGATGTCGACTTGCCTTCACGAACTCCAGTACAGGAGGTAAATCATACGGAGAGGGCTAAGGATTGTATTCTTTCAACTGAGTCCGTAGCAGAACAAAGTATTTTCCAAGAATTTAATTCGTCAGAAAATAATATAAATGTTACTTGTGATAGCCCAATACAGGTTGGTAGTGAACCGCTTTTCACTGTTAGTGTCAGAGATTTGCCTAGCATCAGGGTATATGACGACTGTATAAAAGGTGTATGTACGTGTGTTCATTACATTGGTGATGAGAGAGCTCAAATTTTGCCATGTAGAGTAGCCCCTCTCCTTCAACAAAAAGGCCTCATTGATATTAGTGGTAAAGAGGCTGATTTTCTCTGGCATGGTATTGTTCAAGGATTTAAAATTGTGGACCCTGACTGTCAAACTACATATGATTGTAAAAATTATAAGTCAATCCTCGAGGGAAAATTCTATAATGAGTATTGTGGTATATTATTAGACGAGCTAGAAGCTGGTCAAGTCTCAAAGAGTGATAGTAAACCTCATTGTATCCATGCTCTAGGTGGGGTAGAAAAGTCTAATGGCAAGTTAAGACCCATAACTGACTGCAGCATGCCTGATAAAGTTTCTATTAATAATTTTATGGAGACCACTAGCTCAACATTTTCTTACAATAATATTGGCACGGTGACTGCTCAGTTGGATAAAAATGATTTCATGAGCGTGGTAGACTTGAAGTCAGCGTATAGGTCTATAAATGTGTATGCACCTCACGACCATGCAAGGTTTCAGATGGGATTTTGGGAATGGTGAGGATTATTATGTGAGCAACAGGTTAACTTTTGGTCTGAAATGTGCTCCATATATTTTTAATAGGATCTCTGATTTTATTGTGGAGGTGGCCAAATTCTACGGTGTAGAAAAAATTGTAAATTACTTAGATGACTTTATCATAATGGCTGATACTTATGATGAATGTCTTAGACAGAGGAATTTATTGATGGAATGTATGGCCTACATGGGCTTTGTAGTATCTAGGGAAAAGGTGACCGATCCATCTCAAGTTTGTAAATTCTTAGGCATTAATATAGATTCAGTTAAGTTAGAACTGTCTTTGCCTATTGAAAAGGTCGAAAAAATGGAAAATCTCTTATTAGATAACGTTAATAAGAAATTTATTTCTAAGAATAACCTGGAGAGGATTGGAGGTCTCATGTCCTTTTGCTCCCAAGTGGTTAAAGGTGGGAGAACTTTTAGTCGCAGAATTTTTGATCTTTGTGCCAGAGCAAGGCCTAGAGGTATTATAAAAATTTCTGAGTGTACAAGGAATGATATGGAATGGTGGTTGAGATTCTGCAATACTTTTAATGGTAAAAGTTTGATCTTAAATGATCAGTTCGATACTCCAATGTACTCGGATTCATCCATGAAAGGCTTCGGGGCTTGGATGGGTAAAGATGATTTATATGGTGACTGGACATCTTACGATAAATTCAGTCTAGGTAGTGGTCATTTTACTCAACCACCAATACTAGATAATTTGAAAAATCACCATAGAAATATAAATGTATATGAGTTATATCCTCTTCTTATGGGTCTTAGACGTTGGATATCTGGCTGTAAAAATAAAAGAGTACATTGCATTACCGACAATATGCAAGTGTTAGCTATGGTAAATACCGGTAGGTCTAAAAATAAACTTTGTATGGAATGGCTTAGAGAAATCTTTTGGCTTTGTTTCATCAATAATGTGGAGGTGTACGCAACTTATATTAGGTCAGAGGATAATATCCTGGCCGACCAACTTTCTAGACTTGCTTACAAGGGTGTTCTGGACAAATGTGTAAACTCTCTTCTTGAAAATGATATGTGTTGCTTTAATTCCAGAATGGAAAAGGTTACAAAAGAGAAAAGAGTGTCTTTTAACGAAGGGTGTATCAGAGAATACGAGGAGAACAAGGAGACAACAGCTTAACAGGTATAATAAATTTTGTAATAAATTCAATTTAACTAATTTTCCTTGTTCTCCCTCACAGGCTGCTACATATGCAGTATACTTATCTGAACATATGAGACCTTCTTCTGTAAGGAATTATTTATCGTCCATTTGGTATCATCAAAAGCTTAGGGGTGGCTTAGACCATAGCAGTAATTTCATGCTAAAAAAGGTGTTGGATGGTATTGGTAGAAATTATGCTGTTCCAACTAGGGTTATTCACCAATTGAGTCCAAAAGAAATGTTATGTATTAGATCATATTTGGATCTCTCCAACAGGGCTGACTTGAAATTTTGGTTAGCTATTCTATTAAGTTATAGAGGTGTCCTCAGGATAGGACATGTTGTATCTTCTCCCCATACACTAAGGGTAGGTGATGTTAAAATATTTAAAAGTTATGCTAGTCTTCGCATTAAAACATCTAAGACTGATCAACTTGGTGGCCATCCCTTTAACATATACTTATGTAGGGATGATACCTCACTGTTATGTCCGTGTAGAGGATTAGAAAAATTGTGCACAGGTAGGGCTGTGAGTGATTTGTTATTTAAAATTAATGGTGTTCCTCTACAGTACCAATATATTAATTCGAGGTTGAAATCTTTATCTCTACTTGCTGGTATCAGAGGTTCAGTCTCCACCCACTCACTTAGGCATGGTGGTGCTACTATGTTGAAGGACGCAGGACTTGGTATAGAGTCTATTAAGAAGAAGGTAAATTGGAAATCTAATTCTGTTTTTACGTATTTGCATAACTATAAAAATGAACTTTTGGAATTAGATAGACTTTGCCAATCTCAATTGCATTGCTGATTGGTATGTGTTTGTTCACATGTGTTTAGCGTGTTTAGGTTTTGGCATGTATGGTGCTGATAGCCCCAAGGTCAGTAACCCACCAAACTCATGTGTCTGTGATATGATCATTTATTATACTACTTGTCATATGTTGTTCACCGTATATATCAACATTATTATTATCGTTATTACCGGTATTAATTATTCCCTGGTAGCGAGATAACTTATGGAACTATATACACTCGTGTATATTTATATAATTAGCCGCGGACGGTTAGGGACTACTTTCTTCGCGCATTGGTATCTATGATGTCATAGCATGACGTCATGGTAAATACTCCTCCAGTATATAAGGGGGTGGTTCAAAGTAACCGTCAATTGGATCGATTCACCTGTACAGGTAACACCACGCTGGGTGTTTCCTTGATTTTTAAATTTTTACTATTGTTATTACTATTGTTGTTACTATTGTTATTACTATACTACTGTTATTATGTTATGCATTTTTACTGACTATGCTTTTGTCAACTAATTATTATAGTTGTTTTAATAAAGGCATGTATGGTGCTGATAGCCCCAAGGTCAGTAACCCACCAAACTCATGTGTCTGTGATATGATCATTTATTATACTACTTGTCATATGTTGTTCACCGTATATATCAACATTATTATTATCGTTATTACCGGTATTAATTATTCCCTGGTAGCGAGATAACTTATATATATATATATATATATATATATATATATATATATATATATATATATATATATATCCTAGCTACAATAACCCTCCTTTCTGATAAAGTATATATATATAGGTCGAATCCCTCATGGTGAAAAATGCTCCAAATACCTCTGCGATTTTGAATCTGTTGTGCTCATTGGGCACACTCCTAATATGCAAAGCATGTAACTACAGTAGGGTGTATAGAACACATGCAATCTATTATGATATTAGACCAGAAAGTATATAATGCACACAGATATAAACATCAACAAGGTCAAAGTATCCCAAAGAGTACATGAGAAAACACAACAGTGTCCTTGTGTTCTATACACCCTAGTATATATATATATATATATATATATATATATATATATATATATATATATATATATATAGTGTGAATTTGAAATGGGTCCCAAATCCGCAACAGATTCAAAATCACAGAGATATTTGAAGCATTTTTAGCCATGTGGCATTCAACCTTATGTGACAGCTTATCCCTTTCCTGATACAGAATAAGTTTACGAAACACCCTGCCATACACTCTGAACCTGGCATACGAGAACCCATTGTAACGTGCCTCTTTTCCCCCTTTTTACCAAAGGGTGCACTTTTAGTTCTTTCCTCCAACAATTGGAGGGCTACCCATTCTGTCTGAAGGGCCCCACTTAATGTGTTGGAAATGGATCACACGCTGCCACAAGAGACCCCTTAGCTGGCACGCCAAATTATGCTTTGATGGCTGCTCCTTAAAAGGTGTTCAAAAGCCTTCGAGTAAAAACGCACAAAGCACAAAGATTACTTAATTTAAATTTCAATGTTGAATGTAAGTGGGTTGGTTCCTATGCAAAAGGTAAATAGACCTCTTGTAATATCTTTAAACTCAAGGATACATTGGGCCAATGTCGTCGTATATTGGGCCAATGTCGGCTTATATTGGGACAAGCATGGCCCAATGCTCCATTGCTAATTGGGTCTGCGTTTCGTTTTTTACCTTGAAGACATACTTTTCTTGTAGTTAGAGAATGAGGATAACAGGCGTCACTTTATGACAATACATAAAGGGGAAGCTTTCAGGCAATGATTTCTTCTATTGGTCGGAACACCATGGGGTATTAGTTATTATACAATTGTACATGGAAGAAGTGATGATCAGTATTGCAAAGCTTCCTGCATTTTCATGGATCTAGAAGATTGAATCCCACATGAGGAAATAGGGCTTCATCATCTCTGCTATTGTGTCTGTTGCGTTGAAAAGCCCTTGTGGAGGCCTTTGATGAAAACGACCCAAAAATGAATTGATTTAACAAGAAGTTCAAACTGGAATAAAAAAAAGGAAGCAAGAGATGGGGTCATGTTCTACTAGGTAGGCTTGGGTAACCCAAATTTCATTTGAGCATAAGCGAGAACATGAAATTACTCAGCATATGCCATTAGGTTAGTGTCTCCAGGCAAGTGACCGGCAGGGCCTATATAGTAGAAACATTTATACTAGCGATGTTCCGTCAGTAGTTTATGGAAATGGAGGAGAGCTGCAGGCTTTAATTGCGCACTGTATTGACCTGCTTTTGAGTTGATGGCCTACAGAACATACATCTCTGGCCTAAGACAAAACAAAGATGTTTCTGGGATTCAAGTCTTAGAGATTCCTCACATGTCACTAAAATCAAGTTGTAGGTTAAATGTTTAACAACTGTCTTCTCACATAAATCACTTTTCAGGACATTCATATAATCACTATAATGTGATACTGATGCGTCTCCAGAGACACATGCACTCAAGATAACTATATATTATGCCTAATCTATGACTTAACACCAATAGGTGCATCTGGGATGAGATGTGTAAACTCTCTCTCATATCCTGGGGACAGGGGGCAATCACGAGAGACTAAAACTAGGTAGCCAATGTTTCGAAATTGTGAAAGTGTGGAGTTTAGATTCTGGTGTTAAAGTGCCAATTTAGATGGGGAAATGATCATGCTATGGTGATTCAGATCCTACAGGCCATCAGCCGAGGACCTCGCACTCAGCCGCAGTTGTAAGGGGAGAGGGAGCACAGGTGTGTAGCTATAAAATAGATAAGGTATCCAAAACCACTCCTGTGGATTGGCCATTATAATCTTCAGTGTAAGCTGGCAAATTTGGGATTGTGAAGTAGCGTCGCAGTTGGTGCCTTGCCAACACAATATTCATGGATCCGGCGCTGGAGGTCGTTTCTTAAGCGGGTGTTCCACCAAAGCCGATTTGTTATAGATCTGTTATAGATTTTGCCGGCATTATGGAGAAATACATAGGGAATCTACCATAAAAATGTGAATTTTGTTCATTATTTCTCTCAGATTCGATCAAAATCAGTTTAAAATCGGGCCGACTTTTGTCTATCGGCTTTGGTGGAACACCTAATTTAAGGTACTACGATCACACACAGCACACTACGACTGTAAACTTCGTTGGCGTATCATTGCTGTGCTCGCAAAGAGGTCAGGGCTCCAGAAAAAAAAAAACAACATTATGTTCGTCTTACGACTGACTAGTTTTTATCATCTTCACCTGATGTAAAACTCTCATTTACATACTCCTTTTTCGTTTTTCAAGTACATTTCAAATCGAGTTGTTAATGAGACTTCTAAATATGAAGAACTAGTACTTGTAATAGGAGCTTATTTAAAGAGATGATTAAAGCAGAACTCAACAGAGCAAGTGAACAAGTAATCACAAAGAGTGCCCTTTACTTATGTACTGTAAGAAGACTCACACCAACGTCTTCTTTGTTTTAATTTGTGTTTCCTCCATCAACCCACACTTTGCCAAAGGAAGGCATTAGCCATTAGTGTGAATGCTGGTTCTTTAGCCTCTTGTTTGGATCACAATGCTTCAAAGAACGGTCCTAAAGTATACTTCCCTGCACAAGAAAGAAAAAAAGGAACGTTTCCAAGAATTTGGCCTGTGATTTCAAAGAGGTTTGTCTTTGCTACCAGATATGACTCCTAGATAGCTCACACGGGGATAGGTAATTTGAAATGGACTTTGAAATGTGGTCCATAGTTCGGACGATGGATGAGGAGTAAATATCTCCTTTTCACTTTTGCACTCATTCATGTTCCGCGTTCATTAACACTGCTTCAATATCTGACAGTTTAAAGAAGTAAAAAGTCGAAGGTAAAAGTTACAAGAGTTTTAGAACGTTTATTGAGCCTTTCTGTTACTCAGTGTTCAAAAGAGTTGTATTTTTCCAGGTACAGTGGCGTAGCAGTGACCAGCTTGGTATGTCTACACGTTATACAGATCGCTAATCTATGATGACAAGTAAACCCACATGATCTACAAACAACAAGATCTGGATTACAACAATTATTTTCTAAACAATCGGGTATCGATAGATGCACAGCCTATATGCATGCTACTGTCTCCTTCCCAAATTTAACATTCTTGAACAGCTTAACAACAGAATTTATTTGCAAAGCTGACCTACACGTTCAAAACAGACGCCCATTTATGTATTCATATGGACCTTTTTCATTTCGCTGATGTTTAAAGTTATTCACATTTCAATCCACACACAGATCACAAATACATTTAACGATAACTGGCTCCCATAGATTTTTTAGTTGTACGTTTGAAAGGTGCAAGAAGACAGAGTTTCCTACTCAAGGGTTCCTCCTAAATGATATATTATATATGATAGCAGTGTATAGCTGGATTTTGGTCTGACAAAATTATAAGCGTTGGAATGTTCATTACAATTGTTACATCAACGGCGATATTTGATTACGATATCATGAACTAGTAGAATGTGATGTCTTTAAAATGCAGTATTTTAATAAATCATTCTGGGAATGTTTTTGAGTCAAAACAAGTGGGATCACAGAAAATTTAAGAATTTGATACACCCTCAGTCAAAGTTGGTTTGAAATACCCTAAGTCATAGTAGATAGAAATCGCAGGGTTGCTATCAATATATAATCAAAGAATTTGACACCAACAGCCATAATCTACAAGTGCGTCTTTTTAGGTCGAATCCCACATGGCGAAAAATAGCTGAAATATCTCTGCGATTTTGAATCTGTTGCATTTATGGGACCTACTCCAAATTCGCAAGGGTTACAATTACAGGAGGGTGTATAGAACACAAGGATACAGTTGCGTTTATTCATGTACTCTTTGGGATATTTTGCCTTTGTTGATGTTTATATCTCTGTGAATTATACATTTTCCGGCCTATAATCGCAAAAGAATGCTTGTGTTCTATACACCCTGTTGTACTTATAACCCTTGTGAATTCAGGGAAGGTCCCATAAACGCAACAGATTCAAAATTGCAGAGATATTTCAGCCATTTTTCTCCATGTGAGATTCGACCTCTTCCGTTGCTATGTTGGTGACTTGATACTGCTGACAATAATCATGGTTTTGGGCATCCACCTTATCTGGCTACAGGCCGTCATGGGGGTGGATCCCAAGTTCCCTTAAGTAAGTCATCCTCTCTTCCAGTGGCCAGGTTGATGTGTGAATAGCCTGTGGGTGTCATATTTCAGCGAAACTCATGAAATATGAACCAATGTTCTTTTGTTTTCTTCTGACTTTCACCTATGTTCTACCCAATCAGTGCCATAATGAAAACCCGAATTCAATGAATCGCGGGCTGTTTCTTTACATTGTTTTCCATGCTCAAGAATCATTGCTTTATTTTCTAATTTAATGGATCTGCACAGACCTCAAATGACTTTAACCAGAGAACATTTGGTTTTCTTCTGGGGAAATTACTAGTGACTGAATCTTACCTGTCTTTGGCTATGGTGATTGTTTGTCAGTACAAATATCCTATGGCAGTCAAATAGTGAAAATGTCATTCATCAAATAAGGTCTAATCCCACATGGTGAAAAATGGCTGAAATATCTCTGCGATTTTGAATCTGTTGCGTTTATGGGACCTTCCCTAAATTCACAAGGGTTATAAGTACAACAGGGTGTATAGAACACAAGCATTCTTTTGCGATTATAGGCCAAAAGATGTTTAAATCACAGAGATATAATCATCAACAAAGGCAAAATATCCTAAACAGTACATGAATAAACGTAACAGTGTCCTTGTGTTCTATACACCCTCCTGTAGTTGTAACCCTTACGAATTTGGAGTAGGTCCCATAAACGCAACAGATTCAAAATCGCAGAGATATTTCAGCCATTTTTCGCCATGTGGGATTCGACCTATACACTCAATGTGTAAGTTTGGAAATGTTTTTAAAGCGGAATTATCAAAAACGTACACCCAATTCTTTTCTAGCCTAGACATAGCTATTTGAGAAGGACCAGTTGCCAGACAACAACTACACATCTATTCTTTACAGCTGCAGTATTTATAGCAATATGTACAGTGAGATGCAAATGGAACAACAGCCAACTACTGTATATACATGTATATTCATAAAACTACCTAAGGTCAGACATAACACACTGGAAAGGCCCATCACGATCATCCATAAACTTCTGACACCTCAGACCAGTGTCTCATATTTGTAATAGCAAAGTAGGTTTATGATAAGAGATCAACTAGTATCTACATTATTTCACCACAGTTATACCATATAATTATTACACATGAATATTCCAAATGGACATCATTAGAATACCTTTATATACCGCCTATTCACATCTATAATTTGCAATGTGTATAGTGACCTTGAGTCATCCATGTACCTTGAGTCGGCCATTTTCCGTGTTTTTTTTGGGTCCAAATTCTAATAATAAATCATTATTTTAGTGGATTCTAACCTAATAACTTAATAGGATAGGGGAAGAGGTAGATGCTGCTACTTAATCATTTTCTGCAATGCATTCCTAGTTCTCTCGACCAGCTGTGTATAATATGGTCCCGGGGGCATTATTTTCACAATTGGAGGTGGGTTTCTGACAATTTGTAAACCACCTTGGAAGAAGATATCAGCAGTAAATAAGGAAAAATTTGAAATGGTATGCTATTCATCAATGAAGACAGTTTACTTCCAGCAAAAATGATAAATGCATTCCAGTCGCAAACTGTTAAAATGTCAGTGAACGTTAGATAAGCCCTTGCTTTGTATATGGTACAGAAATATACACGCTGGTATAAAGCAGTTGATTAATGAGGTGGCCGACTCATGGTACTTGTGGTCGACTCATGGTACTGATGCTGAAAAGTCACAGTCACCAGATAATGAAGGCCTAAATAGCCTACTAGACATACCTTATGGAAATTTTAACCTTATTAGCTTGAAAGCCTGAGACTCTGAGATTATTTTCATATCCATAGTCAGGTGCCTCCTCCAAGTATGCCTACTTGAGCAGAGACCCTACAATAAGTTATAGCTTGCACATAGCTCTAGGTGGACGACTCATGGTCACTTTACCCTAGGTACAATGCAAGGGTACAATACAACTGTCTTGCGCAATTTGAAATGGTTATCCTTATCCCCTAACATCAATTCTATCTTGTTTTTGCCGACCATGCAGACCTGTGGCTTGCACGTCATTTTACTTTTATAATGAATCTGGTAAAATTAGAAATTAGAAAATTAGAAAATGACCCCGATCAATTGAGAAAAAGATGTTAGGAAAAGAAAAGTATAAGAAATTTATTGGCCTTTTTTATATATGAAAATACATGTAAGGAGTTCTTTTTAGCCAAAGGGGTGGGGCCAATATATTTGGCTTGCATGAAGCCATCATACCTGCTAATTGAAATTGCTCATTTTCTTATGGAGTTTTATTGAAAATGTTTAGAATATGCCTCCTCTAGACTAGAGCGTTATGCCTGCTGAGACATCATAGTCTGGCCAAAAGAAGTAAGCGCTATTATTAAGTCATGCCTTCATCGGGGTCGAAGGCCTAAGAGTATCATTCATTGTTTCACAAAACAGGTAGTCAATTCCTTATTTTGTGCGCGTGGATATTAGTTCAGTGGAATACCCAAAGGCTGAAGTGAGCATTATTATAGTGTGTTTCATTCGGCCCAATATGGTAACAGGAGAGTAAGTATATATAGACTAATGAGAATCTGACAGGGTTCTGTGATGAAAGTTTAATGTAAATGAATGGGCGGTAAGAAATGAGCGTGTCCCTTATATAACATTGTTCATGAAATAGAACACAATGCAATAATAAAACCATGACCCCTGTGAGTACTATGTCATAGTGTGCGCATCCCTAGAACCTCACATTTTTAACGGCACCGTCGGCCCTTTTTCTCGTCTTATCGTTTTATGAGTGGCTATTCTTTTTGTATTTAAACAGGGCGTGGCATAATAGGGCGGAGGATGCAAGTCTTTCAGGGGCAATTAGAGTTCATCCCTCCTGAGAAAGAAGATTTGTGTGTTTTTAGAGATTCGATTAGATTGAGTCTGCCAAAACAACGCGCACGTCCATAAAATAAAAGGTCCACCTACTGGTAGTCTTGATTCTTTAAAAGAAATTTCTTTTACCACTCCTAAGATTTGATTGAGTCATCCATACATAGGTTGTGAATGAGACCATTGCAACTGATGTACATTTGCGTGTATGCCGAAGCTTTTTGCTATACATTGGCACAGCTTCTTCGACCCCCAAGGCACACCTGTAGTGACCTACTCTAACTAACTGCCCCACACTTGTCTCCGGACCTGGAGTAGGGCCTGACAGCCCAGGAAGACGAACAGCAGGGCGGGAAGTGTGGCAGGGGACGCGGCAGGTGGGGCGGGGTTGCAACCGTCCCAGTCACAAGTACTGTAGCAAATTTTGTGTGGTGTTTCCCTTCCTGTGTTCTCCAGGATCTTACACTCGTCCTCCATCTTGGTAGTGCTGCAATCACGTATGAATGCCTTAAGTGTGCCTGCATAAAAGAGAAGGGGAATGGTCACAATGTGACATTTGTATACATGTACAACAATGTATCAATTATACAACTCAGATGTAGCCTCTTCCCTAAGATTTGAATTTGAACATTGCTTTTCTACATCCAAATAAGTACACACCTTATGATATCGCATAAGTGATTTCAACAAAATGCCACTTACTAATTCTGAAGTCTTAAATTTGTTGTTATTGTGTCTTTATGTCAATTGCATGGAGGATATCACTAGTGGCAGCTTTCTTTTTTATTTATTGAGATAAAAGTCCCTTTTCCCTTTTACACTCTTGTTGGAACTACCCCGTTATTTTATATTCCAAGTATTCTTAATGATCCCTTAAAAATGGCGGTAAAATTATTTTCCGATGTCGTTCGAATAATGACATCCTGGAAGACATGTGATTGATAATGATATTACTGAATCTCTTTTGCTAAGATGGATCAGCCGGGATGGATCACAGGCAAAAGGGTATTAATGGTGCACATCCCCACCTTCTAAACCATCAAAGATTGACTGCTTCACCACAGAGACAGGTAATACAGTTCTCCAGGATCTAGATTCAAACATGTAAAGGAATCTTGAGCCGTGCCTATAGCTAAGTTGGATACTGATATCTACCAAACCAGCAAAGGTATTTCGGTTTGGAAACAAGAACATTTTTCTTTTCCAAGCAGGATAGTTTAATAATCTTTGTATAGACCATATCAAGATTCTTTAGCTTTGCTGCATAGGAAACTGCGTACTAAAGAAATAAACTGATCCGCCCATTTTGTAGGGGAAGGGACCATGCTTCAGGATGTAACAGATGGTTTTAATTTTCAACACTGCTTTCAGATCGTGGGTAATGCATGGGATAAAGATTCACCTTTTGGAAAATGTTGCACTAGCTCCCTGATAATTGATGAAGATGTCTAGAGTAAGTGTATTTATATGAAATGCCCCCTATAACCACTAGTGCACACAGAAAGCTGCACATTTTGCAAAATCCCAACATTATCATAGCTTTGAGATGCATAGACTAATTTGAAAAGATTCACCTGCATAATGTTAGTTCTGAAGTAAATCAAATGAGCAAAAAATGTTTTGTAGAAAAAAGAGAGTCAAAATATACAGGGCCTTTGAAGGTGGTCTCCTCTGTCCCCTACAAGCCAATGCTTTTAACGTCGTCTAAAGGGGTGCATCCACTGTCGACGGATGGTCCATCCGTCGGTTTCATCCCTTTCATTTATCATTGATTTCTATTCAGAAAAGAAAAACGGATGAAGGGAGACAGATGGCCCATCCGTCGCAGTGGATGCAGCCCTAAAGACAGACACTGCTTGGAAATGTCCCTTAACTGATCCAAGAACACAGCCCTTATATACTAGAGCTTGACCTCAAGGTGAGAACTGCCATTCTTCTGTGGAAAATGCCACAACATACGTGTGATAAGGTCGAATCCCACTTGACGAAAAATGACTCAAATATCTCTGCGATTTTGAATCTCTTGCGAATTTTGGACCTTCCCCAAATTTGCAAGGATATAACTGCAGTAGGGTGTCTAGAACACAAGGGCACTGTTGCGTTTATTCATGTACTTCTTGGGTTGTTTTGCCTTTGTTGATGTTTATATCTCTGTGGATTACGTGTTTCCTGGCCTAAAATCGCAAAAAAGTGCTTGTGTTCTTTCCACCCTACTGTAGTTATATCCTTGCGAATTTGGGGAAGGTCCAAAATTCGCAAGAGATTCAAAATCGCAGAGATATTTGTGTCATTTTTTGCCAAGTGGGATTCGACCTTTAGGGTTCCGAATGGCATAAAGAAGCCTCCAATGTAATACTCGAGGGTTCTCAGAATTCAAATCACAAACCCTTGAACGGGGAATGATAGCAGCAATATTTGCTTCTTTACAGTTTATACCGATATCCCACTCATCTATAGGAAATAATGATGAAAGAGCTGGAAGGTTGTACTGCACTGTATATTAGGCTAAAGGAAATTGTGAGAGCATCGGGTTACTGGGTCTGAAAACCCAGGTTATATAGGTCAGATCTTTTCAAAAACTATATATTCACCGAGAACTCAACATTATCCCCTGCATGTTTGACCCACAAAGGGCCAAAAATCTACCCGAAAACACTAAACCCTCAGCCCCAACTGTAAATGGGCAATCACTGTACTAGGTAGAGGGCAATCCACTGTTAGGTCATTGAATTTGTGGTGACAGAAACTACTACTGTTTTCCAAAAATAGAAGCAATCTACTGTAAGAAGCTTGCCCCAGTCTGACAGTGTGGTACTCAAAAATTGCATTTCTGTCTCTTCAACCTCACATTTATCCCAGAGCTGATTCATACGCAGGAATGTGCAAAACGAATTAAGACCTATGGTAGGCACTGTTTTGCTAGGTAGTATCGGGTAACACATTTAGATAATTTAGGGTAGGCCGACACTTCCTCCTCCTCTGATTGAAGACATCAGCCATTCTGAATGAAGAAAGCAGAGTTGAAGCTCCAGTAATTGCATTCACAAATGCTCACACGCCTCTTAATGCCTAGGAATCTCCTTGTTGTATGGCAACTGATGCATGCTTAAGGCACATTTTGAAAAGACGCCAAGGTGAATGGTTCGTCCTTGTGTTCAGATTCAAATTAGTGGTTAACCTTATTTTCTTCAGTTCTTGTATACCAAAGAGAGACCTCCTTTGCAAGGCTGCCTTGATAAGATGGAAGGTAAATAGATGGTAACCTTATTTCTCTGTTCTCATACCATGGGGTACATCATATAAGACTTAAAGGAAAGAATCTCTTTTATATCTGATTACCTTCCTTCTCCAAGCAATGTCATGTTGCTACTAGGACAGACTTCTAAGTTTGTTTGGCGGCAAGAATGTTACCGGGTATTTGGCAAGGTAACATTCCCTTGAAATGGTGATGGGAAATCATATGAGGAAGTGGAGGCATAAGGACCTACAAGTGTCAGCAGGAGCTGTTGATGCGAAGTAGGATACCAACGAGATATGCCTACACGTATTATAGCACTTCTAGGACGTCCAAAAGGTCGAATCCCACATGGCGATTTAGGGCTCAAATATCTCTGCGATTTTGTCCCTTGCGATTTTGGGGTCTTCCTGGGCTCCTAGATCGCAAGGATTGTTCAACTTATACCAAATCCAACAGTGAATCAAGAACAATTAAGCAGTTATCCTTATGATATAGGGGCTCAGGAAAGCCCCAAGAGTGCAAGTGACAAAATCGCAGAGATATTTAAGCCCTAATTCGCCATGTGGGATTCGACCTTATAGGTACCGATCCGTTTCATCAGTGCCTAGTAGCAGTAAACCTAGTGACTTGATGATGGGCTGGGACAGATATTTGTGTAGGAGGGTGACACCCGTAGAGAAGAAAGATAATTTTGATAGTTTACACTGGCGTCTGATTGGAATAGGAAACGCTAAGTAAAGGGTGGTGGTATTTGGTAGGCTTCCGAGCATAAAAGAAATACTAGGGGCCCAATGGGAAAATAACGAGGTTTATTATTGTGTACACAGATACACTGTCAGCAAATATCTAAGGAATATCTCATAAACAACATTTTAAAACAATTAGAGCCTAATATTCAGGCTCCAAATTAAATCAACTCCTGAAGTATGCACTTCTTTTAAGATTGTCTAAAGGAGTTCACCCCCTCCCCCCTATTTAACTAGAAACACACAAGAAACAACATCTTTTACTCTTTTGACCCAATATACAGGATCTGAAGATCATCTTACCAGTTCTATATATCCAGTGGTGACTGTTATTTCCACGTCATTTCATATGTCAACCAGACATATAAAAAGGCTGGAAATAATACTATCTCAATTCATAGTCATCTTTAGGCCAACTCCCACTACGTGAAAAATGGGTCTAAAACGCCTGTGATTCTAAATATCGGCAGCCTTGGAGTCTTGTCAAAAACACAATTCACAAGGGTTCCCATACCACTCCTACCTTTCTCAAACCCCACTACTAGCCACTATGGGAAGGGAAATGTCTGTGATATTCATCTTTGTACTGACTAGTTGCTACTTTGATTCACAAGTACAACATTCTTATGGCTATAGTGTGTGGAACTTGGGTCCTGATTTATGAAAAATATACAGATCTCTTGTGATTTACTAAAGATTCTTGTTTTCCTCTAAATCACAGGGAATTTCCCTATATCACAGAGATTTTTGGCCTCTTGTGAGAAAAATATCAAAAACTTTTGATGTATTTCACTCCCCAAATACCAGCACTTTGGTAAGGGTTATTAGCCCGTTATAGGCCTCCCTAAGACGATATCACCACCCCAATATCGGCTAAGCAACCACATATCCTATATCACAAGGATTTTCTGCCCATTTTCACGTTGTGGGATTTGACCTTTTTGACTTTTGGTGTTTGTTTCTGGCAGCATTGCCTGACTGCAGACGTCCTCAGTTTTATGGATCACCCTGCAGGCGAGGAGTAATGAGTCTAGATGATGAGACATGGTTGATATGCCTATGTTTACCATGTAGATTATTGCAATAGAGCAAGAATAAAAAGGGAGATGATTTTCCTAAACCTCCCAGGGCGAAGCTCTGATACCTAACAATGCATTTCATGACATTGGAGATTCTTCTATTGAGAAACTGGAGATGCTTCTATCTAGACGATGGCCCAGACATGATTTAGATTGAATTGCTTGGCCTCATCGTAAGATATCTAGACGCTACAAGTCCTGTACGAAGCGTTCCTAACCATTGAAATCTATTATCGACATTCTGATTCAAATGGTGTTCTATTGTTATTTGTGCAGACAATGATTCCCAAGTCTAAACAGGATCCGCATCTTCTCTGATTGCAGCGAAGATGCCAAGGGGAACTATTAGTTCAGTAAGTGGGCATAACTTAATTACTTTGATAACCATAGGTCAGGGAAATGGGCCAATTGTAAGGAAACGAAAAGAGAACAACTTAGAACTGCAGGATATGATTGTCATTCTGGTAAATGACCTTAAACGGATGCACAGCAGCACTGCTTTAACAAAGAAAACAACAACAACTACGACAAAAATAGAAGGTTGTAAGTCAACAAAACATCTATATGACCGCCTATCTCTATTTGGATTTCTGCATGACCGGATGAATCACAAAATATTCTTTTGTTTAAAGTAGGCATAATAACAAATTAAGAATTTACATTGGTCATGATCCCACCCAATCCGCAATGGAGCATTAGGACATGCTTGTCCATGCTTGGCCCAATATAAGCCGACATTGGCCCAATATAAGCCGACATTGGCCCAATATAAGCCGTCATTGGCCCAATGTATTCTTGCTACCTCAGCAGTAAACACACATTCGTAGGTCAGCTTAGATGGAGGTTGCTCAGAGGTAGATCTACGTAGAATTTGGGGCCAACTACATAGTTTTGCTTGGTATGTGAAGGTTCAAATGTTAAGGTTTAGTTACGTTCTAAATACATAGATGTCAAAATTACGTACTTCTATGTCTTTAGGCCTAGATTTACATCGATATATTACATATTCCTACATTCCCAGCATGTGGCAAGACTAATTTGAAGACTTCTCTTACCTACATTTAAATCATTGCATTACAAAAGATTGCCTATTCCTGGTATTACATAAATTGATGTTGAATTAGTGCTGAAATGAATTTAATTCTGAAACAATGCTTCATCCCTTTGCTGTGCACACTAGTTCTAGGCTCATCATAGAATGTAGAATTATTCTTCAGACTGGTCCATCCATTAGAGTACAGGCCCCCTTTGTATGGTGCAGATGACCTAGCTGGGCTCTGCTGGGCTATGTCATTATGTGAAACAATTGTATAAGGTGTCTGACCACCCATCATGATATGTCCAGGTGGGTAGTCCATGAATATTTTTCATACATTATCTCTGGAGACATCATGCATATTTGAATATTAATGTTTGGTTTTATAAACCCTACAAATATCATCAATGATTTGACAGAGCAGAAAGTGCGTGTCTGATAGTTCCATGTAGGTTGAAAATGGTTAAAATATCTCTGTGATTTTCAATCTGTTGCGTTTGTGGGATCTACCCAAAATTTGCAAGGGTTATAAGTGCAGCCGGGAGCATAGAACACAAACACTCTCTTGCAATATTAGGCCAAAAAATATATAATTTACAGAGATATAAACATCAACAAAGGCAAAACATCCCAAATAATACACAAGAAAACGTAACAGTGTCCTTCTATTCTATACACTCTGCAGTAGTTATAACCCTTGCGAATTTGGGGTAGGTCCCATAAATGCAACAGATTCAAAATCGCAGAGATATTTTAACCAGTTTTCGCCATGTGGGATTCGACCTTATCCTTTAAGGCCAAATCCCACAATGTGAAAATGGTCAGGAAATCGTTGTGAAATAGGATATGTGGGTGCTTAGCCGATATTGGGGTGGTGATATTGTCTAGGGAAGACCTATAAAGGGTAAGAATCCCTGTCAAAGTGCTGGTATTTAGGGAGTATAGTATATCAAAAGTTTTTGATATTTTCTTCACAAAGGGCTTGAAATCTCTGTGATAGACTGAAAATCCTTGTGATTTAGAGGAAAACAACAGTTTCTAGGAAATGAGAAGAGGTGTGTCTTTGATAAATCAGGAGCCAAGTTCCACATACTACAGTCATAATGGGGTTCTGCTTGTGATTCATGCAAGCTACCCAGCAAATTGTTGTGACTCCTCGTCAACCTGTGTGAAGTGGCTCACGCATGTCGCTAGATGGAACACGACGTCGCTATAGCACAAGATCACCAGGAATAGCAATGGTGGTGATCACATGGCCTCACCTCAGATGGCGAGGATGGTGATCACTCAGACTCACCAGGGATGGCGATGCGGGTGATCACTCACCTCGCTAGATGAAACACGCACCTCGTCATAGCACATGTTCACGAGGGATGGTGAGGATCGTGATCACTCATCCTCACCAGGGATGGCGACATGAGTGATCACTCATCCTCACCAGGGATGGCGACATGAGTGATCACTCACTTCGCTAGATGAGACGCACACCACGTCATAATACACATTCACCACGGATGGCAAGGATTGTGATCAGACACCTCGCTAGATAAAATGCGTACCTCGTGATAGCACAGGTTCACCACAGAGGGTGAGGATCTTGATCACCCACACTCACCAGGGATGGCGACATGAGTGATCACTCACCTCGCTAGATGAAACGTGCACCACGTCATAGTGCAGGTTCACCATGGATGGCGAGAGTGGTGATCACTCAGACTCACCAGTGATGGAGACGCTGGTGATCACTCACCTTGTTAGATGAAAAGCTCATGATCATCGACATTGGTAATCATGCAGCCTCACATCTGCCAGATCAAAGTATGTTTTGCCAGAGAAGGTATTGCCATATGTATCTTCCCTCTAACCACAGACAAGGTGTTCATGTTGATATTTCCCTATGTATTTTTCCTGTAACCAGAGAAAAGGTGTTTATGGATAGTTGCTTTCATTTTAGAGATACCTCTATCTAAATTCAATTGATATTCTCTCTTTATAATCTTGTTTGATTCAACTCTGAAGTATTACATGGAAATCAGTGTGAAACAAAGCACATTTGATATGTATGGGACTTATACTTCATGCCCACACTTCCTAGATAGGCTACATGTTGAACAGTGGTGCTGTCTCAACAACTTTGGCAATGGTGGTGATAAGTTGCCACTGTGAGTGAGAGTGAGTGACAGATGATGCAATCCTCAGAGAGCATTGACTTGGAGTGACACAAGTTCACGTATTGAGTGAGACCAATGTTGGCAATGGTGGTGATAAGTCGCCATTTTGAGAGAAGATTAACTAGGAGTGATACACACTCACGCAGTGAGTGAGAGCCATGTGGCAATGCAGGTGAAAAGTTGCCATTCTGAGTGAGAGTTGACAGGCAGTGGCACATACTCACGCAGTGAGTTAGATCCATGTTGGCGATGGTGGTGATAAGTCACCATGCTTTGTGAGGGATGACAAGAGGTGGCACATACTCACGCAGTGAGTGAGATCATGTTGGCGACTGTTGTGATAAATCGCCATGCCATGTGAGACTGACACACAGTGGCGAAAGATGACGCAGTGAGTTATCACTCAGAAAGGAGTCACCATTGATGACCAATCATGGCCACAGATAACGACAATTTGCTGGGTACATTTGTTTATGCTATGCAGGAGACCATTGCAAACCACAGAAAATAGTCAGAGACAACTGTGATTTTAATATCAAATACTCTATCTCTGTGAATCATTCTAGCAACTCATCTGTGCAGTAAGGAAAATCACAGAGATTCCCCTGCTACCATCAGCTATAGTCGGAATTGGAGTGGTAAGAAGTGCAGTGAGTACCCTTGTGATTTAGGAAATTGGCAAGAGTCCAATGTTGCCGATATCCAGAATCACAGACATTTCAGACCCATTTTTCACGTAGTGGGATTTGGCCTCTAAAGTTGTTATAGAATATTCCTCCTCCTAGAAATGAAGAGTTGCTCAGTCTTATTAATGAGTTTACTCCCCTCCTGTATCAGCGACGAAGCACTCAATTCCATATAGAAGACTTCTGAGGCTTTGTAGCCACAGGGACTTTATTGTGGCAAAGACTGTTCTTATCTATAGTGGATCCACAAGGGCATCCTTCTATGACAAGGATCGTAGTTTTAGCTATGAACAAACTTTATCTGTCCCCCTGATGTTACCCTTAACCTTCTCAGTCTGAGTCTGCCATAAAAGGGACGGTTTCTCTAAGCGACTGTCTTGTATTTGTGACTATAGGCTATCTGTGTAAGGAGCCTTTACGTCCGTCTATTCAAGAGAGAGCAGGGTGGCGTTTCTTAATAGCCAACTATAGGTTAAAGTCACTACTAGAGGTAATTGGCATTTCTAGTAGAAGAATGTGGTTGAATAGTAAGACCCCACCTCTAGTACAAAGGTAACAGCTGGAGCCTCTAGTAGAGTTAAAACTTGCCCATTTCATAATGTAATAGTTGGGGCAAATATTACAACATTGTACTATATACTTTTCCATCTAACCTCTAGTAAGTGCCCTATGATAGCACTTAGCTGAGAAACCCTCAGAGGTCATCTCAATCTCCTGTAATGGGTCCTTTATCACCCCAAGTGCATGTCTATGTATTTCATTAACATTGTTTGTACGGGTTGTACTTTAAAACATGAAATTCAATGTTTTGCATCCATTTCCAGAAGGTAATTCCTCTGTGAAAAATAACTACAAATAGTGTAAATACATGTAGAATGCAGTTGTAGGTAACCTTGTGTGATAGTAGAGTTCCCATATAACCAAGTCATCAATAGATTATCAACCAATAGATTTGTTGCATAAGTCATTAAACCTTTTGTGTCATCCAGTATATAGACAAATGTTCATACGTAGTGGGTCTGACTGGGGGTTATCTCACTCAGCTTCACCTCCTAATTCTGGTCCATTATGAGTGAACCTTTTTATTTATTTCATGTTATCTCAGTCATGAATGTACATAAATCATTAAAAAGGACATAAAATGCTGAGGATTGACATGTTTTAAGACCATTGAGGGCTGCTACTGGTCGTGAAATACCGGGCAGTGTTATCTCATGGGGGTGTCAGATATGGAGCTCCTAGGTTAAACCTATGGGGTGTCTGTTTTTCATCGTTACAAACATGAAATAATTATATATTTACTCATTACGATTATAGGATTAGGTAAAATTCACTGATTTCCTCTCTGTATAGGCCTTTGTACCAATGCACTACATTGAACTATCTTTGTGTGTATGGTATGAGTTTATAATAATATTAAGGGAATGCTATGAGTTGTTCCAACTCATGCTGTGGCTACTGACTACTGGTTAACAAAGTTTGCCTGCAGCTAACCACCCTGTAACATTGCAAGGAGCCAACTCTAACTTACCCCAATGGCCTATTAACCCCCCCCCCCCTCAATGCAATGTTCAATGGAAAAAAAAGAAATCGGCCTCAGCCACATAAAGGTACCTCGCATAGAAAGTGCAGCTCATACCCAAGGAAGGCCTTGCTGCACCCTTTCATAATGTCAGAGGACAGGCCCCTTCCAGATTTTCTTTAACTAAGGCTGGATAACCTGTACTATTCACTTCTGTACAATCTACTTAGTAGCCTACTACAGGTAAAAGACTACCAGTAAATAGTAGTGTCTCTTACTAGAGGTATAAAAAGTGGTCTGTACTATTCCTCATTGTGAAATGGTCATGTCTACTAAAGGTGGGACCTCTAGTACAGTACCCTATAGTAGGTATGTCACTCTGGACTGAAGAGTACATTATTAAGAAATGACTCCCGGGAATTCCGACAGGATGGTTGTTTGGTTGTTTCCATGTAGGTGATAGGGTATACTCTGAAGTAATTAGGAGGCTATTGCTGAAACACTAAAAAGTGCACTAAGATCTAAGTAGCTCAGGTTCTTCTGCTTGAAACAGTAAGCTGTTTCACTCTTAAACTTCCACTTATGCGATTAAAGTGTAAAGCCATCCAGCATTTCTTAAAGTACAGACCATACTACCTATGACTACTCAGATTACATCTTTTTGGTGCCTTTCCTCATGATTGCCTTTAGGCAATATGAAAAAAAAACAAGACAGAAAAGAAAGTAATGTACTATAGGTGAGGCTTTGCTATGATGAAACCATCTTTTCACATTCTGGCAAGACCTCCTGCACATGATGATACAATCTTGCTATTCCCTTTTATCAAAGGTAGTTGCTAATGAGAGAACTAGGCTGTCAGAGGGATGTGTCGACTTACTTTACTGCACCTCTGAGATGGCTGATGGCAATGGTGGACCTATCAATGACTAGCAAAAGGTAAGCATATGGACTTTCCCTTCTCTGGATACCCGATCCTTACGCGCAAAAGGTGCGCCGACATTCCAAAGTTTTAGTTGATGTTGAAAAGGAATTTCAGCTTATCCCCTTCTAGAGGGTAATTTGTGAGTCATTTCCTACATTCAGCTGCTATCACAAATTGAGTTTCCCTAGGAGATTTCCTTATTTCAAGATGATACAGATATTGTTATTTTCATATCAAAGTCAATGCGATAATTCTGCTCGATACACACATTATATCATGGAGTAAGAGAATTAATGCCTCTTCATTCAAACTATTCCATACATGCACTCTATACTCATGAGAGATTTGAAAGGATTAACTGTGCCAGGGACCCCAAGAATGACCTTACACTCTTAATCTATACCTTTCCATAGGACACATATTCCTGTGACAGTGAGCCAGTAATGCCATTACCCACTCTCCTGTTACATTGATCCTTCCTCATCACCTGAGGAGGTTGTGAATGTATGCAGGCATTCACTATCTACTGGGAGGGGAGAGAGCTTCTTTAAGGAATTGCAGGACCTATATATGTATACAGTATGGGAGATAATGCTGATACTACAGAAATACATGCTACCCAGGACACCCATAACAGCTCACATTGGTTATTAATTTAGAATAACCTTATAAATATGCCTTGTATCATTGTATAATCCCCTATTTTCTTAAAATTGATAACTATGATGGGTAAGAAAAGATGTTTAGGCAATCATACATCACATTTTGTAGATTCAGTTCCAAGATGATTAATCATTTTTCATTCTGAACACATAGATAGTAAAATCTATTTGTCATGCATATCACGGGATACATACCTCTGTTTGAAGTTCAGACATAACTCTATCTACTTGCAACGTCTATGTAATCTATTAAGTCTGATTCAAAAACAAAAAGAAAGAAAGAGACACAAGGCACATAGTTTTTATATCCCTGAGCTACAAATAGAAGAGAGACAGAGATACGTTTTCTTTTCCTTTGATACTCATCAATGTGGGAAATGGATTTTTTGACAAAAAAAAGATTCTTGTAGATGACGTATAGGAAATGATTCAGACATCTAAGAAAGTTCACTGTGTCACCATATTCTGGTCTATATCATGTCTGAATGAGAATAATATTTATAGAGTTGCTCAACATCTTTGCCATCATTGTGGCAGATAAAGTACGTGTGCCCCGGTTACAGGAATCCGTATTCATCTAGTCCATAGATATAGGGGAATTACGCATTCAATGAATACTGAACTATAATTCTGATGGTCAATGTTTTAGTTTACATTCAATCTTAACTCACAATGTTTAACCTTCTTGACCTCTGTATCCTAGATATTCTCACACATCCTAGATATTCTCACACATCCTTAAGATATGAGTCACAGTTTTTACAACCTATAGATCTATGCCCACCCTCACTATACTGGCAGAGGTCAGTCTGGAGGCGTGATCGGGTCAAGGGTAGGACCCTGACTGGAAAAGGATAGAGGTTGATCTAAGAGAGATGTGGGTGAATGGTTCCACTTAGACATTATCCCCAACTACCTGACGAAAGACCTGGGTAGGGGTAAGCAGGGAGTGGTTTGAACATTATGTAGTGGCATAGTCTGATAGTTTGGGCTCAAAAATCAATCTTCCCAAAAATGACCCTGGATGTCCACATAGACCATACGTTTAAAGGTAGCTACTCTATTTACTCCAAATGTTAGCTTCTATTTGAAGGAATCATCAGATTTATGCCCCATTTTCTACTTTTGGAGTGCACACCATAATTCCATCCAGTGGAAATACAATGTATAATGGCTAGGACTAGAGCCATAGTATCACCATTTTTAGCTTGTATTGGCTATAGATCAGGTTTAGGGGCCTGTCCCCCAGGAGGGTGTTGCTCCTATTGTAAAAAGAGCTGAGAGTATGTGCCCTCTTTTCTAAACAAGTTGTGCACTGCTTCACCATTCAACTTGCACTCACCACATTAGACTGAAAAGTCACCTGCCTCTTCACCCATATTGCCTTATAGTTAAATTACTGTATGTGCTCGACTTATTGTATGTAATTAGTCTATATCAATGTACCACTAGCAAAGAAATGTAATGCTGAGGGTACGCCAAAAAACATTCTCCTAAGAACGAAAAGTACCTAATAAATTCAATTCAATTCAATTCAAAATAGAGAGAGCTGCACTACCAGGTACCTACTCATGTCACATACTCTATATTTTATTATACTGACTGACTTCTCCCAACTAGGTCCCTACTGAAATCCCCTAGCACCGTACTTGAATGACCACTTGTGAGCAACAAAAGGGACAAGTTATAGCTATATGAAAAGAAATGACTGGAAACGAGGGCATTTTTAGCCAGCTCTTCCTTTTACTATAGGAGCAACACCCTCCTGCGGTGAAATATGATGCTACAGTGTGTAGAACATGTAGAACATCAGGAGGTTAATTCAAAAGGTCCTGGGAGCGCTACCTCAGCGATCTTAGGAATTATTCTGCCTTATCCAATTAAGGGATCTTAAGATTAGAATGTCTTTCCTTTTCACAGCCAGCACTAAGATCGCAGGGATCTTAGCCTCAGACTTCCTACACCATTCCAAGTAGAACACACTGTGCACAGGGGCAAGAGGCCCATAGTGAAAGAATAGCAGTGGAAACACTCCTTCTCACAAGAGTGATTACACAAGCATTCCCCTTCCCTATAGGGTGCAGTTGACCTCGTAGGGTATTCAAGTGCACTTCATGCCTGAGTAGCCCGAAGAGCCCTCAAACGTTCTCCCTCCCCTCTATATGTATACAGCAGGGACATTCACTCTTGGGAGCAGGAGTGTTCCCTTTGAGGGCTCTTATACTCAGGTGAAACCACTATGCAATTATTTCACTAAGATTGTGGTGATCTTACTGCTGGAAAAGGAATAGTGAAGGGATCTAAGAACTTGCTGTGCCTGACTGGCCTGCAAACACTGCATTAGATAGGGTAGACTGGCTAGGTCTTATGATTTGTGCCTACACTAAGATCGCAGGGGTAGAAATCCTTTTGAATTAAGCTCCAGGTGTCTCTTGTATCTTGTTGGCGTAAGGGTAACGAAATTGGCAAAGTACTACAAAGATTGGTATGGAAGAGGCTCAACCCCTGTGAGAGTTATGTTGAACAGGGTATGCTAGAGAGAATGTTGTGATGAAATTCTGGCCATTTTGATCAGATCATGCATTGGATTAATTTATTACCAGATAGTAGAAAACCAAGCATACCACACAAATCCCCTATGAATAGGGCTAACTAGATATGTGTGATGGTACCCACACTCTGGCACGAAGTGGGGTCAGGGGTCTCTGACAGAGTGTGGTCAGTGGTGAGTCGGTGTGAGAGACCATGCACTAACTGTCTGAACTGGAAAACACACCATTATATCAATGCTGAACCAATAGACGAGCATATGAACAAACTGGCAGTAGCAGTGATGGCTAAGTTAGTTGGGGGAATGAGTTTGGGTGAAGATGGTTTATAGAAAAGTATGTTGGATGTGTACAGCACAACAGTGATAGGATGATAGGTATTTATGTCAGCTGAACCCCACTTTTCTATGACGGTGCATGACGGCGCATGGAGTCTGGTAGCAGTCAGTGAAAGCAATCCCTAACCCTAACCATCGGTTGCACATAAGCTTAGAGAAAGACACAAAAAGTATATACTTAACCTACAAAACAAAAGAATAACGAGAGTAGACATGATTTTATCTGTAACTGTTCAGTGGCAGATCCAGGATTTTGAAATGGAGGGGGCGCGCCCCTCATTTAATAACTATTTTTGGCTAAATTCTTGGGTAAAAAGAGGCAAATAAACTCTAAACTACTGGCAAAAAGGGGCCGCTTCTAAATGCATGATCAGCTCTGAGAAAGATCATCAGTCTTTAGGAGTCGCCCTCCAGACCTGATATCTCTCCAGTAACCACAGAATTAAAATGGGATACATCTCAGATTGAATCAAATTTATGCTGCCGATTCCGTGTGTATTTAGATGGTTAAAGGATATCATCTTGCCTTATTTAATTGTGAGGGTATAGCTTTTGAAGGACAATGTGATTCTTCATTTGGATACAGCATGGCCTTGATACCATTCTCTGTAGGTCGAATCCCATATGGTGAAAAATGCTTCAAATATCTCTGCGATTTTGAATCTGTTGTGTTTATGGGACACACTCCAAATTCGCAAGGCATATAACTACAGTAGGGTGTATAGAACACAAGCACTCTTTTGCGATTTTAGGCCAGAAAATGTATAATGTACACATTGTTAAACATCAACAAAGGGAAATGTCCCAAAGAGTGCATAAGAAAACGCAACAGTCTCCTTGTGTTCTATACATCCTAGTGTATTTATACGCATTGTGAATTTGGAGTGGGTCCCACAAATGCAAGAGAATCGAAATCTCATGAGGGATTCGACCTTGTGAGCTCTTGCTGAGGTCCCTTTTTACCTTGTTAGATTCCTTATATATGTGTATTGTTTTCCAAGTTAAATATCATACAAAATCAGCGAGAGAAGAGTTGAATGGCCCGTGCTTAGGGGGTACCTTACAACACATTCTAAGAGTTTCCCTCCTGCTTGTCAAGGGGTTATGTTAGGACCATTCTCCTACAACCATTACGACTCTACCTTAATGCAACAACCTAGGACTAATTTGTAACATGCCATTTGAAGATGACAACCAGTTTCAGTTATCATGTGTGTTCCACTAACAAATTACACGTTTTATTGCTTTGAAATGTTCTGCACAGATAAAGTACCATCAGCAATGCACTTTAGTCCATTCTTTTTAGATATCCCTTTAGATATCAAAAACCAAGTAGTAATCATACCTTTCTTGGTTATTGGTATTGGCCACCCCTTGGCCTGCTCGCACACAAAGACTTTCTTAAGGTGGATGGCGGGGATAGGCTATAAGGTGGTCAGATTTACACCATATTTCCATCAGAATCCCAAAACTATAAATATACAAGCAAGCTGCTTATAGCTAGGGTTCGGGCTGAGACACAAAGCCAATATGGCCGCGCCCAGGGTGGAGGAGAGAGGGGAACCGGCTGCATGGAATTCTGTGAATTTAATGTCTTTTCTACATGTAATAATGGTACATGTCCACGGGGAGCTTCAGTCAGGTCACGTTATGCCAAATTGAGATTGACAGAGGAATTCAGAGACAACATTAGGTGGTGGCGTGATTTTCTCCCAAAATTTAATGGCAAGGCCAGGGTCCTATTTTGCAGTGACACTATGATTAGCATGTATACTGATGCGATTGGCAATGGTTACGCTGCTTACCATGCTAGTGATTGGCTTGCTGCAGTATATAAACATAAATACAAGTCCCCCATCCTGGAAGCTGCAGAGAGAAACATGGTGGAAGCACCTGAGCAACATGTGATTCACAATATTAATGTGCTAGAGATTATACCGGTGGTCGATGGTCTCAAGAGATGGGGACCTCAATGGAGGAACCGCCGGGTATGCCTCATAACGGACAATACCCAAGCACCATATATGCCGTATGTATGGGCAGGAGCAAGAACAAGCATACAATGGCGATACTCCGGGAGTTCTTTTGGTTGTCCGGTGACCACAACTTCTACATGGACGTTGTATATATTAACACCAAAACAACAAGGTTTGTGATAGTCTAAGCAGGCTCAATGAGTCACAGGCTATTAAAACTTTGGTGCATGAAATGTCTAGTTCTTCTTTGTGCTGCTATGATTTATTCTGCAGAAATGTTAACACTGGAGAAGGAGGCAGCGGTGATAATGTGCATGCACTATGTGCCAGCAAGCATTCAGACAAGGTCAACTCAACTGAAAAATACCTTGAGGGTGTTGCTCCTATAGTAAAAGGAAGAGCTGGCTAAAAATGCCCTTGTTTCCAGTCCTTTCTTTTCATGTAGCTATAACTTGTCCCTTTTGTTGCTCACAAGTGGACATTCAAGTACGGTGCTCAAAAAGGGGATTTGAGTAGGTACCTAGTTGGGAGAAGTCAGTCAGTATAATAAACTATAGAGCGTGTGACATGAGTAGATACCTGGTAGTGCAGCTCACTCTATTTTAAACAAGGCATGTGACTTTTCAGACTAATGTGGCGAGTGCAAGTACTTAGGTGAAGCAGTGCACAACTTGTTTAGAAAAGAGGGCACATACTCACAGCTCTTTTTACAATAGGAGCAACACCCTCCTGGATTTCTGTGACGAGTTCACACTGACAACATTCCCCTGCAGCAACCGGAGAGTAGTGCTATATACATCGCCTATATGGCAAGAAGCATGAAGGTGTCTTCAATCCGAGATTACTTGTCGGAACTAAATCATCATCTGAAATTGAATGGTTTGACCCCAATAAACTATCAGGACTATCATGTGCATATGGCCCTAGAGGGGATCAAAAGGAGGTTGGGGATGGCTGTAAAAAGAGCCTCGCCAATTTTCCCTCAACATATAATAAGGATGTTCACTCACTTGACATTAAACAAGGGTCACACTGCATTCAGGGCAGCAATGTTAACATCATTTCAGGGGCTTCTCCGGAAGCAAAATATCACTCAGTCCGAGGTGGTAATTCGCAGGGGAGATATTGACATGACATCCTGGGGAATGATGCATTCAATATGGCGACCATCTGCTCAGATTACCCATTGCAAAATTGAAGGATCACCAATTGTGTGCGGTTTACTGGACCGAGAGACATTTCCAGGAGGTTCCAGGGCCAGACAGTGCACCAGCTTTCATGACAAGTCCCAGTGAATCTTTGACATATGAGTCATATATGGACATACTCAAGTATATTGCGCAACAGGAGGGGTTTAACCCTGATGAATTTTCTTCACACATCCTACGTCGCGGTGGAACATCGTATTTACAATCAGTTGGAGTGACTATTGAGGAGTTGAAGACTCGAGGAGATTGGAAGTCTGACATTGTTATGATCTACATTCAGCAACCCATCGAGGCAAGGATAGCCTTCGTTTTTAGGGTTGCTCAGGAGTTGGATGCAGTACGTCTAGAGCCCGATCCACCTAAGTGACTGGCAGGTTTGGGTGTTTTTTTTTGGTTTAATCGAGTTAATACGGCGCCTATACCTACAGTATGGGTAGGAAAGGTACATCTGGTAGTGGATCCAAATCCAAAACCAAGAAGTCACCTAAGAAGGGGAAAAATAAAGCCAATTCGAGGATTTTGAGCGGTGTGAATACTTCTATGGTTGGACTGGAGCCACCTTCCTCAAAAGCTACACTGCAAAAACAGTGTTTAGATTTTAAACATGTTTAGGTCTAAACACGTTTAAAACCTAAACATATAGGTCAGTGAGGTGTCTCAGCGACTACACATTTAGGAAATGAACACTTTTATTCTAACTACATAAACATTTTTGCTAAACATGTTTAGATGTTTAGAGTTTAAACAGTTAAATAATAGGTGTTTAGATTTATACATCATTATGATTAGATACTTGGATGTTGAATCCACACCAGGTAGCAGCACTACCTTTGAATGGACTATCTTTACACAATTATAATCAATTTTTGTGACAAATGTATCCAAACCCCATGTTTATTATAGTTTCTATTCATTGAATGTCATGAGAATAGAAAGTTGACTAGATTCAACTTACACCACCATCATTAGCATGAAATAATCAATAAGCTCAATGACTGACACCTATTTCATGTTATTCTGGAATAGACAAAGCACTTTCCTTTCTGTCAAGCTGTTGTATCTTCTCAGGTCTCTCATTCTGATGCAGTGTGTACATACATGCACACGTAAATAGGTGAGTCTGACATCTTTGGAGACTTCGACATGTAAATCCCCCCCCCCTCCAGTAAATGAGAAAACAAACAAAAGACATTTTTTTTTTTTAATGTATACATGTCTGCACACATTAACTCTCCATCAAAGCATTTAGACATCTAAACACAAAAATTCATAAACATCTAAACACAAAAATTCATAGATATCTAAACACAAAGTTTAAACCTAAACACCTAGATTTCTAAACAGTTGAGCTAAGCACATTGTTTGGGTAAACATGTGTAGGAAATTAATGTGATTACAAAAACGTTGCAAGAAAATGTTTAGAATTGTGTTTAGGATCTAAACACCATTTTTGCAGTGTACTGGGGATTTGTTAGATTCAGCCGTTGACCAAAACATTTTGGACCTGGAAGACCGTACTACCTGTAAAGAGCAGCAGTTAGCTGATATTAAGGGTCTATTGGAGAGTAAGGCTACGACATTGGTGAGTGGCGAGTCGAAGAGGGACCATGCATGTGGCGATGTTTATCAACAATCTTCCATTGACGCTGTATCCAAGCGAAGGGGGCGTGGCCGACAGAGATCACCTGACTACCGCGGGCTCCATAGCAACCAAAAAGGAAGCGACACCATGTTTATATACACATAATCCATGTATGCATTAAAACATGGGGGTCTCAACACTTAGATTATAGCATATCTTTGTAGTAAATGCAATACTGGCATATGGCCCCAGGCATATTTCTAATGTTTGGGTCTTTGAAGAAAGAAAAAAATAGCTTTCAATAAACAGTGACATGGCAGATCATTTGAGACCACAAGCCAAACACATCGTGATGGTGTAAGGGTAGCTCATTTACCTTTATATCAGAAGATCCTGGGTGCAATTCCTGCCTGGGCAACTTTGGAAAACCTTTTTCAAACAAAAACATCTGTTTGGAAAAGAGATTTCTAGCTTCCAAGAAGCGGTTTTGAAGGTTTTATTCATATATTTTTCCATCATTCAGAAAGAAAGTATTTAAGAAACTTTTTCTTTAATCTTCAAATGATTATAAACAATATAATTACTGATAACCCCCAATCTTCTGACTGTAACTTAGTTAAACAGCTTACAGCGTAGCTACAGAATCTGCTTGTACTGGAGGCCAATAAGACCATTTTTATATAACTTTTCTATGTATATCTGCGCAGATATCTGAGCACTAGACCACATTAAAAAAAAAACGCCATCCACCTTAACCAGCCAGACAGTATTAAGTTTGAAATTGTTCAAAAAACATGCAAATGTACTACAGACCAGGGCTTAGCTTTGACTCAGGTTCCAAACAATTCCTCCGTACACGATGTTATAAAGACAAGTGTTCACTCCTTTGATATAATGAAGTGCTTCCTGGATAAATATTGAATACAGATTACAGGACCTAGATACGGCAAAAAGTGCTATAGAGAGACTGTTTGTCCAGCTTTGATTGCTGTCTCTCAGAACTGATCATCGACCCTTCCTTCTGTTTTACTCTGCTGATAAGCCTACACACTATCACAAACGATCTGAGCTACTCATCTCTGTACTAACGCTGAGCACCTCAGAGCTGTAGGAAAACTACACCCTTGTCTGCCCAACTTTCAAGTAGAAAGATTTAGTTGCAGAGTTTAAGGGGGAAATGAAAACTATACTTATCTTTTAGATTAGTTCACAAAAGCCAGACATTCAAACTAGATCTTCTAAGGGCCAATGATATCAGGCCGGGGATCCTGTCTGAAGCTTATTCACACAAGATTTTGTAAGAAATGGGCCATTGGAAACGGGACAATATGAGGAAGTCCTGTTTCTTATGGACCAGGATATATAGTAGGTTCCCAATGAGTTCCGTATTATAAAACATGGTTTATAGTACCCTTTCCAATGAGCCCTGTTTCTTACAATGTTGTGTATAAGTCGAATCCCACATGGCGAAAAATGCCTCAAATATCTCTGTGATTTTGAATCTGTTGTGTCTGTGGGCCCTACCCCAAATTCGCAAGGGTTGCAGGAGGGAACATAGAGCACATGGACACTGTTGGGTTTTCTTATTCAGTCTTTGGGATAGTTTGCCTTTGTTGATGTTAATATCTCTGTGGATCATATATTTTCTGGTCTAAAATCGCAAAAGAGTGCTTGTGTTCTATGTCATCTGCTGTACTTATAAGGTCGAATCCCACATGGCGATTTAGGGCTCAAATAACTCTGCGATTTTGTCCCTTGCACTCTTGGGGCTTTCCTGAGGCCCTATATCGCAAGGATAACTGCTTAATTGATCTTGATTCACTGTTGGATTCAGTATAAGTTGAACAATCCTTGCGATCTAGGAGCCCAGGAAGACCCCAAAATCGCAAGGGACAAAATCACAGAGATATTTGAGCCCTAAATCGCCATGTGGGATTCGACCTATAGCCCTTGCAAATTTGGGGTTGGTACTATAAACGCAACAGATTCAAAATCGCAGAGATATTTCAGCCATTTTTCGCCAAGTGGGATTCGACCTATATCACCAGTGTCTACTCATTTTTTCAGACATCATACCCCAAACCATCATAACTCAGAAAGCAAACTACACTGGTTCCTATCACAGTTCAGCAGCATGCTGGGATGGTGATTGAGAATTTCAGGGTCCGCAGGTAGAGTTTCCATTGGGCCGGCCACGGTTCAATCCACCAACCAATAGGTTCAATCGCCTCGTTGTGGGTAATCTCATTTCTTGGGGCACCACAAGAAACTTAGTTTCAGCCACGTTAACCTTCCGTCATGTATTTCATTCCCATTATTGAATTGGGGGTAGAGTGGCTGAAGAAGTACTTCTGAGAGTTTTGGATAAACACTGACACTCTCATTTACCTATACTACTAATATGATTTATAGAAAGAGACGGCTCTTTGCAAGTGAAGAGGCTGGAGATCCCAAAACCAAAGGGTATCATATCTCTCAACATGGACTTGTCAAGAGCAGTGCAATGTGTCACCAGAATATTGACTGGAGGCATACTGTTGAACGGAACAATTATTCCAGTACATATCCACTATCTCCACATTGATTCAAATCAATAAAAATGAAAATCAGCCCATTGGTGGGTAGTCGGTAACCAGATATTCCAGCATGCAGATATATAATCAGGAGGTTATTTCAAAATGGCTATAACATCACCCTCCTCCTGTGATCTATGCCCATCACAGCAGGCCCTATTAGTGTGTGGCAGCACCTATTCAAATAGCCTTCACTATTCTTGGGGTTATGTTGAGGAGAGCAGGGAATATCCTAACAGTGTTGTACTTGGCCCCATACACCTGGGGGTCTTGCCAAAACAAAACGAGGAAGTATGTCTGTTAATTTTTTCAGAGAGTACTGAGGGAAACATGTATGGCATAACTCGTTTTCATGACAAAAAGGTTACAGCAGAACATAATGGAAGAATCTTTTTCAGTTGTATAAAAACGTGCACGTTTCATCCAAATGATTATCCAACCAATCTTTTAGCAATACAAAAACGTGTACGTTTTCTTTTTAAGTTCACGTTTCGGTTTGGGCAAGACCCTCCAGGTACACAGTACTAGCAGGCATACTGAAAAGGTATGCATGAGATAGTGGTTGCTATTTGGATTAGAGGGTGCTAACATCACCTCCCACAGAGTGCACTAACATTAGGCACTATGACAAAGGTGTCAATACCCACCTTTGTATCCAGGAGTGTATTGCCAAAACATGACGAGGAAGAACCTCTTAAAGCTTTTCAGAGATTACTGAGTGGAACGTGCATGGGTAAACTCGTTTTCACAGTATTGCCAAATAACTGTTCATTTAAGAGATGTAAAGAAAAAAGAAAATGGACAAATTACTCTTCTACCCCATGTGTTATGTCTCAAATTATTATTTATTTGATTTAATTGCCAACACAGCTTATCTAGATACCTCCAGTACACAATTAATTTTTAACCCTCCATGCATGTTTTACCCCTGAACTGATGAGAATACTTTTAGCAATACGAAAACGTGCATGTTTTAATTTTTGGGTTCACGTTTGTGTTTTGGCAAGACCCTCCAGGCAAACATACATTACTTTCAAATGAATTGATTAAAAAAAACATGCGGACAAAAATATATCTGGGATAGGGGGTTTCTGTCACATAGGCTGAATCAATCACTGGTAAAAAGTTCTTACTGGTAAGAATACATGACTGTATTCTATAGATACCGGAATAGTCTAAATATAGGTTAAGTGACTCGTCATTGAACATATGGAATTGGCAATTACATAGTAAGGTTGCAAAATATTTCTGTTACCCACCGTTCTTATGGAGCTCCCTGGCAGTCATACAGTACTGCTTGTTTGCAGACTGTTTGGGACAACGAGTTGGCTCGGGGGGATTCTTCTCACAATGAACATCCTTAGTGTCCTTCGTAGACTGGCAACGAACACACATGATGGCCTCAGGCACTCCTGTAGGAGATATACAAAAGTTATATTGCAGAAATCTAATGCGACAATAATTACTCTCAATTGTAAGCAATTTCAGATTATTGGAGGTCACACTGACCAGTTATAACAGCGTTACGTTGTGCACGTGTGCTACCTATGAGGCTATGTAGCAAAGGAAGACAATACAATTATTTAACATTTTAGCGAACTGGTGCCAGAGGCTCTCTTCATCTGCCCTCCAGTTGTTGAAAAATGTAGATATAAATGCTGCACGGACATTTTGAGATAAATGGTAATTTAGCACCGTGTGTTCCTGCACAGCAACAGAGTGCACCTTGTGAAACTCCTTTAACGCCAAGCTCACCATCCCCTATATTCCCTGCATAATCACCTCAGCCATCCCTATAGGGCCATAAGAGCTTAACAGCATTACCATGGTAAATGAGGTAACAGTCACCAGCGTCTCATTGCAGCTTCCATTTGGGCTCAGCCCTGACCATTGGAAGCCAGTGTCTCAATTCTCGGTACAAAATGGTCGCCTGGACAATTATGATAGTTTTTGTATTATATACCTACGCCCTAAATACATCTATCTAATGTCTCTGCTGGTCACAGGAATGCCGTTGGCATCATAGCAACGTTCATAACAGGCTCCAATGGCCCATGTTATAGCGCCACCTTTTCACACTCCTGTATATAAATCCAACCCCTCCTGTGGGGAGGTCGGAGGTTTTATCAGACTTTACTGCCAACGGACAGTGAACCTGGCCCATGCTCACATGTCAGAAGCAATTTACAAGGTGTTGTTGGTGGAACTATATACCGGGTATAGGAGGACAATGTGAGACACTGGTTTGTTGCTGACACGTCATGTACAATGCCCACATCCACAGTGTCAGTATTCTCCAACCACATTATACAACCTGGTTAAAAGCCTGCCACCCCTAGTTAACGAATGAGGGTTGTACACTAATTGGTGGAAACACATTACCACGTGCATTGTGATGTTTTGATGTGACACACAATATAAACTTTACTGCCAATCATCAGCAAATTATGTTGCATGTAACAAGACAGGAACGAGACAGGTTTCTAATTTATATTTCCGCTTACAGTTGTCAAAATAGGCTACTCTCTATTATGAGCCCTTTCAATTGTCTTCATCAGAATCGTATACTCATTAGTACTATACCAACGCATTGATATTGTCAGCAATATTACCATCCCAGTGCATAAGAAAGCATTGACAAATTGTATAAAATTATCCATGGGGGGATGGGGCTGACAGAAACAGGGTTATTAAGGTCGAATCTCACCTGGCGATTTAGGGCTCCAATATCTCTGCAATTTTGTAATGAATTGAACAATATTTGCGTTCTTTGGCCTCAGCAAGAGGGCCCCAGAGGGGTAAAATCGACAAGGGGACAAGGCCACTTCTTAAAATCGACAAGGGACATGGGGTTGAGGGACAAGGGACAAGGTGTACTTCTTAAAATCGACAAGGGACATTGGCTTAGAGACAAGGAACAAGCCCACTTCTTAAAATTGACAAGGGACATGGAGGTGAGAGACAAGGGACAAGAACCATTTCTTAAAATCGACAAGGGACATGGGACCCACCTGTCTAGGGCCCTAGCAAGGGCCATAGAATACAACATACCAAATCTCAGAGATCTTTGGGCCCAAAATCGTCATGTTGGATTCGACCTTTACAGTAGTAACCATGGTCTGATTAAGGTTGCATCCCCCATGGAAAATGGACAGAAATCCTTGTGAATCAGGCAGGTATTATCATTTAGCCAATGTTGGTGGGTTAGCCGATATTTGTGGGTAGCATCGTTCAATCTTTTCTGATTGTACACTCATCTAAGCCTCATTAACCTAAATTTCAATCAAAGAGAAGAGCGGTTAAGACAACCGACTGCCAATCATGGTGTACCGAGTTCGCCTCTCCTCTCCGGCTATGTTTTTTCGTCGCACTTCTATCCATACACCGGAAATTCATTACATATATTCAACTATAAAGAAGATTTATACCTGATGCATAATAGGGCTATAATCAGTTTGACATGTGCTTTTAGTCCCTAGCTATGTGAACAAAAGGGAAGGTGCTGAGTCCATGTTACGTGCAGCTGTTAATCATAATTCATTCGGTGCCCTCAATTGATTGGTTAATTGGTGTAGCTGCAGTATCAGGGCCTTAGCACCTTTCCATTGTTTAATGAGACACAGCTTGGTTATATACCCCACCCCCTCACTGGAACTACTGTTAAGGTGTGCAGACCATGCCCCCTGCCGTCCTCGGTCCAGTTTGAATAATGTACGCTACTTTAAAGTTTATAACTGCTTGTTATAATGTTCTCGATTTTGCTTCTGTTAAAAAGTTGGATAACTTTGACAAAAGTTCACAAAATTATGAAAACCTGATCATAGTAACCACCTAGCCTTAATTGGTTCAGTTGTATCATGTCAGGTGGCAGGACAGGGCCAGGGTTTTTAATTTATGGTCGCTTTATGGTCGCTGTTTAAGTTATGGTCACTATTTAGGCTAGACCTGTCCCGTGTTTGTTCCTCGGGTAGAGTCCCGTGTATAAGCCGAAAAGTCTAAAATCCCATGTATGTTATATATGTCCTATGTATGAATTGCTTGTCATGTGTATGGAAAAGTCCTGTGTACGCTCCTCGGGCGTTTAGTGGCCTTATAGCCCGAGGGGCTCGGGCGGATAGCATCAGCCGGTAGCAGCGGGGTTATGGATAGGACATCAAGCTAGTGAAGGAGCTCTAATATTTGCCAACATTTTATTCTAGTAACCTAGAATGTCCAAATAAGTAATCCTCACACAAAAAACAAATGTCACAAATGGTTGCCAAGTGCCCATCTGTTCTGGTGAGATATAATCAGAGGTAAGAGTTCTGGATGGCAAGTTTAAAACTGTGATATAGCAACATGGGATGGCTTCTGTCGCAGATACCAGATGACATATTGGAGATGTCTAAGAGCGTTGTGGGTGTGAGTGTAATATCGGGATCTAGGGAATACTGCTGCCCAAGTCAAAAAAACCTCAGGGTGAAAGTAGACAGTCTAATATGGGGTGCCTTGGGTATACATACAGTCTGTACGAAAAGAAAATTAAAGAATTGTTTACACGAGACTCCAAATTAGCTGCCTGGTATGGTGTTCTTTATTAATATTCATGCTTACAGCTCTCAAATTTATGGGTGATTAAGGTCCGTATGACCTCTCCCTATATTGGGCGATAACCCCATAACCTCTGACAAGTCCAAAGTCTACCAAGGAGATCAATCCAGCTAGCGAAAACATAAATTTCAAGATGAGCCTAGGGGGTTATATCCTAAATTACAAGGGTTCTCACCCCACTTCTGCGGACTCCAAACCCGACCATAGCTGATATCGAGTAGTGATTTCTAACAACTTAAAGGCTGTTGTTGGGGGGAGTTACTTTGTATCATAATTTTGTTTGATCATTTTTGTCAAAAATACCTCAATGTAATATGCAGTGACCTCCCTTTATAATTTCTATATTTGTGATAATGTAAATCGCAGTTATACTCTGGCTTTCCATCAGAAAATCTATGAATTATTTGATGTTTGCATCTATCCTATTCAAAAGACTTTAGCCAGACCTCTTAGCCCTTATAAATTACATAAATTTACTCCTCGAATATCGGTCCATATTCCTAAATCAGCTGCCCTGTTTTCTAGCACAATGTGTCTGACGGAAAATGACCATGACCAGGAGGGCATTTCAAAACTATAGCTATAGATATCATTTTGAAATGCCCTGTAGGTGTCTGTTTGCAGACTTTGTTGAAAAATCAGTCTATTGCCAGGCAATCCAGTTCAAGAGTGACTTGTATGTTTTCTTTGTCTCTGTTGCAAATGGTTTGCAAAATTATTGCAGATATCGCTACTGCAATAGGGAAACTTTGCTTTTGCATTTCTCTGAATTTCTCTTGCACCCCATTTGTAAAGTCAGGAAACTTGTCTGGAAATGCACTCGCCTCACCTAAGAATCAAGAATACACTGAAAAAATGGTGTTTAGATTTTACACATGCTTGGTTCTAAACATGTTTAAAAAGTGAACATTTTGGTTTAATAATAAATAAGTAAATGACCACGACCATGGGATTTTTTACATCGTATTCCCCGAGGTATAATGGCTTCGTGGGATATGCCAGTCCCACCTCGAGGAATACGATGTAAAAAATCCCATGGAAGTGGATATTTGCATTTATGTCATGGCCTGGGGTGTTATTTTGCTTTTAAATAAAGAAAAACTGCTAAGATCTGCTCAAAATCCAAGATGGCGGACACCCATTGAATACAGCCACATTGTATTCCACAGTTTCACCCAATACAGCATATACAGAATATCAACAATGTCGGATTATGCAATTAACCCCTATGGCATTGTTATCAGTGCACCATAGGGAAGTAGCTAGTGCGTGAACTTCACTTTTGTGAACTTAAAGAAGCTCGAGACAATCCAAAACAACTGCCTGCTCTTCTGCCTATGTATACGATCGGCTACGGACGTAGGCAGGGCTGAATTGAATGGAAAGAGCTGTATGTAAAATGCTAATTGAGAGGTAGAAAAATGTAACGTTGAGATTAATGCATGACCTAAATAAATTACCAAATAATGTTATCAGCAGGTTCACACGTCAAAGAGGTAACGCACAAATCAAACTCAGGTTGACTAGGATAGGCAGAGCAATGCACGAGCGGAGTCCTTTATACAGAGGTGTGAGACATTGGGATGATCTTATTGTGAATAGATGAATCTTTATCAACTCACTATTTGTTAGCTGAATTGATCTTTTGCCAAATAAAACTGTTCAAAACTCAAACTCACATAAGTTTGCAATTTCAATATCAAAGAGAATGCCAAACGATTTGAAAGCAGTTTACTTATTTAGCAGGGCCTGCATAGTAAAGCTGATGGGTCATTTTGGCAGCAACAGTGGAATTTGGAGATTGCAGTAGTAAGAACTTGCAATTTTCAGTATGATCAAAGCATCCAATCTACAAGAATTCCCAAATTGCAGAATCCTTTGGGAGACAGAGCTTTTTTTTTGAACAATTTAAACTTTATTGACCAAAGAGTAAGTAAACGATACATAGCTTGTATAGCAATATATAAATAACTGGTACCTAAAAAGGTAAATACGATGCTGGCTAATTTAGTTAATGGTACCACCTTCATGCATTATGGGATTCGAGCTATTTGCCAATATAACTGTTTGGATACGAGTTGATAACCAATTGATTTCCATAATAAACAGAGGAACACATGAAATGGGATGAGGAGAGTTGCAGTAGTTAAGCAGTGGTCTAAATCAAATCAGACACAGCACACCACCAGTGGCACCAGACAACCGGTGCCTGACACCAAATATCGCTTTATTCTCTGTCGCTGGGAGAGGCCTGCAAGTCCCTGATCACCATTGGTATCCCCATTGCGAGGCTACAGCTGCTTCAATTATTCATTTATTCCCTTTGCCTAAACTATTTATGTCCTCACCTTCCCCTCCGATTTTTGCATTTACCAAGGTGGTATAGGCAGGCCGGTAGTTTTTTCCTCATTTTATCACTTTATACAAACGTCTAAATGGGAGTGTTTTCCCTTCTTTGCAGACATGTCTCTAGAGGTGTGCTGTAGTCTTCATTATATTGCAATTCTCATGATTCAATCACCCTTTAATCTCCTGACAAGTATCAAAACATATCAACTTTCTGTCTGGATGTCCTATATTGGATAGCATATATACACCATCATATCTTTTGCGCTCTCTTCTCATGCGTTGACAGAAATGAATTATTCACATTTAATCTGCGTCTTGCCTGCCTCATATGAGCCATAGGGTTTGGTGCAAGGTGTAAGGTCCTGGTGTGCCTACAGTATGATGTGGCCTGGTATTAGGGGATGGAGCTGAAGGGGCATGGCAGGGACATGAAGCATTTGGCTGGTTAAATCTCACTGGATACACTGTGTTAGCCACAGGTTCTGGATCGTCCAGTCGGCTTCATGTACCTATTACATGTGCTGAAGTTTGGTTCAGTCACTACATCCAAAAGTATCCACTATGTAACTGGATGCCCTGTAGGGCTTCATAATGAACCATGATAATCAATGAAAGGCTAAAGGTGAGGCTCCAATACGCGACTTTTGCAGAAGGTCGCAGCTATTCTCACAAAATGGGACACAAACACAGACTAAAGAGTGATATTTGTTATCATTGCAAGGTAGAAATTGTATGTTGAGGGAGTTATTTGCTTATCTGGGGACATCATTATGTGCAATTTCAAGGCCCTGCAATGTAAGGTTGTTGTTTGCCTGCTGTGTTATTTACATCATACAGTGTTATGTTTATACAGCAGAACAGGGTCACTGACCCCTAATTGATCAGTGTGACATCTCAGTCAGGCTTGGAGTAAATGTAAACAGAATTATGAATAACACACTGCCTGTTGTTACAAGTGGCCCATCAAATTTCATGTTTATATTCCAATTGATATACATTGTAATTCTATGAGTGAAAAGAGATCAGCTTTTAAGAATAGATTGATCTGAAGTTATTAAGCATGATAGCAGCTGTATTCTCAAACACAGGATTATTATCTTCAGTAGAGGCTGACGTCTGGATACTAATATTGGAGTCTGGCACATCGGCCTCATAAATCCTGACAAACGTTGTAATGATTATCTCGACTGCACCAGAGATGGCTGGGGGTGAAGTCAGCATGGATCACTCGTACGGTCCCATCATCATATGAGCATTCAGGAGGCCGTTGCGAAAAGATTGGGAATTAGTTCTGTCAAAGGTGCTATTCCCAAAATGGAACTGACAGACCTCAGGGAATCAATTCCTTGTTGGGTTGCCAAAAGATAATTCCCGGGTTGGGGATCCTTAGTTCGGTGCCCCCTGCTTTATCTGGTACCTTGCGAGATAAGGGCTGATAGCAGCCAGCCTGATCGGTACCAGGTGCTATGTAATACAACCTAAAAATCTGCACTGAATGAAGGGAATATTCTGATTGGTCAATAATGTATCCCGCTAGGCTGGCATTGGTCATAGAAATGGTTTAGGGGTGGTTGGGACAACCAATTCCTGGCTAGTTCCTTCCCCAAATTCCCTGGCCTATCTATTGGGGAAGCGTTCAGGTGGAACCAATCATGGAACCATTTCCCCCAACTTTAAGCAATGCTGCCTAACTCAGAGCATGGTGATTCCATTACAGAATAAGGTCGCCATGATTGGTCATCAATGGTGACTTCATTTTGAGTGATAACTCGTTCCGTCATCTTTCGCCGCTGTGTGTTAGACTCATGTGGCATAGCAATTGCTATTCCTGGTGATTTTGTGCTATAACAACCTCGTGTTCCATATAGTGACATGTGTGAGCCACTTCACACAGGTTGACGAGGACTCACGACAATTTGCTGGGAAGGGACATAAAAAGTGGTCTCCTCTATTTCGGACTTGTAAAACATATTGTAAATCACAGAAACCTTCCAAATAAACGAGGAAAATATCTAATTATTTAGACCATAATTTGCCTCCTGATCCGGAAGAGTTTCCTTGTCAATATACATTGTTCTTGCTGTGTATGAGTTCCTATGTCAAGGTCGCGTCGTGGGATTCAAACTTTATAACTCAGAACTTTAAAAAAGTATTTTTGATGTTCATACCTTATTGAACTAAATTGCATATTTCATATATACAGATTATATACTCAGGAAAAAGATTTCTCGGTATATTTGACAAAAAAAAGTTCTTGACAGTAGTTTGAAATAGGTAGTGTTAATCCTAGTAGATCGTCCAGGAAATGCAACACTTTCCAAACGAACTTTCTCATGATCCAATCTGAGGGAAACGGATGTCCCTCTGAAGGGAATCAGGTCTTTGCCTAAAATACCATCGATATAACGGATGGATTTTAAAAAGAGGCTTTAAATCATGTAGACTTTAGGTTCCATACCAGACTTCCTCCAATAAATGCTGACAGGTAGGGTCAATGGGGTTGACACTTTGTTTTACGGGGTTGTGGTATCGTGAATGTCATTGGTGCTGAACACATATTGCCTTTTGTAGCCATAAATGTGGGTGATAAAAGGGATGCTGGCGACTTTAATATACTATGGGAATTGACTGGGGTGGGCTAGACAGACCTCCAACACAAATAGGACAAACCAAATAGTTGGCTTCTGATTTTTGTCATCTAATTGTTGTGTGACTGCTTTCATTTGCTTTGAATTATCACTTAAAAAAGGAACGTGAACCTAGGAAAACATGCACGTTTTTGTATTACTAAAAGATTGAATTGACAATCGTTTGGATAAAACGTGCACGTTTTTTGACACCTCAAAACGAGTTTGCCATGCATTCTGCTGTAATTTATTTACACGTTCTACTCGCTACTCTCTGAACAAATTTACAGAGGTTCTTCCTCCTTGCCTTTTTGGCAAGACCCTCTGGGAGATTTTAAGGGAGAAAAGCGTTCACACGTTTAGAGACTCGTTGAATTGATTGAAAGTCAACCCAAAAAGCGTGTATTGTTTTTTTTTCAAAATCAAAGAAGACAGCCAGGGTTGGGCTTGTTTACCGAGGCAGGATCAGCTTCCCAGCAAATTGTCGTGATTCCTCGTCAACCTGTGTGAAGTGGCTCACACATGTCGCTAGATGGAACACGACGTCGCTATAGCACAAGATCACCAGGAATAGCAATGGTGGTGATCACATGGCCTCACCTCAGATGGCGAGGATGGTGATCACTCAGACTCACCAGGGATGGCGACGCAGGTGATCACTCACCTCGCTAGATGAAACACGCACCTCGTCATAGTGCATGTTCACCAGGGATGGCGACATGAGTGATCACTCATCCTCACCAGGGATGGCGACATGAGTGATCACTCACCCTCACCAGGGATGGCGACATGAGTGATCACTCACTTCGCTAGATGAGACGCACACCACGTCATAACGCACGTTCACCACAGATGTCAAGGATCGTGATCACTCACACTCACGGGGGATGGTCACTCAGGTGATCATTCATCTCGCTAGATGAAACGCACACCATGCCATAATGCATGTTCACCACGGTTGGCGAGGATCGTGATGACTCACACTCACCAGGGATGGCAAGGCGGTTGATACCTCACCTCGCTAGATGAAATGCGCACCACGTCATAGCGTAGGTTCACCATGGATGGCGAGAGTGGTGATCACTCAGACTCACCAGTGATGGCGATGCTGGTGATCACTCATCTTGTTAGATGAAAAGCTCATGATCATCGACATTGGTAATCATGCAGCCTCACATCTGCTAGATCAATGTATGTTTTGCCAGAGAAGGTATTGCCAGGATGATGCAATCCTCAGAGAGCATTGACTTGGTGTGACACAAATTCACGTATTGAGTGAGACAAAGGCTGGCAATGGTGGTGATAAGTTGCCAATCTGAGTGAGAGTGAGTGACAGATGATGCAATCCTCAGAGAGCATTGACATGGAGTGACACAAGTTCACGTATTGAGTGAGACCAATGTTGGCAATGGTAGTGATAAGTTGCCATTTTGTGTGAGAGTTGATGCCAGTGGCACGGGAGTGGTACATAATCACACAGTGAGTCAGATCCATGTTGGCAATGCTTGTGATAAGCCGCCATTCTGAGTGAGAGTTGACAGGCAGTGGCACATATTGACGGAGTGAGTGAGATCTATGTTGGCGATGGTGGTGATAACCTGCCATTCTGATTGAGAGCTGACCGGGAGTGGTACATAATCACACAGTGAGTCAGATCCATGTTGGCGATGCTTGTGATAAGCCGCCATTATGAGTGAGAGTTGACAGGCAGTGGCACATACTCACGCAGTGAGTTAGATCCATGTTGGCGATGGTGGTGATAAGTCACCATGCTTTGTGAGGGATGACAAGGGGTGGCACATACTCACGCAGTGAGTGAGATCATGTTGGTGACTGTTGTGATAAATTGCCATGCCATGTGAGACTGACACACAGTGGCGAAAGATGACGCAGTGAGTTATCACTCAAAAAGGAGTCACCATTGATGACCAATCATGGCGACAGATAATGACAATTTGCTGGGTTAATTGAAACACACATCAATTATTCTTTCATGTTTTATCATTTCGACAAAACTAAGACTTGAACTGGGAATCCTACTCTGCATCGTGATAATGTTTAATAATTGGTAGGAGCTAGCATTTCCGCTTAGAATTAATAACCTTGGTTTGCTTTCCTGCATGAAATGACAACCTTCAGTTAAAAAGTGGACCATTTCTAATTGAGGAGATGATCTTGTTACATCTCGAGACTGCCATAGGATTTGTTCTGTGGTGGGATGATAATTTACGTTAGATCTTGTTCCTAATCGATCAATCTGGTTTTTGAGTTTTAGTTTCTGACAATCAAAACTAAAAGATAAAATCGATGTATACTCCGAAATGCCAAAGCATTCTATCAAACGCGTAAGGTATTCATTGCAGGAATCAATGCTATGTACTTGAAATTTCTGCACTTTCATATCGAAAGTTATTACTAAACTCAAAATTGATTTGTATTTGATTTAGTCCAATAGTACACCTCACAGTAGCATCCAATCTATATGCAAACTAGGGACTGCTTTTCAGCTTTTTTTGTAGTTGCCCACAATCACACATGGCCTGCAGTGTATTTCAGGTGATTCACTTGGGCCGGATTCTGTAATATCATTCTCAGATTCAAATAACTTCTCACCTTCAAATTAAGAAGAAATCAGATGAATTATTTATTCCAAGATTGCAAAAGGGCATCATTTAAAAATAAGCAGCTTTCCAGTATCCCGGTGGCTTAACATGAATACAATAGTCGGAGATCATTGGTCAGTTGGTTGGACAGCTGAATCCAATTGATGAATTCTTTTAGAACGTATTATCATAGATTTTCCAAACACGTAATTGAATATCCGGGATTGAAATGAAATATGAGATCTCTTTCACAGCTACTATAGCTAGGCCATCAACGTGCTAAAACTAATCCAATGATTCTAATCCAATAAAAGATGTAGCCCTCTTTGTGTCCCTTTCTTATCGCCCACAGGATTTTACTTAGAATTATGTCTAGGTCTGCTAATTTTTTAGGAGTATCAGGAGACTACTCTTTGTGTGCATGGCATGTAGCAGGGGGCATCGTTATGATTGCTTCTGACACCCCTGTCAGCGGAGGGCAGTGGGTTTGAGGGATGTCAAAAGCTGGCAGCACTCGTGGGTGTGTAGGGAGGGGAAGGGGGGAGAGGTCAGTGGGGGGAGTGGAGGTGGGTGTTCGGATGGCTACATGCAGGGTAGGACATTTACAATTGGCGGGGAAAGTGGCTTGGAATGAGGAACACTCTGAGCAGGAGGTGATTAATGGGGCCTGAAAGTAGAACACGCATAGTGTCCAACTGGGTATTCATATGGGGATAACATCCTGAAATCATGTTTATTTAGCCACTTCCGGCAGGGACAGACAGTTCACTGGGGCCACTGCTTTTTTTCGTGTCCAAAAAGCCAACGGTCCCTCACGCGCCTGCTTCTCACAGCCACTTTGTCAAGATGTTTTAAGCCATGCATGGTGTTTGTTTACAGATTTTATTTCCCTCTACAGATTTATCATGTTTCAGTCAGTGTCTTTAAATGTATAGCCAGCAAATTACTGCCATCCTACGTGGTTGTCTCTTAAGTATTTGGCGTTAAACATTTATAAAGAGAAAACCTGATATACTGTGCTTGATAAAATATGCTAGCTTTATTTTCCCTACGTACAGACGGCTGAATGATTTTGTAGCATTTTCTATCAATGAGGCACGAAAAAATGTCACAACCAGCAATCCACCTTATCTTTTCGCGTATAAGACGCGGCTTATACGCATGGATAGACTCTTGCTGAACCTTATAGAATCAGGGTGTGTCATGTATATAGGGAAGGATATTATTATAGAACGGAACTAAAATTATCAGAATCCCAGAGAGATTGTAACGTATATATACAATGCAGACATAATATGTCTGTGCATTAATTATACTTTCTAAGAATGTGCACATGTATGCTGAGCAGTTGAGTGCATCTCTGTATTTACCTGTACCCGTAGTGTATATCATTTTGTTGCGAATCTATTCTGAAAGTACCATTCAAAAGCGGTTCCATAGATGTATTCTTGAAGAACGAATGAATCGAGAAATAGTTACTGCGTATGCACCGAAAAATAGTTACTGCATCTTTGTGAAACAAAAGGCCAAGGATCCTCCATAAGCTATTATTATGTTAATGTTATAATAAGCCTTCTTGATATAACCTTTTCTATCATTAATGCCCATAACCACTGGCTCAGCCTCTTGCAATTTCCATACTCTGACTACTATATATTGGCAGATGTCCATAGATATATTAACCCCACTATTCATAGGCCTATACCCATTGTCAACAACTCAACACCATATACCCCCGGTAGATGGGTCCCTATACCCTATTTATTACTGCCCTATACTATAGGTCTCCCTTGTATATATAGGAATCTGTCAGCTCACTGACACTATATGCCGTCGTCTCTTGTAGCTTGTATGCTGCCTGAGGACGGCCTTTATACAGCTCGCTCCGCCATTGGTCCCCTCACTCTTTATAGCTTAACTGATCTTCACCCCCCATCCCATCCCACCACAGCACTACTACTCTTTCTTACCAAGTCCACATCCTTTATAATTTTCCTGCACCTTGCTTCTACCTTACACCCCATCTCTCCCCATCCCATTATATCGTATACAATGGCAACACAGTATTTTCCCTCTATGTTCTTATTTATTTCAAAGCAACTTGTCTTTTCATCATAACAAATTAATCCTCCCTTTCATTGTCTATTGTCCTAAAGGTGCTTATATTTGCATCTGAGCTCAGCTCATTTTATGTCTGTCTACAACTGTAACAGTGTAGCCCCTAAGTCACCACTGCTTTCCATCCAGCCAGTCCTTTGTTGTCCCCAGCGACCTGCTTAGCAAGCAGCTCCGAGCAACTCCCATGGCGCTTCATTAAAACCCACGCGTGGCGCCAGGAGCGCCATCTATCTCAGGGCTGTGATAAGGGTCAGGAATCACTCAGGCGGGTCTGTCTCCTGCCCTCCCTCCCATCCCCTTAATCTGGCCAGCTGATCTGCTGTTGCCGGCTGCCACGCCCCATCCGCCACCTTATTATGACACTGTGAGATATGGATCGTGCACGATCCGCTCTTCGCTGTCGGCGCGCGGCGAGCTTCTCTTGTGTTATGTTGAGCAACTCCTGCATGTAACTAAAATAGGGTATTTCATAGCTTCTGGCTATCATGAGCTGCAGGTGGTCGCCGGTAATTGCGGGGGGGGGGGGTATGAATTACATTTGATTAGATTTAGTGGTTCGGGTAACTTAATTCACTTCATTCCAGTGGGGATGGAGATATAAATGCTAAATAGTTAGTCTATACATATGCGGATCTATAAGAATGAAGGGGAGGGGAGCTGAATAAGAAATGATAATAGTGAGATGAATAGATAAATTTGCCAGACCTAATAATTAAATGCAATAAAAATCACAACGGTGAACTCTCATATATGCAAGATCAAAATGGGTATCAAATTAGAACTAAAAGTCACAAGAGACCCTGATATACAAGTAATCATAGAACACATTAAATCCATGCATCTTTCGGATGCGTCGATAAGATATGGGCATGCCTCTAGTTATGAGAAATAGTAAGAAGAGTTCTATAGTTGCTGTTACATATTCACCTCACACCCTCCCACAGGCCCTGTCCAGAGGTAACCGTATAATTCTATGTCTGGAGGTACTACGTGATGCTCTCTGACCACTGTCGTATATACATAGTGAGCTGCTCACGATCCGCTTAGGACCAGCCGAGTCACGCCTCATCCCTACAAACACCCAAAGCCCTGGGTGAGCGGATCCATAATTCTCAGTAAGAGGGATCAAGATGCGGCAGGAGAGGAGGAAGCCTTTAGGGAAGAACCAGCTGCAACAACTTACCAAACATCTACAGCTCCTAGTTGCTGAGGGAGAGAAAGATATTTTGTGGTCAGATGTGGTCACGGGTTACGAGAGAGATTCGATCGTAATCGGTGATGGACAAATGATAAAAAAGAACAGAGATGTGTTCTCTGGCCAGTTTTATACAACCATTCCTTTCCGAAATTAAATCAACTTTAATAAATTATCACATGTTCAATATTTTGGCAAATTCACCACTGTTTTATAGTTGTATATCCTCTCGTATAAGGCACACCTCTAACTTATACTGATCCAACGAGGCACACGAGGGGTCCATCGATTCTCACGTATAAGTTGTTCCTTATACACTCACAGTATTGGAAACAACCAATTACACCTGCTTATATCCTATAGGGCAATACAGGGTAGTCACATTACTCTTCTCTCCATATTACTTTATCATGAAATGATCTGGTGTTCACTCCAGAGAAGTAATTGGGGTGATGCAGTTCGCTTTTCATTTCTTATAGTGGATAATGCAAAGCGATATTGGCCGATATCAATCATCGATGACATGGAGAAACTTGTTGTAAACTCTTCCTTATTAGATTTAATCAAACTTGCTCACTACTTTCCCATTTCCTTGGGCTCTTAATAATCTCCTACTTCCCTTAGACAACTAAAGTATCTGGCACCTCCTACTTACACTACTTCGGATCTTATAGTGTTTTGCTCATTAGGAGAAATCTTTCTGTCAGGCAGCAATTAATCAGAGAAATTTTGAATGAAAAAAAAAAACCAACGTTTGAACTCATACATCACTCTTGACACCCTTACCGGGTATAATGAAATAACTGGAACCAAGATGTATCTCAGCGATATATACAAAAGCCATATTAAAGTAAACTTATGAAGAATGCTTATCCAGTTTCACTCTGCTCTCCTAGAAAATTTTAGAGTGAAATCGATAGGATACAGGAGAGCGCTAATTAAGTCAAATTAAAAACTTGGCCCTAATTAAAGGTTGGTTACCTTGATTGAATGAGTCCGAGAATCCCAAAATTCATATTAGTTTTGTAAATGTGATTTGCTTCGTCTTGACTATTGATTGCTTTAACCACCAAACCACACGAAAATGTTTTAAATCTAATTACCTCTTGAAAGCACTCTTTGTGGAAGGCATCCCATTACACTGGGCTATTAGATTTATTGTGATTTAAAGGATTTGGAAGTGGATGTTTATCTAACATCAATATTCTGCTTGAATAATACTAAAATGGAAATTGTGGTTCAACAACAGAGACATTTCGAAATAAGTAGAATATGATGAAATGGAGAAAACGTATACTGACGACATGTATAATGATTAATCCCCGTTTCTGTCCCGGTAACTATTTTTCATCTGATAATAAATATCAAGACCGGTGGAGACTCTGACCTTAGCACACCTTGAATCTTGGAAGCATGACACTTATGATGTATCCTATTGTTACCCCAAACTGTTCAAAGAATACTATTAAAACAAAGGGCAATGCCTATACTACGTTGTCTCTCAAGTTAAATGGAATAGAGGAGATGATGTAATGTTATCCTAGTATGAACATCGCACTAGGGACAGCTGGAATAGCATCTAAGTGCTCACATTCCAACTTAAAGGAAACAAAATATTTGTTTGTCATATTGTATTAAAAGGTCCACAGTGTCGCTGTGAGTGCATAGCCGCCCTATTGAGGGATGGCGCTTGACTTTAACGGGGTAAGGGGCCTTCATCTTGTTGGGTTCAAAGTTAGAAGTCTTTATAATATCCAAACTATGACTCTAATACGCAGATATACCCAACATTCAAATATTGATTGTTTGGTGCTAACTGAAACTTGGCTTACTGATAAAGTTCCAGAGAATCAGTTAATCATGCCTGGCTACAATATTGTGAGACAAGACAGGGACCTTGGTGCTGTTGAAAAAGGTAGCGGCCTTTTATTTTATATTAAAGATCAAATCTCCCTGAAAAGGAAAAAGTTGAATTGATGATTAGCAATCTTGGCCTCAACCAGTTAATTACAGATGTCACTCACATAAATCGAAATGGTGAGAACTCTACATTGGACTTAATCATTTCTAACTCGGATAAAGTCACAAAATCAGGTGTTGCTTGGGCCAGTGCTAGTGATCACCTACCCACTTATGTCACCCACGCTCATACTCCTATAAAAAAACACTTACCTTTGAAGGTCGTAGCTATATGCGTTATTACTCACACATTTACCAATAACATGAAAAATGCTGATTGGTCCCCCTTTTGGGAAGCTGTGGACCCAAACATAGCATGGGACTATTTATTGAATTGCATTCACCATTTATTTGACCTTTCCTGCCCCATTAAAATCTTCCATTTTAGGCAAGCTAAATAAGAATGGCTCACAGCTGAGCAAAAGTTTTTAATTGCCGAAAAGGATTTTACTCTTAAAAAGTACCTTAAAACTGGGAGTCTTGATGACTTCAGGATTTCTGAACATCTGAAAAGGTTTTGTAAACAATAGCTTAAAAAGGCAAAACAAAATTTTAAAAAGAATGGATGTGAAGCTAATGGTAAGGATCCAAGAAAATACTGGATTGCAATAAACTCACTATTAAACCCAAAAGCGATCCACCAGGTTTTTTAATTTGATTGACCAAGAAACAGGACATGAACATCAATACTTACTTTGCTCAAATAGGGGATAGGCTAGCTTAGAACCTTAATGCACCTTGGAATTTTATTGGTGTAGCTGTCAATGACAATTTTTCTCTTCAGCCTAGCACTGTTGATGAGGTCAGTAAATTAATATCTAAAATGGATCTTGATAAATCAACAGGGATACAAAATGTAAAAACTAAAGTCCTAAAAGACTGCTTCCTAGCCTTACCCCATCATGTGTTATTTCTGATCAATCCCATGATTAAAACCAATATTTTCCCCAACTCTTGAAAAACGATCACAGTGACTCCCCTTCCTAAAGGAGGCACAAGGGTTGACGTTAACAATCTAAGACCAATCTCTATTCCCCCTACAGTCGCAAAGATTGCTGAAAAAGTGATTCACAAACAGATACTTGCCCATCTAATAAATAATAACATATTTAGTGAAAATCAAGATGGTTTTAGGCCGGGTCAATCGACTATTGACAGCCTTTTCAAATTTACAAATAAAATACACTCAACCCTTAATGAAAAACAAGTTACAACTGCAATATTTCTTGATTTCCGGAAAGCATTCGACATAATAAATCACACTATATTAATAAAAATAAGTTGAAATTTCTTGGTTTTGGAAAAAAATGTCAAAATTTAATACAAAATTATTTAATGGATAGGACACAAAAGCTAATAATATTGTGTCTCCTCCCCACCACATCTCATGCGGAGTTCAACAAGGTTTGGTGCTCGGGCCGTTACTCTTTTTAATATATATAAATGACATGAGCTATTGTTTACATTATCTCAGATGTCAGTATTACGCTGATGACACTGTTATTTCACTATTTCTCCTGATGACATTACTGCAAATGCAAAGATGAACCATGATTTAGAAAATATAGTAGTCTGGTGTAATCAAAACAAATTGTCATTGAATGCAAAAATGACTACTGTTGTTTGTTTTGCTAATAAAGTTCTTAGAGCAAAGCAGCTAATATTGGATTTAAAATTGGAACAACAGCAGCTTAGTTTATCGGCTTCATGTAGGTATCTAGGTTTGATTCTAGATAACAATTTGACTTACATACAACAAATAAATGCACTATATAAGAATACTAAATATAAGCTGTACTAATTAGCCAAGTCAAGATCCTGTCTAACTGAGGATGCCAGTCTTCAGGTAGTTAAGAGTATGCTTTTACCCGTCATGGACTATGAGAATATAATTTATAGTGCTGCATCGAAAACCCATCTTGACACCCCAGAAATTCTCTACACAAAGCCCTAAAGACAGTATATTATAAGAAGAGACGTGATTCTGCTACTGAATTACTCAAAAGAGCCAGAGTTCCAAGACTTATTGATAGGCGTCAATACCATATGCACAGATTTGCTTTTTCTCTATCCCAATTAGAGGACTATATTGATAGACGTGACATTAGGACAAGAAGACATGACGAAAAACTCCTAAATCAAGTTTGGCCCCGAGACCCCAGTTAGAGGAATTCAAGAGCACATCCTATAGGGTGGTAGAACTCTGGAATGCACTCAGTAATGACACTCGTAGAATTCAAGATTTAAAAACCTTTGAAGGGTGGTGTAAAACCCACCTTAATGAGGTAATTGATAACTATTGATTATTGACACGACACAAATACCTTTATGATATTTCTTATGCTTCGAATTTACTTAATGTAATTTTGAAACAATATTATATTGACTACGACCATGACCTGCTCATATAATATGGCAATAACACCAGTCATGTAAAGGACATTAAGATCAGTCCAATATAGGCAATCCCACCTGCGTCGTCAAACAACATCAGCCTATCAATTAGATTATCTATTAGAATTAAGTACTAACTCTCTATTAAGATAACTAACACTATTTTAAACCAGCCATGATTATTATTGTAATTACTATATTGTACGTATATTCATTTATGGCTAGCTCAGCTAGCACTGTGCTACAGAAGGACGCCACTATTTGTATTGGCTCAGTATAATAAAGGAATTACACACACTCTGATAATAACAGACCTAATTGCTATCGATTCTTTAACATTCCACCCATCGCAAATCTAAAATCTTATCACGGAAACAGAGCAGAGAATAGAGGAGGGCTAATAAAGTAGGACTGATGGATGGGAATTCTTTTAATACGGAGCGCTAAGCCAGTTATACAATTTGATGAGCGTTCACTGTTAGCTCATCAGATCCCAGGACAGGAAATCATTAAGTGGTAGTTGGAGCAGTGGACAAACGAGGAATCAAAGCAGGAGAGCTAGAGCTGATGAACAAACTATCTATACAGCACCGCTGAATACTATCACAGAATACACGAGGAGCTGCTTTAAGTGCTTTTAAAACATTATATAACTGTGATTATTATCTAAAGGTATTCGCCATTAGTTAAAAGTGATGTGAATCTGAATAGTAGGATAAGCAGCACTGACATTTACAACCATGCATGTAGATGGTACAAGGATGTTTCATTCTGTGAACAAGTTGGGATCAAAGTTCTACACAAATACATATGTGTATTTATGTGTATTACAAGACGATGTAGTTATAAATGGACAATTCTGGTCTAATAGATATGGCAATTTGTATAGGATCTTTATACAGGATAATATCGATAAAATATATCTGATGCAAAGAGAAAAATCTAAATTTCCAAAGACGTTCTCGATAAATCATCACGCCAAAGAGTTGCAGTAGGTGGGATATGAAACAGCATGTCTATCCTAGAATTTCCGATGAAATCTATCGCCTATATAAATGATGACTTCTGAAAGGAGGTTAATTCAAAACATCCTGGGATCGCAACCTCAGTGATCTTAGGAATTATTCTACCTTATCCTAGTAAGCGATCTTAAGATTAGACTGCATTCATATTTCCTAGCCAGAACTAAGATCGCATCGATCTTAGCCTCAGCCCTCCTACACTATTCCAAGAAGTACTGACTGGGCACGGGGTAAGAGTCCCAAAAAAAAGGAATAGCTGTGGTGCCACTCTTCTTCACAACAGTGTTTATACCATCGTTCCCCATCCCCATATGGGATAACAAAAGAGCACAGGGTGCAGTTGACCCCCGTACAGTATACAAGAGTTGTTCCCATGAATATATGATTTATGCTTGCCTATATGAAGCATTGTGCCCTCCCCCCAGGACAAAGAGAGAGAAGGGAAGAATTACCTTCCAGTGCACTTAACGCATGAGTATCCCTAAGAGCCCTCAAGGACACTAAGCAAACGTCCTCCCTCCCCTCTACATGTATGCAGCAGGCTATTCATTCTTTCGATCAGGAGTTTTCCCTGTAAGTGCTCTTGTACTCAGGTGAAACCACTATGCAATTCTTTCACTAAGATCGCAGTGATCTTAGTGCTGGAAAAGGAATAGTGAAGTGATCCCAGGACTTATCATTCCTGACAGGCCTGCAACCACTGCATTAGATAGGGTAGACTGGCCAGGTCTTATGATATGTGCCTACACTAAGATCGCTGGGGTTGCGATCCCAGGATGTTTTGAATTAAGCTCCTGGAGAGCTACAGTTCTGGTAATAATTGGTATTCCTGTGATGATGATGACACACGATTTGCATGTTGACTTGTTGATATGATGCAGTGCTGGCGAGCCACCCATTGGCATTGCTCTTGGTGCATCATGCAGACTATTTTGTGTGTGTATCAGTGGCATAGGATCACCATAATGTGTGAATGCACAGCGTGCTAGCAAGTTACTAACAAGTACTACATCCATGCATCACTGCGGTGAAAACATGTTGAATTGATAAACCCTGGATGTTTAAGGGAATTGGGACATTGGTGGACCAAGTTGCATACTCCTGACTCATCTAGGGAAATAAAAGGGCCATTTAGTTGTTTTATAGGCAACAACCCGATTGGTTGAACAGCGCATGGAGGGTACTTGTAGACTATATATATATATATATATATATATATATATATATATATATATGGAACTATATACACTCGTGTATATTTATATAATTAGCCGCGGACGATTAGGGACTACTTGCAGCGCGCATTGGTATCTATGAGGTCATCGATGAAGTCATGGTAAATAATCCTCCAGTATATAAGGGGGAGTTTCAAAGTAACCGTCAATTGGATCATATCACCTGTACAGGTAACACCACGCTGGGTGTTCCCTTGTTTTTTAATTTTTACTATTGTTATTGTTATTACTATTGTTATTACTATACTATTGTTATTATATTATGCATTTTACTGACTATGCTTATTGTCAACTAATTATTATAGTTGTTTTTATAAAGGCATGTATGGTGCTGATCACGGGCGTGGACTGGTTACCAGATTTAGTCTGTGTAGGTATTATCCATATGCTATAGTAAGGGTGAGAAAGTAAAGGGAACAGTGCTGCCCTCTGGTGCCTTTATTTGCTATGCACAGACCTTGATTACAGAGGTGAGGGGTTACTTTGGCAAAGTCACGCCCATGGTGCTGATAGCCCCAAGGTCAGTAACCCACCAAACTCATGTGTTCTGTGATAGATCATTTATTACATGAATAGTATATCAATACATTTTATTACCGGTACATCTGGTATCTATTATTATCTCATCCATATATTACCGGTATATATTATTCCCTGGTAGCGAGATAACTTATATATATATATATATATATATATATATATATATATATATATATATATATATATATAGTCATGTATATTGGTAGACCTACAGTAAATGAAACGTTGTTACTGTAACTATCAGAAGACTGTTTAGTGTTGTTGGAATACATTGGTAAAGCTTTTAACATGTAGGCCTATTCAATTTTCTTCGACAAATTCTGGAGGGCATTTCAAAACCATAGCTATAGATATCGATTTGAAATGCCCTGTTGGTCTAGCGCTGGTCTGAGTGATGAGCAATTAACTTTCAAAATGTTGATAACAAAGTGTATATAACATATGAGTAAACATGACCATAATTAGCTATAATATTATCAACACCGCCTACAGAAATGTGCCAATTTCTTATACTACTTACACTGTGGCGTTATAAGGTCGCGACGCTGGAGAATTTGCCGATACGCTGGACAATATATGGGTTAAATCTAGCAGAACAAATTTAAAAAATAAACACAGTTAGTCCTTCAGTCAAGGGCAAATTAGACTGATATTGCGAGTTGAATCGTGGACATTCAAAGATGGAACGACGGCTTTGGAATGGACTGGTGGTCAGAAGTTATAGGCATTGCAGATCCATAAGCTATTCCGGGTAGCCATATTTCTGGTACCTTTTGTTATTATTCCCAGGCCTGTCAGCTGAAGCCACCTGCCCTCCGCGACCTTCTCTGACCTCAGGAGGGTCTTGCCAAAAGGCAAACGTGAACCAAAAAACTTAAACGTGCACGTTTTCATATTGCTAAAAATATTCTCGTCAGATGAGAAAGTAAAACGTGCATGGATGGTTAAAACTAAATGTGTGCTGAAGGTATTTAAATTATATATGTATTTACAATCAAAGTGAATCAACGATTATTATTCTTTTTATTCTTTACATACCTTTACTGATCAATTATTTGGCAATACTGTGAAAATGAGTAAGCAAGCCCATGCACGTATCCATCAATAATCTCTGAAAATGTTATAAAGGTTCTTCCTCGTTTTCTCTTCAATGGCAAGACCCTCCTGGTGGCCACACACTGAGATATTCTAGGTCCCAGAGTATCCCAGACTGGGATATTTGATCTCCTTCCCTACAGGCTCATATAAGCCTCCTTTGTGGTCAGGTGGTGCTGGCATACAGCAATGAAAGAACACCTCCTGACCACTGCAGGCAGAAGTAGTGTATATATTATAGCCTCAGATAATAGACCCTATTTAGGCCGAATATCCAACTTATCATTGCAGGGGTGCAGATACTAGCTCTAGTGCACTATAGATGGGAAGTATAACATATCCTGCTTAGAGTAGTCATGGCGCAAACCAACGTTAGGTGCAGTAAAATATGTATAGGATAGAAAATTTTATGGGGTTTCTACAGGATATAGACACCCGACGCAGAACTTAGAACATGATACTTTTATTGCCCAGTGTACTACAGCATATAGACAACCTCAAATCCTGTCTTCTCATTGGTCAGGTCAAACTATCATGTTCTAACAAGTCGGATAGAAACCTTATATGGACATCGGGTGTCTATATCCTGTAGAAACCCCATAAAAGTGTCTATCCTATACATATGTATAGCTGTGGATTATTTGGGCGATCCAAGATCCATGGCCCCCTCGTTATAAAAGTACATACTCAGCCATCCCCATATATTAAATAGCATAAGTTAGGATTGAGCCTCTGCTAAGTCCAAGGGCTAGAACTGAATCTAGAAATCGGGTAGGAGAATGAAGCTATATATAGTAAAGGGTATGTCACTCTTGGAGCCAGCATATTGGTACAGGCTGCTTGACAGTAGGCTCAGAGCAGAAATGGGACATTACAGACACAGTGCAAACCCTATGGGCTCAAAGCAGACATGAAACTACAGTGACTGACGCTTTTCTACCCTTCTATCCACAAACTCAGCATGAAGACGTTAATGCACGTGGCTACGTCAGAGGGTGGTTAGCTGCGGGCAAACATTGCCCACAGGTGGTCAAGTAGATCTCGATGCACCGTGAGTTGAAAGCCCTTAAACTGATTTGTATCAGATGACATATTCCTATTCTTAGATAAAGATAGGCCTACAAAAGACACTCTTACATTCAATATGTCTTATTTTACGAGATAATTTTACAAGCAGTTTAATTCCCAAAGTCATGATTAGCATGTGTGAATAAACTGCATGTAGATGAGACATAGTCACTTCACCCAACATGCACCCACAGGTCAAATCAGTACATTGCCCACTTGGCAAAAAACGTTTTTAAACGTTTTTAAACGTTTTTTTCAACCAATTTTCAACCAATAACTCAATAAGGAAACCAATAAAAACGTTTTTTTATTGTTAAAAACGTTTTTATGCCAAGGCCACTTTCGCGTGAGGCACTTCAGTCTACTGGAGGGTATTGCCAAAAACCAAACGTCCATGGAATACAGGAACATGCAGAGAATTGTGTTGATAAAAGTTATTCTCGTCCACCCCTTCCTTTAAACGTGCACATTTTCACCTGCTCACGTTTGCAGTTTCCCATAAGGATATGTTGTATAGCTTTTGGAAAGATGATCAAAACGTGCATGCCATAGAGCACATTTATATGAACACGTTTTATGCAGGTAAGTGGCTAAACTCGTTTTCTTTTTGGCAATACCCTCCTGGGTGACTTGATCTGGTACATCCGGGGTGTAGCTGTTGTGTATGCCCAATGGGTACAGCCGGTCGACCGGGTTAACTGGACCGGGCACGCGAAAGTGGCCTCATATTGCTGTGCTGCCCAAACTGCCGGTACCGGAAGCCACCCTGTTATCTGATGCACGTAGAGCATACGGCGTGGTGCAGCACCATGCTTCCGCTATCATCGCCGCCAGTTTTGCAAAATATTTCCCTCTATATTCTAGGGCTGGCTCCCGGGGGCTGGTCCACTAGATCGTAGAGTATCGAACTGTGGGGCCCTTCCCTCAGTCCGAGAGCAAGTCCGTAGAATGCCTTCAAGTGTCAACAAACAATCTGCTCTTCTGAGTGAATTACTTATTTCTCCTGTGCCAAAAGCTCATAAATCTTGACACTAATACTGTTTTTACCTTTGGTATAGATTTGGGGTTCTCAAATTGATTGAAAACTAAATAATCCACATTTGTATTGCCATGGAAAATGGGAGATCACTAATGCAGCACTGCTCTAGCACAGTGACAAAGATTGCAGTAGGAGGTTTCTGTTGTGGTCCACACTTTAAAAACTGATTTTGGTCAAAATGACTAGATAATCCACAAGATAATGACTTAACGATATGCTGGGCCAAATTTGGGACCAAAACAGTGAGTACTTTATTCACAACAATGGTGGGAAGTTTCCTCTGCCAAGTTGGCAGAGAAACATTAGTGGAGGCTCCACTACGCGATTTTCGCAGAGAATCGCAGTTATTCTCATTAAAGGAGACACAAACACAGCTTATATGGTGATATTTGTTATTCTTTCAATGTGGAAATTGAATGTTGACAGAGCCATTTGTTCATGTGGGGAAGGGTTTGTGGGTGATATCGGGCACGTTTTTGTTGACAAAAGATGTTTTTGTTTACTAAATCCAGTCAGTCTAATGTAAACATTGCAGATTTTCTCAATGATGAGTCTCTGCAATTCAATATCAGCCAGGTTTGATTTTTACAGTACAAGACCCTGCGATCTGTGTGACTGATGTGTTGCTATTTATATTTTGCTGTGTTGATGTTAAAATATTGAACTCCCACCCAATGACAGAGTCTATGCAGCTGCTGGTTAGTTTGTAAATATGGCACACAAGGAGAGAGATCACCTATGAAATGACCCCTGAAATCTCATGTTTACAATTTTGAAACTCATGTTTACAATATAGGAATGTCAACACCCTATACCTTAGGCACTATAGCAATAACATTTCATGAGAATGTAGCAAAAGATCGCGTAGTGGAGCCTCCACTATTGGTTAAACAGACAAACTTGCTCCCCACCCCTACGGGCGCAGTTTCCGTGGGGTGGGGGCTCTCGATCTAGGCTCCACAGCATCAGTCCGGTCAATTCTTCGCCCATCCGAGGATTTTTTTCCATACATTTACTATATGTAAATCGGTCAGATTAGCAAAAAAATAGCCCCGACCGATGCAGTGGAACCAGCCATTACCCCCTTTAACTATCGGTAGCCTGCTGTTTGGGAGGCAATGGCCAAATAGAGTAGAGGCCCCCTGAGTCGGACAGACGCCTATACAGTCGGACACCTTTGGTACTAAATTAAAATAATCAAAGTGAACATTTCACAAATCATATTGTCTAGACAATGAAGCTGACATGTTATCCCCTGTAAGGAACATGACGTGACAATTATAGGTCACTTCCTTCATTGTTATGTATTTGAGCAAACATCGGATGTTCTTACTCTATTCTCAAGATAATGAGTGAACGGGATATTTGGTTTGGTCGCTCAATCCGTCTTGGCTGTAGATTTATTGCACAATTTGTATACAGTTGTATTTTATTCTTTATCAGTGCGATGATATAGGGTAGTAACCGCTATTATCATCACCCTAGTGTCAATCTCCACCAAGAGGTTTTGTCTGCCGATCTACATATGCACCTTATTATAGGTTGTCCTTGGAGACCATTCTCTTGTGATTCTATCCACTATGTATAAGTAACATAGCCCTATAGAAGCAAGGGAGCAATCATTATTTTTCTGAGGTGTCGAGGTCTAGTCCTATCGTCAGTAGGATTTGTATTTTCGTCCTAATTAACCTCCAAACACTCCATAAGAGTGTAAGAATACTGTTATTATTTAGAATACTGTTATTATTTAGAATACATATTTATATCAGCATTAGATCACCATACTATGTTGAAAAACTATTGTCCGACTCTGGGGTCATTCCCAGCAAGAAGTGTCTGACTTTGGGTGGAATTTTATCCTCTGAAGTGACTGTATTTACATTTCATTTATTTATAAGCAATGGGCAAAGTTATCAAACTTCCCTCCTGAACATTGGTGCAAATATATTGTGGTTCCATTGGTACAACACAACTTAGAACCTTTAGATGTACAAGATTCAATTACCAATTCGGATCACCCCTCGCTTGGCCAGGAGCGTCAGAAATGGGTGCCTTTAGACTAGTCACTATGATAACATTTTTGGACTCACTTAAGATATCGACATACGTTGATTACATTGGCTCTATATTGTTTAAAATTATGGGTTTTGACGAAACAAAATAGCATGATAATCTAAAATATAGGGCCTATCTGAGGGAGGCATGAAGTATACAAGATCTATTCAGGTTGCTAGGGCTAATCACGATGTTTTCGAGACTGATTTAGGGAAAGAGGCGAAGTGTGAATTGCCTTTGCTTTATGGGGTATAGGTGAGCAGGAGGCTGTTGCGAAAAAATTTGGATTTCAATTCTCACTGTAACTAATGCATCTTCCAGTTCCTCATGATTCTTCACCCAGGGAGACCAATTCCCACCTTATACTGTAATGGAATTGACTTACTCTGAATTAGACTGCATTGCAAAAAGTTGAGGAACTGGTTCCATGATTAATTTCACTTGAATGCTTCCCATAGTCGAAAGGCCAGGGAATTGGAGAAAGGAACTGGCTGGGAATTGGTTCTCGATTAGGAAGCATTCACCAATTCCTGACAACTCCTAAACTACTTCTATGACCAATTATCTTTTGGCAACCCAACAGGGAACTGATTCCGTGAGGTCAGTCAGTTCCATTCTGGGAATACCACCTCCGACAAAATGGTTTCCAAATCTTTTTGCAACAGCCTGCAGGACCCTGTCTGAATATGACATGAATGTTCAATGCAAAAGAATGGACAAGGCTGTGTTTTCTGTCTACTTGGACTGCTATAGGAGTCTAGACCCATACCCTTTGGGTCTCCCATTTTGAATTTCACTGTTTAAGGTAAGCCCCACTGATAAGACATGTCGTGATGGGTACTTTGTCCCTGGGTATCATGCATTTCCGGGGACATGCTCGTCCCATCTTGTCTGTTCTTGTCGCATGTCCCAGAACCAACTCCAGCCCCGCTTGTAGCCGATACTTTCTAATATAGCTTCTGCGGTCGATCAATCTAGTTTGTACCAGCTTATAATATGTTGATGCGCAGAAAATTGAATGGCTGGAGTAAAAATATGTAAATTATTTAAGGTGGGTGGGGCTCTTTGTGGTGACTATACACTCAGAGACTGGAAAAAGCTTACAGAGAGTCCAAATGAACCTGGGCCGCATATACCACTTTTGTATACAGAACTTTGCAACAAGCAGCAACTCAAAGCCTGCACCTCTCCTGTGTAGAAAAAGAAGATGAAGAGGTCAAGTACGTCGGCGGGGGATATGGGTCATATTCCCGGTGGACTGATAGTAAAGGCTACAATTCGATTGTGTGCATAAATAAGTGGATGTCCCAGGTGGAGGGTTTTCCATCCTGCCCTCACATACAGCTCAACCATCTTTTCATATCTTTTTTTATCTGCAGTATATATTACTTGTATGTATATCCCACAATGTTTTTGTGCTTACCTCAGGGATAGATGTGAGAGATACATATCGATATCCAATTTGATATCCGAGGAAGAAAGCTCACCAATATTACATTTCTTTCCCTGTTTACTTCTCTCCTCACTAATGAGTGATACATTTGAGCCAGGCTCTGCTGAGTCAGGATATGAAATGTCGTATTCATCGTAGGTGGTCTGATACCACGATTCTGGTCATTCCAGTGCCATAACTTGGATATCAGCAGTTCATTATCAGTGGACGATTATATGCACGATTTGGGATTTTGAGTGGTATTTTTTGGATACATGTATACGGGGGTACTTTTTCAAGGTCAAGTGAGAAGTTGTTCTGAATCTATTTTTTTCATCATATGCCATGTCACTGACGAGAAATCCATTGCCAAAGGTGGCTGCCTTGGGGTTTGTGCCTTCAATCTATGGACTGAAAGTCCTGCACGCTCGGCCTGCACGCTAACTATTGCTGGTTAAGTGAACGAGAGGGGTGCAGAACCTTTGGTGGTTTGGCTACATGCATCACCGTAAATTATCTCGTATAGGCCGCTACCCTGGAATATAGGCCGCACCCTCGACTTTGGGGGGGGGGGGCTATGAGGGGCATCTGACCCTTGAGAATATTTGTTTTAGTACTGTTCTATGGTTTAAAAAACCCTCCTATACGCCGCACCCCTTCTTTGGACCGATTCAGTTTATTATCAAAACATGGTATCACTGTAATTCATAGCATTGAATTACAGTGATACCGGCGATACCAATTCATGCATAAACTAGTATGCCTTGATTATATCCAAGTGTAGAGTCTTCAGCATTACTGTCAATCTGCCCAAAGAAGATGATTCAAGTAGCCATACATATCTCACAATTCAATATAGAAAAAAAATTAGGTGGACTCAACTGCCACCATCTTGAAACACCGTAATTCGTATTACAGTGATAGGTTCCGTCACTGTGAAAAGACCCTGTCAACCGAGGGGGTTCTAGAATTATTGTCTTTTCAAGGTTTTGTTGTTTGAATAGGACATGCTTCGAGTATAGGGAAGCTATTATGGGGGTGCAGCAGAGGCTAGACAACTCGGGAGGGTGTTGCTCCTGTAGTAAAAGGAAGAGCTGGCTAAAAATGCCCTTGTTTCCAGTCCTTTCTTTTCATGTAGCTATAACTTGTCCCTTTTGTTGCTCACAAGTGGTCATTCAAGTATGGTGCTAAAAAGGGGGGGGGGGATTTGAGTAGGTACCTAGTTGGGAGAAGGCAGTCAGTATAATATACTATACAGTGTGTGACATGAGTAGGTACCTGATAGTGCAGCTCTCTCTCTCTCTCTCTGTTTTAAACAAGGCAGGTGACTTTTCAGACTAAAGTGGTAAGTGCAAGTTGAATGGTGAAGCAGAGCGTGACTTCTTTTAAAAAGAGGGTACCTACTGACAGCTCTTTTTACCATAGGAGCAACACGCTCCAGTATTCCTGTCATGCACATAGAGACAATCCCCTTTTCTCCAGAAATAGGCCTGTACAATTATAGCCACCGGGAGGGTCTTGCCAAAAGATAACGAGGATGAACATCTGTAAAAATTTTCAAAGAGTGCTGAGGAAAACGTGTATGGCCTAACTCGTTTTCATAGTATTGACAAAGAAATTACAGCAGAATGTATGGAAAACTTGTTTTGATACGGGTAAAAACGTGCACGTTTTCTCTAAGCGATTATCCAAACATTTTTTTTTAGCAAGACAAAAACGTGCACCTTTTATTTCTTGGTTCACGATTCCTTTTTGGCCAGACCCTCCTGGCCTTGAATAGCCGCATCCCTTCAGTAGGGGTCGGGGATACAGAAGTATTGACAACAATGGGCGCCCAGGCACAAAAGGACATATTGCGGTAACTTTAGTTAGAAGTTAGACTTTTTAAATAACATCTGACTATGATATTGAACCTTTTTTCTACGCACATGCCCGAGTGGGCTACATCATGATAAAAGAAATCAGTTCTTAAACTCAGTCCATATATAGAAGGCATTTGGAGGATTATGAAGATTCCCTTTAAAATATTAAGCAGAATCCTCTTTTAACTCTCAAATCTGTTAGTTTCTGGTATAGATATAAGCATTTACATATTGTAAATGTTGGTAGCATATATCATAGTCTATCTATACATGCTTGAATATTGCATAGTAGTGAGGTAACCTAAGAGTACTATCCACTTTGTCTAATTACTGAAGCTCGTGATCAATTACCTGAGACCATACAAGCTGAATATGAGTCGATAAAATTTTAATGAAATTTAATGACTATATCAGGGGATCTGTTCAGACTCTAGAATCACATGAGAGATTATCCTTCGGTACTGTTTATTTCTTCCTTGATCTCCAGACTGCCAATTACCTCAAATTAGCAAGTGTCTATGAGTCTAGCAAGTTCAGACCTGTCTGCTTTTAATGTCATTTTACCAGCATGCTTATATATTATATCAAATGAACTAATGGTTGATGCATACATTAATTGGAATAGAAAAAAAACACGTATTGTGATACACATTAAAGCTGTGTCTTGCTATGGAGATATTACCCGTAACACCTGCATAGGCAGAATATCATACATGTGGGCTTGAATGAGCAAAGTGTCCTTTAGAGCTGTTACATAATATTTCACGAAAGATGAGCGCTGCTACTCAATCTCAAACCTTAGTCGATGCCAATTTCTATGCAATGGATCCCTACATATATGAAAGTAAGCTACTTCAGTGTAAACATTGATTAGCAGGGCTTGATCGTAATCTTGTATAATTCCCGCGGAAACCTACGCTGGTTGCCTCATTAGTGATATCAGACTTTTACTTTTGGTAGTAGACATTTTGGGTTTCATAACCCCTATGACTCAGTGGGCGATCTACATAGGCAGTTTTTTAGCTTCTTTAATATGGACGTAGCATTATATTGATACGTGCAGCTGTCTTAGTGAGCCTGTTTAAGATAAAACTCACCTCTATAGGTAGCTCTATTTATGACTCAACCCCTCTACCTGGGCTCCCTGCCCCGTTCATCATACTTCATTTTCTCAACAAAAAAAAACCTTTCTTTAAAATGTACATGTAGCCTAGCACTATGGCATGAGGCCTACACATCTATTTTAGTCTAGGAGATATAGCATGATTTTGGGCCAACCTTGGCACTTTTGGCAGAAAGCATGAAAATTTGCACACAGAGGCTTTTGAACATGCTGAATCCATTTCTAAGTGGAAACATCATTTTCGAGAAACGTTTCCCCTTCTAAATTGACTTTGAAAGAAAAAAAAATAATTCATAATAAATTACATCAAAATTCATTAGGGATGTAATGAGATGGGAAATAAACTGATTGTTACCAATTGAAATATATTATATTGAGTATGATATCATGCATACAAATTGTTTTTCTCTTAAATAGGGTCTGAAGAAGGTAGCCATTACCGAAATTCCTTATTTTTGCAATAACTCTGCAGGTGATAATGATAGGCACTCATTTCAAGTGTCTACTGGCACAATTCCAGGGTATAGGAATTCATTGGTAACATCCTAAATTTTCTCAGACACATGCTAAGCCTATCATAGGTCTATTTAAGGTCACCATTACGGAAATTCATAATTTTTGCAATAACTTTGCTAATAAATAGATAGACTTTCTTGCAGTGTGGCCACATTCCCATTTTCAGGGTTAAGGAACACAATAGAAACATTCTTCCTCCTCTCCTATGTACATCTATCAGCCTATCATAAGCCTGGACAAAGAAGTCATTTCCAAATTGACTACTTTTACCATATTTTGCTACCAAGGCTGATAGTCAACGATCTGATGGGGTTCTATATCCACATTCTCAGGGTCTAGGAACATTATAGGGGAATGTTTCTCCTCTCCTGTGTATTTATTGGTGTATGATAGGCATGTACAGGGCAGCCAATATTATCCCATCTAGGAACACAATTAAGGTGTCTTTTTAGTTATTCTGTGTATGAGTTGCCGAATATGGCCCTACTCATATCTATCTTATTCAAACTCATTGCTTTCTCCATTTCTTCCCAAACTAGTGTTTGAGAAGAAAGCTTTCCCCTCCCCATAAGCTGGGATACCTGAGCCCTAGCAGTAAAGGTTTGCTCCTTACTGGCCTAATGATAATCAATCTAGAAATACTACACCTTCACTTAGATTATGTAGGCTTTTGTATATATAAAGGTAACCTTTAAATTGAGCTGTATTTATGCTAGCTTGCTTTTGCCAATTGGTACCCAACATTTGCAGATAAATGCCTTTGATCAGTATTGTGTGGGCACTTGAGATACCATTTTATCTAATCAATATTTGTCATAAAATAGATAGGATGAGACAGAAATAGCTGCAGCATATATGCTTCAGCTATCCATCAGTTTTGGTTAGTCACTTATGCTGGACTCAAATGTGTAACCACTCCCAAATCTATGATGTCATAGGCTATGTGAATGCTATCAGGATTTAGCACAGTCCATGACAGGGGGCAGTCACTGGCAATGAATTTGCAGAAAATTTCATGGTCTAGAGTAGGCCTATTAGGGTGTGCAGGAACTTGAGATATGCCTAATTTTCATCTTGTGGGTGAGAATAAAATGTTTCCCTATTCTGAGTAACTGAGTACATTTATAAGCAAATATCTCTATGTTACACTTGCCATACTCCAAAACTCCCAGTATAGTGGACTCAGGTCCTAAGATACATGCACAGTCATGTTGCAATAATCTGACCACTGCTGACATAGGAGAGGGTGGCTGACAGTTTGAAGCATGCTTGGAGAGGAGGGTTAGCGTGGGAAGAAAGGGTGTTAGGTTAGCGATGGCAGATTAGAAAAATAATGTTCAACAGTGTCTACACTGCTAAAGAGGTAGATATGGGGGTATTCTAATAACAGCAACAAAGGTGTTCTGCCATCCAATAAAAAAAAAGTGACCTGTGTGTGGTGACCGATAGAAAAGGCTCACCAATAAGTACAATAATTGTTGAAAGTGTCTTGATTTCCAAGGCAGGTGAGGTCATAGTAATACCCAAGAATGATGATGAGGGTGAGGTTTTATCCTGTTAGTTTCTAGTCTGTTAAGTCTCTAATTTCTGAACCTCAAAACTCTCTAATTGGATTACCACAATCTAATGTTGGATTATTGTGACTCCATTATAGCTAAGACTTATGTTATGATAGCCTTATTTAGGCCTTATTTATAATAACAAAAGATGTAGGATGATTGGTATGCCTAGTAATATACTTAATGGGATTGAATGCTACCAATTAAAGCTAGAATAATAGAGAGAATTCCCCAATTATATTCTTTGATCCTGAATGTGGATGTAGACACAATGTCAAAAGGATTGAGGAAAAGGCCTCTAAAATGTTCCTAGACCTTGAGAATGTCGATATAGAGCCCCACCAGATGGTTGACTATCAGCCTTAGCAGCAAAATATGGCAAAAGTAGACAATTTTGGTAATGGCTTCCTTGTCCAGTCCTATGATAGGCTGATAGATGTACATAGGAGAGGAGGAACAATGCTTCTACTGTATTACTTGACCCTGAAAATGGGGATATAGCCACACTAGAAGAATGCCTGTTTGTCTAATAAGCAAAGTTATTGCAAAAGTTATTAATTTTGGTAATGGCGCCCTGAAATAGACCTATAATATGTTCAGTGTGCTTTTGAAAAAATCAGTATGATATCAATGAGTTCCTAGACCCTGAAAATGTGCTAGTAGCCACTTGGAAAGAGTGTCTATCATCACTACCTGCAGAGTTATTGCAAAAATAAGGAATTTCGGTAATGGCAACCTTAAATAGACCTACAATAGGCTTAGCATCTGTCTGAGAAAAATCAGAATGTTACCAATGAGTTCCTAGACCCTGAAAAAAATTCAATGTGCTAGTAGACACTTGAAATGAGCATCTATCATCACCACCTGAAAAGTTATTGCAAAAATAAGGAATTTCGGTAATGGCAACCTGAAAAAGATCTAAAATAGGTTTGGTGTGTGTCTGAGAAAAATCAGGATATTACCAATTGGTTCCTAGACCCTAAAAATGTGCTAGCAGACACTTGAAATGTGTGTCTATCATCATCACCTGCAGAGTTATTGCAAAAATAAGGAATTTCGGTAATGGATACCTTTTTTGGGCCCTATTTCAGAGAAAAGCAATTTGTATGCATGATATCACACTCAACATAATATATCTCAATGGGTAGCATATCACTTTTAAAATCGTCCTTCTGTATATTTCCCACCCCATTAAATCCTTAATGAATTTTGATGTGATTTTTTTATGAATTATTTACTTTTTCTTTTTAAAGTCAATTTTGAAGGGGAAACCTTTCTTGAAAATGATGTTTCCACTTAGAAATGGATTCATGTATGCATCTATGTACGTATACATATATAGAAGCCCGTAAGCCATGCAGTGGCCCCAACGTCCCAATTAGCAATGGAGCATTTGGCCATACTTGTCCATGCTTGGCCCAATATAAGCCAACATTGGCCCAATGTAGTCAAAGCCATCCTTTTGCAAGTTGTTCGGTATAAGGATTACATTGGTCAAACCTCAATTACAATAAAGAACCCAGGTGGGTGTTGCCCCTATGGGAAAAGGTAGTACTGGCTAAGAAGTGCCTCTTCTGCAGAACTGGCTTTCCATGTAGTGATAACTTTTCATTTGTGTTGCATACAAGTGGTCATGCTACCGTAATCTCCCGCGTAGAAGGCACAGCTCGCGTAGAAGGTGCACCCCCAACTCAGAGAAGGCCTTTTCACGTAGAAGGCGCACGTACCTTCTCTGGATCGATTTCTGGAAAAACCTGCGTATAAGGCGCCCCCCCAACTCACAGGGGGGCTGTTTCGCGTAGAAGGCGCCCCCCCTCCCCACCCCCCTATATGAGTTCAAGCTGTCATCGGCACACGGTCGGCGTCAAACCCGCCGAGCGCCCGTCGACACCTCCTGGTCTGCCGCGTTGCTGGCTATATGAGTTCAAGCTGTCATCGGCACACGGTTGGCGTCAAACCTGCCGAGCGCCCGTCGACACCTCCCGGTCTGCCGCGGTGCAGGCTCTATGAGTTCAAGCTGTCATCGGCACACGGTCGGCGTCAAACCCGCTGAGCGCCTGTACTCCGCTGCCGCGCTGCTGGCTATATGAGTTCAAGCTGTCACCGGCACACGGTCGGCGTCAAACCCGCCGAGCGCCCGTCGACACCTCCCGGTCTGCTGCGCTGCTGGCTATATGAGTTCAAGCTGTCATCGGTGTATGGTGGGCCTTATCCCCGGCGAGCGCGTCGACACCTCCCGGTCTGCCGCGGTGCTGGCGCTATGAGTTCAAGCTGTCATCGGCGCATTTTCCCAAATGAGATGTTGGAAAACCCCGCGTATAAGGCGCACCCCAAACTCAAGGCAATTTACCTCCCGCGTATAAGACCCAGCAGCATTTTGTTTGGCGTAGAAGACGCGCCTTCTACGCGGGAGATTACGGTAGTACAGTGCTAGAAAAGGGTGATTTGAGTAGGTACCTAGTCAGGAGAAGTATATCAGTATAGTAGAGTGTAGAGTGTGTGATATGAGTAGGCACCCGGTAGTGCAGCTCCCTCTATTTCAAAAAAGGCAGGTGACTTTTCAGACTAATGTGGTGAGTGGAAGTTGAATGGTGAAGCTGAGCGTGACTTGTTTTGAAAAGAGGGCACATACTGACAGGTCTATTTACCATAGGGGCAACACCCTCCTGGTCACGCGGGACCATCAAAACCCAATTACATTTGGCCAAGACCTCCGGTCACGAGCGTCATATACGTGCATATAATATGAAGGCCAGATTGTGTGTCATTGCTGGAAACCGTTAGTTTTTGTGTGAGAATATGTGCTCAGTTATCATGAAGGTCAAGTATACAAGATCCAATAAGGAGAAAATCAGGTGGCAATTGTAATCGTGCAAGGACTCGGCGGGGTGAATATACCTCATCTCTGTTGCGACTTTGCAAGGCCCCTGTAGACGAGCGAGAAAACAATCAATGATGATAGCTAGCGTGATGGGTTCACTGGAAGCTAAAGGAATTCTTCAGTAAATGTATAAGGGAATTATTTGATGGGAAAATCTGTCTTCTGCATTCCACACGAACTACCAAAGAATTAAAGATTCACCTCCATCTCTACAAGACAGAATGCAAATGTGTTCCCAATTTAATGACATCAGTGCTGATAACTCAGAAGATGTCATTTTCATCTGAATACTTATCCTCTATGGGGATATCTTTCTATCAAAGGCAGACCATCAAAGCCTCCCTAACATCGATTTATGAATACTTGAATTGAGACATAAGTTAGGACCTGTTGAGATACATATAACTAATGTCTAATAAAAAGTGAATGTATATAGGGAGACTTACCCAAATGCACCAGTGCGAGCAGAAGGCAGGCCACTTCTGCGGCGAGGATGAACCAGTTTGCCATGGTGGCGAATGGCGGTCAGCCTTTGGCGTTGTTGTGGATAGTGTAGGTGTGGTTTATCTGGTAGTCGATAGTCTGCTCTAAGGTGGTTGGTGTAAGTGATGTTAGAAGCCTCTGAGTGCTTAGGTGTGATTAGATTCCGGTCTCCCTTTCCCTTTTCCTCTTACTTCCGGTGTGCTGTGAAGGGTGAAACCTCCGTTAGGGGGCCTAAAAGCCTAATTAGATCGTTGACTCCCAGCAACCAGCTACCAGCGATGGATCCTGTAGCCGTCGGAATGCCTGCCTTGATCACCTATAGGAGCGGTCTGGCGTTATGCTGGTTGCCGACGATGACCTTTCTAGCACGGGAAATGACCCCGACGACTTCCGATCTTGACTTCTGGTTGAGTAATGGCGTCTGGAACCTAGGGAGAAGAGAAGGGGAAGAACGTTACAGTTCCGACAATTGGGTGCCAAACTGTGAATGGCCAGAGCCTAGAGGCAAACCTTTTTCCATCAGGTTTTTATGTCTAGACGTTCAGTGAATAAGTCATAAGTCAAAAGCAACAGCAGAGTGCTAGTCGCGGGTGCTAATAATAGAATAGCACGCCTCGATACCATGCCTAACAACTGTTAAGATGTGGTAGGCTGAGATGTTGGAGCTACTCATGCGAGTAAGTAACACCCTGCCTAAATACAACAGCTCAACTCTATACCTGGTATATATCAACTTTCTATACTAGTGATTTGTCATCCACATAGCCTGCAGAACTACCTTATTTGTTCCTCCAGGAGGGTCTTGCCAAAACGTAAACGAGCTCAGAATAGAGAAACGTGCAGATGTGCAGATAATTGTTTTGATAAAAGGTATTCTTGTCTTCCCATTTAATAAAACGTGCACGTTATCACCAGCAGACGTGTGCAATTCTCCATAGAGACACATTGCATATCCTTTGGAAAGACAATCAGAATGTGCATGCCATCATGCACGTTCATCATGCACGTTTGTATGTACACGTTTTATGCTATAAAGGAGGCAATCTCGTTTTGTTTTTGGAAAGACCCTCCTGGCAGCACACGTTGGTTTAGAAGCCGCTATATATGAAATGATAACATGGGATAGGCCCGTTAAGAAAATAGGTCTACATGTTAGGTCAATGTGGGGTGGGAGAGTAATATTAGCCTACAACCTCTGTATCAGATGATTTGCCATATTTTAAAGTAATTCAGCGGGGCCTTTTGATTTCGCTTGGAGACCTAGGCCTAGCCTCCAGACCTAGCCTTCATGTTGATACCAATGTACCTACAAAAAGGGCACACCGTTCTTCCCATGTAACAACTAAACAACAACTTCTTTCTATAAGGTAAGACCTAACATTAGGATCCATTCACGGGACTGAAACTGTTCTGTCATGATCGGGTTTGCTATGGCGCCCATCACTGACACCAGCTGACCAAGCACTAACTGATTGCTGCCCAGGGTCTGTGGTTCATCTGGGTGCCTCTACCTATGTCGATACAATCCGCCATACATCATATCACTGACACTGCTCTGAGCTACTCACACTGACTGAGCGGCTGCAGTGGCCTCACCACCAGCTCATGGGCCTTGTTCAGTGCGGCTACATAGCCAACATGGCATAAAATTGGACATTCCCCTTAATATCGCCCAGTTCTGACGGCCATGATCAGTATTTAAATAATGACATGTGGATGACAAGCAATTTCCTGTGTCCTGACTGTGTTTGCCTTTGGTATTGAAAAGGGCCTCGGGACTGCAAACAGGCACAGCTTGGTAAATGACTATCCACATGTTCTTGGACTTAGGCACAGCTTGCAGAACGTGCTCTGTGAGGTCCCGTCAAGTTTCTTTTTCTGGGATATAGAATTTAAGATACCTATAATATCCGGTTGTAGGACTTTTATTCTTTGTCATAATGCTCAATAACCGCCAACAGGACTTAAGTACAAACCCCTATTAGCGTCCCATATGAGTCCTCGGGAAATATAAATACATGTACATGGGATAAAATACCTTGACTTGATGGAGATTTCTGTGACCTTAGGTTGATCTTTTAACCAATTTTAAAACATCAACTTCGACAGGAGGGTCTTGCTAAACAGGAAGCGAGAAGTAAAGTTTTAAACGTCCACTTTTTTATATTGCTAAAAACCATTCTCGTCAGTTCAAGCAGTTTAAACGTGCAGGGATGTAGACTATCATCTACATAAGCCATATTGGCATATCAACTGATTTTTTTTTAGTTAAGGCATGATTTCACTGTGAGACTAAGCCCTGTTGCAACTAGAAAGTGCAAAGGGTCTGCATTTGCATCAGACTAACTCATACATGATAATCATCTGACATGTACTGGGAAAGGGGGCCTTATTATACCCTGCACTAAGACCAAATTTTGTAGACAGCGTGATTGCAGGAATGACATATTTAATAGTCGGGTCCACTGTACAACAGACCATACAACTCCCCCATGTGTATCTATTTCTATGCAACTAGCTGAAAATCGCACCCTATATTTCATAGTAGACCCACGGCTTTACATTAACCAAGCATTTGTGGATCAACACGGTAAAAGGTACGCCCGCGAGGGGGTGCACGGCGTACCGTTTACCGTGGATATTTTTATTGGGCAATGTGGCCAAAACGAGGGACGCCATGCACGTTTCCCTCAATTCTCTCTGAGAAGAATTTATTTCTCGTTGTCTTTTGACAAGACCCTCCAGGATATCGATAAAGTGTCTGGTGTTAAGGCACAGATGATGTATCTGACCACAGATAATGTATCTGACCAGGAATGTGAGGCCATGACCTCTGAAGAGCGGTTGATCCGTGCATCGAGAAAACTACAGCTCCTCCAGGGTTTTGCCAAGGAGGAAACGAGAACCACAAAACAAAACGTGCACATCTGGTATGTACCTTTCTGCTTTGCTACCGTCAGGCACGAACTGACTAGTTCTTGTATTGCTATATGATTATTTTTCATAAACTATACTTTGGTTAAACGTACATGTTACATGTACTTCCATGCATTCTACTGTGAAGTTATTTGTCAATACTCTGAAAGCGAGTTAAGCCATGCACGTTTCTCTCAGTACTCTCTGAAAAGAATCACAGAGGTGCTTCCTCGCTATCTTTTGGCAAGACCCTCCTGAACTGTAGTGGTGGCACGACTGTTTGCTCATGGGAAAGGGTTCGGTCAACAAACCCACCAACCCTGAATGTTAGTCCAGTAGCTATGACATGGATGTGTAATATAAGTGGATGACGTTTCCCTTACGGCAAAGCAATCGACTCTATCCTCTTCCTTTTTCTCCTGACACGTATTTGCAAGATTTGCCAGGAAAATAGATCATGACAGTACAGCAAATTCTGAAAATCCATAAGATTTATGTTGACAAAGATTGCTTAATATCATCAGTCCCGTTATGCATTTAAATAGGAATATTCCTTTTTTTGCATTTTCGCTTCAAGAAATGACCCATTGCATACAACTGAGTGGATCACCAACGTAAGAAGCTATTCTCGATAAATACAGGGCTCTGAGCCTCACCACAGACAGAAACTCGATGAACTATGAAATAGGACTTAAAAAGGATAATAAAAAATAGCCTGGAATATGCTTCATGTTCTTGTGTGGGATTTTGCTGAACTTGCATGGTCAGATAACCTGAAACACACCTTTTCTATTGCCACATGACTGAATGAGACATGATGCCTGGAGAACTGCTGGTGACCTGCCTGTGTGTCGCTGGTTTATGGCGGGAGCTGCTCACCCTCTGCTAGTATCACGACATGCGAGCAGCCCCAAGGGAGTTGATTAATGCCTACTAACACAGGTTACAAGCGGCAGCTGATCAATTAGATTCAGGGGTTAAGTGAACCCACTCCTCTTCATTGGGGCTGCTCCCTCACCCATACCCTTCCCATCTAGGAGCCTGTTGCTCCTAATAAATTGTAGAGGCAAGGAGAAAGGTTGCTCTGTGCTAAAAGTCAACTTTAAAATTCAGATCACTAGCTTTACAGTGATATATTGCATGAGAAGATACTCCTGTTAGTTTTGGAGGAATAGCTTGCTAAATATGGGTAGGTATGACCATTTCATGGATGTCAATAAGCCCTATGTCTCCATGGTCATGAGATACAACTATAATTAGCATAATTTATGCTAATTAGCTAAATTAGCATAAATTTTCATTCTTTTGCCAATAACTTTTAATCTAAAAATGATATTTTCGTTCTGTTTTCACCATAGTGGACCTTGTGAAAGGTTCCTTCAAATAGGATCATCGATTTTCTCATTTAGAATGAATATCATGTTTCCATGGCAACAGAAATCAACAAAAATACCTATTTTGGCCCCATAATGCCAAATATGGAACCTTTCCCCCAAAAATAGAACGCTTCATCAAAAATCTTTGAATTCTCCATAAAAAGTAGCCTATAGCAGTTTTAGGCATATTTTTCCTATTCTAGCCCATAGCGGTGCCCCCTGGTGGCTAAAACAGGTAGTAAATCCCGCAGGAACCCCCATTTCTGCTTGCTGGCTCACCTATGGTAAAAAGAGCTGTCAGTAGGTACCCTCTTTTCAAAAGAAGTCACACTCTGCTTCATCATTCAACTTGCATTCACCACATTAGTCTGAAAAGTCACCTGCCTTGTTGAAAACAGAAAGACCTGCACTATCAGGTACCTACTCATTACACCGAAACCCGCTGGCGCTCTCAGTGCCTAGTGGCCGCTAGCGCTATATGGCACTAATATCACGCTATTTGGATCTGCCAAAAGTGGCTGGAAGTGGCTTGAGCCTCAAACCACCCATTTTGTTCTATTTTTTCAAAAGATTTCTCACTGTAACTACTGTTCAGTTGTATTTATAGGTTTTGACAAGAATAAGTATTTTAGATACCCAGTAGTAGAAATTTCTGTCATATCCCAATATTTATCAGTTTTTATACACAAAGGTTTGAGACTACAGGTACTCAGATCCAAACAACCCAAAAGCAAGATGGCCACCAACAGTTTCTCAAGGCCATTCTTCACTGACTTTCAGCAGGTACAGTCTTTAGATGTTGGAATTAAACAATCATTTCTTGTCTAGAGCTAGATTACAACGATGAAAGTATCCTCGTAAGATTCAAATATTGTGGGGATATCTGTTATATGCCAAATTGGAATGTAAACAAACGAATTTGCTATGCACGGACGTAGGAAGGGTCACAGGAGGCGATCACAGCGCCTTCTGAATCCGGGCGCTGTGAAGCACGGACGTACCTACTCATGTCACACACTCTATAGTATATTATACTGACTGACTTCTCCCAACTAGGTACCTACTCAAACCCCCCCCCCCCTTTTTAGCACCATACTTGAATGACCATTTGTGCGCAACAAAAGGGACAAGTTATAGCTACATGAAAAGAAAATACTGGAAACGAGGGCATTTTTAGCCAGCTCTTCCTTTTACTATAGGAGCAACACCCTCCTGAGGTCCTCCCAGTCTGATCGTCCAGCGACATGCCACCCACCACCATTAGAGGCATGTAGCAGAAAACCTTTTATGTATCACCCCCTTTGAAATACCATATAAAAGACTTGGGTATATAAACAGAATGCCCATGTTTAGAGTTCCCTTGGGACTGTAGGTATATTATTTTGTTACCTGCTAGAACAGGGATAAGCAATATGATGGTAAACATGTGTGCTTAAAATCTTAATATTAATAAAAGGCCTGACATAGGGAAAAGGTGTCCAATTCTAATCGGCTCCTAAATTAGACCACCCTTGTTTCTCATAGTGGCAGTAATAGGAACTAGATTCTAATGATGCCATTTTTTAGTCAATATCACCAAAGTTCCCTACAACTCCCAAAACATTTTGGGTAATTTTCTGCTAGGCAACATTTTTTTTGTTTTAAATCCTTTCAGATTTTAAGATATCATACCATACTTTTAGACTATGAAATTTGATGAAAATCATTGACGTGTTTTAGAAAACCAAGTACACCGTGCAGCGGCCAAAAAGCGGACACCAATTATGCCCTAATTTGAGGCTACTGAATCTGAACAAGAGGTTAGAAAATACCCATCGGTTCTCAGTTTTGAGATGTCCATAGGGTGCCATATATGCTAATGCCATAAACTACCAAGAGTTAAAAAGACATCTTTTCAAAGAGGCCAGCAAAGAGGGGTGAGATCCTGTGGAACAATCTAAGTAGTAATGCAAAGGGTGCTGATAATAATAAAATTAAAAGATGCATAGAGTAAACAGTATGCAGTGATAGCACGTGTTCTAAGAATGTGCCGAGTGGCTTGTCCTGACTTTGTCAAGAGTAATCTAACTATTGTATTCTATATTATGTAGGTTGTAAACGCTTTTTTTCCAGCCGGCTGACATTAGTTTGAAAAAAGACTTTGTTTTTTTGGGTGAAATTGTGTCAATGGAATAAATAAACGAATTGATCAATGCTGAAATTAACTCGCTGGCAATAATATTTTGCTATGTTCACCACATAGTACTGTATAGTTCTTCGAACTACAACAACTTTCTTTTGTCATACCTGGCAATTGTCTGGGCGATATCAATATATCTTAGATGCTGCTGGAAATAATATTTCACCCAAAAACGGCTCCAACTTATCCAAGACCTGCATTATTCCATGCGTTGGAACCAGTTTTATGGAATGTTATCCCAGGAAATGTTGAGTGAATGTTGATAAACGCTCACTGAGGGTTAGTTGGACTAACAATTGTTTAAAAACATTGTTTCAACATTGATTTAAGAAAACGTTTATTCATTGATGTTGGTTTAACATTAAATACATGTTCAATAAATAACGTTTTTTTTCAGATAACTTTTGATCAATGTAGACTCGTAACCACATTGACTTCACTAGTTGAAAAAAAACTTTGATTCAACATTATCTCATGATTCCAATATGTCTCACTCGGGGGAAGGATATATTAGAATCAAAATCACAAAGATGAACTGCCCAATATTAGCTAACAGTGGGATTTGGATAAGGAGGTGCTGCATTATTAATCATTGTGATATACAATAACAGTAAAACTTCAGGTATGCAGATATTTTAAATCACAATGATTCTTGGCCCATTTTTCGCTTCAAGGGATTTGATCTGAAATCATAATGATGGTAGTATGAGATAGTTGTACCAACCCTATTATAAAGATCTCATATCTAGATATATCTAGGTGAAAAATGTCCATAAATGAACAAAGATGTTCCCTGCATTATGGTCCATGGTATGGTAGATACCCCTATTGAAACATTTGGAATAATTTATATAAGCCATCCCTGTTGTCTTCCCTTATAGATCAATGCACTGCTCCTCTAACACATGATGTACATGGTGCCTTTGCAAAAGGGAATGTACAGCCGGGGCATGAATAGATGGGGGAAGGGAAGAATCAAATACATCAGAAAAGTAGGAACAAAATAAATCTCCAATAGCAGCATTATATATGCTTGGTAAGGTGTAGTAAGATCAGGTTATTTCAGAGTTGATTTTGCATCATAGCAAATTTAATGCATATATTTCCATGACAATTATTGCGCTTAATCAACGTTTTTTAACATTTACTCAATGTTGGTTTGAAATGGACTTAGGCTGAACCATCTTTGAACGTTTTTTTTTTCAACTCAGCAATTTTGTTACCTGGGATGTGATTGGTGTAAGAACACCCCATATATGTATCATAGTAGCAGTTTGGGTAGTCCATAACTAGAATTCCAACATGGATCATGCCACTAGGGGTCAGGTTGTATGATTTTGACATTAAATAGCTTCGATTTCATGTGCTTGGCATTATGATCTCTGATTTTGTTGTTACATTGTTTCATTCTGGTACAATGGCAGCCATCTTGTAAAGCCAGACTTTCCTGTTAATTTCCTCTAAACACTGACTTTTCGATCATTTAGAGCAACCAGCCATTATAATGAGTAATGTTGCATCTAGACATTATGATTATCCATCATCACATGATAAGAATGATGCTTATTTCATATCATGAAGCCTTACTCCAAAGAGAGATGTAAAGTTGTTTACCCTCTAATACCCATAGTCCACTAGGACTCATTCGCCAGATTTCATATAGGGTTTGTATGGCTCATTCATTCAGGCCTAGCGGACTATAGGTATTAGCAGTCATAGCAGGATTTCAAGGAAACAACATTGCTGAGGGCTGTGTAGAGTCTGTGGATACACTGCTGGGCACATATAAGAAACTTGAATGCAAGATGTCCTTGAAGATCCACTTCCCACATCCAACTATGCTGTGCCCCCCCCCCCCCCAAAAAAAAAAAAAAGAAGAGAAATGAGGCTCATGAAGTGACAAACATATTACTTAGATAAATAAATCACATTTGATGTAAAATCTGGTGTTTTATAGTTTAACTAATATGAGTTGGGCTGCCAACGATGAAAATAGGTAATTCTAGGGTAGTATAGGTATTTCAAAACTGAGACCCACCAGCATGAAATGGACATTATTTTCTTATTCCCCAGGTCAATGAAAACGATGTGAAGTTGCCTAAATTAGACCACCTAAAGTTGCCTAAATTGGACCATAGTTGAAATATTAAGTCTATAAGAGCCTAGCTTTCTATTGGAGGGGCCTAAGCCTTGCTTTCTAAATTGGACCAAAGTGTAACATATGTCTTACTCCAATGCAGAGCAAATTCACATGATATTGATAGAAATAACAAGAGGATATTTAATATCATACATTAAAAGTTCCCTAGTTTTATATATATTTTCTGATTACATGCCCTGACTAGAGAAATTCAAATTCCTAGATTTTTAAGCTATCGTTAGAAAGCTATGAGGTACCCTCACAAAGTGTAAAAATGTTATACTCAAAGTCGCAGAAATAATCACTGTATAATAAAGGTTGTTAGGGAGCCTAAATTAGGCACCTTTCCCTTACATGGCCAATACACTTGGTTAAATTAAGGGTTTGAGTGATAGATACTCCATTGAAGAGGCGAGATGCCAAAGGGGACGAGGAGAAGACGGGATAGAACTTCGAGAATTTATCCTAGCTAGGGTGTGTAGACCGGGCGCCAAAGTGGCACCCACACAGTATTACTGTAATTATTCTTATAAAGGTCCTTCAATGGAGGACGCCTGGAGGACATCTGTCATTGTAATGAGATGACTCAGCAACGCCAGTATAAGCTCTTCAGCTCGGCAGGGCATTTCAAAACGATATCCATAGCTATGGTTTGAAATGTCCTCCAGAGGGAGTGAGCCAGTCAGCAACATACACTTGTACGCTTTGACTAGCTCCATGGGGATATGCATTTATGACATGTTCTATGATCCTAGTATTTAAGTAAAGTGACTATTAGTTTCCTCATTACCCCCAGCCCCCCCCCCTATTGGATTCTAGTAAGTAATAACTCTGCATGGCGTTGTCTAATTTTAAAGTGAGAGGCATAAGATGTGTAAATATGTGAACCCCCCCTACATTTTCGCGCTGAATACAGCTACTATTATACGACAAATAAATTATTGATATAGAAATATGTATTAGAAGTCGATGGCCATGCCTAGTCCGATTTAGCTCCCATAAAATTGGTTTAACCAGCTCATATATATACCGACCACCTACTTAATCTTTTTAAAAAGTAGAACATTACTCATTAAACACTAACCTTGGGTCTCGGAATAGAATATAATTTTTGTCCTGATATTTATCCCCTAAGTAGGACGATTTGGCATGCCCTTGTGAGGCAATTAAGTAAATTATTTCTCACCCAGATACTGCCGAACATGACTATCTTAATGGCATTTGCAATTCCTAGGCAATGGCATTTAACCTCTTGATTGTTCTCTCCATTTCCCATTACATCTTCTGAAATAAAAGGTAGCTTTATAGAATATAGTTCTAAAGGCTACCCAAAATGAATGTTGATTAGCATCTCCTCATAAAAGGACCCGTATGGCCATATGAGTCGTATAGGCATGCATGTGTAATGTAGACGTGTGTAATCATCCTATGACCTATACATCTTGCATATAATACTGTTGGCGTTTTTTTAGATAGGGCATGACTTTCAATAGTTTTTCACTTAATAGCGTTTAATACTGACTGGGCCACCTGCCAAAGGACAGAGTCAGCTTTAGGTAGGGAGGCAGAAGGTACACACAGTTTGGTGTGTGTATATTGCAAAGAATAAACGCTGGATACGAAATGGGTAAAGGCACTAGACTAATGCTTGCCTAGGGCCAGTGGTCCAGTTTTTGGTAAATGGCCCACATTTTTCTGAAGAATTGCCTTCCTATGGGCCTGCAGGAGTGGAAGATGAAAATACATAATACATACGTCGTTGGAAAGATCAAAACATGCTGGCAACCTGAATATGCTTGTTTGAACTTGATGAACTCAAACAAATACGCATGCAATTATTTAAGTGTTAGTTAAGTGTTAGTTAACCCGCAGAATATTGTGTAGGGTGGTGGCAATTGACTCATGTTACTTGAAATGACCACAGCTTTGTTTTTCTAATGTGTCATGCATCCGTTACATCTGGCCCCTTAGAGCCTGCTAGAAGAGAAGGTAACCACTATCTTTGGTAGCATTTTTCCATCTCTGAGAGGTCCTGTTGTATGTCACTTACCAAACCACTCTTCTTTTTTTTTTTTGGGGGGGGGGGGGGGGGAGTATGCGTTGTGGGATGCAGAAAGTGGATCTACAAGGACATCTTGCATTTGAGTTTCTGATAATTATGTGCCAGCAGTGTATAGATGATCCCCACATGCTACAAAGTCTTCTGCACTGTTGTTACCCAGAAATCTTGTTATGACTGCCTGGAGGGCAAGGCATAACTTCCATTTACTATGTAGCCTATTTTGGTATTGATATCATTTTATCATCACTTTAATCACATGATTATGGATAATGCTGATGTTTAGATGCAACCTTACTCACCATAAATCATGGTTGGCTGCTCTAAATGATCCAGAAGTGAGTGTTTCAAGAAAATTAACATGGAAAATTGGCTGTCTTTTTAAGATGGCTAGCCTTGTATCAAAATGAGGAAATATAACCATATAGTGCAATGTACATGAAATCGAGGCTATTTTGTGTGGACATATGTATATCTTGACCCCTAGTGGCATGATCCAGGTTGAGCTCTTGCTTCTGGACTACCCAAACTAATAAAACTGCATATATTGAGCATGCTTATGCTTAACACAGAATATTCCATAAAACTGGTTCCGACACCCAGGATAATAGAAGCATAGAAGCCACTTTTGGGTGAAATATGATTTGAAGCAGTGTTAAAGTTATTGATATTGCCCAGACAAATGCCAGGAATACCATGGATAAGAAAATTGTTGTACATGATTGGACTGCACTACATAGGTGGGCATAATGAAATCATTGCCCTTGAGGGTGATTTTCAGCATAAATGACACCCTATGGATATCTCGAAATTGAGAGCCAATAGGTATTTTCGAACCTCATTTCCAGACTCAGCAGGCTCAAATTAGGTATTAATTGGCATGTTTGGTCTCCGTTTTCTTTTTGGCCGTTGCACAGTGTTGTTGTCCAGTTGAAAACTGACATGTAGCCAAAGATCTGCTGATTGCAGGGACACGGAAATATGAAAAGGTACCTGTAAACTAGGTGCTAAAAAAACCTTGATGTCGCTACCAAGGCAACACAGGGGGACCTGTGTGGCCAGCCTTCAGCGACATAGAAAATGTATGTAAGGGATTGGGTCTCTTGGTTTGTTAAACCAGAAAAGTTGGCGTGTGTGTTTTTTGTGGGTTTTTTTTTCATGTGGGCATGACAGAAAGAAAGGTTCTTCAATGTATTCAGGACAAACTGCATTTTTTATCAATGCTGATCTTCGTCTCCCCCTCCCCTTTTCTGCTGATTTCCCACTTGACAAAAACAGTATTTCTATAGGGCACCAGTAATTCAACCATGTGTAGCCTTAACTTTAAGATTTCGCCAGATGATCCTCCATGGGAGAAAACCCCGTGTCTAAGACAGAATAATTATAATCGCCTCTCTATTCTCCCAAAGTAACACCCCGAATGGACCATTTAAGACAAGGAATTGAACTACGAAAAAGAAAAATAGGTATTTTTACATTGGTGCTCCTTGGCAGTGCTGATCACGTCCTGAGGCAATCCCCTACGGAGGGCAGTGTGATCTCCTGCTAAACCAGGAGACCAGGAGGGTATCTCAAAAAAATTGGGAAACCAGTTCTCACCGTAACTATTTGATCCTGCAGTTCTCCTACATTTATCACCCTAAGAACAGACTTCCCTGCTTGACTTCTGCTACAAGTGAGCTGCACGGAAATAGGTCGAGTTGCAAAATAAGAGACTGGACCCCTCCTATACCACTCCTATAACTGACTTCCTCTTTACAATACAAGAGGGAATCCACTTAAGAAGGTCAGTGAGTTCAATTTTGGAATTATCACCTCCGACAGGATCAATTCCAAATCTTTTTGAGATACCCTCTGATATGTTTGTCCCCAGACTGAGTAAAATACTCTCACCCTGTGTTTAATGGTTGGTCAAAGTGGTGCTGGATTAACTTTGCAATCTGAATGGAATCGCCAACTGGCCATTAGCTGCTTCTAAAGAATGCGAGTCCCTGAATAGACCTATCGGTTGGGCCCAATGGACACAAAAATATACCAGACAGCTCTATAAGGAAAGGACCATGCAGTGGCTGCTCTCTGTTGCTGATAGCTCCTGTCCGAGCCATTTAGATGTATTATCATTTTTGACCGACTATTTCTGAAATTTTCAGAGGGTAAGAGTTGCTGTATCTTGCAATATATACGCTCTATGTTCTTAGAGAGGTGGAGGTGCTTTTCTTAAGAAACTGGATCGCCCTCCGCGCCCCTCCAATAATGCGAAGTTCCCCTACAAATAAAGGCATAGTGCCACCAATAAAATCTGCTTCCTACAGCTCTGTTAAGCTGTGTGTCCACAGGGTGGCAGAATCGGTGAGCGACAGAATTCCTGACGACAAAAGCACTTTTGCCGTGCATTTCCGATGATAATATCTAACATGTTTGATTTTTGTCATCGGGAATGGACAACAAAAGCTGCTTTGTCATCGGGAATGAATGATAAAAGTGGTTTTGTCGTCGGAAATTTTGTCTGTACCAACTCATCGCCCTGTGAACACAAGGCTTTAGGGACCCTCTCTTGTTAGGCAAAAGCCAGATAGCAGGATGCATTATCAACCAGTGAAATAACCCCCCCCCCCTTATTCACTGTGGAATAAGCACCACTGCCCCATCCTTGCCGTGGTGCTTATACGCGCGATATTACGGTAGTTATGAAATTTACAGGATATTCATGTATACGGTTTGTAAATAAAGCCAAGTGGAATCAATGGACATGCCAAAGTATTCAATCTGGTCTGATGAAATGCAAATCGCGTTATTTTTCTCGAGTAAAAGCTGCACCGGTATAACGAACACCACTTTAGGGGTATTCACAGGCATTCATGTCACGATCCAACAATTTCTGTAGAAAAAGAGCTGACAACTCTTATTTACATTAAGTGAGACTTCATAATTTAAGTCACACAAGAAAAGTGGCATGCTGATATCAATTTGGGAAGTCAGGAAATGAAAGCAATATAAAAACGTAGTGCTATGAAAACCATTGATGAAATGTCTCTTAACTTTGATGTTGAGGTGCATGTCCGTGTAAGAGCATCTGGGGGGATATCAATTATTCCCTATTCATTCTATTAATTATCCACTTCTCTTATTTCTACCATAACATTACCTTCCCCATTCAGGTCTCTTGAGAACCAAAACATATAACTATGTTCTTATACTATTATAGCGTTCCTCACCAAAACATCCATTTTCAACTAAATATTGGGTACACTTGAAGCAGGATCTTTGAGAGGCACATTTTTTTTTTTTTTTTTTTTTGCAATATACTGACTTAATTGTTAAGATATCTAGGTATTTAGGTCTAAAAAAATTCTGATATGAAATTTTGTGTTTAGATATTCAAATGATTAGTTGGAAATTCAGAGTTTACGGAAATTAAAAGAATAAAGGTTCTTCTTTTTTGTTGTTTTCTCATTTACTTTCTGGGGGACATGAGCATCTAATTAACCCTTTAGACCTTAACCAATTTAAGAAAACAATTCTTTATTTCACCAAGATTTCACCGATTTTGGCCAAATATCGGTCCTTTTTTTGGTCCTTCACCTCAGTTTAAACCTTTCTAAAATATTATCTATAGCTTATATGGTAATAATAATTTTACTTTTAAGTTCGGCTGAACTGTTCTTAGATTATCCCAAGGCTTTTGATACTGTGTCACATCCATTGCTGATAAATAAATTAAAAGACTTGGGTTTATCAAGAAATACTTGTAGTTTGTTCTCCAGCTACTTAACTGGCAGAACACAGAGGGTTGTGGTAAATAATTCTGTATCACAGGTAAAGGCAGTGAAGTATGGGGTACCACAAGGGTCAATACTAGGTCCCATATTGTTTACATTATATATAAATGAACTGCCAACATGTTTCCCCTTGTGTTCAACTGTCTTATATGCTGATGATGCTGTGATGTCAGTGCATAATTTTGGACAGATGAGGCAGATGGTTCCTGCTGTGAACCAATGGTGCTGTTCCAACCTGTTGACTATCAATAAGGATAAAACAAAATGGATGCACTTTGGTCCAAATAGTGATGATACGAATGACAACCAGGTTGATATAAATAATCAGCAACTAGAGCGTGTTAAGGAGTTTAAATACCTTGGTGTATTGATAGATGATGAATTGTCTTTTGATAAGCAGAGGCAAAAAACCAAATCAAATGTCATATTTAGGGTGCACCAGTTAGCAAAGATTAGGAGATATCTTGATGTACCAGGTGCAGTTAAGTTGTATAAAAGTAAGATCCTACCAATATTTGACTATGCCGATATCATATGGGACAACCACCAAGCAACATATGCCCAAGATTTACAATTAATCCAGAACAGGGCATTAAGAATTGCCTACAAGGTTAGGTTAGAAAAGAACCCCTTGCACACTACTAATGAGCTTCGTGATATGAGTAAATGTAAGAAATTAGAAGATAGACGTGACACACATCTTTTAATTTATGCTTATAGTATTCAAAATCAACCAAATGTTATTGATGTTAGACCCAGGAATACTAGACAGCAATTAGGCCTGAGATACATTCAAAGGATATCCAGGAATCCTGTTGTATATAAGAGTTTCCATCAGGAGGCAATTAGAAGATGAAATAAGCTAAAGATAAAGTATACACTGATTAAGGAAAAAGAGGTATTTAAAGAAGAAATTAAAAGAGATTATCCTAAATGTTACATCAATGATAAATATACCATACTTGTCTAGTATACACACTCTTTTTGAATTGTATGATAAACTATGATTGTGTGCTGGGTCCTCTTATGACAGCTATGTATGAATCTTCTATGTATACCTGGTTAATGACAGATATGTGTGGGTGCATTAAAATGAAACAGACTGTTTGTATTATACATTGGTATTGTGTAATCTACACCATTACATGAACTATTTGTACCATGTAATCTACACCATTACATGAACTCTGAACTCATCATTCATCCCCATCTCATTATGTGTTATATTACATTGTGCAGATATAACTATGAGTGGTCTCTATGTGACATGTAACATTGTGTGCCATTACACTGATTATTAAATAGATTGAATAAGTCACCTATAAAGAAGGCCCGAGCATCATAACGGCTTCGCCGAGCTCGGAGACAGGTTATGTTTTTGCATAATTTCTGTGAACCTTAATAAAACACTTAAAAACAAAAAGTATCAAACAAGATGAGCAACTTTTGTTAGTTTTTTATTACTGATATCTGCACTAGTACAAGCTAGTGGCTTCCTACAGACTTATTTAGAGTGTTCTCTCATTTTATACTGGTACAGGATTGGGCCCCGTACACTTTATTTCATTTTGAAGTAGACTTATTTAGACATTTTGCCGTTCCATAAGACCCATAGTCCACTTGGCTTTTCGCCGGCGAATGAGCCATACATTTCCTATGTCAATTTCTGCGATAGAGGCCAGGTGGACGCTCGATGCAAATGGTTATTTCAATTTGAAAGTGATAGTGTGAAAGCTGCATGGGATTGAAATTAATTAATTGTAAACCCGTGCGCATTTAAGCCACAGCCACATTTAAGCCGAATCCTGACTTTGGGAAATGCTATAGGCTGCAAATGAGGTTTGAAATGATTGCAGTTCTTTTCTTTATATGTATACAAAATTCCGTGTATATGCCGCCCCCTGACTTCAGGGAAACCCTTAAAGTTATAGGCGCCTGTAAGCACAGTAGGCCTCTGACATGGTCTGAAGCTTATAATTATAAAGGGATTTTATGGTAATTGAAACCAGCAGCCGTTGTCATGCTTACCTAAAGATTGATTTCATTAATGCATAGTAAGATTGCCGATTAACTCTACATCTGGCCGATGATATACGAACGAGGGCCTCCTGCATATAGGGCCACTATACGCACGATGAAAAGGTGGTCACAGGACTATATCCTTATGAGGTGTTCACAGGACTGCCTGAGGAAAGGGTGGTCACAGGACTACATCCTTATGGGGTGGTCACAGGACTGCCTGAGGAAAGGGTGGTCACAGGACTACATCCTTATGGGGTGGTCACAGGACTGCCTGAGGAAAGGGTGGTCACAGGACTACATCCTTATGGGGTAGTAACAGGACTGCATGAGGAAAGGGTGGTCACAGGACTGCATCCTTATGGGGTAGCCACAGGACTGCACGAGGAAAGGGTGGTCACTGGACTACATCCTTATGGGGTAGCCACAGGACTGCATGAGGAATGGGTGGTCACAGGACAAAACAAGGAATGGGTGGTTACAGGAATACACGAGGGAGGGGTGGTCACAGGACCAAATTGCTACGTAACATTTTGGTATAGTGTTTACTGGGCTGTGACCACCCCTGTGTCAATGTCCACCCCTCCAATGTATCCTGTAGCCACCCCTCACCATGTATCCTGTAACCACCCCTCCCTGTGTGTCCTGTAACCACCCCTCCTTGTGTGTCTTGTAACCTCCCCTCCCTTTGTGTCCTGTAACCACCCCTTCTTGTGTGTCCTGTAACCACCCCCCCTTGTCTGTCCTGTAACCACCCCTTCTTGTGTGTCCTGTAACCACCCCTCCCCAAGTGTCCTGTAAGTGTAACCACCCCATCTCTGTGTCCTGTAACCACCCCTCCCTGTGTTTCCGGTAACCACCCCACCTTGTGTTTCCTGTAACCACCCCACCCTTTGTGTCCTGTACCCCCCCCCCCTCCCAGTTGTCCTGTGACCACCCTTCTGGATGTTTTCCTGTGACCTCCTTTTCCTCATGCATACAGTGGCACTCTACGCACGAGGGGCTCGTTTGTATATCGCTGGGCCTCTACATCTACTTGTTTAAGAATCTTTTTTGTGGCCCACAGAAGTTTTTACATGCAGCAAGCAGAATTTCTAGCACCTCTATTCTATATATTGCACAAGAAGCAGCTGAAGCCAGAGTAGACATTTATACTTGAAACAAAAAAGAAACATTTCCAGGGCCATAACACCCATAGCTCACTAGGCCTCTGTCGCAGAAATTTTAAAGGAAATGTATGGCTCAATCACGCGACAGAGGCCAAATAGACTATCAACATAACTTTCTGTATGGAGCGCAGAAGTTGGCTGAAAGATTAGGTCTGCGCAATGGATCTCCATAGCCGAGAGAGAGGAGCAGCAGGCATTGTGGAATCCCCACATGAAAACCCATAATCCACTTGGCCTCTGTCGCATGCTTGAGCCATACATTTCCCATGTAAATTTCTCCGACAGAGGTCTAGTGGACTATCGATGTAAGAAATGAAAACCTGCCTATAGCTGCTGAAATGTAACTCATACTGGCTGGGGCTCTTGTTCTTTTGCATTGACTGGAATCCCCCTTCCGCCACTTCATATTTATTCGATTCCGGCTGATACGGAAATCCAATAACGTGATGGGTAGAAACTGTCAATGCTTGGGGACAGTAAATTTGCTATGCCTATAGGAACACGTGGATGTTTGCTTACCCTTTTACGAGCCATGCCCATTGGTTCATTGTGTAAAGGATACCTGAATCAAGTTCAAATATTTGATAACACCCATATTCCACTAGGCCTCTGTCGCAGAAATTTATATAGGAAATGTATGGCTCAATCGCACGACAGAGGCTAAGTGGACTATCAACATAAGGTAGATCGCTATTGTAAATATAACAAAGGCTTCACATAGTATTTGAGGAACAAAGCTAATATGATTTCTAACATGCAAAGGTTGCTTTCCCCGCTTATGCCATTGAGAGCTCCACTAGTACGACACTGTCGTTTTCATTAGCTGCGACACCAGAAATCCTTTGTTTTCTTTGTTTTTGTTTATATTTTACTCCGACAAAATATAGACAAACAGGCATTCATATTCTACATTCCTACTCAGGAGGCTATTTCTGAACATACTACGACTGTACCCTCCCAGTCGTACCAAAACTCATAGGAATAGCATTGGTATTTGCAGCAGTAGTGCCAAATGACTTCCTGTGTTACCTGGAAGAAATGAAAGACCAGTGTCACAGATAAGACCCATAGTCCACTAGGCCTTTGTCACAGAAATTTATATAGGAAATGTATGGCTCAATCACATGACAGAGGCCAGCCAAGTGGACTATAGACATAAGACCTATGGTCCACTTGGCCTCTGTCGCACTATATTGAGCAATACATTTCCTATATAAATTTCTGCGACAGAGGCCTAGTGGACTATCGACGTTATGAAGTGGAGCTCTCGCTTTACAGTTGCGACTAATGGGAAGTGATAACATGAGAAATGGAACCAAGGAATTATCAAATAACATGGGAATATTGAAAGTTTGAATATTATAATCTAATGTCAATAAGGTAACACAGGTTGGATTCACTTCCATGCAAACGAATATTCCTTCTAGTTTAGATAAAAAGAAAATGGCTTATGACCAAAATAGGGATGCCGCAAATAAACTACTTTCCCTTGCAAATTGAGTGTCCTTTTTTCTTAAGTCAAAAGAAAACTGGATTTCTGCAACAAGAAGTCCAGATAAGTTTTTACGAGTCAGACACTGGATACGAGTTCGGCACGACAAACAAACAAATGGGTGTCACTCAATCAATTAGGACTTGGATGAAATGCTCATGGGTGATGTATGAACCAAATATTTTAGCATTACCAATAGACATTTACTGCTTATGTAAAGAACTTCAACAGTCATCCTTAATGGGGGTTTTCAGATGATTGCTTATTTAGATCATTCCCCGAACTGATGAGGGCTTACGCAAAATTACATACATCATAAACCTGCCAAAACACAACGCACTTGATGAAGGTACGCTTTTTGATTATGATGAACATTTTTCAAAGCTCTTGACACAAGCGAAGCTTATCTTGTCAACAGTGTGCTGCGACGTATGGCCCTATCAATGTGAAGTAAACCCTCCTAAATCAAGCTGATTTTGCTTTTCGTTGATTATGTATGGGTTGATTGATTAAAGGTTTAATACATTGTTCCGTCTTCACTAATACTTCTGTAAAATGTTTTGGGCAGATTTGTTCTCCTCTGAGAATGTAAGCCATTTCATGCTCCCTGGAATCAGTCTATATGGTACCGAATTGGAGGCTGCTTCATCCCCTGAGGATTGATGAAATACTCCAGGCTTCAACTAATACTTCCCATGAGATTAAAGCAAATCCATTTGAAATGGTTCAGGAATTTTCCTCATGTCGAGATCCGCCTTCCCCCATCAGTTATTGGATAGGCTAATTTTCTAAATATTTGTCCCGAAGGTAATGCTGATGGAAATCTTGTTTCACTGAATTCAATGATCAAGTTGCTTTCCACAACTGTAAAGCTCGGGGTATCAAATCCTAAAGGTGTTTTACCCAAATAGATGGTCCTACTGCCTGTGCTTTAGATTCTTAATACATGTAATTGAATTGTTGTACTACTCATTTTGCTTTTGTATTGAAGATTAATATGTTAAAGAGATTTGCTGTATTGGGACAACTCGGACCATTGTGTTCCCCTGATGCAGCCTAAATAAAGAATTTTGAATTGAATTGAATATAGGTGCATTACTGTACGAGGTACATTTAGGTATAGACTGAAAATCTCTACAAAATAATGCCCGTATGACGTTGTCAATCTTCCTCTATCTCTTAGCTGCCCCTCCTCTTTCGGTTTCTGTCTTCACCATCAATTTTGTCAAACTCTGGATTGCAGGGTTCCTGGAGGTTAATTCAAAAGATCCTGGGATCGCAATCTCAGCGATCTTAGGAAATATTCTGCCTTATCCTATTAAGCGATCATAAGATTAGACTGCTTTCACTTTTCCTAGCCAGAACTAAGATCGCATCGATCTTAGCCTCAGCCCTCCTACACTATTCCAAGAAGTATTGACTGGGCACAGGGGTAAGAGTCCCAAAATAAAGGAATAGCTGTGGAGTCACTCTTCTTCACAACAGTGTTTATACCATCGTTCCCCGTCCCCATATGGGCTAACAAAAGAGCACAGGGTGCAGTTGACCCCATACAGTATTCAAGAGTTGTTCTCCCTCCCCTCTATATGTATGCAGCAGGCTATTTACTCTTTCGATCAGGAGTGTTCCCTGTAAGTGCTCTTGTACTCAGGTTAAACCACTATCCAATTCTTTCACTAAGATCGCAGTGATCTTAGTGCTGGAAAAGGAATAGTGAAGTGATCTCAGGACTTGCTATTCCTGACAGCCCTGCAACCACTGCATTAGATAGGGTAGACTGGCCAGGTCTTATGATATGTGCCTACACTAAGATTGCAGGGGTAGAAATCCCAGGATCTTTTGAATTAACCTCCAGATCCCAGCTTGTAATAATCGTAACGATTATGACAAGAAAAGTACTAGGACAATACAATCCCACAACTTACATATGACAGTCCTATGGGAAATGAATATCGTAGGAGAAGTACATGCCTTGATATCAGATGATATATATTTTACCAATATGCACATGGATATTGCATTTGGCTGTCTGGATTAGGCTGATGTAAATAGAAGAGGGTATATTACCAGAGTACCACTGTAGGTAGCTCCCTCCAGTTTGGTATATAATGTGGGCTGCCTGACATGACTGGGGCAAACGAATCAAGGCCTTCAGCACCATACCATTCATACGTCCATAGCTGTAATTTGTTCACTACACCATAGTGTTAGTTGTTGTATAGACACCCATTTAGTGCTATTTCTGAGGGAATAAAGCAATGATTTGCAGGTTTGTTTTATTTGTTGATCCGATGTTGACGCTATCAATCTGTGAATGCAATACATGTTCATGTGGATGGGGTGAAATGTCGATTCAGATACCCAATTATATATTTCTTTAATGGAATAATGATTTGCATGGGGGTGGGGGTTAAATAGAAGGAAGTCTAAACGCTTTAGCTTAATATATTATTACCTCATGTTTAGTGAGATATGACGATTAACAAAACTTAATATATTATTACCCCATGTTTAGTGAGATATGGCGATTAACATAACTTAATATATTATTACCCCATGTTTAGTGAGATATGGCGATTAACAAAACTTAATATATTATTACCCCATGTTTAGTGAGATATGGCGATTAACATAACTTAATATATTATTACCCCATGTTTAGTGAGATATGGCGATTAACAAAACTTAATATATTATTACCCCATGTTTAGTGAGATATGACGATTAACAAAACTTAATATATTATTACCCCATGTTTAGTGAGATATGGCGATTAACATAACTTAATATATTATTACCCCATGTTTAGTGAGATATGGCGATTAACAAAACTTAATATATTATTACCCCATGTTTAGTGAGATATGGCGATTAACATAACTTAATATATTATTACCCCATGTTTAGTGAGATATGGCGATTAACAAAACTTAATATATTATTACCCCATGTTTAGTGAGATATGGCGATTAACAAAACTTAATATATTATTACCCCATGTTTAGTGAGAAATGGCGATTAACATAACTTAATATATTATTACCCCATGTTTAGTGAGATATGGCGATTAACAAAACTTAATATATTATTACCCCATGTTTAGTGAGATATGGCGATTAACAAAACTTAATATATTATTACCCCATGTTTAGTGAGATATGGCGATTAACATAACTTAATATATTATTACCCCATGTTTAGTGAGATATGGCGATTAACAAAACTTAATATATTATTACCTCATGTTTAGTGAGATATGGCGATTAACAAAACTTAATATATTATTACCCCATGTTTAGTGAGATATGGCGATTAACAAAACTTAATATACTATAACCCCATGTTTAGTGAGATATGGCGATTAACAAAACTTAATATATTATTACCCCATGTTTAGTGAGATATGGCGATTAACAAAACTGGGAGATCTCTACAATAAATGCCCCGCTGTGAAGCTCTCCCCTTGCAATAAATAGCCTAGTGGGCTCATCTCATATTACTCGTGTTGTTTAGGTGCAAAAGAGTGTATGATTAATTCTGATGGCGGATCTACCAGTCAGGAGAAGCTTATCATCATCGCACCTCATATAATGCGCTATTACATTGCCTAAAGGCATAAAGAAATGTGACGTCCAGGCATATTTCATGTCTACTTAACATGCCTCCACTTCTCCTTTTTGTATGGGACCACATATATACACAGTGAATTAGTGGGTCTTTAGATGTCGGGAAGGTAACGTCATATGCCCACCAATGTCATTGCTATGTTATTGTATGATCAAGTAAAAAAGAAAGTTTATTAGATGTCCGGACCCAATTCTTATAATGGGAATTCCCATTCGTATCATATCATGGCTCTCTTGAATTATCAGGGTTCTTTTTTTCTATGACTTATCTCAAGTCTGATAGAGGGATGACATCCTTAATATCCATTATGGGTGTGGTACTGATTATGATAGACGTGAAAGTCGTAATGTAACCACAAAAACACTTTATTAATTTATACACGTGGTGCAGTGGGGTGCTCTATGACAGGAAAAACCTTACTATCTGTTTATTTATTTATTTATTTATTTATTTATTTATTTATTTATTCAATCTTTAATTATAGTTGTATCAGTTCAAGTTAAAACAGACCAATACTGATGATATACACGTATCCATGTACCATTCTGGTATAAGAATACGTCCATACAGCCTGTGGGTATCTTCTATACTTGTCTTCATGAACTAGAGCTGCTGTATTCGCAACAAAATGTAGAGAATTGACCTTTTAAGCATCGCATTTCAAATGGATCAAACCAATCCTATATTAAAGTCCTAAGATTAGATCCACATAACTTTGAATTTTGGGCTATCGAGTCTTTCAAGTTATTGAAATATAATGTATTTGCCTATCTTAATCCCCATTAAGCAGTAACTTCTATATTCACCTCTTTAAACAAATATGCGTTAGGATGTTATTAACAACATTATCATACATCTTTTAAGTACACTGCTCAATTCAATAACATGTAGAATCAGCTTCTTCACCGGGAGGGCATTCCAAATGAGAACTGACCGATAAAGCACTTACACTGCAGACTCGTTTAATATGCACATTTTTATGGTGATCCTATATTCATTAAAACGCGCACATCATTCCCTTAAAAAGGTGTTTACATAGATCGGGAAGGGTGCATATCAAAGGCCCGAGAGAAATGGAGAAAAATACATATCATACATGGACAGATGAAGCAGGTGTGGATCCTTGTAAATGAGACCCGCATAGCCCTATTAGAAAAATGTAGAGACGTGATTTTTTTCTACAGATTCTCCATCCAACTGTCAGGAATTGCCATTTATGATTGCACTGTCATTGAAGAAAGTACACTGAGAAAATATTCTTACTCACATGAGTCTAGATCCAGACTCAGGCAATGTCGCCAAAATGAGTATTGTTTGAGACTCAGCCTGATCCTTGGATCATACTCAGGCAAATCCAGAGTATCACACCAGGATAAGTCTCAGGACCTGTCTGAGTATCATTCAAGGATCAGGCTGAGTCTCAAACAATACTCATTTTGGCGACATTGCCTGAGTCTGGATCTAGACTCATGTGAGTAAGAATATTTTCTCAGTGTAGGCCAATTTCCAGCCTAGCTGATAACATAGAAATCCCTAGTTTCTAAAGATACTCATTCATCAACCTAAACCTGATATTGTTTGGGATTTATTTTGAAAAATGAAAAGAAATTCGTCCATAGAGCTGATATACCCAGTTCATGTACATCCACCTCGCTATGACTTTGTGTTCCTTCTAGTTTCCATCTTTTGGGAAGATGGCACCTGGCAATTGTCAACCAACAACTGCCTGTGCGTGATATCGTTAGTCGCAGTGGCAATTCATGCTGAGGTGAATATAGCAAGAATTCAGTCAATTTAATACTTGCCTATAGATTGACTATTATGACCAACTTGAGCCAGTCATGGGGTACTAAAGAGAAATAGTATAGCAAATAATCGTCACCTCATCATGAATCAGACTCTTGACAATCATATGCTTTACAGCATATACACTGCATAAATGGTGTTTAGATCCTAAACATGTTTAGTTAAACAATGTGTTTAGCTCAAGAGTTTAGAAATTTAGGTGTTTATGTTTAAAATTTTGTCTTTAGACATCCATGAAATTTTGTGTTTAGGTGTTTATGAAATTTTATGTTTAGATGTCTAAATGATTTGATGGAAATTTAGGGGTTGCAGACATTTGCATTAAGAAAATAAAGGATTATCTTTTATTTGTTTTCTCATTTATCTTGTAGGGGACATCAGGTATTCAGAAGTTTCCAAAGATGTCAGCCACGGGTATATACATTCATGTATATACTTATGTATATACTGCATTAGAATGAGAGACTTGAGAAAGTACAACAGTTAGGCTGCTGCTGCTCAAATTTTATCTAACCTTGTGCCTTCCTTAAGGCTGACACTCAAGGTTGAGAGGTCCCGCGGGTTGTATCCACACCGAAGTGAGATTACCCGTATGATGTTGTGCCCGGACCCTAGTCTAATGGGGAGGGGGGATGATGGTGACCGAATCTATGGGAAGATAGAAAGCATGCCCCTACACATTTACCGAGGCAATGGTTCTTTAACATCTGTCACTACATAGGCAGAGTGAGAGATGGACAGGCTTGTTTTAAGTCATTTGTCTGCCATGAGCGCCGAGCGACTTTCCAGCACAGCCTAGCCAGAGCAGGGAGGAACTCAAACGACACCTTACGGTGACGATTGGAGCCACCACTCTGCCCTGGCTGGGCCGGGAACCGAACTCACGACCTTACGGCCCCTGAGCGGACGTGCTACCGGCTGCGCCATGCCTCCCGGCAACAGTTTGGCAGGAGGGACATTGCTTTGGCCTTTAAAAAATAACATGAAACAGGTGTCAGTCATGAAACCTATTGATTATTTAATGTCAATGATGGTGGTGTAAGGGGAATTCAGTCATTTCTTTATTGCCATGTCTATTTTCTTAACACTCTATGAAGTGAAACCAAGATCAATATGGGATTTGGAGACATTTGTCACAACAATTGATTATGACTGTGTGCTTAAGTCCATTCCCAGGTAGTGCTGCTATCTGGTATGTATCTGACATACAAGTGTCTAAACATATTGATGTTTAAATCTTAACACCTATTATTCAATGTGTTAAACTCTAAACATCTAAACATGTTTAGCAAAAATGTTTATGTATTTAGAATAAAAGTGTTTATTTCCTAAATGTGTAGTTGATGAGACACCTAACTGACCTATATGTTTAGGTTTTAAACACATTTAGACCTAAACATGTTTAAAATCTAAACACCTTTTTTGCAGTGTATGGTTCGCTGTTTTCAGTGTATGAGTCCCCATGAGTTGTTGTTTCAATTGACATTAGTTAATTTTCTATTTAGAATGTAATTTTATAGCTATGGCAAAATATTTCTATGAGAACCTTTATTAAAGGCTGGTTTTGTTCTGAACTGAAAATGTTTTATCTGAATTACAAATATAGAGGCCTTGCACGAAAATAATATTTTATTGAGAAAATCATCTTTTTCTGTGGAGAGGAAAAACTACATAAGAACGGATTTAGCCTATTTTTCACAATTTAGCCTTTGTAATTCCACTAGTGGGCAAACTGAGTACTAGAAATTCCACAGTCTGATCCCTTCCCTCTCATCTGCTTGCATTAATGAATTCAAACAGAAAGTCATGAAAATGCAAAATATTCTAGCTCACTGACTGGTGATTTGAATATGTATTTATGATTTACTCTTTTCTCTCTCCCTACACCATCCTCATTTTTACAGGATCCCAATTTAAATTTTGATTGAGTTGTCGGCCATCTCTGTCCTAGCTGTAATGTAGGGTGGTAATTGCATTAGTGTCCAATAATTACACTACAGATATGTCCATACTGCCATGGGATTGCTGTGACTTTTATATATTCCAATTACATTCACCGTGAGGCCCAACAGAATATATCATATACCCCATGTTCGGGGCTGCTTATTAAATAATCTGTATTATCCTCATTATAGAACTTTAAAGCCTTATGTCCACATGGCGAGAAAAAATCGGGCCGACAAATGTCTGACAACAAAATCGCTTTTGTCATCCATTCCCGATGACAAAAACACCTACAGCATTCATTTCCAACAACAAAAATCAAACATGTTTGATATTATCGTCGGAAATGGACAACAAAAGTGGTTTTATCGTCGGAAATGAACGACAAAAGTGATTTTGTCGTCGGAAATTTTCTTGGTACCCATTTTTATCGCCGTGTGGACCACCCCAGCAAATTGCCGTCATCGCCATGATTGGTCATCAATGGTAACTCCTTTTTGAGTGATAACTCATTCCGTCATCTTTCGCCACTGTGTGTTAGACTCACAGTGGCATAGCAATTGCTATTCCTGGTGATCTTGTGCTATAACGGTGTCGTGTTCCATCTAGCGACATGTGTGAGCCACTTCACACAGGTTGACGAGGACTCACGGCAATTTGCTGGGACAGCTTTACTGCTCAATGCTAGTACTGTATTATTATAATGAGAAATATGCGGGGTCGTCTAAATATAGGCTAGTGTGAAAATAATTATAAGGGTGAGTTACAGTATGATGTATGTCTCGTGTCTGAGGGCCACCACAGGGAGAGCCCCATTAGGCTGGTATATACAATGCCTGCATAGTATATCTGGAGCCATTTTTGCGTCATGTGATTTGAAGTTTAATTAAATCTATAGTTCCAAATACAATTCTAGAAAGAAAAGGTTGATCACTGTAATAGAAATAGTAGAACACCCTGAAGATACACGATTGAAACAAAAAATTAAAGCAACGAAGGTTGGATGTGAAGGAAAGATCTTTGGTGGAAAAAAGGGAACCAAGATGATCTCCCACATGCGAGGTATTACTTTACATTGACTTCTTATCTGAAGATCAGTGCAGAAACTGGCCAATGACAGGCAAGGTGTCTATATCAAAGTATACTGTATAAAACATGGTACATACAGTCTCTATAGGCTGCTCTGCTTGGGGGAATACGGAAATATGACGTCCTCTTATTCCACACTGTATACTGAGTGCTATACTGGGCCACTGGGCCCACCCCTTGTTTTCGTAGATATTGAATATTGGGAAAGTAAGTTGAAGTAAAACATCCCATTTTGTAGAGGAATTAACTCTAGTATGAATGAGAGCTGGCACAGGGTATGAGGCATAGCTGGTAGGGGATATTTTGATCTGCACGACTATTTTCGGGGAAATGATTCTGTTTTTCAGTCTTCTCGTGTCGACACTTAGCTTCAAATTATAGGATAGGCTTGGCATAATGAACAGATACCGCCATCAGGTTTTTCTGAAGAATATATAATGTCTTTATGATCGTCGACTCTATATTCGAGCAAAGTATAATGAACGATATTTTATTATGATATCTATTTTTTTCATTGATGCAATATACAGATCGCATAAATATAAGAAATAAATAAATAGGAAAAAATATACCGAGCAGATAATACACCCTATACAGCAAGTGAGGTAGAGTGAGTACAGTACCACCTTCACAATAGCTAGGATGAACGTAGAGGATGGAGTGTTTGACTACACCATGATTGGCGTAGCTGTATGCATCCATCCTCTCTATATCAGTGAGGATCATCACATGCCGTAAACACAGACAATGATCTCCTAGCCAGGGAAGAGTAGGTACTTCTAGACGCTCCTATGCTGGAGGGTGTTGCTCCTATAGTAAAAGGAAGAACTGGCTAAAAATGAACTCATCTCCAGTCCTTTCCAGTGCTTTGCCCATGCAATAAAAACCCACGCAATAAAAATCATGTTCTTTTATCTAATAGCTTATTTACATCATAGCCTATAGTAGTACATGTATAAGATGCATGTGATATATAATATGTACATGCATATTAAATGTGGCTCCTGTAGATCTATACCTTTGGGTAGACTTTTCGCTTAATAGTTCTACAGCGGAGCACCTCATGCATACTGACTGTGAGCTGGTCCACTGTATCAGTTGTGACAATGATTTATTTATGTCACTCGTCAGTAAATACCGTCACTGGGCTCTACTTGATGCTCTTCCACTCCATGACATGGGGCCACATAATAGGCCTACATAAACCTACAGTGTAGGGGGCTCTACCTGTGACACTACAATGCAGTCAGGAGGATTCAGCGGAGCTGCCAAAGATGAATTAACTAGTAAAACACGGGAATAGAGGGCCGATGATATACGAACGAGCTCCTCGTGCATATAGTGCCACTATATGCACGAGGAAAATGATGTCACAGGACAACATGAGGCAGGGGTGGTCACAGGACAACATGAGGCAGGGGTGGTTACAGGACAACATGAGGCAGGGGTGGTCACAGGACAACATGAGGTAGGGGTGGTCACAGGACAACATGAGGCAGGGGTGGTCACAGGACAATGTGAGGAAAGGGTGGTCACAGGACAACATGAGGCAGGGGTGGTTACAGGACAAAGTGAGGAAAGGGTGGTCACAGGACAAGGTGAGGAAAGGATGGTCACAGGACTGCACTTGGAAAGGCTGCTCACAGGACTGCAAGGAAAATGGGTGGTTACAGGACAACTGGGGGAAGGGGTGGTCACAGGACAACACAAGGAATTGTGTGTCCTGTAACCACCCTTCCTCGTTCTGTCCTGTAACCACCCTCACTATAGCGTGACCACCCTCTCATGTTACTGTCCTGTAACCACCCTTCCCTCATGCTGTCCTGTAACCACCCTCCCCTTATGCAGTCCTGTAACCATCCTCCCCTCATGCAGTCCTGTTACCACCTTTTCCCTGTCCTGTCCTGTGACCACCCTCCCCTTGTGCTGTCCTGTGACCACCTTTTCCTCGTGCTGTCCTGTGACCACCTTTTCCCCGTGCTGTCCTGTGACCACCCTTCCCTCGTGCTGTCCTGTGACCACCTTTCCCTTGTGCTGTTCTGTGACCACCTTTTCCTTGTGCTGTCCTGTGACAACCCTCCCTTTGGGCTGTCCTGTGACCACCTTTTCCTCGTGCGTATAGTGCCACTATACGCACGAGGCCCTCGTTCGTATATCGCTTCCCGGAATAGAGTATACATGCTGTACATCTTACAGAGAACAGCACTACAAAAAAATAATGTCCTGCGATCGTTTGTGATATCCTTAGCTGCTCCGAAATGCCACATTGAATGGGTTATCGAAAACTTGAAGAGCATTTTCCTTATGCTTATAAAGACACAATAGCTGATGCTACTGAGCAATTGCATTCCCATTTGCACTAGCATGCAGTGCGCTATAGTACAATGGATTAAATCACGCACGTGTGTTTTACCTCGGTATTTTCTGTTGACAGTATGCATAAGAAAGAAAATGTGGTTTAGTGTTCAAAGATAATGGACAATTAAGGTAAATCCTAGTCTCCTGTCTATGACTACAGATACAATTTCATGTGACTTTTCTGTCATTGCCATCCGAGAAAGACATCGGTTATTCCAGCCCAATATCGAGAAAATGAGCATCCCACCTATCCATTCATGAAAAACCAATGCACGTAAAAACTCATTCACAAAAGCCACTGAATTTCTGTGGGACTAGAAGGCAGTAGACCATAGCATTAACAATTGAGGATTATTACAAGAAATGCGGCAGTAAATTACCTGTTGTGTAGGCCTAATTCAACTACTACTTGCTTCTGTTCAATTCTAGCTCTTTCCAACTTTATTTCAAGATATTAGGCCATATTATTCTGAAAACATGTAGATAACATTCTGGTCGGCCTTCGGCGAAAAAAAAATGAAATAAAAAATCCCACAGGCACCCCTGAGCAATACTTCCATTACCCATTGGCCATCGGCAAAAAAAAAGGGAAAAAAAAAAGATATGAAATGACACCTTTTTCTGTCATTAGAGAGAGCTTTTGGACAGGTATTTGTAAAATGTCGGTATTATCTGACAAAAAGTGATGGAATCCTCAATGTTTGGTGTTGCTTCTTTTTTTGGTCTTGAATCTAAAAAATCCCATCGGCCATCGGAAAAAAAAAGAGTGAAATAAAATTTTTCATTTTATTTTTCTAAAAAGCAAAAAATTTGGTCGCCGGATCTGTAATCCAAATTATTAGAAATAAATGGCATAATCACTGAAACATTGTCCTAGTGATAAAAAATGTGATGGAACATTGAGTCACCCCATCCAATCTCGAGTCATAATTTCCAGTTTCACTGGTCCAAAGAGAAGTAGGCCTACATGTAAAAATGGGTTTTTAATTTATGTCCCAAAAAAGCTACGTTTCCGGGCACCCGACCGACCTAGGCCAAACAGGACCGTCTTTTTTTAGATTTTTTTAGGAAATCTTTTTTTATCGTTCTTTTATTGGCCAAGGAAAATAATTGGAGCTAGGTCCTTACATTGTGCCTTCTGTTTGTCATATCTTCGGAAACCAAGGTCATAATCACCAGTGAACATCCACTCATAATATCCCCAATTCAATACGTGAAGCCGAAGTGAAAATAATCCGACCTACCGACTCAACTTTTTCTTACCATGTTACATGTTTCCATCACTCATATTATAGGCAGTGGAACGGGGGGGGGGGTGGCAGGGGCCAGGGCCCCCTCAACTTTGAAGTTGGGGGGGGGGGACCAAAGTATGTTTTGACCCCGCCACCCAACTTTTTAAAGATCTAAAATCCCTAAAATATAACACAATCAATTTACAATTCCTAGATTTTCTCTCACGCAAGCCAAAAGTCATTAAGAATATATCAATTTAGTGGTAAAAGTCCATTTTCTGGGAAGGCCCCAAGATGGAAATTCATGTCTCCGTCGAACTATCACTCCTAAATTTCTTGGCCCCCCCCTCCCAACACCACACACGTTCCGCCGCCCCTGAATTCACGAAATCGGCCCTAACTTTAAGATGGTGGGGGGGGGGGGTGTTAACGAAACTCTTGATTATGTGAGCAGTGAGCAGACATGCCATCATAGCGGGGACAAATTCCACTATCAATGTGAAAAGAACTCTTCCAGCCATGTTCCCCAAGCAGATCTATTTGCCGCGTGATGCACCCAACAATCAAGGCTCTGTTCGGAGAATGCATGTATCGGCGTCCCTCTTGCGAGACCACAGACGCGCTACTGAGAAGACGTGACATGCACAGCGCAGATTGTGCCTGGAGTTGATTGATTTCGCCGAGTTGCTTAGGGAAATGTCGTCTGCTCGTGCAAATATACGTCACCTTGGCGGTGTGACACGTGACCATGTTTGAAGCGGCCACCACTCCCGCCACACCACTAGAGGCGCTGAGAGCGTTATGTGCCCCTCTCCTCGTCGGCAGATGTGTCACCAAGGCCCGACAGAGGGACTCTAAGTGGATCGGCCGTAATGAAACTTTCCAGCGTCTCCAAACAATCTTAGAGCACGTGAGAAAAATGTTAGTGTTGATTCAATCCTGTATAGTGGGATGTCGAGATATGTTTGGCTCTGAATAGTAGACCCTAATGATAAATTTATGCAAGTGATTCTGATTTTCTAAGGATAACTCAAGAGCAGCTCAAATTCTATAGCAATAGTAGAAACCCCTGGCAGGCCTACTGAAACAATATCTATAAACATCTGCGCCTGCTTGGAACTCAGCAGCAGGACTAGAAGGTGGATTTCATTACAGACAGAATATGATAATCATGGCCCCATTTTCTGTAATTACAAAGCAAAACAACCAATATGACGTATGCCATGTCTCTATCCAAAAAAATGAAATAGTGAATACCTTCTTACACTCTCAGAACAGGTGTTTAGAATCTAAACATATTCCTAAACACAATGATGTCCCACCTTTTGGAACGTGTTTAGACCCTAAACATGTTTAGAATTAAAGGTGTTTAGACAGAAAGTGTTTAGAAAAAGCTAGTACTTGTTTAGGTTCTAATGTGTTTCGATTATCATTGTGTTTAGACATAATGTGTTTAGGTGTTTTGCTTTTATTCAGGGCTAGGGGAAACATCACATTAGAAGTAATCTAATAGAGCATTTAAATCTTCCAGAAAGTAGATGGTAATCCATTGTAGTTGGTTATTCTTTGGTTGGGGATTCAACTCACTAAAAGGAACCTGAAAATAGAGAACACATTAGTTTCAAGTTATGATGGAGTTTGTTTTATAAATCTAGAACAAAGTCATATTTTATATTAATTGGTTGATATTGAATATTCATCTAGTACATATATGAGAGAGCAATTCCAATTACTTATTGGCTTAGGAGGTTTTCAGAGAGAATCATAAGAGAAACTTACCTACTAAGTAACAGTTCCTATATATAGAAAACTCCAAGTCCAGTAGGCCTTCCTGTCTCTGTGTTGGACTGCCTACGACTGATAGCATATGGGTAGATGGGGACTAACTTGAAAGTCTCTATGTAATTTGATACCAATGTATAGAGATGCCACCATAAGTTAGCCTGTCCCCAATGGGATTAAGTGTCAGGGGATTAAGAGGGGTTCTCTATGGTGTTTAGAGGCTGGAAAATGTCAAATATTGTGTTTAGGACCGCCATGTCTTTAGGTTTTAAACACAACAAATGTCAAGTGATTAGAAGTTAAGCACAATATCACACTAAACATGTTTAATTTTTAAACACCTTCATGACAGTGTAGGCATTATGCATTTTGTACCTTTTCCAATCAACACCCTTTTTATAATCAATCACAAAAACAAATAAACATTAAATGATATATCAGAGCTGTATGTATGCTGTTTTTGTTTAACAAGGGTATCGTAATCGATATACTAACCATAACCCAATAATGAAAAGTACATATTGGAGTAACATTGAAAATGTAATGCTGGCCCATTCTTGGCAAAATATTCATAACATATAATTGGGTATAAAACATCAAGCCAACATTGACATTCCTACATTGGGCCAATATAAGTCAGTAGAAAGGCACAGTGTTAGCACTTTTATGTTGGCATATGGAAGGCTTGACCGCTGGCCCTCGATTGGTCCCATCTTCACATAATGATATTGACTTTATGTTGGCACAATATTGGCCCATTATTTTGATATTCTGATATTGGTCCAATATTGGCCTGATGTATGATTTTCAAAAAGTTAAGTTGGTATGCATTCTCTAGACAGGGCTGTCATGTATTAGCAGTTTAGAAACAGCCATCTCTGCCTTTGTAGGTCAACTCAATCTTAGCCCAAAAAGGGAAAGAAATGATACAAACAGTTATACTAGGATTTTGGACTTAACCCTATTTCATTACCACAAATGAGGTGTCTTCGTGTAACTAGTGATATACTCATTGCTAATTTATGTAAAAAGCTACTACTTTTTTGGGTCATGTTTGTTATCAGCGAAGTCCTTTTAATTTTACAACCTGTATAATGCACTGAGCGTTGCCTTTGTAACCCACTGATAAGCCAATGCAAGAGTCCTGCTGTCAAAAACTCCTTCTACCATATTGAAACACCTGGTGGAGATCGTATAGCCAATATTCATTATATTGGGCCAGTGGTCTAACAAGCCAGAATTGGCCCAATGTAGGAATGTTGATATAGGTACTGCATATGATTTTTCTCTACAAAATCAGATCTTGAGTTGGGTTGACATTGGTGCCAATTGTTTTATGGATGTGGGCCTGATCTTGAACCAAGCTCAAGCCAATGGTGACTCATGTAACCATGGTACAGGCATGGCCCTGAAGTCAAGCCAGAGTTGGCCCAATGTAGGAATGGCAATGTTGGCTTGATGTATTATGTCCAATTATATATTACCAATACTATGCTGCCAATATTGCTCAAATGACTACTTTCCATCATTGGTGCGTGGCTATAGTATATCGATTGCGATGGTGCCAATGATGGTCCACATTGGCCCAATACACCCTTGCTATATTTGACCATACCCACATGAATTTGATGCATTCATTGTTTACAGGGTCCTCAGGAAGACACTTCACACGATCCTACGATTGGATGTTGTAAATGCAGTTAATAGCTCCCTAAAGCAATGGTCACTAATTTATAAATACCTCTGCACCACGACAACAGTTATACCAAATCATACATAACATTTATAAAGGGATGGGGGTATGTTTCAAAAGGATAAACGATTTGGCCCTTTTTGGGATCATTTACGATCACAAGTGTTATAGATTTGTACAATAATGATTGTAGCTTTGAATTGCACAACACAAAATTGTTCAGATTCTTAGACAAGACCCCAGACTATTTACAACTATAGAACAAGTTGTGCTATTGTACACTGTGTAGGCCTATTTGTACTATCACCATGTACAATTTGATTTGTACTAGATAGTTTGTGATCGTCTACAGGTCTTACTTCCTACTAGAAGTGGTGATTGCAGGGTCATTTGGTGATCGTTAATTGTTCTGAAACATACCCCAGATCTAACTGACAAAGCACTTCCTTATCATCAATCAAATCGTCACCATGTCGATTTTAAAGAAAGTTTCATGTCCCATGTAACTATGCCAAATGAACTTTAGGGGTCTAGAGTCATTGTAGTCTTCTGTTCAGTTCAGTCCTAGCATCTTGTGCAAGAACCTCTTGCATAGGTGAGAGCTCTTGCTTTTGGATGTTTATATTACTACGAGACTACTGATAATTGATTTCTACCAATAGTGGGGTGCTTCTCAATAACTGAACACTAGTACATTGTATATTGCTTACAATCTTACATGTTTTATCCATATTTGACAGACATGGCTATATCTATATACTGTTAGAACCGGGCAAGGGTTTTGCAGTAGATTGCTTCTATTTTTGGAAAACAGTAGTAGTTGCTGTCAGAACAAATCCAATGCCCCCACTCTAGGTTGTGCTGTACCCAGTACAGTGGTTTTTATAACCCATTTACAATTGGGGCTGAGAGTGTAGGCCTATGCATACATGCCCGGGATACATGCCTCCCTTTTGTGGGTACACAAACATCCCAACCAAAAGCCCATCTTTGAGTCTTTCCATGAAAAATGAAGTGGCCCCTATAGTTTATATAGCCTAAATACATAAAGTCTCAGATTTTGGAGTTTGTTCTCTTTGCCCAGCTACCTATATACAAACAGTAGTGCTGAGAGCCATCATCTGTCTATGTCCCTGTCAGGAAGTGTACACATGTGCTGGAGTTGGATGTAGGATACTTCAACACATTGCCCCTATGGCTAGAGGCTCCTTGATTGGAGGAGACAGCTGCCGTGCATGTCTTTTGTTGGTAACCAGACAGACAACGTCCTACACAGAAAGTTACTTTTGTATTCATTTTGGGGAGTGATCATTTTTTAACAACAGGGGGGGGGGGCTGGTGGGTTTGAGGGGGGGGGTCAGAATTCTTTCAACCCCCGGTTTCAACCCCTTGAACAAAGAGGGTGGGGGCAGAATTTTTTCAACCCCTCTGATGGGGGGGTCAAAATAATTTCACCCATTTTCAGTTACTATAGGGTAAAATGGCACATTCGTACGCGATTTTTAAGAGGGGGGGCATCCGCATGCAAATCCACCAGCCCCCCCCCCCCTGTTGTTAAAAAATGATCACTCCCTTAGAGCCTTATCTCAGAACTCCAAAGCATTTTGAGTAAATTTACAGGCCTGGTTACAAAGGAGTTCTTTTGAGAATATAGCCCTATAACCTATTAAATCGCTAGAAAACAAAGGAAGGTTTAACTTTAATGTTACTCACCCACTTACTGTTGCCCTCAAGGTTGTACAACCTCTTCAATCAGCAGGCGTCAGCAACATTCAAGACCTCAGTGGTGTCAATCACGCTCTATATCATTTGGATCCGTGTTGACTTAAGTAACATGGTCCTTGGGGGACAAAGTAAATCAAGCTTTTGCACAAAGCGTATCTAGAATATAAGAGATTTTATATAGGACAGTAGGTCTCTAGTTACTGAGCTGTATGGCCCTACTGCTCTAGGTCCTGAGTATACCAACTGGTGGCGGGATGACGGCGAGTAGTAGGTGTAGCTAGAGGATGGCAGCTTGTGAGCAGCTCACCATGTAGGGCTTAGGCCGACTGAGCTGCTCCTGCCTCGGACACCCACTCAGTGACACTTCTGTCCGCTTGGTGACGCTACTAGTGTCCGTCCTCACCACATTCCTTTCCTGTCGGGCCGAAGGATGCTACCACAACCTGAAGGGCCAACACCCCACACTTCCCTCTAGTGTGAGAAATCAAAACCAACGCCACCAAAGTCACGTGAGTTGCGATGTCGGGGCCGTGGCGGGAAAATACCACGTGCTCATGCTCAAGCAGTGCACAGTCAATCATGGTCAGGAAGACATTTAACTATTTTAAGTGTGAAAGCCATGGATAGTGGGGATCAAGACCCAAGCAGCTGAGTCAGAGAAAGGCTGAGGTCATTAGAAATGGGACAAAGGAAGAAGGGACGGATCCAGGATTTTTGGGGAATTTTTGCTATTGTAGGTAGTTATTAAGGGGATAGTGGCTCGGATAGTGGAGACAGTGAAATAGCCGCAAACAGGGGCAATGCAATAACATTTCACAAGGGGGGAGGTGCCTTCTGGGATCAGAGGGAACGTCTTGATGTAGCAGGTTTTTTTTTGTTTATTGTGTTGTTGTTGTTGTTTGTTTGTTGTTGTTTTTTGGGTGGGGGGTAGATCTTAGCTTCCCTGTATGTATAGCTGATGAAGAAATTATAATTCTAGTGGGGAAGCCAAGATCTCAACCCAGGATCTCAAACCCTTTTCACCGTGGACCTTGGGAGGTGTGTCTATTGAGTTGAGAATTATACAGATGGATTTGAGAGAAGTTATGCAACGATCAGATAAGGTGAGGGAATGTATGTGGGATTAGTCTCTGTCAGTGCCCCTAGCAGGTGGATCTATAACCTAGCCAAAGTTACCGTAGTGGCCCGTATAAGCGCCCGGGTGCTTATAGATTTCAAACCCGCTTTACCCCCGGCGCTAATATGGGACCGGCGCTTCCTTGAGACCCCAGCGCTTAAACGGGCCATTATGGTAGACTTGCTAAAGTCTATAGATTCTAGAGAAATTAATTAAAATTTTGAAAAATGCACTTTTGCATTCATGCATAATGATGATCCTTTGGATGTGTATCAAAAATGCATGTGCTTGGCATAATGCACTGATGCATTATGACACCCCTTCACACTAAAAATGTGTTTAGTTTTTAAACACTTTTTCCCATATTTAAAACACTTTCTTGTAACACATTGTTAAAAACCTTTTTGGGCAAAACACTTAACACTTTTTCAAAAAGTGTTTAAAAATTCAAAAGTATTTTGATTGAAATGTGTTTAAATGATTCTGAGAATAAAGTGTTTAGGTTCAGAAAGTGTTTAAAATGAGTTTCAGGCAAATCAATTTCCTTGCTATTTTCATTTTCCTAAAAACCCCATGGTCCCAGTTTTAGGAATAGTGAGTCTTTCCCACCGCATATTGCTGTCTCTCTGCAGGCAGAGAATATTGAATTAATGTTGATAGCAAGTTTATCATGAGTTACATTGGAATCAAGGTAATGTGTAGGTAAATTTTAGACATTTCTCGTACAAATTAATTCTAATGTAAAGTGTCAATCTTGTAGTGGACGGTCAAAATATCTAGGATCACCGGGACTTGAACCCGGATCTCTGGCATGACATTCCAGCATGCTAACCAAGATCCCTTGCCTGACATTCTCTACCTTCCACCTACACCTGGATCGGTATGACACAAGGGGGCAGTGTTCACTAGCCGACCAGCCCCTTGGAGCTGGTGCAACCGGACCAGGGACAGATAGCATACCGGCATGGACTCACAGCCAGAGCTGGCCCCTACACTCCTCCCCATCAGCTTCAGCCAACCCTACTTCTCCAACCCAACCTCCAGCAGGTGACTAGTTTACCCCTAGCAGGTTGAAGCGTTAACTGTGTCATACCGGCCCAGCCACCAAGTTCTGTAGCCCCCCTTACACGGGCAGGGCCACTCGGTGTTTCCACCAATGTAGAGGTCGGCGAAAACGTACTTGGAAACACCGGGTTTTCGAACCCGAGACCTCTCAACTTGCAAGCATGGTGCATGTATCAGTGCATCTATACAGTTGTATGTGCATAATTGCATAAATGCAATACATGTTACCTAATGCATCATGCATGCACCATGCACGAATCAGTGCATCTATACATGTGACACATGAAATCTGATACAATTTCACGTTTCATACATTGATGCATATACATGCAATGGATAATGACTCATACATCATGCATGCATGATGCGCAAATTAGTGCCTCTTCACATGTGACACATAAATTCTGGGTAGAATTTGACAGCGATTTTAGTGTTCACCTGTATATAATAGGACTGCAAACTACAGTCCGCCCCTGAGCAGTTGTTCCCTGATTGTAACATGAATACAAATTATAGTCCACCTTTGACCACATCTCCCCTTATTGCAACATAACTACAAACTAGAGTCCATCCTTGACCAGTTTCCATCTGTATATTCCAACGTCATGACAACAAGCTATAGTCCATCCCTAACCTATTATCACCCGAATGCAATATGACTACAAACTATAGTCCATCCATAGCCAGTTGTTTCATATGTACAACATGACTACAAACTATAGTCTATCCCTGAACAGTTGTCTTATGACTGCGACATGACTACCAACTATAGTTTGTCCCTCCTGACCAGGTGTCTCCTGTTTACAACAAGACTATAGTCCATCCCTGAGCAGTTGTCAACTGTTTACAATAGGACTATAGTCCATGCCTGAACAGTTTTCACATGTATAAATGACTATAGTCTATTCCTGACATGCTGTCACTAGTACACAAAATGACTGCAAACTATATTCCACCAGTTGTCACCTGTATACATCATGACTACAAACAATAGTCCATTCCTGACCAATTATCACATGCATGCAATGTGACTACCAAAATTAATATAGTCCATCCCTTGAATTAGGGGGATTTCTGGGGGGAAAAACAGTACTCAGGAGATATAAAATAAAAAAGGAAAATCGGGGATAATAGTAAAAATAGAAAAAAATAACATCATGGAAAATGCTTTTAATCTTGCTATTGAAAATAATGGGGAATTAAACGCTTATAGTGTACGTCAAGGGATTACACCCCTATACAAAGACCCGGGATGTGTGAGACTAGTAGTGTAAGTAAAAAGAGGATAAAAACAGGACCAAGGATTAGTGCTCGGGGCTCGGTGGGAGCAGAGTCCATGGGGTGTCCAATGTAGGCACAGTCTCAGTCTAAAGTACACTACTGTAGAGTATTAAATGATTAGCAACTGGTTACACTCTTATATGATATCGGGTATGTGCCAGGGGGCCCCGAATATAAGCCTGGTCAGCTAGGAGAGGCAAATCCATTAGACGCCCCACATAGGGCCATAACTTCACTTCTAATAGGAATATTTTCATAATTCTTTCAGTTTTCTAAAGATTATGTTCTATCCTTTAACCTTATCCTATTGCATGCATAAGAGAGATAGAGTTGACATTTGGCACTATAATTTTAGAATTTAGAACTGTGTAGAAAAGTGAATAAATATAAGAATTCATGGCAGAGTTTTGCATTGATTTTTTTCATGTATATAAATTATAGGCCGGCCTCAAATACAAGCCTGCCTGGATTATAAGCCTGGTGAACTTCCCATTTGAAATCAATACAAATTAGGGGCTTATAAGTGGGGAAATACGGTAAATACAAATTGTAGTGCATGGATCCTTGACCAGTTGTCACCTATATACATCTTGAATACAAACTAAAGTCCATCCCAGATCAGTTGTCTACTGTTTACAACACGACTAGATAGTCTATCTCTGACCAGTTGTCACCTGTATACATCTTGAATACAAACTATAGTCCATCCCAGATCAGTTGTCTACTGTTTACAACATGACTATAGTCTATCTCTGACCAGTTGTCACCTGTATACAATATGACTATTTTGTTATGACTAATATGACTAAGTTGTTATTTTGACACTAACTGACGAGCTATGGTCAATCCCTGACCAGTTGTCACCTGAATGCAACATGAGTACAAACTCTAGTCCATCCTTGACCAGTTATCAACTGATTGAAACATGACTCATTAGCACAAACTCTAGTCCATCCCTGACTGGTTGTAAGCTGTATATAACTTTAGTGCATCTGATTCTCTTAAAAGAAAAGACCAACCTATTTTCTTGACGATTTCATTTGGTAGGTTTTATATTTTTTTAAAGATACTTTGGTATATTTAGTGTTACATCTACTTTTATAAGGGCAGGAAGCAGGCCTATATGATATACTGTATGACGTCACAATTGGTCAAATGCATCACATTATTGACTGCCCAGCACTGCCCATCTACATATAGGTGCTACTCATAGGTGTGTTTTTACATTTCAAGCATATTCACCTTGACGATCATCATTATATTTCCCACCTGGTCTATATTATATAATGTAATGATGATGTACACTTTATTATCAATAATACTCTCATGGTTGCAACAGCCTGCAAGCTTAAACAATGCTTCACTTGATGCACTTGGGCCAATGGTGATGTCACACAATGCATCAGATGGGCTTTCTGCCCTTATAACAGCAGGGATGGCACTAAATATTACGGAGCCCTGGAGGCACCAGTGTACATTATATACATAGTCCAATATATTGTACTTCTTTTTGGTCTTATGTATAACTACCTAAGTTATAGATAACATGATAGAAACAGGGTCTCTTAAAGGCACTCCCTGATGGCTGTGCCTTGGAAAGTTTTCCATGAAGTTCTGACTAGTGGTTGCTCAGCAGCCACCTAGCAACCACTGAGGCTATTTTTAGTGACTATTTTCAGTTCGTCTTATGTATATAGCTCTGGTTATACATAAGGTAAACACCAAGCAGAGACCTTTCATTCTCTCCTTCAGCTCTAGCCGTTCCTATGTCTCCTTCCCCACCCTCTCTCTCTCTATCTCTCTCCCTGCCCTCTCTCTCTCGGCATTTAAGCAACCCTTAAGCAAGTCAAACTTTACCTTTTACTAAGGTAAGTCTTGTTTAACTTATGAAGTTTATGTCTGGTTGCTATGCCAATGAAGTAATCACACTGGAGATTTGAAAGCTGCCTTGTTACCCAGCTGGAAATGACAACATACCCACTTGGCAAAAAACTTTTTTTAACATTTACAAAAGGCTTTTATTTGGTTTAGGTAAAAAAAAAACGTTAAAAAACCGTTATTGTGACGTTTTTATAAAAAACGTTTTTATTTACGTTTATTTTACATAAAAAACGTTTTTTTTTAACTAGATATAAAAACGTTTTTATAAAAACGTCAAAATACCGTTTTTTTGAGTAAATGTAAAAACGTTATTTTGACATTTGAAAAAAAAACCTTTTGCAAACTTAGGAACCAAAATAAAACGTTTTTTTTTTTACGTAAAAAAAAAACGTTTTTCTGCCAAGTGGGTAGAAATGTGTAATTACCTATTGTGTGCTGGAAGCCATGGTAAGCACTGTAGACTGGTATGTGCTGCGATGGTCTTTGTGGATAGACCTCTTGTAGAACCTAGCAAAGGTTATGGTGTTGGTCCATCTGCCCTGTTTCAGGATGTAATCCACAGGTAGTTTACTGTAATCCGCCTTAGACACAGAGGCTCCTCTAGTTGAGTGAGCCTTGAACACCGGCTTCCCAAATGGCGTCTTTGACCCATCTGGAAACTGAAGTACAGTCCATCTGTTTCTTTGGTTTTACATAGTGACAACCAAAGTTGGTCCTTGCCACCTTCCCTGAAGGGTTTAGTCACTTTTAGGTATCTCCTTAATGTTCTGTAGGGACATAGTGCCCTGTCTGAAAATTTGTAGACATGAAACCTATCTAAAGGTTTTCCCTCTTTAGTGTGTTTGAGTTGCTTGTCTACCGGTAGTCTTACCTCATCATCGGTGAATACTATTGAGCTGACTTTAAAGGCATGTAGAGTCTTGGCGCTTTGTGCTGTTGATAGTGCCAGGAGCAAAACAGTCTTATATGTCAAATGTTTATAACTTAAGTCTTCCAGTGGATGCCAAGACTTAAGCATGGTCAATACTATATCGACGTCCCAAGTGAGGGTATATCTGGCCTTGGGTGGCCTGTCTACAGAAACTCCTCTGAGTTGTCTACATATATCTGGATGTGAACCTAGAGTTCTACCGTATTCATCTAACTCTATATATGCAGATAATGCAGATCTAGCTGTGTTTATAGTAGTATATATGCTAGTCCTTCATCATAAAGGCTAGAAAAGAAGTTTATAGCTTCTATGCGTGTGGGCTTTATAAGGTGTATCTTGTTTTCTACACAATATTTTGGCCACTTTTCCAAATACACATTTTATTGTGTTTGGGTGCCCTTGCTCCAGAAGGCCATGTATAGGCGGATGGTAGTGGGCGTGGCACCCTGGGCCCGTAAGGCTCTCTCTAGATACTCCATGCAACAAGGTCTAGGTGCCACAGTTCTCCTGTGACTGGGTTCCTCAATGGTGTCTTGGGGATTCTCAGAATTGACGTTGTTGTCCTGTTCAGGAGGCCGTACCAGGGCTGCGCTGCCCAGTTGGGCATCACAAGCGTCCCTTCCATGCCCTCTGCTAGGGCCTTCAGGTTCAGGCTGAAAGGAGGGAAAGCATAAGTCATTAAGCCAAGGTAGAGACAGTGCATCTGTGTCAACTGCCCCGGGGTCCGCTAGCAAGCTGTAGTAATTTGTCTAGTTTGAATGCTAGTCTGGATGCAAATAGGTCTATACTATGAAGTCCCCATTTCTTTTGAATCTGTTCAAAGGCTGAGTCTGGTAGTTCCCACTCAGTATGCCATGCTGTTCTAGATTCTTTATCTGCCTCCTCATTTTCCTTACCTGGAATACAAGCTGCTTTAACCCACAGGTCTCCGTTTTCACAGAATTCCCATACAGTCTTTGCTATATTATCACAAGGCTGGTTTTGAGATCCCCCTTTGTGATTTACATACGCTACTGCTGTGATGTTGTCTGACAGACATCTGATTGGTTTGCTATGATATTTGTATGGTTTTCTCTCTTTGAGAGACCATAGGCCTCTTGTCCTATCTTTCCCACATACTGCCCCCAGCCAATATCTGAGGAGTCAGTTATAATTGTGGTCACAGGTTTCTGTAGTCTGATTTTCTACAGCCTGAGTCAAGTATCTCTAACCACCAGTTAGAGAGAGTAGTCTACCATAAGACCAACTAGTCTTGCTACCTCTCTGATTACGACTTTTCTTTTATTCAAGAGTTCTGCCACCAGGTCTTTAAACTTTGTGACCTTCTCCTTAGTGGATTCAACTGTCATAGTGGTGGTGTCTATGACATACCTGAATAAGGTGAGTTGTGTGGTTGGTGTAACTACACTTTTGTTCGGGTCTATTTTGAACCCCAAGTTCACTAACAATATTTGTTGTTTGACAATGGTGTCTGCAAATTGCTGTGCGGTGTCCCCCATGATGAAAGTGTCATCTATATAGCCAAAGCAAGAATGACCTTCTTTCTGCAATTCTGCAAATGCCTTTGTCAAGGTGTACATTGGTATAATGCCCCCACCCCATTTGAATCTAAGCAACTTTTTTTCAGAATTTGATACTGGTATGCTATAATATGCATCTGACAAATCTAAAGACCCAAGGTAGCAGTCTTTTTGCACCATGTCTATGGCTGTCTGCAGACTTTCCATCTTGAAATGCCTGTAAACTACTGAAGAATTCAGTTCTGACATCTAAAATCAATCTGTGTTTGGCATTGGGTTTTGGTCTAAGGAAAATGTTTGAAATAAACTGTCCTTTCACTGGCTGACATTGTTCTATAATGCCTTTGTCAAGGTGTTCTTTTATTACCTTGTCAGTAATTTCCCCTTTTCTCTTCAGACACCAGATAGGGTCTAGGGGCAACACTCACCTGGTTTAGTGAGACCCCCCTTTGGAAAACCTGAGGTGTTGTTGGGTTTCTTCTTGTGTGGGTTAGACTTGTGTTTGTGGCCTTTGTGCTTTTTGTCCTTCTTGTAGTTGGATGAGTACTTTCTTGCATGTGAGTATCTGTTTCTCCAGTCAGCTGGCTGGTGTTTCTTGAACTTGTTGACATTTTTGTCTTCTTTTTCAAGTTTATCCATGGCTGAGATGCTGACAAATCTCTCTGGCAGATCTTCACTTGTGGGGTCACCCGCCTCTAGTTGAGCATCTAGACGTTTATAGTAGGCGTCCAGGTCATCCCCGGAATCTGGGTCACCACCGCCATTTTGGTCAGTGTTGTGGTCAGCGCCTTGACCGGTTTCATTGTTGCCATCTTGGTCGCTGTCATCACTTAACTCAGTTTTTTTTGCACTTAGTGACCACTTTATCCACTATCGATTTCACCTGTGTGGTGATTTCCTCTGTGACATGACATCATATGCTTTATTTGTTCAGTGGAAAGCTGTATCGTTTGTGGAATTGCCACACCAGAGGTTTCCCCCTGGTCAGTACTGTGGTCAGTGCCGCCATTGTTGGCGTTCGCACATGTTGACCTGTTCGACATGGCAGACTCGGTGGTATTGGACTTATAAAGCAGCTTAGCAAAGTCTGTTTGTGCCAAAAGGAAGCCAACAATAACAAGATTGTTGGGACCTATGCTGACCGTCTTAAAAGTTTGTAGTTCTTGTAGAAATCTGGAAGATTTAGTGGTAAATAATCCTAAGCTGGGATGTGCGTGTTGCTGCTGTGGGATTACATGCTGAACTGATGCATTGTGGGATGGCTAGTCATGTACACTTTCTCTGGTGTGATTACATAGCAACCAGACATAAACTTATAAGATTTGACGGGTGCTATATACACACCTATGGCCCAGGGACGGGTAGCCTGAGAAGGTCCTACAGTGAACGGTCCTATATGACCCTTCCTATATGAACGGTCTCACATTACATAAAAGAGCACAGAATGATGGATTGTTGTGGCTATCGCGTCCTGTATGAACGGTCCTATATGACCCTTCCTATATGAACGGTCTCACATTATATAAAAGGGCGCAGAATGATAGGTTGTTGTGGCAGTCCTATAAGAACATTCCTCACAGTATATATTGTTGTGGCTAGCGCATCGTAGCCAGTATGGTGACAGGATTCTAAGCTTACCTGCTGAAAAAAGCGTCTTATTTGACAATTCCCATAGGAGTCCATGTGTTCATTCTATCGCCAAAATCCATGGCACCCATAGACCCAATGCTTAAGGGCCTTGTAGTCAATATGGCACCCGAAAACATGACATAAGTACAGCAACTTTTTTCGTAGAGAAAGACATCCCTCACCATGAAGGACAAAATGTTGCCTGATAGATGATATTTGAAACTTTCCTTTGGCTTTTGAAAAATGGGTAAAATCCGCCTCCAATGACCCAGGGAGAACCTGGGCCAATAAGTTGTTATAAGTTACTAGTTCCTTATGTTTTATTGATTCGCTTGTTATCAGTTAGTCTCTATTGCTAAACTACAGTGAAATTCTTTTCACCCAATTCAGCCTTCAACACTGTAAACCGTGACTGGCTGCGGAGAAACGTCCTTTGGGACGAGACTGCTAACAATAAATAAATCAATCAACCAATCAATATCAGGAACGTTCATTGACTGAGTATGGACATGCCAATAATCAGCATTATTTACCAATGTAAACCAGCTTGAAAGAGAGCTGTGGGTGAGGTTTGGGCGAGGCTACAAATGAGTTAGGCAACCATTATGACATTGACAAACAAATTTTTCAACCTGTATTTAATCAGCTAGAAGATTATGCATCATACATACTTAATGGCACATACTTCTGAGAAGGAAAAGTGATAAATATCCTGAAATATTCTTCAGTTAAAATCAACAACATTCCTCTTGGGGACCATTTCAAATACTGCGTAAGTCATCACAGAGGGATGTTCGGAACACATGGCTGCAAATATATTGTAAGATAAGTGAGGGGACGAGTTCTCTGATGATAAACTATATAGGGAGACATGCCCCAAGCGTCCCAGAGGGACTTAGCTGGAGCCTGGAGCGAGTCAGCCATTATCCAGTTTTTTTAAAAACTTTGAAAATGCCCAGTTTTTTAGCCACTTATATGTACGCATATATGGCCACACCAAAAAAAATAGGGCTTCCCTAGCCCACTTAAAAGGGTCTATATCTCCTCTTTCCTATCCCCTCAGGATGTGTGTGGTGCACATATGCGCGGGCACTGACACATTCCTTTTAAATTATCAACCTGTGAAGCACGGGATAGCCACTTAGTGCCGCTAAAGTGCTGTAAAACACAAATCAATCAATCAATCAACCAAAAAAATAAGTTGGTCTATCGCCCTCTCCATATTTGCAGAAATTTTTCTCAGAAAAAAATCTTGTCTACGGATTTTGCTCGCTTCAGTTTCTACAAGTTTTCTCTTTGTGACGTTTGGCAAAATTTTTAAAGAAAATAAAATTTGTTAGCTCGCCTCAATTTCACAACAAGGAATCCATTGGACGCCAAAAAAATTCTTAAAAAAAAAAAAAAAAGTTCGCACGCTAGCACCATTTTTTTCAAAACTAAAATCCGTAGACCAACTTATTTTTTTGGTGTGGCCTAAGTGGTGATAAATTGACAGGAGCAGTTCCCAATTGTTCCCAATCCTCAGTGTATAGAGAACCCACGGAGAGTGTATAGAGAGCCCGCGGAGAGTGTTGCGTGGAAATTGTCAACCGAAAAGAAATGGGCATTTGATAAACATGTACCTGAGACTAGATATTGCACTCCTCAACGATACAATATGTCTAACGTGTTGTCAATACTGTTCTCGTACTGAAAATGACTGATGGATACAATACTGTATGAACATGGCCCTGGAAACATTTGGAATAGACATTTGGCACATGGGATTTCATTTAATATATGTTACATGTATGTGCATTGTTATACTTATATGATTCACATCTATACATAGTATAAGTTATTGACTTTAACATCTTCCACATAAAAAACGACGATGAGCAACTTCTCTAGCTTGAATAGTTTGCAACTGTTTTGATTCTAAATAGAGCTGAAAGACATGATAATTATAATTCATGATACCTGACTTCTTTTGGTAACATGCTTCATTTTGCAGGTATTACGTTTATGAAACTGCAGTATGATTTTGTTATATGGAGAACGTTGACAGAATCCTCTAATTATTCCTCTCAAGTGCCTGGTCTAACACATCCCCCAATTTGAATCTGCAGTGGGAAAACGAAGAGGAAATAGCCATTATCCCCTTTTCTCTTCCCTACTTATCTATCCATGAATGTACAAAAGAGGGTGTGTTCCTTACAAGCAAGGTCTCCTTATCTCAAAGCTCCTTTTAGGGAAGTTTTACTGTTCTATCAAACGAACCAATAGGACTAGATTTTAGATAACTTCCTACACAGGTGTGTTATGACCAGCAGTAGAGCCTACTGTATAAACATGTATATAATATATTGGGTAACTGATGATAACTGCAAGTACATGTAACATATGTATGGTTATATACCGTAATCTCTCGCGTATAAGGTTCAGCTCGCGTATAAGGCGCACCCCCAACTAGGAGAGGACTGTTTAACATATAAGGCGCACCCATAAAGGCTGAATTTAGTAAGAATAATACCTTTCTATAATATAAAAAACCCACGTATAAGGCGCGCCCCCAACTCAAGGCAATTTTAGTCCCACGTATAAGACCCAGCAGCATTTTGTTTGGCCTATAAGACGCGCCTTCTATGCGGGAGATTACGGTAGTAATATGAAGGATATTGGTTCTCTAGTTCAACAGTCCAAACCATTTTCACAATAAATAAACTTCGACTTCACCCATGATTCACACAGCTGTTTCTACATGACATTTGCCAAGATATTAAGGTTTACAACAATGTTAATAAGGAGTTGCTGAGGCTATAATAACAAAAGGAAGAGATAGATCGCTGGATTTCAAGTTTACATTACTCCATATAAACCGCTCCTTGTCAGAGATTTCATCTGAATTCCATGAAGGTTTGACAACGTATCCTAAAATCCATCACCATAAGATTATTTTACCCCAATAAAATATGCGTTCTGCAGCGAATATGGAATCCAATTTCTTTGGATGGAAAGTGCACAGACAGGTCAGATTTGTTTTAATCCAAATTTAACAACAGGTGTTATTTCAGGAAATCAAAATACACTAAAAAAATATAGCACCATCGTTCCCTGATATTACTGAGTTCACAAAATGACATTTGATGTAGACATACAAGTTTTATATCAAGTACATTTTATAGATGTGGTAATCTAAAATAGCAGCAGGAAAAATGTTTACCGAAATAAACACTGAGACTGTAATATATAAGCATCTATTTTTGTTGTTGGTTACTACGGTATGGGCACTAATCAGATGGCAGGTCCTTGGACAAATATTACTCTCCGTGGAAGGCATTCCTTCCCACAAAGCTTGGTAGAAGGAGATATCATTTAGAGTAAAATAGTTATGTTTATCATATCCAAATTGTCAGTTTAAGTTTACTATCAGTAGCTTTAATAAGTTTCCAATTCCTGAGTTGTACCAACACCTTCATGTAGGTAGATTCTGGATGTACTTCATTTAGATGATACAGCCTCTATATTCCGAGTTAATTTCCACTCTAATAGAATACTCGCACTTGTACTGGGCACATATCACAACAGGAAAATTGTACCCCGCAAATCACTTTTAAATGAGAAATTCCGTTGATCCTTTTCCTTTGATCATCTACACAGTATATTGCGTATGATACATGTTAATGTATGAAAGTAACTATTTCAGGTTCATGTTCAAACGTCTATTCTAATTATTAAGATTGAAAATTTCAGGCACAAAATCAATTGTAACATTAATCTTTCACTTTTGTTAAATTGTGATCACACAATAAAACTTTTCAAACCTCAAAACCTGTAAATTTATGCAAAATTCGCATCTTCAATTAAACAAACCAATAACACAAACTCTTCTTGCATCAAATGATACTCTCTTTTTTGGAGTTTACATGTATATGCATGCAGGCACATCTGAAATGGCACTTTTGGTAAGGGATAACTCAGAAGTTTGCATTTTCAACAGAGATCGGAATTGGCAGTAATCCATGTTTGAATAAGTTAATATGATAGGTATACCAAGTGTGGCTCTGTGGCCTTTCGGGATATTTTCGTAGTGCTGACAATATTGTGTCGATCTGAAAACAATGCCTCAATGAGAAGCATAATTATGTCAACAAAAGAAAAAGCACCGATACTCTTAACCCCCTCTAATGAATGAAACCTTCCTTCAAAGTATTCGGTGATCGTTATCAATCAAGATTAGAAACCAATCCCTTGTATCGCACAGAGGAGAGAAATTTTCTCTGTTTCACATAATAAAATGTATTTCAGTTCATGAATACTGCTATCTTAATTGCAGTTCTTTAAAATGAGATTCCTTACAGGTTTCTGCTGTCACCTGTTTTATCAAACAGCAATACTCTTCCTTCAACATCTGTTTCTACTCTTCATGAAGCACATCTTTCAGGAGTAGGTACTCTTGTAGTTTTAACGGGAGTGGTAACTTGGAGATTTTTTCTTGAGGCCATGAGCCGAGCGTTTCTCGGATAACTCCCCTGCACTTTGCTTGCAGACTCTGTGGTCGGTCCAACATGGCTGCAAAGAACTCAGCATATTGTGTCAGTAGCCGGGGCTGGAGACGTATGTCTGCAGCATACCCAGTACGGAATATGATATCCTTTAGAGTCTTTAATTCAGAGTAAGGTGTACGTGGCCTGGCTACTACAATATGCTGAAGGATTTGAAAGTTGTCGTTCTTAACTGCCACATACAGTGGGTCGAGTTCAAGGTGAGGATGTGGGTCTGAGTACATGCGACAACAACGGCCACGCGGACGGCAGTGATGTGCACTTGGGTTTGCGCCACAGAGAATCAGGCGCCGTACAGTAGATGTGTGGTTTCCATCTGCCGCTGCCTGGAGGGCTGTCACACCCTGGAAACTTATCTGAAATAATAATAATACATACCATAAAAACCACCTTGTGTATAACGTGTGCACATATAGCACATATGCTACAGTCTGACTTGTAATAGGATCATCCTATAAAGCCCATCTGGGATATAATTTTTTAAGTTCTCGAATTGAAGATACATGCATTCAAACTCAAACTTGGGGAATAGAAGCCTTGCCAGGGGAATATATGAGGTTTTAGTCATTGAATTTCATAACCAAATAAAGAAACAAGTGCATGGGTCATTATTAAGTTTGTTATTAACAACTTGAGAAGACTATAGGGACGACTGAAGTAGGGAGTGGAAATACATCTGTCAAAGAGTTGTCTTCACCCTGGATTACAACCTGAATACTTTTGACATCAAACATGCCTACCTTGTTAACTTCAGCGCCAGCTGCAAGCAGCAAATCCAGGATTCGGTCTGCACCGTGTGCTGCAGCAGTGAGAAGCGGGAAGTGATTGAGGCCCATATTCACCTTGATGCTAGGCTGGGACAGCAGCAGCGACACCACCTCCTCATTACCCTTATCAGCGGCTACCCACAGCGGGCTGTCCCACTCACGGTTTGCCTGGTTCACATCGCACCCTTGTGGAAAATGGTCATAATATTATTGGTAAGTATCATCAGGCCCAAAAAAAAAGACTCTCAGGTGTCTCAAAAAAAATTGGATATGGTGAGTTGGATTTTTGAAAAAAAAAATTCTTTTTTAACTACACAAAGTGACACACCACAAGTAACGATGACTCAGAGACGACACAATTGGCTAAATTATCGCTCAAAACAATTATTTCTTTTTCAAAGTTGAAGATAAAAGGCTTTTTAAATGGATTCATGAGGAATAACTCAGCTTTTTCTTATAGTATTACTGTTAGTATTGAGAGAAATAGAATGTTCCTGATGTGACAAATGTAACAGCTAATGGAGATTGTGCACAGAAGTACAGACCGGCCTTGACTAGTATGTGCACTGCCTCAGTGAAGTCCTGTTGGATCGCAGCGAAGAGCGGAGATTGACCTTGTTCCAACTCACATACATTCAAGTCACTTCCAGAGTCCACCAACAAACGGACCATCTAGGGTGAGCAGATGACGATTTGTTATTACTTGGAAAAGGTGATAATCTTTAGCCAGGATTTAGCTATTTGATCAATGAACATCTGTGCAGGGATACCGTAGTAACCTTAGGTTTACAATCGACTAGGGCGAGAAAGTAATATTAATATAGGCCAGCAATTTGCATTGCTCATAACTCGAAAAGAAATAAAACAATAGCCTTGAGCAAGTCTAGCTTGTGGTCTGGCATCAGCACTCCCTCACCCAGTGACTCTGTAGAATATAGACAATTACTCAAAATTTATAATAGTTGGTACTGAAATACCTTTTCCTCCAAGACCCCTTCATCTCCTCCTTTAATGGCACTACAAATTCATTAAGTAATTCTGCCTCTTATATATAAAATTTCCATCTTTTTTTAAACTTATTCGCACCACCAAAATGACTGAAAATGAGGGGACCCATAGTTGTCTCCTATAACTCTTTTCGAGTTAACAAGAATTATAGAACACACATTAAAAACCACATAACTGTTAATTTCGGATTTAACGAATTCAGACACTGGTTGTCATTGTGTTATCAAACACTCAGCTACTGGAAACACAGATCTGCTCGAAAGGCAGTAAAATTGCGTCCATTACAGATAGTCGGCTCCATAAAGGACTACTAGAACTACCGTAAACTCCCGCGTATAAGACGCGTCCTCTACGCCAAACAAAATGCTGGGGAGTCTTATAGCTTTCTCTGAAGTTGGGGGTGCGTGTTATACGAGGGGTAATTTTTCTATAGAAATGTACTAATCTTAGAAATTTACGCATTAAAATGTGCGTCTTATACGCAAAAATGCATGTGCTAAGTTTGGGGTGCGTCTTATACGCGCAGCGCGTCTTCTACGCGGGAGTTTACGGTAGTATCTAATGATTAATGCTGATCACTGACTTAAAGATCATCAGAGCATTATCTCTACAGCAGTGTTTCTTTTGTTCTTGGGGCTTACCTCAATGTTGGCACGATGTGTGATGGCCTTGTATAGAGGAAGCTCATTCTTCTTGTTCACCATGTTCACTTTGCATCCTGTTTGATAACAAAGGTCCATTCATTTATGATACAAACACTTAAATCTATACATATTCAATATAAAAAAATCAAATTTAATCAATAATTTTGTTCACGCAAATTTATATTGAATACATTTTAATCTTAGCCACCTACTTTGATTGATATGTTTATGTATGTGAACATGATGCCTTACCTGCTTTGATGATCATGCTCATGATTTCCAGTTTGTTACCAAAGATTGCTGCGTGTAGAGGAGTGTCACCTGTCTCAGTCACCAGGTCTGTCCGCACGTTCTGCTCCAGCAGTAACCTAGCTATATCTAAGCAAAACAAGAGACAATCTTTTAAATCAATCGTGGATTTATGCACCGGTCAGTGAAGCATGCATACTGCTTTTATATATTCTTCAACTCTGCAATCCCAGTCCTTACGATAGTTTATCTATGGCCAAATAAGATATCTCTAGATCAGAAAGACACACCTAAATGAGATTAGTTAGCTAATGTAGGTAATGTAGGGTTACTCGCCCGTTATTTCAAGTTATTTTCACAATAAATCAGGATTATTGGTGTCAAGTGCAGGAAATTTTAAGGTACCAACATGCCTAGTGGTCGAGTCAGGGGCGAGTTACACTACACGTGTGTGGTATTTGGTTGATACCTACCTACATCCCCACCAAAGGCACTCTGGTACAAAGGGGTCCACCCCTGTCGGTCAGACACGTTCAAGTCACAGCCAGTCTCCAGTAGAAGTCGGACTAGTGATAAGTGCTCTTCTGCCTGGCCGAAATACTGGCATGCTAAAATCAAAAGTAACATACCGTTGATAATCTGAGTTTGTTGTTTTTTTCCTAGAGAAAAATTGACGCTGCAAAACAGGGGTTCTAAGATTATGTTGAAGTGGCTGGGTACAATCCTTAAGTGACCAGTGTCTACATTAATTGTTGAATTTTAAATGGTAATGGGAAAATGATATCATATATAAGATTTTGCTAAGGAGAGCGTAAAAAATCAGAGATTCCAGCAATATGTCGGTCCACACACCTATGCGGACTGCGGCATGTATTGGAGATTGGTTGTGTTCATTCTCAGCTGCATCAACGTCACATCCCGCCTTGGACAAAATCCTAACGATATCAGCATGCTGGCTACGAACTGCTTCTGTAGATTCATATAATACATGCATGAATTATAAAGTTTGAATAGAAATGACAGATTATACAGTGGTACGAGTTTTTATCTGAATAGTGCATTAAAATTGAACAATACAGTCATTTTACGGTTACATCTAGGAAAGGTATGTCGCTCCAAACACTTTATTAGGTTCATATACTTAGTGAGAAATATATGTTTAGCACCATTTTGACTGCTAAGGTCATATTTATGACGAGAACTACATTACACAATTTCACAGAGGAATGTTTCAGTGTCCACCATGTACACCATACACATTCGCAGGGATGGTAAAGAGGATAGACCCTTTAAGCGTGCTAAGGAAGCCAGCATATGCTTATGTGTTTTAGTTCAAGTCCATGCATTTTTGGTTAAGTAAACTCTAAAAAATACCTAAAAATGGAGTAGACGATTTTGTGTTGGGCTTGTTCAGGTCAGCTCCAGCTTCTACTAGACATCGCACTACCTCTGTATGGCCACCTTTTGCTGCAGCATACAGAGGTGTGCAGCGGTATTTCTCAGCCATGTTTATATCACATTCTGGAAACAACAAAATACAAAACATGTATATGAAATATCTAAAAACAACGTTTTATGTCTAAAGTACCGGGATAAAAAAAAAACAAAAAAAAAACAATTAAGTTCTACTGTTTTGCTTTTACTGTATTTTTCTTTTATGGTTGAACGTAAATTTTAGTAAAATTCGAGGCTAATCTGACGCTAGGATCCTAAAAATTGTGAGACAATTTCTCTCCACATAAAAGAAATCTCAAATTACTCTCCAGAAATCCTGTAAGAAACTTAAATCCCTCTATATTAATATATTAACACTCACTCGCTTGTACAAGAAGTTTCACCATCGATTTGTGACCAGCATCAGCTGCAGTGTACAGTGCTGTGCGTCGTTCGTAGTCTTGTCTATTCAAATCGCATGCACCTCCATTGATCAATACCTGAGCCACATCCAGGTGATTGGTGCGAGCACTGGTGATGAGTGCTGTCTCACCACGTTTGTTGGCTCGGTTTACATCACAATCAGCAGCCACTAGCACATGTGCAACATCAGCGTGACCACGGTAGGCTGCTGAGTTGAGTGCTGTAGAACCATGGTTATTTGTATGATCCAGTTCAGCTTTGTGTTTAACAAGCAGCTCAACAATGTGAGCATAACCATTCCATGTTGCCATGTGTACTAAGGTGTTGTCCTCTGCATTGTTCTTGTCCACATCAGCTCCATAGCTGATGAGCAACTCACACATCTCTTCCAGGTTGTGTACCACAGCGATTTGTAGTGCACTCTCACAGTTGTACTGGAAGTTGACGTCCAAATCGCCTCCCTTCAGCATCTCCCGGACCACATCTATTTTATTTTTGCTCACTGCATCATGCAGTTGTCTGATAGCACGTCGCTTTGCTCGCTTCTCGTATTGACTTGTACGATCATCTAAAATATAGGACAGCACGAAGAGTCACATTAGCTACACCTCGTCCAAATTGATTGGCACATCCACTAACTCATTGCCTTAAATGTCACTTTAGGGACAAGTCATTTATTGCCAGCTGGGGGGGGGGGGCTTGATGGATTTTGGCAGATCAGCAGATTTTTTTTTTCACCCCCCACCACCATGACAAAAATGACTGTGACCCACCCCCCCCCCACTAGGAACTGATTTTGCAAAATGACCCCCCCCCAAAAAAAAAAAAAAAAAAAAAGTGATATGCGCATGAAATGATGTGTCGAGTATTTATCAATACATTGCCTTGAATGTAATTTAAACATTGGTCCGAGGTTGGCTTGGAATAATGAAAATTTGGTGACTGGCAAATCTTAGACTGTCTAATGTATCATTAATATCAAGAGCCACAAAGAGCTAAGGTGTATGGGTCTAGACCCATCCAGTAGGTCCATCATTTTGAATTTCGCTGGGCATGCAAAGAAGTGGCAAAACACATTGAAAAGACATGTCATGATGGGTAGCATGTCCCTGGTTATCCCCAACTCCTACTAAGGGACTAGCTGATTTTCATCTTATCAGTGAATATCGCCACAACCAGCTCCCAAACCAGCTCCGCCCCCCTTGAAGCCTGTAGCCTATATAATACAATGTAGTGAAATTACAGCTGGAGACTACAGCAACCCCCACACTCACTACTGCACAGGAAGGGTTTCCCTAAAGATGTACTAACTTATAATCTCTTATATTATATATAGTCATTGTAGGAAAATGTTGGTTGGTTCAACTTGGTTGATTGATTGAGTAGTTTTACATCACATGAATTTCTTGCTCATATTTGATCAGAAATTCAGTCCTTTCCAAAGTATAAGGGGACTGCAGACAGGCCCGACTCGATCCGCCGATCCTGATGATCGGGAGCATCTGCATGGATGTCCAATCGACTCTTGACAATATTATATCAAACATGTTTGATGTCCCCGATCGGATCGGATCGGTACTACCAGGTTACCCATCGAATCTGAGTGAGTCTGGTCCATCTGCCGTCGCCTACACTACAGCAATTGTTCTTTTATTTGCCTGCTGGTCCTACAGTACCCGGTAGTATAGACAGGCAAATCATGGCAATTCAAGGAACGTGTATTGGGCAATACACAACCCGAGAAAGTTTTATCCTCTCGAATATTCTGAAATTCATGATGTGCTAGGGTCCAACTGGCTCAGTAGCTGTACGGTATTACCAATTAGGCCTAAAAAAAAAGGAATTAATGGTAACCAAATATCCGGAACAAAACCAGACGCGTTGATTTCAAGTTCAGTACTTTTATTGGGGTTTGTTAACATCGAGAGAGGGGGGGGGGGGTATATGTTGTATCCTTTGCAACGTTGCGGGTAACTTTAGTACCCTTCTTCAGGCAAGATTATAAAAACAAAGAGTTGTGTTCAGGTATCCCGACCGACCCTAGTTTTTTTTTTTTTTTTTAAGGAAAATTACCCAAAATGTGAAAATTTCCCTGGAAAATGTCAAAACCTAGGCATATCTGGTATCAAATTAAAGCTCATGCTCCCAGTAATCCAGCTAGCTTGAAATGAGAAACATTTTTACACTTTCAAGCCGGATTTCATTATTTTTTAAAGCAATTTTTTGCTAAAATACAATATTTTTTGGCACTGAAAGACATAAAAAAAAATCTAAAAAAAAATAAAAAAATCCGACCTAATTTTTTGGCCTATGTTTCCTGAACACAACAATTTCTTTTTTAGGCCTTACCAATATCATTACCTTGTGGCTTGTAGTTGTATGATTTTTTTTTTAAACGATTTTATTTGGTCCTGGTTTACAATGATCAGTTAAACTGTTCGACCCAATGCTAAACCAGAGGTGAGCGAAGCTAGCTTCACCAAACTGTGCAATAAATTAAAAGTCAATTTACACATTTAACATATACATCTTATATGGCTGCTTCAACGGAGGATAAAATAAATAAATGTAACAAGGACATACTAGACATAAAAATATTAATACAATAACATTATACCTTACAGGTGATGACATGACAAACATGAAGCAAGACAAGCCCGAGAAGTATAGTAGTAAATTGCGGTCAGAGGGATATAACCCGAGGTGCCGGGTATAACCTTAAAGTAGAAGTGAAACAATTGATATCAGATTTACTATAGAATCAACTTTTTGTTTTTCAACATTATCTCATTAGTATTCTACCAGTGCTTTATACAATTCTAGTCTCTGTCACGAGTATACTATTTGTATATCAATCATTTAATAAAGATATATTTACAACCAGAGATCTGTTTTACAGAGTGCCTTTTTAAGACACATGTTGTGATGTAAATAGCCTGTGATAAGCTCACGCCGGCCCACCCACAACATCTATTCCTTCAAAGAGGAGAAAGGGATTATCTCTCCTCCATTTATCTAGAAAGAGTCGGCCTAATCTGCGTTTGACTTGAACATTGAATTCATTTTTGTCAATGGTCCATCTCAGATCTGGGTCTAAAACATTCCATCTAGATGCAGCCTGGTATGTGGGTCCATTCAGATAGGAGGTGAGTTTGTGCCTAGGCAGTTTTATCTCTGGGCTTCTGGTGGCTCTTGTACCGGTAGACGGTAGTATATCTACCTTCCCGGTATATACCAGTCTATGACAGAGGGATAGCTGGAAGTATATCCTTCTCAGATCAAGAGGCAACAATTTAGCACGCTTGTACAGATCCTTGACATGACATACAGTCGGATCTTTTATCTTATAACATATTCTGAGCGCAGTATTACAATACACTTGCAACTTTAGAAAGGCGGTTACCGGGAGTGCCGTTAGAAATATGGACCCATAATCAAAATAGGGTAACAACATTGTTTTAAACAATCGTAGAGCTATTTCAGCATCCAAAGACGGCCGAATTCTCCTGAACAACCATAGCTTATGTCTTATTTTCCTACACATCTCGTTAAAGTGCTCTTGGAAGGTGAAACCTTTCTCTATGGTAACCCCAAGGTACTTGTAAACATTGGTTTTACCCAGTTTAGTGCCCCTCAGCCGCAGGTCATACTCAGTTAATTGGGGGTCTTGAGAAGTAAACATATATTTGGACTTAGTTAGATTAACCGTAAGACCATTTAGATCACACCAGTTGGAAACCGAGTCCAGATCATCTTGCATTAGTAATCCCAGGACTTCAGCATCTTGGTGCTGCAAGTGCATCAGCGTGTCGTCTGCATACAGCCTGATCTCACTTTCTGTGTTCAGTCTGGGTAGGTTATTTACATAGAGTAAGAAAAGCAGGGGTCCCAAGGTCGAGCCCTGGGGTACTCCATGTGTAAGATGTCTCCAGTCAGAGAGAGTGTCATTACAAATGGTGCGTTGGGATCTATTATTTAAGTATGACCTAAACCAATTTACAGTGGTCTGGGAAAGGCCAGCCTCACTTAATTTAGATAGTAGAGTGGAATGATTTAAAGAATCAAAGGCGCGTGAAAAGTCTAGAAAAATAACTACAGAGTTTAAACCTCTAGATAAGGCATTATGAACTAATTCTGTGACTTGGTACACAGCATCCTGCGTACTATTATTACGCCTGAAGCCGTTTTGTTCCACTGATAGCAAATTGTTTCCCTCAAGAAATAGATACAACTGTTTATAAATCAGCCTTTCCATAATTTTGCCAGTGGCTGCTAGGAGTGAAATAGGCCTTAATTTATCTGGAGTGGTTGGACTTTTGACCTTGGGAATAGGGACAACCTTAGCTCTTTTCCATAAGGAAGGAAACTTAGATTGTTGCAAAGACTGGTTAAGCAAGTGAGTGAACGGTTCCAACAGTAAGGTCAAGCTATCTTTCAGATATTTCCCTGAGATATCCTCCAAACCAGTGGACTTGAGCAAACTAAGCTCTTTTATCTCTTTTAGAACCTCTCTTTGGGTAAAGGGCCTGGGGGTGAAAGAGCCAGTGATAGTTTCAGGCCGATGATGTGGTCGCGATTGAGGCACGTTAGCATGGTTGCCAGAGGGGGGGGGTATAGCCTTGGCAAGGTTAGGCCCTACCTCTGCAAAGTAATTATTAACTACATTAGGTACACTGGTGGGGTCAATTGGCTCACTATGTTCATCCAACAAATTTACTGGCGTACGCTGGTTTTTAGAGTTCAGAAATTCTTCTACTGTCTTCCAGAACTTTTTAGGGTCCCTTTTATACTGTATTAGCCTTTCCTTAAAATATCTAGATTGAGCCATGTTGACCGCATCGTTCGCCCTGTTCCTAGCTATTCTGGCCCTTTCACTGTTGGTCGGGGACCTGTGTTTGGAGGCATATTTATATGCCCTGTCTCTTTCTTTCATTAAGGCCAAAAGCTCATTATTAAGCCATGGGGGCTTTTCTCTGGGGAAAACAAAGTTTTTCACAGGGAATAATGTATCCGCTACACTCGTAATGGTGTTTAACATATCATCCCATAGTAAGTCAACATCTTTGTCAGCCAGCATAGGGGTAAAATCAGATTGGAGGAGTGCTTTTTTTACAACATCTGAATTATAGTTTCTATATGATCTACCTCGAAAGGCTGTTCTGACATGTCGTTCTCTGGCTTTTTTCATTACAACAAATTGTGGAAGGTGGTCGCTTATACCGGACCAGAATATACCTGTTTTGGCTATATGAGGAGAGTTTGAATAAATTTGGTCAATGACATTGGTTTCATGATAGACTGGTCGCGAGGGATGTGAGATATATGGATGTAAATTAAATTTACTAATAGTGGGGTCGAGTGCAGATAGGTGATGTTTTGATGAGTCTACATTAGTGTTAAAATCTCCCATGACATATATAAAGGGGTCTCTGTGAGAAGTAGTCACAAGAGCTAATGCAGCAGTGAGATGTCTGAGGAATTTCTCCATGTTACCGTTATGTGGTCTATAAATTTGGATGAAAAATTCAGGCCTACATCCCTTCCGAGCAAGTCTGACCACCATAAGCTCACAGTCATCATTCATAACATTTGCTTCTTCAGCTGTTAACCTTTCATGTGCGTGTTTGCTATGAACAAGAATACCGACTCCACCTGCCATAGTGGTAGGCCTATCAAGTCTGTGTAGTACATAATCTTGAAAATTATACAGTTGCTCATCCATATTAGGTTTTAACCATGTTTCGGAAAATCCAAATACATCAGGTTTCCTTATGTAGGTGAAAAAGGGCAAGGTCACTTGTTTATATACCATACTTCGCACATTCCATGAAATTACAAGTAAGCCTTTGGGCCTAACATATTCACTTTCACTTTCACTTTTATGCTGGCATTCATTTTCGCGTGTATTTCTATTTGAGCACGCCATTTTTACTTTGAATAGTGAAACTTATCACAAATATACTGGTGTGGGCTACATTTAACATTGACATAAAACACAGTGGGACAGGTACATACAAGACAATTTCACACATTACAAGAATGAGGAGAAGAACCACTGTGTTGCGAGGTGGGGGGGGAGGGGGTGGCCAATTAGCAATCGTGTCCAGATTAGCATTTGGCTTGCGTCTTACAAACAAATAAAGCTGAGAGAGTACATTCCAGGACCTTCAAAAGGACTTTTAACTGTAACTTTTCATATAACCTCGGGCAGAAAGATTATCCCAAACAGTATATAAAAGACAAAACAACTTCGAAGCTGCAAGAGCAGCAACTCTTAGTCTATATAGCAATCTGAACCTCCGAGTCAAAGGTACCCACTCTCTGCGTATGTTTACCTTAGGTTTATGATATAAATTTTTGCAATCTGATTTGTCCGATTAATGACTATGGCTAAAAGTCCAACCGCATACCTTTCAGCAACATTTCAATTATATACTATACACCTTAAATCTCTTCTCATGAACAGCTAGTAGTTGTGCATGTAATGTACATGAGAACTTTCCCGTATACTGCTGTCTTTAATGATACTTATCCTATACCTTCTTGACATTGACTGAACGGTTCACTATGTATACCACAGGTAGTTAGTGTCTGCCTGGGGGGTATTCACATCTGAAACCATTGTGATCCTAACTTCGTTTCACAATTTGTCATGTATATGACAGATAGTCAAGGTCTTCTTGATATTACTTGAACAGGCCTTTGCCAAGCGAATTAATAAATCAATAGGTTATGGGTTAATTTCATTTGTAAGTTAATCCGATTCACCTAAATGTAAATGTAAAATGGACCTAGCGCAGAATTGATTGGTCTGGCAGCATGAGTTCAGGAAGGCTGTGCAAAGCTATTATTAAGATAACTTAACCATTCACACAATGAGGTCTAGAATAAGCTTAGGTAGTTCATTTCTAAGTAACAAGAGTGCCATTGCAGTTAGCCTGTAGTGCAGTTCAAGTTATTATTATTATTATTATAACAGTTCAGGGTCTGTATGGATGTAGGCATGCATTTCGCAGTTCACTATGTATACTGCGGTTAGATAGTGTCTCCCTGGGGAGGTATGAGTTTTCATATCTGGTTGTGATCATATACTTCATTTCTCAGTTTATTGTGGATATGACAGACAGTTAGTGTCCTCCTAGGAGTCACAAATGATTCGGTCCTAATACTTCATAGACCTGAGTCTCGCAAAAATAATGAGTCCACAAGCGTCTGTAAACTAATACTAGCCAAGGCACAGTTCTGTAAGAGTGATCAGCACCGTCCAGAGTTCAGGAGCTGAGTCCTATAAAAGGGAGTTAAAAGGGTTCAACTATTTATCCCATTTGGCCCATGTCGTACGAATATCGATGACTTAGATTGGATTTGTCGGGTTGTCAACTCTCACAAGCCAGGTGATTATGTATTGGTGCAATAAATTTGCCCAAAGAGTGACCAATTTAGGGGTCGGGAGGTTGTTTTGCGACATGTGGGTGAAATCATGTTGCCATGATCCCTCTATGAAGGAATGCACAGGGATGTGAAGTGGGGGGGTAGCAAGACGTCTTGCATCATTAAAATCTTGTACACAGCGATTTACTGATATGACTGCTTCATTTAAGATTCCCTGTAGGTCAGGGGATGGTAGATCTCCCGTGGGGGGTACAGTTGAGGTTTTGGCACCCACTATGGGTACCCAAATGATCTTTCCGGGAGGTACCATCTCGTCTAGAATATTATCAAGGGAGTAGAGCTCTTGTGCGACCCAATCACACAAGGGGATGTGGTATGTGTGAGGGTGAATATTGAATGAGAGGGGGGAGGCGTCCCCTCCCTCATCAAAGGAGCAGATATCATAAAAGCCAGAGTGGATAAAAATCCAGTCGGCTCTTCCTTCATTGAAATGTTGAACTGCCTCGAGCGTAATCTGCCTTGTTGTTTTCCGTGGTCTGAATAAGACAGTGAAGATGACACTCGGGGCCTGGATTAACCCTAACGCTGGTTCCAGGAACTCTCCTCATCCGTCAGTGATAATTGTTATCTTTACAGGCCGGACTGTGTCTGGAGACCTGTTACTCTCTGCTTCAAGCCTTAAGCCTCCTTTGAGTAAAGATCCCATGATGGGCAGCTACCTATTTCTTTTCACCTTAGGCGTGTTGACAGATGTAAAATGTTGAACGTCTGGTGCGACCTCGTGGGGGGGCGATAAATGGGGGTGATTCTGCTGATTGTGCCGATTAGGTGACAAAACAATGCCAGAAGAAGGCGCTGGTCCATCAGCGTGATTGACCTACTTAGATAGCTTATGATTGGGTGAATGTAGATAGGGGCGCGGTGTATGGTCATTCAGCTATGTTGTCAAACTTGCAAGCACGTGTCAGTGTTTGCTCACTTTATTCGTTCAATGAGCAGTTGGGGCAGGTGACAGAGGAGGCTGCTCAGTACTAGACTCCTGCTGGTGCTGTGACTGCGGTGACATACCAGGTTCTAGAGACTGTGGTGACCTATTAGGGTCCCGTTGAAATTGCGATGTCACTAAGTTCGTGGGCAGTGTACTCCGTGAAGATGGGGTGCTCAGGGTGGTAGGGCCAGAGCCGACTTGGTGATTCTGTTGTGGCTGTGAAGAGAGGCTAGTTTGTGGTCTACTCTGCGGCTGTGGTGAAGCTGTGTTTGACTGTGGTGAGCTTGTTGGCTGTGTCTGGGGTGAAGCTGTATTTGGGCGCGGCCGGTTTACTGGGGAGGTAGGTGGGCTGGGAGGTGGGGGAGGGAAGATTCTATCTCTGACTTTCATGAGGATCTTGCCCATCTTGTTTTGCCCTTTCCAGGTGCCGTTATGTAGCTCACGAGAAAAAATAGTAGCCCCAGCTGCCATTATAGGGTCTCTCGTGGCTTCGATCAGGGTTTGTCCCTGGAATTGCTCTAGGAAATCTTGTGCTTCTTGTCTTTGTAAGAACTTTTGCATGTTTGCTTCCTCCAGGAGCTTATCTTGTTCCTTTATCCGCCATTCCTTGGAAGCTTTGAATGAATCACCGATAGACTTAATCTGCCTAGGATCCGTCTCATTCTTGATCAGAGTGGCCAACATGTCCTTCCCATGATATTTACATTTCTTGTACATGTATAGCTGCTCTACAGATGCCCATTCTACTTTCTCATAATGAAAAGAGGTTGGATGCCAATTAGACAAGGGGCTGTAGGCTGACATGTATGCAACTCCTGAGGGGGTCTGGAGTGTGAATGCCTGCTGTGGTGACAGATGCGGGGGGATCAGTTGAAAGTTTGATTTGTTATACCGCACCCCCTCTATGACTATTTCTTGCCCATAGACTGCACACTTCTGATTGTTCATAGTAGCCAATTGCTGGATGCCTTTGAGTGCAAGATTAAACTCCCGGTCCTCCGGGGTGTAGTCCGGATTAATCCAGATGGTTTTGTATTTATCCTTCTGACTATGTCTCAGACGTGCCCTGTTTGCGTAGACCTTATCTCTTAATAATTGATGTGCAAAGACACAGAGCACAGAGCGGGACCTGGGTCTGATTCTTGAGCTGGAAGGCGGTCCCAGGCGGGTGACTTGTTCTATATCTGAAATATCTATCACCAATCCAAGCTCATACAGAATATTAATGACCTCGGCTGACAGATTCTCATTATACCCTTCTTCCAGTTTATCAATGATAAGGCTGCGCCTTTTCACTTGTTTGTTTAGATGTTCCTCTACCCGCATCTCCACCTGTTCCGCCATGGACTGCCGCAGGTTGTCATTTTCATGACGCAGCCTTTCTAAAGCGTTCCATAACTCAGTTATCTCATCCTCATTGTCAGCAATACGGCGATCGTGATTGGCATTCTTACCTTTCAGCATATCAATATCTTTTCCAGAAAAGTTAGCCGAGGCTTCCAAATCCTTGACAGTAATTTGGGTCTGAGATAGGCTGTTTTCAGTGAGCCGCACACGTTCTTGGAGTAACATTCCCTCATCTTCAGCTGTCTTTAGCCGGGGCACTAGATTGTTCCAAACTCCTGCTGACTCTTTTAAGTCTTTTATATCCTTCAAACCTGTTGCTAGCTCTTCTCTCATTTCATTGATGGTGTCCCTTAGAAGGACTAGGACGTCCTTAGGCGGCCCTTTTCCATCTTTTTGTACCACTTTTTCTTCTGTTTTTGACCGCGTCACAACCCCTTCTTGTTCAATGCCCCCATTATCGCTCAGTGTTACCGAGGCCATTACGCTCCAATTACCACAGCCAAAATAAACATAAAATCTGCAGTGAGGAGAAAAAATCACTTGTCCTACTTGATCTATGTTCTTTTTTGTATATTTGTTACGATTTGTAGTCAAGTAACGTTGCGGATGGTTTAGATATTGCCGATCCCCCTCCTTCAACGCAGGGCTTACTCCTCGTTCATGGCCGCTGCAGAGCTATCGCAATATTATTGGTAGACAAATTGGGTCCCCGAGTCCTGGTTGTAAATCTACCTGGGAACTTATGACTACCATGATTAGGGATTGGTCATTATTTATCAACAGGGGGGGTGGTGGGTTTGAGGGGGGGGCGTAAAATTTTCAGACCCCTCCCGAGGGGGGGGGCTTAAAAAAATGTTGCCCCCTCTTGAGGGGGGGCTAAAAAAATTCACCCTCTTTTTAGCAAAAAAGCCCACGTGCTACTATAGATCAAAGAGGGGCGCGAAAACTCTCCACCCCTGCGGCGCAGGGGGGGGCGCGAAAAATTTTGACTGCTGTCAAGGGGGGGCGTAAAAAATTTTCGCGCATCCGCGCGAAAACCCAACACCCCCCCTTGTTGATAAATAATGACCACTCCCTTACTTTGTCTTATGTCAGTCATGTCTATACATTCCTAAAGCTTTGGAAGATGATAAGGGTACCGGGTTACGGGTCAACGTGGATTCTCATTGCAAGATTTTCATATATTATCGCTCAGCTTGCAGACATCCTAGGCCGTTAACTACTTGTTATGTCACAAACAAGTCATTTTCTACCTATCCCACTATCTGTGTTTTGTTTCCTGTACTAATATGTGATTATGTAACCCATACTCTAGTTTAATCAAGAATACTTACTGTCTCTCCGTGAGCGCATACTGCCCATTCCATCGGCCATATCGGGATGTCTGCTTCAATCTCAGCACTTCCGGCGCCGTGCTACCTGTCTTCCCCACTAGGGGGCGCGTCAAGCTATCTCGCTGATTTTCCCGCGCCTACTTCAAGTTCCGTACAATACAAACCCCCAGGTTCATATACCAGCTAGGCACCCTTCTTTTCTTTCTTTTTTAATCTGACACCAAAGTCCAGGCTTAGCTTATGAATGGTTGGCTTTCAGCTTCATGCAAAGTTTTATGGTAGCTATATTCTTTCCACTTTATCAAATTAACTACGGAGGAAAATAATTCAACGGAATAGCAAATTGTCTTTATATGCGTTTATTTTCATTTTACACAATTGCAAAAGATGACTAGGATAAATATTATCACAGACTTAGGTCCATTTACACTAATTTACAATCTATTTACATAAAACATATTTACATTTGTCAACTGATAATGATATTGTTTCAAACGGCATCCATTTCATGGGAAAGCAATATATCAAGAATAGAAGCAAATCAATTCATTTGAAGAAACCATTTCAAACTCTAAAAATAAATAAATAAAATAAACAAATAAATTTGCTCAATTTTATCTGTTTGCTTTGCATGTATTATTTATAGGGCCCTGGTGTTATAATAATATTGTGTAAATTAATCTAAGGATAAATGTTGGATACTCTGTCCAGTGCATTCGCCAATACAACCATTGAGAGCTTCCTGGCAAGGTATTAAGAAAATCATTGGCCAGTTACTCGGATATCTCACGTTTTGAATGCATACGTTCAAAAACGAATGAACTCGTTACCAGCGAAAAACCTATACAATTCAACACCTATCTCAATAATATCAATTACCTAACTCAGGACAAACCTCAAATATACATACATGTAGTTATCAAATGAACTTGCACTTGCATTGTCTGCAACTTCTATTGTGCCTTAAACCCTCCCTCCCCATCCCACAAAATTATAAATCCCATTCATCATTTCTATGTGGCTAGTGGTTCCAGCTGTACCATGTTGACTGGGAGCTGGGGCAGGTTATGTAGGCGTGCCTCCAACTCCAGGGCCTGTTGTTTCCGCTCCTCCTGCAGCCAATACAGCATCTCTGTCCTATCCCACTTCATCTTCTCCAGGTAGGGCCGACCCTAGAGTGCAAACAACCATCTTAGGTATTGGTAAAAAGGTCTTGATTGGACTGCTATAAAGCTGTATAACATTTAATGGGCGAAGACTTGGAGGTCTAAGTATAATCGATGTCTGCATTGATTGTCTGCTTTTTCGGTCTCTTCATTTTGATTACCGGTATATCGTTTTGATCGGCAAATGAAAAGTTTGATTTATTTGCTTTTCATTATAAGTCTGCTATCACAAATCATACAGGACACTTTTGATAGTTTTTATTTTAGCAGACAACTTTCCCTTAACATATTGCTTCGCTATTTTTTGATTACTGGTACTTAAGTTTCTAGGATATTCAAACTCATCACTTAAGTCCACACAAACCTGGAATGTTATTTCATCGTCGTACTCTTCTTGGATATTTTCCAACAGTTTCTTCAGCTCTTCATCAATAGCCTCAATTTTCTGGAATGAAAACATTTCACTGTAAAATTGGTGCAAGGCAAGACCTAATCACTACACCTGATTACGCTACATTCGTTACCGCTCAACCTGTCTGTACGATGGACCCGCTATGAGCTGTGTGGCCTACACACAGGGTTCTATGGCAATACAAGTGTATTGGAGACAGAGACATTTAAAAGGTACTTACCTTGTAAATTCCATTTCTAATTTTAGCTTCTTCTAGTCGCGCAACTGAGGAGCCTCGATGTCCTATGAATACAGAACGTGCAACACGTTTTAAACAAGTAGATGGTCATATCTTTTGCATTCTATTACTTCACTAATAGCACTGCATGTCAAGCTTTTGCTTTTCAATTCTGTTGTTTGCTACTTTCATTGCCATAACAATTTTATTTTCATTTGGAATTGAGGGTGGAATGGATTATGGTAATATCATAAGTGCAGTTCTTGAATTGCTACCTACCTTTTTCAAAGAACCTGTTAGGGTCAGATGCAAGCCTTTCAAAATTCTCCAATTTTCCAATAACATCTTCCCGTTTAATGATCAGGTCTGTGGCAGTTTCCCATAATTCAATGACCTATTTGAGAGGGAAAGAAAACATCTTTATACAGACATAATATTTTTTGAATACCATTAACCAACAGATATTTGCTGATTGTGTTAAGATAGTGCTACCCCCCTAGTGGGTAAAGCCAGAAATGTATGAGTAATTCTGCTAATGCTCACTAGATGTCAGGTACCGCATGCAATCGTTGGAAATGTCAAAGCTTAAGTATATCCCTCAACATATCAGCTATAGAGACTGGATGCTTCAAAATATATTTGATGGAGCTGGTGACATTCCCTATGGATTTTTCTTTTAGAATGCAGCCACTTCCTGTTGTTAATCTTATTACCATAATCTGACAGTCTCTGTCAATCCATAGTATCTCTGCAGCACATGAAGCCAGTTTAAGCTATCCATTACAACCAACATCAACTTTTGCTATTAAAGGGAATTAAGATTAAAAGAAAGGTGGCTCACCGTTGTCATGTGCGTATGGTAGTCATCTGAACTGTACTTGATGGCCATGTCCAGCCGCAGGTTATCCGGCATGTGGAGTCTGCTCCATACCTTCTCCAAGCGGTCCTGGGGCTTGGGGCCGGACTGCTTCTCTGTACTTGGTGGTTTCTTCTGTTCAAAAAAGAAAATGGCATGGTATACTACATGATATGTCATTTTTACAGTATGATTATCTAACTTAAACTGCCACTTGTCATGGCATGAGTTATTTTTCCTCACATTTAGCAGGTAAAAGTAAATGTTGAAATTCTAAACCATATACTCACATCTTTAGACATGGACATGTCTGAAACAGACTCAAGTTCCAACTTCATAACTTAATGGCATGACATGGTAGGACAAACGTGAGGTTGAAAACTGGTTGTAAAAAAAAAAAACAAGGAAAAAAAATGGTTTTTAAAACATGGGTCTTACCTTCTGGCTGTTTTCAGTCTGAGTTAAGGATAATCCTGTCCGGAAAGATGTTCTTGTGCGAGCACTCTCCCTAGTAAACACAAAGGTTTTTTAATGAAAGACACCATCACACTGGGGAGATAATGATATAAGGTCACATTTGACTGTGATTTACAGTATTGTAGCAAATTATGATTATTTGACACATAGAGTGAGTAGGCTCCTTCATTTTTATATCATCAAGGGGAGAATAAGTGAGCGAGTAATGCATATTTTAATTTAACAACATCTGAAGTCATGCTCACAGTAAGAAAAGTGAAAAAATTCATAACCTTTTGTTCTAATATATTTTCAAAATTCAAACATATATGTAGCTAACCCCCCCCCCCCACCCCCACCCAGGACGACCCTACAATAGGTGCTCCTATAAATCAAGGGTAGAGCACGTGCCCCCCCCCCCTCCCATAAAGTTGAAAGCTAAAATCATGACAGTACAGGATGTAAAGAAAAACTATTGCAATATAAAAGTACAGGCTCCTCTCCTATCAGGATAAACACAAAGGAGAACAGGATGTGCAATGGAAACCAGGACAACTGCTCATTAGTTCATTGAATGAACTGCTCTTTTCCAAGGAGTAACTCACCTGACCCGCTCATCATTGAGTGCTAGATTAGCCATCTGCTGCAGTTGTTGCTCACGGATCTCGCGTCGTGATACCACTTTTGTTTTGGTATTGATGGCTTTTGTTGAAGCAGCTTGGTCAGATTCAGGACTCTTTGTACGTGACTTCAAATCATCATCTGTGGTGAGATGTAGAGATATTATTACAGTTGAATCAAGAGTATGAAGACATGCGACCCTCCATCTCCTAGTGAGGCGGCTTATATGAGGGTGTGGTTTATACGAGGAAATTTACGGTAAAGCATGAGAACGACCTTCCCAAATCCAAAGATCAAATATGGCCACTCTAATGCAACCTCCACTCTATTCTGATCACATTAAAAGAGTACTGTTCTTGTAGACTTTGCTAGGTTGGGGAGGAATAGGTTTTGGCAACAACAGAAACAATAGAGAAATGATCTAACCATCAATTAGAGGATCCCTGCCAAGGCCACCCAACATGACAGCATTAACATTCCACATTCCTTCTGTAAATTCTGTCTTCTGAGCTCGCAGCTCATCTTCCCTACGGGTTCGTTCTCTGTAAATATATAAAGAGGTGAGACCATATCCATACTAACACTACTTTTATAGTGTAAGCGTACATACCAGTATATCAATTCCAAGGTTAAAAATTAATGTATGTTTGTTATCCAGGTTTTTCAACAAATATTTCAAACACATGTTTATTTCGTGGTGTTTTATTTAGAAACATCTACATCATAAATTTGGATAATACTGTAAACAAGTTAGAGGATGTATAATGCGTAAAACTTACTCTACTTGTTTCAAGCTGGCTTTAGAAGCTCCAACTTGTGCTGTGTCATCTTCCTCATCTTCATCGTCCGAGTTGTAAAAGTGGAATACCACTCCCATGTAGTCAGTTTCCTGATTGAGGTTCAAGATTTATGCTAATTAAACGAGTTGGTCTTTGGACATCACAATGAAAAACATTAAACATCCAAAAATCACAATAAAACAAAACAGAATATAAGACACATTAGAAGAACAAACAGCTGTAAAGGATTTCACATCAAATACAACCTTGTCATTGCTCACCTGTGTGGATAGATATTTCATGTAGTCATCACTGTTGATGGTGTTCTTCCACCACACTAACCATGAAGCATATGATCGGGCCATAAAGTCTCCCATACCAGTATCCTCAGCACTTCCACCACCTGTTGCTCCACCCACATTTGTGCTCTTCTTCTTGGGACCCCCTTCCTCTAGGTCATCAAGGGCAGTTGTTGTCTATGGATGAAAGGGGAGTGCAATATGAGGGTACATATTGTATCCAACAGTAGAACATGTTGTCTATTTGGAAATCATGGTTTTGGTTGTTCTATTGATCTTTACTCTCAAAAGAGAATATCAGTCCTTATACTTGGTGTACAGTTTGATGTAAAACAATGACACTGCAACTGAGCATTCAGAAAATATTTACCACATTGCTCATCCCCTTTGGTGGACTCCCACCCTTGGCCCATTCAGCCACATCAATCTCACCCCATGGTGGTTCATTGCTGTGGTGAAGGTTTGGGTTGATGATACGCTCATCCTGCTTACGGTTTAGTGTTGAAGAAGCAAGCGCTGCCATAATATTCACTCCCTCTGCTGAAGGTTCTACGAGTGGGTCCTAGAATGTTGAAAACATGTGTTGGAATATTGTGTTTCAGTACATTTTCAATGTTCCACAAAAATGAATCGAAACAGTATGTTGATTTAATCAATGCCTGAGGATTAGAACATGATGCATGCATATGTTTCATTCTAAACCGTATCCCCCAGCTATCGGTCAAACATGTCAGAGGAGTTCCGAACTTCATTACATATGTCTCATGTACACTGACTAGAAGGAGCAAATAACTACTGACCATTTTCAAGAAAGAGGTACAGTTATTCTGAAGTAAATATAGTAACACTTTACATACATTTTCTAGAAGCAAATGGTCTGTGGGAACCGTCTTCATGATCTCATGGTAGACTTCTGTAATTTCATCTCCAAGGAAGAGGTTACTGTCGAGCCGTTTCACTGTCAATGGGTCAATCTGAAGTATGAATAGGCCATACATACAATACTTAAGTTTAAGATGTTATCTGCCATGATGAATGAGGACACTTCCACTCATTGCGACAAAGTTTCAAGTCTACCAGTTCCTCCACCACCTGGTTCATGTTACCCGGTCAGTGTGGGGGTGGGAGGTGCCCTCCTTACTGACCCCAGGAGCAGCCTCCTTCTCACTCGCAGTTACACACAGAGACAGGGGCCGCCAGGGCGGACTCATTTTTATTTATTTATTTATTTTTTGGTTTTGTTCTTTTATAAGGTAGAATAATATATGTACCGTAAACTCCCGCGTATAAGGTGCAGCTTGCGTATAAGGCACATCCCTAACTCAGTGAGGTCTGGTTCGCATATAAGACGTCCCTATTGCCCCTGAATTGATATTTTTAAAACCCCTCGTACAAGGCGCACCCCAAACTTTGGACATGCTTGAAGACCTACCCCCTCCGATTTCAGCAAAAGCCAACCTGCATGTATACTCTATAGGCCTCAGGTATGGGGATCCTATGTGGCGCATCTAGCATCTGATTCATGTAAAAGACGCCCCTTATAGGCGGGAGATTACGGTATGTTTTACATGACTGTATCAAATCTGCATTCAGCAAAAACACTCTTACTTGCAAAATGATGACATATATACATGTACTTCTTTAGAAGATGAAATTAGATTTTTTTTTATGTCAGGACTCAATGATAAGTTCAAAATAAAGTGTATCTGGGTGATCTTTCATTGGACAGCAGCTGTATAACTGTATTTTGGAATCGACCTAGGATTATATGAACATGAAGGTCTTCAGCATCACAGTTGTATGCTTCCTTAGATTTTCCTAATGTTCAGTGTGTACCAGAGCTATGTTTTTAAGTGCTTAAGAAGTGATGTTACAAAAATAAATGAGTTCATTGATGCTTTTTAACCATAAGAAATAAATATAATGAACAATTACTGTGAGATCAACAACATTAATGCATAGAATCACATAACATAATGTAAAGGTGACTGACAAGTGATACCATGCATTTTGCATAAAACATTGATCATGCACATTTCCAGGCATTCAAAACATGAGTAAAAATATGTCTTTTAGTTACTGAAATATAGAGGATTACTGAAATATAGACAATGTTTAGAATATTTATGACTTAGGAACCACACACTTACCTCTACATCATAGTATTTGTATGACAACATTGTATAGGTTAGATTCAGATGGTGTCATTAAAGTCTGGATACAACGTGGTTGTTTAAAAGTATGGGTGAAGCAAAATATCAGGGCAGTTTTTAACCTCTATAGGCACCAGGTAGATTTGTCTAACCCCAAAACAGTTCTATATCTTTATCAAAATCATTTAGTCAATTACTCCCAAACTTTGCTTAATAGGTCTTCTGACAAAACACATTTGCAAGTTTAGAATACCTAATTTATTTTCCTGAATGTTTCATCTATTTCTCATCAAGAATAAGTGGGTAGTTGGATTTTTTAGCATGGCTAGGAGAGGGGGGGGGCAAACTTACCTCATCAATGAGGTCATTGTATACAGTAGCATTCTTTTCCAGCGTGATTGAAGAAAGGCACACCCGCTCCGACACTCGGATATCAGAGGCCCGCACAACCATGTTGTTGGCCATCTTGGCAGGCACAGTTGCTGGCTGTGGATGGCTAGGGCCTTCAATAGTTATACTGCAGAGGAAATAAGAAGTCATAACATTTAAGTCAACATGAAATCAGGGTGCAGCTTATATGCAGGGTTTTAGTTATATAGACTACAGTAAGGAATGGCAACTATTTAAGGCATACGGTGCAGCGTGTAGCATTTTCCCAGTCAGGGAGAGGATTATACATTGATGCAGCTTATATGTGTGGTTTTACAGTAAATAACATACATGTGTATCAATCATTATCATTTTTCAACACGAGCTGGGATGAGTTGATTTCTATCTCTATCAACATCAAGTGGACCATAATATGTTTCGAATTGATAACATTTTCTAAAATCTCAATTTAGTCAAACATAAAAGATATGTCCTACCACTGGCTTCAGAAAATATAGCTTGTTGATGGTACTGGTGTTATTTATACCATGACACCGTCCATCGATTATTTTTGATAACTATTAAGATGCTTACATTTCTGCTTGGCGTCTTTGTCTCTCGCGCTCTTCAAGCTCGAGCAGCTGCTGCTTAAGAACCTCAGCCTTTCCATCATGTTTAGCATTGCGGGTTAGGGCTTGGATGAGTGGTGGTAAGTCTTCATCATCAGCAATATCATCATCATCCCTTGCACGGGCAACCAGGTGCTGTAAATCCTGTTCTGCATACTCACGCGTACCTATTTTTGGAGGTTCGGGCTTTTCGTCATCCTTTTCCTGATAAATATGTAAAGATGATACAGATATATTTGATAGGATAGACATGAATTAGATAATGTGAACAAAACAGAATCTTTTTAATCTTTATTTTAATCATTTGTAACCAAGCAGAAAGAAAAATGTTGGAGCTAAATTTGATACATACACTGTGGAGGGACCGCTGAGTTACAGGCTTTCCCTCAGGAGCGTCTTTTCGCAGTGTGGTAAGGGAGCGTGTTGAGGCAGGTGGTAGTTCTTCCACCCCAAGTTCTTCTAGTAAGTTCTCTAGATCAATCTGAGGGACTGAACTAGACCTCTGTTTGATATCAAGAATAGTGACATGCAACTTAGAAATCTTGCATATGAGCAGCAGCTTATAGAATATTTGCAAGACCCACTGTAGCTTTTAGGGCCCAGGGAACTCAGGGGGCAGGATTTTACATATATAGACTATAATAAGGAATGGCTACCTTTTCAAACCCAAAGTGCAGCATATAGCTTTTCTGAAATTTGGGGGTGCAGGTTATACATGGGTACAGCTTATCTACTGGGTTTTATGGTATTGTTTTATTCTGGGGAAAGGTTTTCAAGAAAAAATGTGGCAAAAGCAACAGACTTAGAAGGAACCTACCTTAAGTATAACCTTTTCCTTTGTCACATCTGCTGATGTCCTTCTTATTGAAGCAAATCATAGACACATAAAAAAAGAATATTACATCAGAAAGCACATATAGGTATGTTCTTGAATTTTACAATATACATCCATATATGATATTATAAACAGAATGTATATATAAGAAAAAAACACTCTGTCATATTTCACTACCATGATTTTATGAATTAATCTTTATCCTTTGATGGCTCTTGTTACTGGTACATAAAATGTAAAGACTGTACCTCCTATACCTGTTGTATGTACTTGTTTTAGTAAAGAGACAAAAATTAAAGCAGAAAATCATGAGCGACTCAAAGTTCAATAAAAAAAAAAAAGATAGTTTTACTACAAAACTTAACATATCTGTACCTTTGGAATGCCAGCCTTGCAGTATCTTCTTTTGAAGGATGGAGATCACTTGCTGAAGGAAAAAGGAACAGCAATGGAAATATAAACAATTCTTTATTAAAATTCTGTTAAAATGTAAAAATTGTAATATGCTTATTCAGAGCCCAGCAAGTGGAGGGAAGTAGGGGTGAAGGGGGATCATTCCAAAACCTACCAAAGGCTTCCCCAAATAACATGATGATGGAAGTGGTCTGTGTAAACACTGTCCAGTAATTCAGGATGTAGGACATGTATTATATTGTACCCTTCCAGAATGGCAAGCTGTCCATGAAAATTTTGAAAAGAAATATGTCAATTTGTCAACTACTACAAGAAACACAGTGAGAGTAAAAAACTAGCCCAAAGAGTAGCTGTAGCTCCTTATTGTAAAAAATCAAGTAGGCCCGCAGCCATAGATTGTATTTTGTCTTATATCAAAGCTGTTTACATTGCCATTAATTGTTAATCTGGTGCTGACATAAGTGTATCCATACATTAGTCAATAAAGCCTTCTTGAATCTTGAATCTTAGCTACAAATAGCATTTTGAATTTATGTTATATTTTCTTTAAAAATACACAAGCACGAGGTGCATCTCACATTTGGGGCAAGTCTTATATGCCACATAAAAACCTTAAAAATATAGGTGTCAATTGTCATTATCAAACCATACCATAAGAATACCCTTTAGATACAACATAAGTGTACAAGTACTACCTTTATATATTAGTGACACATTGGCTGTTATGATAATTTGATCAAGCAGTATTATTGAAATTCAGGAAAGCTGTTTAGTAAGTTAACATAGTCCTCAATTAGTGCTAACAATAATGCCATCTTCTAAGAAAGACTGGGGACTAAAAAATGATTTCTATAACCCAGAGATGCCACTCACTGGCCGACAAAAACCAGGAAAACTGGACTTTTGACACATTTTCCCAGGAATTTAACATAATTAAATACAGAAATCTTGGGATCAAAACCAGGAATTCCTGGTAAACCAGGAAAAGTGGCATCTCTAAATTAACCTCTATTCACAGTGTTATTTGAAGTAATAGAGGTATATACATGCATTGATCAGGGGCTGCCCCAATCCTCAAAGTGACCAAAATAAAAATAGCTAAATGATATCTAGTTACATGTACCATGACGGTGTATAAATTAGAGTGATATTTATGTAATTGAGCTATATATATTATGATTTTAGTATTTCATCATATATTTTATCTTAATGTTTAAGACTGCACTATTAAATCAGTGTGTATTTGTTAGATGAGAGCAAGGGCAAGGTACAAATAGGACCTTGGTTAGTTGAATAGTATTTTGATATATCAAAGGCAAAGTTAAACTTAGATCAGTTTGCATGATATACATCATCATTAAATCATGCAAACTGATCTGTCATAGTGAACTCTTGATACTGACTCAAAATAACACAGAACTATAATTTCACAATAGCACATTTTGATAGCCTTTGTCTCAAATAAAAAAGATTCCGACATAGTTAAACATGTATAATTATAAGTCAGAGCAGCAAGATGAGCTGATGTATTCATTGATGCCCCAATTGGAACAAATACATAACACAGTCAGTGGTCAGTCAAGAGTAGTTTTGAGAAGATCGCAGATAAGAGATAAGATAAGGGTCCAATTGAGGCCACCTACCTCTGACCCCTGGGTTACAAATCTCTCTATTTTTCTTAGAGGAGTTATTTCTTTTACTAAATTGGTTGTATTTTTCTACTTATCCTCAGGTTTAAAATTTCCTGATTTATTTTCGATTTCTGTGTTCATTTTTCTTCTATCCTTTCAATGATTTTGTGATTTTGCGAATTTTCTCTCTTATTTTCTATGGCTCAGATGTCTAGAGCCCCACTGTCCCTGCCCACATCACCCTCCCGGCTGGGGAGGTTTCAGAAACGACTGACGACTGACTGAACAGTAGTGCTTGCAAAAGCACTGTTATTGGACAATCAGATCATACTACTTTTAGTTTCCTCTTGAGTTTCTGTCATGATTTGGTTATTTCCTTTGACAATTACTACTAAATACCCCCACAGAAGGTTCTTATAAGCACACTGCTATAAGATATAAAATTGGTGCAAGCTTCACTCTTCTTATCAAGGGTACATTTTGTAACACCCTCCATGGATAACAATGGAGGACCTGATGCATTTGGACAAATTATGATCTCATACAATGCATCAGATAAGCGTTCATCATGATGCTTCATGTTTTGATTACTACCAGTGTCAGAACTTCTTTTTTTATTTGATACTGTTGTTATCATTAAGACTGAGCTGCAGTATGGTTAGTGGGTAAACCAAGCATTACTTGTACATACCAGGCTCATTTTCCCCGCCAACTAGATTGTGCTCTGTATACCCAAGTAGTCAAGAACAGAGCACACTTCAGAACAAATATTCACAAAACCCCATACAGTAGACAAATGTAGCATGGGGAGCACTGATTTCCATTATGGCCATGCAAGAAAAAGAAATCCCCATGCACAGAGCAAAATCTGTTTAGAGAAGCCATCACCACACTTTCAAACAGAAAGCATTCCTATAGTAACCCAGTATGAAATACCAATGGCTAGCTTCATGCAAAAATACTTAGATCAATAGACTCTAATTTCAGTATCAGATGAAAGCAAAAGGCAGTTACCATTTCTACAAAGTTAAAACCACTCCATTTATGAGATATAGGTGACAAGCACAATTTAGGCCAATTATTGCATGCAACAAGAAATGGACATGCTGCTGTAGCAGACATAAAGTAGGATAACGTGTAGTTGGATAGTTACCTGATGCTAGACTTTGGGGCTGTCTCTCTGGTAGGTCTGCAATTACTTCCAAAAGCTTACTTGTGTCTAGCTTTGGCATCCTTGCCTGCATCTGGAGTTGATATAATTTAATAATGGAGGAAAACCACATGATTACTTCTTTGCAGTTGCTCAATACTAATAAATTCTCACAGCAGATCATAATTATAATGTTGTTTATTTTTAGGGGGTGCATCGTTTTCAATCACAATTATAATGTTTAAAGTGTCTAGTTAGGCTGGTTTCTTTATTAATAACCAGACTCTACCTCTCTAAGGACTTGTCTTTTTCATAGGTCTACCTAACACGATTGATCTGATAAGTTTTCTCTTTTCATATTACTTACATCTCTAACGTCTCCGCCACGCACTGCTCTTCTGTGTTTCTTTTGTTGTGACTTTGGGCGACTTGCATTTATCTGAAGTCATAATTAGAGGAACATAAAAGTCCAAGCAAATTATTATTGTTGACAACTGTAGCATCTAGCCAATTTTTTTGTCTTTTTGTCACCCTGTATAAAATTCTTACCAGATTACGGTGTGTCATTACTGCAGCACCCTTTGAGGGACTTCGCTGCCCAGGGAGCGGGGGGCCAGCAGGGCCAGCTCCTGTTGGAGATTCCAATTCACGGTCTGCTTTACGTAGGTCTTCGGCAATATAACGGCGCACAGTGAGTACGTTGAGGCTGTTTAAAAAAAGTACAAAAACATAGCAATGAGCTGATGATATCCTAGTTTGTCAAAGAAACAATTTTAATGGTGTAAACAGAGATATGAGATGTTTTTAAATGCCTTCTATGATTGACAGTACACTTACAATTTGTTGGCATCTAAAGCTAACTGTGCTTTCAGACGGCTCATGTTAGCTGGACCACTAAACACTCCTCGCTTGTTTAAAACTGAAAAAAAAAAAGATGCACACAAAATTCATGTACAAGATAACAGTTTAAATACAATGACTGAACTTCCATAATACCCCATGTAAACGGCCTATACTGGAACATGCCTTATAGCATCTGCAAAGATTGGGAGGTGTGCATTAAAGGTGAGGATATCCTTCTGTAAATCAGTAGTATACTGCCTACTCTCGAGTTGGGGGTGCATCTTGTGTGAGGGGATGTGTCCTATAGCCAAGGTGTTACAGTATCATTCAAAATCAGCAGATATTGCACAGGGTGGAAGTTGCATGGATATTAGATGAAACTGAATGTCCAAAGTTGTGCCTTACCTTGTGCTTTCTGGATATAGTGGTTAAAGAGTTGCTCACAAGCTGTAACGAGATGAACTGTGATACGACGCTGCAACTCTTTGTTTTCCACTGGGGTCTATTCAAGCAAACATATTGTATAAATTTTCTAAACAATTCAGTCCTCCATGAAAAATGAATACATGATGTGAAAATCATACAAGAATATTCATAGAAAATTATCAATAGAACTCTACAGGTTTTACTACCGTAATCTCCCGCGTATAAGGCGCACCTCGCGTATAAGGCACACCTAGAGTTCAAGAATAATGTCAAAAACATAAAAAATTCATAATTTTGGTTCTACTGAATGTATTTTCAAAATTTAAAAAGCTATGTGTAGCTAGGGCACCCCACATCCCCTTTGACCCCCCTATGTCAGATTTTGAGTTAGGGGGAGTGTAAGATATCAAAAGAAAGCTCTTGGTGTCCCCCTTGTGGATCCAAGAAGTACTAAAACCCCTCGTATAAGACGCGCCTTATACGCGGGAGATTACGGTAATCAATTTTCTTACTTTCAGATGACCCTTTGTAAATTCCTCAGGCCTCTACTCACCATAAAGGGATCAGCCACTTGAAGTCTAAAGTTGGACCAGATACCATTCAGTTCTCCTATGATGATGGCAGCCTATTGAAGAAAAATACAAAAATAACATAGGTGTTAAATTCTCTCGATAACCTGTAAGGTAATTGACATGTTGTAATAACACAATTACTATAAGGCCACACCAAAAAAAAAGTTGGGTCTATGGATTTTGGTTTGAAAAAAAGGTGCGAGCGAGCGATTTTTTTTTTTTTTTTTTAAGAATTTTTGGCGTCCAATGGATTCCTTGCTGGAAAAATGAGGTGAGCGAACAATTCTTATTTTTAAAAAAAAATTGCCAAACATTGCAAAGAGAAAACTCCATAGACAAGATTTTTTTCAAAGAAAAAAAAAATTGCATTCCCGAAAATATGGAGAGGGGGATCCGTAGACCAACTTATTTTTTTTTGTGTGGCCTTAAGATACTAATTAATCAATACTAACCAGACCTTGTTGGTCCTCCACACCCATGTGCTCCACCTCTGGTTTGGCAGAGATACGGCGCCGCACAAGCTTGGCCAACTTGCTGAAAGTATTCGGAGGCTTTTTGATCTCTTCCTGTAAGATAAATAAGTTAATTCCATGTTTACAAATGATATGGGAAAAACTGATATCATGAGCTCCAAAGGGATTTTTAAAAATGCGGTAGGAGCTATTCCGAGGAAATTTTCTATTTTCTACTGATCTAAATGTGCTAAATGCACTGTTGAAAATATTCTTTGCGCAATATCAAGTGGAATGGGGTCGAAACTTGGGGTACAGAAGTACTGATACAGAAGTTCTGATAATACCCTTTAAATAATCATTACTTACATTAATTGGGGTGACAGGGCGGTCCAGTTCCAAGGCCTCTTGTCTTGGGTCTGTAAAATCCATAAAACAGAAATATGAACCCTGATCTAACTTAATGAGCTCGAACAAACATATATATAAATTGAACATCATATGAAATTGTAATAGATGGTTCTTTATCCTTCCCACTTTACAGCCAAACATTATTCTACGAAATAAGTGCTTAAGTTGATATTTATATCATATGTCAATTGCCATAGCCCGATGGGTTCTTTCCAGTTGCAATTCATTTCTTTTCCTAGAATTTTATAAACAAACACAAGCATTTATGTTACAGGACTATCTACAGATACAACAAACCTTAATTACTCATTCTCTTAAGAACTTAAATGAATTCTCAGCATAAATAAGTGCACTGCACATATGATACATTCTCCTAACAGTATTTTACATGGAACACTTGATATAAGTAGCGTGGATGATTTAGCCCTAAACTCTTTAGCTGCAGTATAACCTGATTATGATTAAGGTAAATCTATCAAGTAACTGGTGTCTCTAAGTTATTGCTGTTCTCGTTTTAGCTGAAATTTCAACATATATACCATTAACCCATACCGAACAAATCTTAAGATATGTTTGGAAGACCTTACACCAAAGAAATGTAAAAAAGGAATTCTTGTCAATGACCCTCTAGCAGTTTGAAGCCACACCTAGGCGCTTATTACTTTGATGACTTACCACGGTAAAGAAGTGTACTCTCTGTAACATTTATATCAACAAAGCTCACTACATGTTTTGAGAGCATTTCTTGTACATGTTCATAAATGAATCACAAACTCTCATTAACAACAAGCCTAATTAGTTTACAAAAAATACAAAGAAGCTAATTTAGAAATGTCTCTATGTTATATTGTATATCAGGTGGTAGGTTAAGGAAAATATATTTACAGAAGAATATTTTTCATACAACACATAAGTGATTTAATACCAGGGTATATAACATGAAAGTTAATATCATTTAAGAACTTCATAACAGTTACACTTAGTGGCCATAGTATGCAGAACATCACATTGTAACTGCATGTGGTATATGCTGAGTCTGTTCTTTTGCTTACATATTTTAGCTGAGAATCAAGTAGAGAATTCCTCTCTTAAATATTCATATCAATACTCTTATGGGCTAACAGCCTTATTAGAAAAAATATGTATAAATATAATCTACAACATCTATTTTATACATTTTCCAATGAGATATATGCCATGATAGTCTAAAATGACAAGGAAAGTGTCATGTTAAAACGACAGTTTTTTTCTTCAATATATTTGACATATATCAATATACAGCAGTATATCGCGTACAAGGCTTATCCTGTGCCTAAGACGTACCCTGAGTTGGAAGAAATGATACGAGGTGCGGTTGATTTCTTTTTACTGGTTTAATAATGATCTATATTGAAAGTACACCCTGACTTTGGGCTGCTTCTATAAGGTGCAGAGGCCTCAGATTACTATGGTACTGTAGTCCAAAGAATTCAGCACCATACCATTGCTGTTTTTTTTTTTTTTTTTACAAGAGGACCAAATAAAGAGTGTAAGATATCTCTGTTCCTTCCACTATTGGGATGTAAACTAACTTCAACTCAGTAGTCAGGGCATTTTTTAAGAAGACACATTGTCACTTTGGCTACTGGCATATTTCTCTTGATTAGACAGGATAGCAGCGAGCAGGTTGTAGAAGCTTGGTTACAGAGATCACACATTACCTGCATCTTCATGCACCTCTCTGTCGTCCTTGTCTGTCATAACCAATACAAACCAACATCATTTTTGTATATCTATTATAAATGTTGGTATAAACCCAGGTATATACCAATAATCAGATTTCTGGTACATGTCAATCATCAGATTTTTTTTTGATAATTGTCAATCGTTTTGATGATCACCCTTGAAAAATTTCTATCAGTTATTTGATTCCTATATGACTTATCTGACTGGTTTTCTCTGTAATGATTCACAACTCAACGTTTCATCATGCAATTGATTTGAAATAGTCATCATGTTTATGTGAGTCAGTTAATGGATTTACTATAGGTTAAGGAAGTCTCTCTGGTTACCACTAATATTAGATGTCTTGGGGATATAAATGACACTTGGGTGGGTGATCACATGCAGGTCATTATTGAATAGTTCTATTCACCAAGACAAATAAATTAAGTTCTTATTCGTGATACAGTTTTGGATTATCTGTTGGTGGAACCTACATCATAGATGTGGGGTGGGGGAGGGGTTGATGCACTCATGTTTATATTGGAATCGATTATAAGATTTATTTCACAGCCTATTTTTTTTTTTTTTATAAATATTCCTGAAGGGTATGTTTGAATTTTATCATACCACTTTATTTTAGGGTGAATTCTGAAGTGAAATATTACCTCATTGAATATTTTTGCTATAATAGGTATTGCATTTTATACTTCTCAAATCAAAAGAAAACCATTCAAATCAACAATACCTTAATGGAAATTAAGAATACCACATTATAACCTAACATATGTACATCATTAGAGGTATTATAGAAATACAAAATGTGCACATGCAATTATGATAAAACTGCATGGAGTAGAAGAGCCCGTTTTGAGCACCATCAAATTTCAAAACCAAAACTTTGAATGATATACATTGTACAAAGTATGGCAAGAGTTCACTCCTGTGCAAATGTGCACAGTATGAATACAAAGTGTTACCTATTTGTTTTTCAGAAACTGTGAACAAATCAAAATACAAAATAAATTGTCAATTGGGAAGCATGCATTTCTTGGTTCCAGTAGTACTGGTACAAGGAACAATGTTAGAATGGACTTGTGTGTGGATAACAAAAAATACCCTTATACCAATAATTAAGTTGTTTCCTAAGTGATTCTACTTATTATTTCGTGGGGTATGACACACTAATGCCATTAAGCATTAGCTATAACATGAACACCCAACAGAACTGTTATACCACTTTGAATAGTGATATGTATACCAATTCTTACCAATCACTGTCCGATCTATTACTGTACAGAGGATTAAAAAGCAAGTGTAATTAAGCGATCTTCATTTCATTTTTCTCTATGATTGTGTCATTTCTTGATCTAGATTCATATGGCTAAGGAACATTGTAATACATGATAAAAGAAAGTGGTTCCCAGTTAAGGATATAAGATATCAGATAATTTATATCTTTATGTGATCTATTTTGATAAGGTGCTTACCATCTTCATGTGGGAATGGCGCAAATAGTGTCAATGGTCCTTTAATGCCATTATATCGCTCCCGGACATCAGACTAAATGGAAGAGAGGAATGTATTTCACCAACTGATCTTGGATGAGTAATGGAAACATAACAAAATAAATCTACTTCTGTTCAGACTCCAGAAAGGATCCAGATTCAACAAGAAACAATGCTATCGGTACCAGTACAGCTACTGGTACCAGTACCGGTAATATAAAAGTGAACGCTGTTCTTAAGATAAATTTCTGGATGAATAAAACGGGAAATGAAAATAACTTACAACATTGAATCCTAGGTGAGTGAAAGGGTACATGTCATCATCTGCACGGTCACTGAAGTAGCGGGGTGGTGGCTTGTTTTGTGGAATTCGGACATAGCCGCCAAAGGTCTCTTCATCTTCCAACATGGTGATGTTTTTTTGTTCTTTGCTGTTTTCTTCTGATTCTTTATCTTAGAACTGCAATGCTATCTGTAAAAGTTTCTTTCAACGTTTTAACATCCAAGCCCTTCATCATATGAATATAGAACTTGGCATAATCAGCAAAGTTTAAATGTCCTAAATAGTGCAAAAAAACTCATTGGTATAAGATAACCCTCAGTCAGACCAATGCTCTGGATCTTACATTTATTTCCTATCGTTTGGGCTAGTGATGCTCAAAAGCCCATGGAAAAAAAAAAGACCACTTTGCCTGTGTAGATTTCATGCAACCACTCATGCATGGTAGTATGGTTCCCTGCTGGTGACCAAACTACACCTACACCTAATAGTCTATAACCATGGTCGCATGTTCGTTTGCCCTACCCACCCCCCCCCCCCCCAAAAAAAAAAAAAAAAAAAAAGAGAGGAGGAGGAGGAGAAGTAGAAAGAAGAATAATTCCTTCACATGTATGCATGCAAACTCACTGGCCCTGTTGTTAAAAAAATGCTCAGCTTTTGCACAGATGCTAGGAAATTTTTTACGCCTCCCCCCTTGATGGCGAAGCTTTTGTGCCCCCCTCCCCACCGCCATAGGCTCGGGAAATTTTCACGCCCCTATTTGGTCTATAGTAGCACCCTGGCTTTTTCTGCTTAAAAAGGCTTAATCGTTTTTTAGACCCCCCCCCCTCTTAATGGCCGGCGTAGGGCCTTGGGATGCAGACCAGAATGGCCTGGCATGATCTAAGCTTTCTAATACTAGCTAGTGAAAGAATTTTCAAATCCGACCATTAAAGGTGAAGATAGGGCCATTTTAGTAAAGGTGTTTTCCATTAGAGTGTTTTCCCATTTCTATTCAGTTCTGATGAAGTTTATATTGGTACGCAGGCCACTTTGGCCTCCATCGATAAAAAGTTTTCGGCAACACTGTGGATCCCCTCCCCCATTGATATCAAAATAATGACCACTAGACCATATCTTTCTTTATTCTGGGAAAATCATATATTTTTCCTTTGCTCACTGGTCAAAACAAAATTGTCAACAGGAATTAACTTCTCTTTTATGGATATGCTTAAGCGGCAGATCCACAGCTGTCAGTTTATTGCGAATCAACTCACTGACTCCTCTTGCTTGTGTTCTCGCAGAAAACATTCCAGCAATGGATCAGCTGCTGTGACAACCTTCATGCGACGTCTGAGCAACATGCGACAGTATTCACAAAAATCAAAATAATTTGATATTTGCGAATGTTCTGCGAGGGCACGAGTGCGGTTCATAATTAACTCACGGCAGTGGATCCGCCGCTTTAGCCTTACCACCTCATTTCTTATTTATCAGGTGCCTGAGGCTCAGGTAGGCACTTTTCAAGTTTTCAAGACTTTGTAACATGCATTTTATCTTTTAAGCAATGTATAGATCCCATCAAAAGAAATGAATTTGCTCTTTAAATGAAGTCTTTATGCCAAGTATAAGGGAAGTTATGAATGATCAAAGACCCCAAATCGAACCCAAAATTCTGCCACTGTTAGTAGTTTAAATAGGGCCCAGATTTGTGATCAAGCATATCTGATACAGGAGTGGCTACATCTCTTAAATCATTATTTTGGACTATTTTCTCTTCATGTATGGAAGAGTTATCCATAAAAGGTTGAAAATCAATGTATCATATCTAAATTTAACAATTTAAAGGGATTTTATCTTGACCTAATATCATCTGCGATTTACCGATCTCACAGAATTGGCGCAAAATTATGGAGTTGATATGAGATCTTTAATCGGTCAGAATTTCCCTTTAAATTGATGTAAAGACTTCATTTAAAAAGGAAATCCACTTATTTTTATCAGCTCTATCCATTGCTATATAAATGATATACATAGGATTGGATTCTAGCAAACAGACAAGGACCTAACATGGAGAAGCTTGTGGGAGGGTGATAGCGAATGGCACGCTAAAATTTTTGTGAGGTCTGGCAAACATCCTATTCCCCTATGAAATGAAAAACCCTAGACAGTTTCTAAACCATTTTTTTCTGTAGAAAGTGTGGGAACTATTCTCTTTTATGTGAGATTTGGCCTTTATACCAAAAAATGATTTCAAAGTTATGGGGTAACTTCACTTGGGGAGAATGGGATGTTTACCGGAATCAATTATTTCTCAAATAGATTCTTATTAAACCCCTAATCAATCCCTTTAAAATGAGCACATGTTTGTTAAGATCCTCCAATAAATAGCTACACAATGAGCTTGCAAAGAAAGGAGAGTTTAGCACTCCCCAGTTTCAGCTTTATCAGTTTCACACCTCCACTGCAGCAGAAGCATGCACTGGGGGGTAGGTAAGTGCCTAGCTCAGCTCAGGCTCAGGCGGTCCACAGTACTCTGTGACTGTCACTGTGTCAGACTGCACATTGTCTAGAGCTCAGCACTGCGATTTCGGGCATTATAGTGAATATTGTAATAACAGACTGCAAACAAGAACTTGAGAACTTGATTGGTAAAGGGATGGGGTAGACTGCAGAATGCACTTTCCGTCATATTAAACAACTAGACCTAGAACAAGGAGAAATAATCAATTGGGCTGAGTTCTGAAGCGGCCATGTTTGTTTATCGTAGCAACAGACACAAGTTCTCTCTAAAATGCTGTCTAAAATCATTACTAAGCAGAGATTGCGCAGTCTTCTTCATACAGAAGGCTGTTTTAAAAAGTCTTCGTGAAATCTAACAAATGAAACTCACCATTTTGCTTAGATTACGCTAAAATCCTTGTAAAAAACGGTGTCCCAACCTCCTCATGTAAACATTAGTGCTCTCCTCAGAGGAAGGAAGAAATAACCAGTATGTTGAAGTACCGTATTATCGCCCAATAGATTCTCCAAAACAAACAAGACTGTTTGTGGATATACGGAATTGTTTAAAGCTAATCTAAGTACCACATTCAGTTGGCATACATCCAAAGTGGTGAACATATCACATGTGAAAGATGACATTGCATAGATAAGGAGCAATTAGTGTAAAATACTCGCTGCTAAACCACGCCCACAAGAGAGAAGAACCAGTTCTGACTCAGACCACAAGGGGGCCCTGCATTCGGACGTCCCCGTCGGGTCGCGCCTACGTCTGGCCAAAGCACACAACTTCACACAAGAGCACGCAAACCACTGCACCGTAGGCTACTATTCGATGTAGTTAGTGAAATCTATGGATACTTAGCAAAAGACATGGGAAACAAACAAGTTACATTTACGGACGACCAGTTTGATGCCTATCAGGTAAATCTAATTCGTTATTACTGAGGAAATGCAAGTCTCATGAGTCAGACGCAGAGGTGTAAGATTAAATTACGATACCACGACAAATCTAGAGCCAGAGTGGCAGAGGTACCCTGCCCCTCCTTCCTAAGTTTCGCTAGCCTAGTTATACATGTATTAGGGAGTGATCATTTTTTAACAACGGGGGGGGGGGGTGGTGGGTTTGAGGGGGGGGGGGGTCAGAATTTTTTTCAACCCCTTGACTGGGCCGGGGGGGTCAGAAATTTTTCAGTCCTCTGATGTGGGGGGGGGGGTCAAAATAATTTCACCTGTTTTCAGTGGAAAACCCCGCGCGTTACTATAGGGTAAACGAGCACGTTCGCGCACGGTTTTCGGCCCTTATGGGGGGGGTCAAATAAATTTTACCCCATCAAGGGGGGGTCGGAAATTTCTTCGTGCGTCCGTGCGCAAACCCACCAGCCCCCCTCCCCCCGTGTTGTTAAAAAATGATCACTCCCTTACTTATTCTAATGCTATGAGTAGCCAACAGTCTCTAAAAATCATCTCCTCTCGAAATAAGAATTTTGCTGGTGATCTTATACTGTAGAACAAATGGATAACTTGAAGTAAGGCATGAGTCATTTATTGGCTTTGATATTGCTAGCTGGTGGTGGTGGGGAGGGGGGATGTACTGGTATTTTTTTCTGACCCCTCACCAATGTGTCAGATCAAAGTTATCACGACTCCACATAACAACTGATTATGCAAAAGGACCCCCCACCCTCTAAGGAAGATTTACCTGATAGTGCGTGAAAATTTTTTACGCCCCCCTCGACAAGTCAAAAAATTTTGCGCCCCCCCCCAAACCGGAGGGGCGGAGAATTTTCGCACCCCTCTTTTGAGCTGTAGTAGCACGCTGGCTTTTTTTTTTTTTTTATCAAAAGAGGATAAATTTTTTTAGACCCACCTCAAGAGGGGTTAAAATTTTTACGCCCCCCCCCCCCAAACCCACCATCCCCCCGTTGATAAATAATGACCACTCCCTAAACATTGGATACGCAGTACACATGTGGAATGACACATCGCAAGTAAGTGAATCGCCCATACACCCGGTACCTAATTTTGACCTCAAATTTTGAGCCCCCCCCCCACCCCCGAAGACAGGCAAGGGTGAAGGTTTATTGGGTCCCCCCCATATGTTATAGGGGGGGGGGTATATTATGTGGTGACTGTCGATAATCTTTCGTAGTTTTTCAACAGCCCAAGGTATCCCCCAGGCTGCCCCAGGTCAACTTTCCATGAAAATGAGGTGAATCTCCTTTGATCAGCCCTATTAAAGATAGGTCAAATGGATTTCCCCCCTACCCCCATATCAAACGTGCCATCAGAGAAGTCACTTTTCGCCTATTTTTTTCAATGTAAATGATGGTAATTTCCTTCAGAAGTTTTATGTCTACTGTTGCAGGATGTGACGTTTTTTGCAAGGAAGGACATCCTGAGGTATGTATGGCCTGCCCATATGTGTACAGGTACGGTACCTGGGCCTACTTTTAAATCGAATCACTTTTTTTTTCGTGTATACCGTACACGAACTAACATAATATAGATAGCCCCCCCCCCCACTAATTGGTTAATAATGTATCCTGCTAGCTGGCCATAGAACATAGGGGCCGTCATGTGCCGGGGAAGGGTGGTCCGAGCCTCCTTTACATTTCTTTAGTAAAAGCATGACAAATAGTGGAGGGCCCGGAGGGTAGAAAAAAATGTCCAAAAAGGTGGCCCTAGACCCCTAAAATCGACATGGCGACATGGGTATTTTTGAGCTTAGTGACATGGGATATTGGCACTTTCTTAAAATCGACATGGGGACATGAGCTTTTCTTAAAATCGACACAGTGACATGGACATTTCTTAAAATCGACACAGTGACATGATAATTTCTTAAAATCGACATGGGACATTGGGGACCCCCCATCAAGGGCCCCAAAAAGGTATCGCATCATTTTATATGGACGATCAGTGAACGATCCCAGAGAGGGCTAGCTCCGGGGGGGGGGGGGGAGGGTGGGGGTATTGATGTGTATCCTGTGGGCGTGTCATGGTGGTTTATCAGCCTTCATGCCCTGCTCGCCGATCGATAGTGCAGATGTATTTCTCTGTATTTCCTGCTGAATCAACAATCAGATTGTCGATCAAACGACCATCGACAGATTTGTTGCATTTCATGTGCCATCAAATAGAACGATAAGGGGGGGGGGGGGAAATAAAAAAAAAATTAATTGACCATAAATTGTTTTATTGTTCAGAGAAAATACATAATGTATAACAGAACGTACATCAGCATTTTCCTCGTTGCCTATTTTTCTTTCCTGCTATTTTCTTATTTTTTTTTTCAATGTGATCAGAAAAAAATATTAGAGTTTGGACGCCATAATGATAAGCAGTTATGTCTAAGAGTCTAGAAGAATTATCTTAATCCCAGCCCTTTATTCATTTACTAATTATGTAAAACCAGTGTCACAGCAGGTATGAAACATTTCACACTGCTATGTTATACACATTTCGATGAAAGATTGCAGAAAGAGTGTTTGCATGGGACTATGATTGCAGGGCACCACAATTGCACCCACAATCCATTGCCGCCTCACGCCATCATATTGATTTTCACCTGTCCCTAATGGACACAGTCACTCTCCAGTCACATGGGCCGTTCCCACGCTGAGATACTCATTGTTTCAACCACCGCTGTGCTGGAAGCATTATAGGGCCAGCATGTTAAGTTGAGAATGTGAGTCATAAAGTACACCCCTCCCCCCTCCCCGATCACCCATTCTCCATCAATTATTCACGTGGAATTTCAACAACGCAGATTACTAGGATTGTTACTGTGTCATTGGTAAACCACTGGACGATAGAGTTTTACATTGTATCATGCTTTTCTCTTGAAAGGGTAGCATTTTAAAGTAATGCATTCGAGGATTGATGATCTAGACTTCTAGTCCCTCTCCCTGTCCCTTTTTAATCTGAGCCTGTATGGATTAAGCAAGATTGTCCCACAGTGTAGGGCAGACTCATGACCAATACCTACATTTGCTACACAATGTAATATTTATTTTCGTCTATTTCCCCATCAACTCCATCTATAGGATTCTAGACCCATTCCCAATGGATCCACCATTTTGAATTTTACTGGTTCATCTAAAAGTGGCAAAACACACTGATAAGACATGGCAATATTGGTATTATGGGGACCTTATCCCTGGGTAACACCCATCTATGGGGTCAAGCTGGTCCCATCTTAAAAGCTCTTATCAGTGTATGTTGCCAGAAACCAGCTCCAGTCCTGCTTATAAGTAAAGCTAGAGCAATGCGCTCATTGCAAAGACCCCTGTGTCCCCTACGCCCCCCCCCTCCCACTGGCCCTCTCAGTTGACTAGCAGAACGCTAGCACTTGTTGAGATGGAGAGTGAGAGCGTTATATCAATATTGATCTCCCTTGGTGAACGTCTTTTGACTTAACTCACAGATATTTGCGGCGATGTGTATCTTAGCAACGTGTACTGCAACCCGGGTACTACAGCTTTTTGGAATAGCAATTTTGATATGGTATTTTATAGAGCAGTGCATTTTATTTCACCGTTTGATTTGTAAAACACATCGTCGTCTTAAAGCAAGAAAGTTGTAATTGCACCTGTGTCAACAGGGTAAAAGGCACCTCCATGAGGGGCTTCACTAGGGTACCTGTTACCTTGTTGACCCAAATGCAATTACAACCTTCTTGCACTAAGGTGATGGTATTCCCTTCGAGGGTGATGGTGGTTATATACATTCTATGATAACTACCTGATTACCTCCTGTATGTACGCCGCGGCTTATACACGATTCTTAAGCTTACTACACCTCATAGCACATTCCAAAAGAGGGGGCGCGCCATATAGGCGGGGTAAAATTACATTAGATTAGTACCAAACTGTGAACTCCCACCCCCACCTACTGTTCAGTCTGTAATTCGACATTTTGTAGGCTTCCCCTCAGTAAATGCTTTTAACATATTCTAATTTGCTGCATCCTATAGGACTGATTGTTCAATTGACCTATCACACATTACAACATGTAATATTCATCCCTAACACAGGTATTTCCTTTCTGTTGTTTGGACAGGATATTCAAACGCTATCGTGATTTGAACTCAGACCTTGTTCCCAAAGACATGACACAGGGTGCAGCCCATGTAGTCCGTGTTCCACGCTCCTCTGTAGAGCGTATGCCAGAATTCAAGGTAAAATATCAATGTTATAATTATGCAATTTACCGCATTGGCAATTATAAGTCGCCCTCATTCTAAAACTAACACGTTTTTTTTCAAATCGAAAAGGGATACGGGGTACCAATGACCCGATGGCCATACATTCTACGTCCCTTCCAATTCCTTTATATTTAAGGTCCATAACCCTTAATCAGGGTTATGGACGTTTAGGGTTATTTTAATATGGAGGTTAATCTTCATCCAAGATGTCCAATATGGGAGGGAAATATTAACGAGGATTCTAGAGATCGAGAGGGTGCAGCAAAGCTGCAAGACCACTTACATGAGGGGTTCAGGAGTTTAGATGGCCGTTTAGATCACATTGACCCTTTTGGTTTGGCAAAAGAGTCATGTGTGGTAGGCTTTGAGTAGGAGTGTGGGTTATATAGGCTATAAATTTCTTCAAAAGTGTGATGAAGGGAGGATGTGCATGTTATTTTACCAAAAAGAGTGTTGCTTGAAGGTACACTGTGGTACCTCAAAGAACTTTTTTGGGTGAATTAAGGTCTTCAATCAGTATGTGCTGTACATAATCTGTCACTACCCACAGTAATAACTGCTGTAATATTACTGCTGCTTATGTTACTGTCTGTGTTTATTAGTCACCGTCTACAGAAACCAGTCTCTAGTTATCTACTCTTTCCAGTCAGTTATCTCTCACAATGTACAGTAATCTATCACTGTAAACAGTAATATGTCAACTTATTCCACCCATATTCCACTTATTCATCCCATATTCCACACATACTCCAACCTTATTTGACTTATCTCACCTTTTCCCATCCATATTCCACTTATTACATCCATATTCTCAATGTATTTCATGCAATTAAATACATAATTATTATATTTATATTACACACTTTTACACCCATATTCCACTCACATCCAATACCACCTTCATTCCACCCACATTCCACAAATTTTTCACATTGATTCCAATCTTTTTCAATAATTATACCCATATTCCAATTATTGCACCCAAATTCCACACTTATTGCAACCATATTCCACTTATTTTAGCCATAATCCACTTATTCCACCTATAATTTATGTATTCCTCCCATAATCCACACTGATTTCATCCATACTTCTTCCACCCATATTCCACACTTATTGCAATATTAGTCAACACCATATTCCACTTGTTGCACCTTATTCCACACTTATTCCATCCATATTTCACTTACTTCACACATAGTCCACTTATTCCACCCATATCCCACTTATTGGACTCATAGTTTACACCATTCCACCTTATTCCACACTTATTCCATCCATATTCCACTTACTCCACATATTGCACCCATTATTCCACACTTAGTGCACCCATAGTTCACTTATTCCACCCATATTTCATTTATTCCAACCATATTCCACTTATTGGACCCATAGTCTACACCATTCCACCTTATTCCATCCATATATGCCATTTACTCCACCCATAGTCCACTTATTCCACCCATATTCCACACTTAGTGCATGCATAGTTCACTTATTCCACCCATATTCCACTTATTCCAACCATATCCCACTTATTAAACTTATTGGACTCATAGTCTACACCATATTCCACACTTATTTCATCTATATTCCACTTACTCCAACCATACTTCACATATTCCATGCATTTTCACTTATTCCACCAATATTCCACTTGTTGGACCCATAGTCTACACCATATTCCACACTTATTCCATCCATATTCCACTTACTCCAACCATACTCCACTTATTCCACCCATATTCCACACTTAGTGCACACATCGTTCGCTTATCCCACCCTTATTTCACTTCCATATTCCAAACTTATTGCATCATATTCTACACTCTTTCACCCATAATCCACTTTTTCACCAACATTCCACCTAATGCACCATTTTCCACACTTATGCCATCCATATATTCCCTCCACAATGCATTTATTCCACCCATATTCCACTTATTCTAACCATATTCAGCCTATATTCTACTCACTCCACCCATATTCCACACATATTGCAACCAGAGTTAACTTATTCCACCCATATTTGGGTTACATAACATCCGTTTAAGCACACCTGCACTTATTCATTTCAATCCCATGTTACCCCATGTGTTGTGTGAGACATGGGCTTATTTTAGAGCCTGCACATATAGTTTTAGACCTCCTCGATAATAGGATTTTTGATGGAAAAAAAAACCAACATTGGTCCTGAATGGCTGGCAACTGTGGCAAGTAACAACTACACTACCTGCTAAACTGCCGGGGTCAGATCCCTGGCCCGGGAGTGGTAGCCAACCTGCTAGCCACTAACCACTAACCCCCCACCACACACACACACACCTCCCACCTTCCACTCACGGGTCCAGTCTAGCAGGCCCTACGCTTTAGGGGGTGAGGGGAGGGGGTTATAGACCAGTTGAGGGTATGGAACCAGGGTGCAATCGGTACATTGATTTACAGTGGAGGGTAGAGCTCAGGGCAAAGTCTATGGGCCGATGCAGTTGTAATAGACACACTTTTACTTTCTTTTAGGAGAACCCATTCAAGCGACGGATCTGTGAGGTTTTCTCAGAAGACGGTCAAGGCAATATGACATTTGATGATTTCCTTGATATGTTTTCTGTGTTTAGTGAAGCAGCCCCACGTGACATTAAAGCCATCTACGCCTTCAAAATATATGGTAAGTAAAGTCCAGGTACATCTATAGGCATGATCTGCAAAGCCATTCCTGTTAAACCCTTCCAGAGACTTAATGGGGATTCTAATAATGAGACATCCCAAACACGAGACTCTTTTCATCATGATATGTATGGAGGAATTTACCGGGTATAGAGAAATGCAGTATTCAAATATAAAGTTTAGATCCTTTCACCTTTTCATAACTAAATGATTCAGAATATAAATTGAATCAACCCAATCTTTAATTGAAATATAGTGGCATTGCCTTTAATGGAAATATATTACCATTGTATTAGACTTTGATGGAGACAACTACCTTGGTAAACAGGACCTGGCACGGACTGTCAGCTTCCTCACACGAAATGAACTCTCCCCAGAGGAGGTGGATTTTGTCAGTGACAAGGTACATGTACATGTAGTACTTAATACCTCGCTTATAAGGCGTAGTTGAATAAGCAATAGGCACATTTCATACATGATTAAACAGCTAAAACAGTCCTGTTGCATATCCTCACATATAAGGCGCACATCCCATTATTCACGAGGTATTACGGTACATCGGTATTACAGTATAATTACATGTTTCAACTGGACCAGCAGTCTAGCCATTTTCTTTTTTCGATTGGAGTGAATTCAGTTTAGAAGGAACTCAAAGGTGAATGAAAATTGTCAAGAATGGTTGTATGAAACTTTCATTTCAGGTTTTGGAGGAGGCAGATCTTGACGATGATGGAAAGCTTTCATACACCGAGTTTGAGCACGTTATTTCTCGCTCTCCTGATTTTTTGGGGTAAATATTTCATTGTCAAAAGTTTCTTTACACAGTTCTTGTGTATGGCTACCAGAGAGGATGAATGGGAAATAGATTGTGATCTCAGAAATCTTTGATTGCATCTGACCAGATTTATCACATTTTCCTACTTTATTATTCTAACAGTTAATAGATTATTTGTCTGAAAATCGTGAAAACGGCTACCCATTCAGAGATGTAAGTCAGGCATGGGCAAAAATCAGGAAGCCATACGTTTACAAGATATAAAAGCCTTCTATTTTTCTAACCAGCCCTCTCTCCATTCGTACAAGGAAAATACGTAACATTCAAAATTTTCAGAAATCAGAAAATCCTGAAGTATTACATCCCTGCCCATTATATTATTATTCTAACAGTTAAGAGATCATTTGTCTGAAAGTCATGAAAACGGCTTCCCATAATTATATAAGTGGTTGGGGGTACCAGTTATATTCATAATACACAATGTGTGAATAAACCTATTGGGAAGTTAAACGAGGGTAGCTTGGTATTGATTCCCTCTTTTTCACATGTTCACACCTTTGCATTTTTCAGAGCATTCCACATACGCATCTGAAACACCAGGCTGATCTCTCTTCGATCACAGAGATAATTCAATGCATCGAGATGGATAGGCAGCTGTACCTTTTGAAAATGGAGCATCCCCGTATCCCAATTTACGCTACCCATAATACCCCTCGTATATGGTGCAGCATATACACGAGGATGGACTTCTGGTGCGGCCTATAAAGCAGCCAACATTACGGGTGCGTCTTATACGTTAGGATCTTTAAAGTATTTCTCACATATAGTTGCAGCGTAAATTTATTTTCAGCATGAAAATAATCAGAGCTGCACCCTACAGGTTGTTCCCAGATTTAGGTACATCTTGTGGGCATGGTAAATTTACATTAAATTAAAGCTTAACTCCTCAGACTCAATATCCAACTCTGCCTGGTGGCACTGGTTTTTAACTAAGGAGTGCGCCCTATAGGGCTCAGTGCTGAGGCCTAGTGGGTCTGCCATTGCTTGATCCAGAACTGGGCGAGATAAACACTGATAACAACCAGCATGATGGGTACCAGGTATTACATAATGTACCCAAAAAACTCTGTAGTGAATACAGGGACTTCTCTGATTGGTCAATAATACAACCCGGGTAAACCCTATACGCAGGATTGCCTTAATACTTGGGGTATGAGGGTACGTGAAATTTGATGTCCTTGTACAATTTTCAAGAACATAACGAAGCTTGAATTGATACTAAATAATAACCTTTCACTGCCGGTGCTGTATATATTTGTACAATTTTATTTATTTATTACAATGTAGGTTATGCGTTGTGTCTACTACAATAAAAAGAGATACTATGATGTTTGTTCCGCTTGTGATTGTGTTGCTTCTGCGTGCTCTGCTGCTGCCTTTTCTAATTTCTTATTGTTTCTCTTAGCTGTGATATACGTCATAGGATGTATGGGTAGAAATCCAGAAAGTCCTGAAAGAAAATCATCAATCTTGGATCAATATTTCAGTTCAGCCCTTCACATTACAGATATCTGCTCGCAGATACAAGTCATTATATTTTCAGTAGCATGTAAATTATAGAAATTCACAGGAATGTGATTTATCCTACATTCTGTACTATTTCCAGTTATCATGGTCCAAATAAGTTTAATCTTACGCAGATCCAAAGAGAAAATCTCATCACAGTCAAAGGGGTTGAGGTAGTCTGATAATCCGAGGCTGATAAAGTATTGCATAAACCAATCTTGTCTTATGTGGCTTCTTATCACGGTACTGCTTTACTTTGTCAAGTTTCAAGAGGGAACATGCACGCGTACATTTCTTTACTATAAGGCGAGTCGATATAGCCATGGATGACATTTTGAGAAAATAACTAATGAAACGCTGCAATACTAGTACATTCATTGTAAACTCAACCTAAAAGATATTACTGCATTGTCCTGCGTATAAGTTAATGCTTATATGCGAGAATGGAGACTTTAGCACTTTTTATAGCATCGCAAAAAGTGGTGTGCCTTATCATTGGCCATGATATACTACAGAACAGTACTCAAAATCTAGCCCCAGATACATCTTATTGCTGTTTCCGAAGTCGGGTGCACCTTTTATGTTAACTACCGTAAAACCCCGGTCATAAGCCCATCTTTTTTTGCCATTTTGGGTCAACATCTGCTTTTAAATTCTTCCCAAAGTCAACCCCTGGCTTATAATCGGGGTTTTATTACTATAGAATAAAGAGAAAATGTTTAAAATTTGACCCCAAATTCTGCTTATAATATTTCTTCAAACTCTACTCCCGGCTTATGACTAAAGTCGGCTCATGACTGAGGTTTTACGGTAGATATTACGGCAGTTCTGGTGAAAACTACTATCCTACCCATAAATTGTTGAACAGGCTTTGTTGGTTTAGCGCCTCTGGACATCCAGTACTTGAACCGATCAAAGTTTACTGCTATCAAGGCTTCATTGTGCTCGTTGACCATTGGGTCGTAGGTACCAATCTGCTCTATTGGTGCTTTGTCACGGCCCTTGTGGATAGGCATGACGACAATGTGGTAGAACGGTCTATTGGTGCAGCCATGACGCGCCAGGCGTATTGCCAGACCACGGAATGGAAGTCCCATTCTAAAAAAACAAAGGAATGATGGTCATTCATTTGAATGTTACCACACATACACAAACATGAATGGAATTCTACTGATTAGGCCACACCAAATTAAAAAGTTGGTCTATGGATTTTCATTTTGAATAAATGGAGAGGGAGGGCGAAATTTTTTTTATTTTTTTTTGTTGAAATTTTCTTTTTGTCAATGGATTCTGCACATCACAGATGTGGAGAGGGCGATTTTATTTTATTTTTTTTTTGATAACGAAAGATTTCCCAGGAAAGCAGTTGAAAGGAGCTGGCCAGTGGACTATTATCAGCACCTTAAGGGTAAATCCTCAAGCAGATGTTAGGTTTTAGATATATGAAATCTATTTATATGTGTGCTGGATGCAATCAATTAGCTTTTTACCTTTGGTACACTCTCCCAGGACTTAGTAACATTGGTTTAGGACCTCAGATTGGTCAAAACTGCCGATAATAAGGCCCTGCCGATAATAGGAACCTATAATATTGTGATAGTTTGTTCAAAAATTATGGCCCAAAAAAAAAAAAAAAAATCAGATTTTTGCAGAAAATGGTGCGGGCGCAATCCATAGATAAAATAATTTTCAAAAAAAATAATTTGTATTTCTGAAAATATGATGCGGGAAATCCATAGACCAACTATTTAATTTGGTGTGGCCTTAAGTTAACTTTAAGAGGAAATAGGTTATCAAATATAATGCTGGCCAAGAGTTGATATATGCAAACTCCGGATGCAAAAAGAATATGAGCCTTTAAAAGTGAAGAGATTAATCCCCCCCCAGGAAAACTGTGGAGTTTGCATGTAAGAGGGGGGAAAACAAAACTACATGGTTGCTCCATGAAAAACAACTTTTGAATTGATATCAGTCAGCCGGCTTCCTAGGGAAGAAGCCACACCGAGTGGGTTGCCCTATTAAATGGTCATTTTTTAACATGCAAATGATGCAGGGGGGGGGACAGTGAAACATTTTTACCTTTTGGAAGGAGGTGGGATTTCTGTGCTTATACATGGGTAAAAAGTGATGCTTGTGAGGTGTTCTAAAAAGTGATGCTAGTAACGTAGGGTTTTTAAGAAAATGACGGACACTGACAAATTCAAAGATTCCCAGTACATTGGTTTATACATAAAAGTGACAGAGTGATGCTCCATCCTTCCTAAAAAATGACAGTGTGACATCCTGAAAACTTTGAGTGTGTAGGAACTAATATATCTTTCTCAAGATTCAAGAAGGCTTTATTGACTAATGTAAGGATACATTCATGTCAGCACCAGATCAACATTGATTAAGTATTCCCCTTCAAAGGGTTCCCTGCATTTTGTATTGATGGTACAGAGCAAAATGATACAATATGTTTCACATCTTGAGTTGCATGACATTTAGACTGAGGAACTCGGCCTCTATTACTCCGTATCTACACAACTTCATCTCAGGTTTATAAACAGTGTAGAGTCCAATCTTGTTGGACTACATGACATTGTGAACAGATAGACAATACAGTGAGCTGGACGCTGATCCAACTGGTGCTTATGCCTGGCACTTACCTACCCCCAGTGCGTGGTTCTGCTGCAGTGGAGGTGTGAAACTGTGATAAAGCTGAAAGGAGTGTCAAACTCTCCTTTCTTTGCAAGCTCATTCTAAATCTATTTATTAGACCATCTTAACAATCATGGGCTCATTTTAATGGGCTAGGATAGCCCTTCAAAATGAACTTCTTTTTTTTTTTTATATAAGATTGAATGCAGGGAAGTTGGCCTTTGACCCCATTGAATTTCAACCAAAATTTTATGATGAGAAGATCACAGAGCACATAAAAATAAATGGTTCCCATCTGTTCTATGGTTAAAAATAATTTAGAAAATGTATAGCTTTTATTTTTCTAAGGGCCAGCAGGATGTTTGACAGACCCTGCAAACTTTTTGGAAGAGATTACTTTTTAGGGAGGATGGTACGTCACTCTGTCACTTTTTATGTACATGCCAATGTACTGGGAACTTTTTATAGTGTCGCTGTCCGTCACTTTTTAAAAAACCCTGCGTCATAAGCATCACTTTTTAAAACCACTGCATCACAGCGTCACTTTTTACCCATGACCATGTGCCTAAACAAAAGTGATGATGTGCTGCAGGGGTTTTAAATGTGATGCAGGAGTTTTAAAAAGTGACGGACACGACACTATCAAAAGTTCCCAGTACATTGGCATATATATAAAAACTAAAAAAGTGATGGAGTGACGTCCTATCCTTCCTAAAAAAAGGACGGTGTGACGTCCTTAAAATTTTGAGCACCCATGTACAGTATAGGCACCAACTCCCCCCCCCCCCAGTCTAGCCCCGGCCTTCTCAGGGCGTCAGCCTACTGACCAACTTCTCCGGCGACCTAGTTTGGTGGGCAAACTAACGTAATCGTTAGACTACGAGATGGGGCCAGTGTGGCTACTGACAGGAGAGAAGATGGAAAATGGAGTGACTGTGCCCGTGGCCCTAGGTTGCAGAACACCAATTGACGGGAGGTGGCAGCAGGAGACACTTTGTAGCTCCGCACTGAAGGGTGTCGTACAATGATTATTGGTCTAAAATCTGACAGTGGGTAGGCAAACCAGGTATCAAATTAATCCTTAGGGTGTATATTAATCGATTTGAGTGTTATTTAGGCTGATATTTGATGGTAAGTTGAGGGGGGTGCACTCTATTTAATTAGAGAATGTATTGAAATCATTCACTGCAAAACCCCCAAATCTGGGTATGTCCGCACTCTAAGGCTTATAGCAAAAAAGTTAATCACATTGTACCACATGCCATGGCCCTAAATTATTGGGAAAAATGTATATCTACAAGAAAATAATAGTGGCTAAGCCCAGGTACTTGCACAAGTATTTTATTTTTGCCCAAAAGCTATATAGGCCAACAGTGGAAAAATAATTAGTGTTCTGCAGCCCCTAGCTAGCCTAGGCTAGTGCACTGTGTGGGGGAGGGGGCAGGCAGATTTGTTTTGGGCGATAATAGAGGGATTTGAAAGTAAGTCCCTCACGAAACCTGGATATGAGATGATTTGGTACCTATACACAAATAGTGAGATCAGCTAGATATTCCAGTACCCCTTCAAACAGTGGCTATGCATCAAATGACACTATGTAGCATAAAACCTCACTTACATGCTGTGTTCTAGAAGAATATCGTGGTAGCACGTCCTTGGCAAATCATTAGTGCTGCCAACTGGTGTTTGGCTGAAGAACTAAAAGCGTGTTTGTGCGATCTGGTGGATTGGGCTTGAACTAAACATTGTGGTAAGTCAGCCTGCATTTCCCGCCACGGTGGAAAACGGGTTAGAGACTTGGTGGCGGCTTGGTGGATTGGGGTGCTTGCTAGACCTCCCAACCGGTCCCTGGCCTAGGCATATGTTAGGGACCGGCCTCTCACCATTATAAAAAGTTTCAGCTCCTGGTGCTGCACCCTGCCCATGCACAATTCGGCCTGGGTTAATAAATTTCAGTTTTTCCTATCTTAAAAATTGTAGGATCCCCAAACTTTCAACGGAGCTAAAGGAGAGTTGGATATAATATGTATATCTAAAATTTTAGAAGGATTGATTAAGGATTGAATGCATGAGAGGTGTGCGGAGAGTGCTCACGCAGGACTGAAACATTTGCCAATATATTAAAGTACCGGTATCTCACACCGTACAGAGCTCCCTGAGCGGCAGACGGTGTGGAAACCCCCACACTAGGTGCTTGCTTGCTTGCTGTGTTGCCTTTACCTGGGTGAGGGTTGCAGGGATGAAAGTGACTGACCACAAAAATCCCAGAAATTATCCAAAAGGAACCCCTTGATATAGGTTTTGTATAGGAATGTACATGGCTTTGGAACCAAAAAATCCCTGACGTCAGGGAAAACCCTGAAGACTTTCTTCTCTGGGGTTGGCCAAAGGTGCCTGCCAATTGCTGGTTGCAAATGTCAGGGTGATCCCGGGGTACAATGTAAGGGGCCTGATCAGACCTAATCCTGGGGTAGCCTCACTGGTTCACCAGGCCTCTCAGCTGTTAGCGAGCTGTGCCACTTCCCAGGTTGATATAGGCTGAACCCTGCCTCTCTTAGCCTTAGGCAGAGAAAGCTCTAGTATGAAACCGGGGGAAAAGGGTGCTAACATCGCCTTGTGAGCACTTTTTGGTTATAATTTTGAACCACTAATATTTGGATTTTTTTTTTCAACTGTCCCAGATAGCCCAATTTGTCTGCTTCCCAATCCACCCAATTTTGAAATAGCTGATGGCTGAAATTGAATATTTTAGAGCACTTTTTCCAAACCCTTCGGGGGGGGGGGGGGGCTTCCGGATTCTGAATGTGCTTATTCCAGACCTGCCTAGACAGAGATACCCTGCCCCGGTCTTCTTCACGTCACGTCTTCTTCACGTCACGTCGTACAGAGTGATTTTGGAACGGCAGACGGTGTGGAATACCCACACTAGACCTGCCCAGTGACTAGTCAGCCTTTGATAGGCTGACTTTCTCTCACTGGGGACGAAAGTCAGCCTATCAAAGCACTGACTATGATTTAAGGGTTTCCTCCACTGTTAAACTACAGCCTTCCTGAACTCTCACAGAGGAACGGAGATGAGAGTTCAGGACTGAGCTAAGGTTGATAGAGTTTGTTCGGTCTGGTGTAGTTCCTTTGCTGCCTCTTTCAGAGCCTGGATATTATCAGAGAATGTTTTCCCTTCAGTTAATTTAGCGTACACACATCTCAGACTTAGTGACCCTTAGGGAGATGAGCATAATGATACCCAAAGGTTTAGGCTTAACTTTAATCTCTTTTCCCGATTCTGTTGCACGTTTGTTATAAAAACCCTAAAATGCTTTATATTTGAACCTCTTATTTTATCATATACTTTGTTCATAGGTCTTGAAACTTGAAAATCCCTGGAATCCCGAAGGCTTCCATCCCTATTTTTCTCAAGGGCCCAATTTGGACAACATAAAACAGTCTAAGACATGGGTAGTTCACAAGACTTTTATTTCTCATGGTCACTGTTGGTGGCAATACACTTTGGTATTTGTATACACAGACTTTGTACATAGGCCTAATGTTTGTTTTACAACGTAACTCACGCCTCTTTACAACTTATCTTGCTCCACATCGGATAATAAATCTGGTCCCCATGGGCTTCTTCGTTATATGTTGATAAAACTCTTCATCAATTTAAAAGCTACTTTTTCTCTTCAATTTACAATTCAAAAAACCCAATATATACACATCATTGCGTTTCCCCGACTATGGACTGAACATGCTATGTTATATCAATGCAAGGGGATTCTCCTGACCATCATCTAAGGCGTGAGTTTTACCATACAGACATATAAAAAAATTAAAAAGAAACTGGTGCATACGTTAATGTATAACCACCTAGTGGACTGAGCAGGGTGTGGAATACAATTGCAGGGGTTTTTGAATCACCTTGATATCGATCTCTAGTACCGGTAGTACATAGGACAGGATTCTGACGACCATATTTACCAGTATAATATATATAACAAGCAACCTTGTCTTACACCTCAATGTACACAGGGCTATAGAAATACATACATCAGATAGGACATTTACATCACACTGTACACTGGGGTAGCCCATTAAATTTAACTGATTCGGGAACGTTTCTTTATATATCTATATACCATAGTTTTCTTTACAACAACCATAATCAGCATACAAAAATATATCACTTTATAAATCAGACGGCCGAACAGAAACTAGCAGATATTCCTTGTCTTATATATACACACAATACATCCCATGGGTATAGATAGCTTCAAACTCAGATATAGCAAGTTCTGTTTCTGTTATCTATTAAACCGTTTGATAGATAAGATCTTCTTTTTGTGAATACCAGTGTTAAATCACAATCTCAACATGATTTCATACGACCAAAAGTGGATGAATCAAAATCTAATAAGGTTGTCGAGATATCGCAGTACTTTCTTATATCAATAATAATGTAACTAAAAGATTTTATTGGTACAATGCACACACGGTATTTTCTATGGACTCTTGTATACAAGCTAGTTTTAAGTGTGGGTTATACTATTGAGACTATGGCTCGGATATAGTAACAGGAAGTAAGATCCTTACACCAACAGAACTAGAGTTGTAACAGCAATGGGTTGGAAATGCCTCTATACATATGGATCCACCCCCCTCCTCCACATTTCACATTTACAAAATTGGATGTTCGATTTGATTTTCGATCATATGTACATGAGCCAAAAATGTGTCATTTTAGCAATCTTTGATTCCAAATTTATTCTGTTCAGCATTAATTGATTCTGCATAAACTGATGATTGATTACAATCACTACATTTAATAGTAATGGCAATGTGTGAATTTTTTTTTAAAACAGGCGGTTCTCTCACAAAGTATTTAATGACAAAATGCTACCATCTATATTCAAACTTTTGGCAAACGTTCATATAAACTGGGTATTCCTTGTCTCGTTTTATCACATGTACAAGATTGTGCAAACGTTGGATAATCGAAACCTAGAGAACTGACAATTTATTTTCTTAAGGTTTTTAGCCACACTATATGTAACGAGTAATCGCTGTGTTATAATAGATGCACCACTAAGAGAACATCCTGATATCACAAACACACACTGTTACACAACTCCACATCAACACTAGGATGGATTATGACCATGGTCTCAAGGACCACTTTACATATACATTGTATCATCACCACTTTAGAACCTCTTGTTGTACACTGGACACATAATTACAAATAGGGATCCATCTGGAAACCAGAATCTCTGAAATTTACATTTATTAACACGTACAACTGTAATGCATAATAATTTTCTCATTGGGAGTGGTCAAATATCATTGCGTATATCGAGGTTTCAATTAGCCTTCTTTTCTACTGGGTGTATTCATCTTAAGATGAGTGAAGAGTTGTCGCCTCCTGCATATAGACACAATATTGATTGTTTGTTTGGTTAAGTTGGTCTTATCTAGTTTGTGCTACCCACGTTGTAAGCCCGATTAACTGGATATAGCTATAGACCCTCCAAAACAGCACCTTTGTTGGTTTTTTTCTTTCTAAAGAAGCACACAAACCATATCTGGTGCTGCATATATCAGTAATCAATGTGAATGTAATGCTTAAGATACAAGGTACTAAGCATCATATCTGTGAGAACTGAAATATCTTCTTTAATCAGTCTATCTTAAAACAGTTCTAGTCTAAAGACAGCATTTATTTCTCTATGCGATATTGCATTCGCATCCCTTACACTGTCAAGAGGTTAGAACATACAAATCAAAGTACATAAATCAGAGCACCTGGGTCCGTCACGGTAACCATATCACTGATGTAAAGTAACCCTGCCTCCTGGTACCTAAAACAATACAAGCATTTACACTGTTTTATAAAATACCTGGAGTCTTTGCTAATCCATGCTGAAGCATCATCCAAGACTTCTACTGGCAGTAGGCTGATGACTAAAACATGATCAACTTCTATAACAGCATCGTGAATAACTCTCTTTAATTATAAGGGTAGCATGAAGGATGTCCTATTTTTATTCATCTTTAATGATACATGTACCATCGCACCACATTAGTCCCATTATGTCAACCCTTCCGTCTTGCATCAACCACATAGGTTTGGCATAATGGAAGCAGCATCTGTGTCACTGCTAGATCCATGCATCATCCCCGCAAAAGGGCTTAGTGCATTAAGCCACTACGCTGTCCAGAATAAGGACAAATATTATGCATTGGTTATCTTCTGAACCTGAAAGCTATGCCATCATAAACAACTTGATAAGAAGTCATAAACAGTGAATTGGTTAACAGAAACCAGTTCCTTATTTCTAATTTATACAATGAATGAGAAAAAAAAGCATATCGATTGTTTACAGGTGCGGTGTGGTGCAGTAAAGCAGTATGTCTTGTTTAGTGGGCGCCGTTTAGTGTCGTTTACAGCTGGAGTTCGCCAAACGTCTTCCGGCACCAATGTACGGCCTTGTTTGGGGGCCGGTCGAATACACGCAGCTTGGCAAGGTCACGTGGATTCAACTGGCTGTAGGCCTGGATATATTCTCTTTCAAATGCATCTGCACAGAGAAAAAAGTAAGATATTGAATAAGTTAGGTTAGACACACCTGCTTTAATAAGCAAACATTTTTTCTGTCATCATAAAGAGTGTATTAACTATATGAATCATACCACGAAAGAACACTTTGAGGTCTCGGCTTTTGCTTTCATACTACGCCGTAGTGAACCGTAGTCTACGGTTCATTTAATTCAATACATATTAAACCTATTCATATCAGAACCTGCAATAAGACTTACCATGGTCTATGCTTTCTCTGCCGAGGGCCACGAAGGCTAGGAAGAGAATGTCTCTATAAATGCTGCGGAAACGTGGCTTGCCCTTGATGAACTTGTGTTTCTGGCGCTCAGCTAGTACCGTTTTGATGGGGGTCACAACGTCGTTACACATGATGCAGGAGACGATGTGCTGCATTATACTGCCACGGGTAAAAAAAAACCCACTCTTTTCAGAAATCAACAATCTACAAATTAAACTCTAACCTTTTAGTGTTATATAGCTGATAAGCACCTAAAATATGTAATTTAACACCAACTTGGCCTAGTAAAGTTAATTCATTTTGACATGAAACTGATTTCTCTTAATTACCCACATAAGCTCATCGTTCCAACCTTTTCTAGTGTTATTGTATGAACGAATATCATATATTACATAAATTGGGTACAGATTAGGTCTGCTTCTAAGAATCACGAAAAGAATAAAATAGTAAAATAAATCACAATTATTCCTTGAAGGACAGCATAACTGATTATTCGAATTGCCGGTTATTTCCATGATTTTGGATTAACAGACGAAGCCATATCACACAATATATTCAAATGATAAAATGAAGGTAATAAACCAAAAGAAAATGGGCTATAACATATAAAATGTATATACCCGTAGAGATCGGTTACATTTGGAATTTACAACTTGATCTTTTTGACCTTCCATGGTCTGTGTATCCTAAATGGTGATTAAAAAGTTGTAGTTAGGGGTAGAACTATCTGGTTAGTAGGGTTGGGACTGATCTTACCTTCTCGACACGACCTGCGACTCTGTGATGAGCGCATTCACTACTGGAGACTCGTGTGGGGCTGAAAGAGCCATCACGCACCAATATACATACTCATGCAAACAGAAAGCTTCTAGCGTTCGGAACAAAATCCAAGGATGCCGATCTGACCGTTTTGGTTTTCATTTATTGACTTCTTTTTTTTTCTACCCAATCACTATCAACAGAGGAAGAAGCTTTTGACTTAGGTAAAATGAGAATTTCCCTAAGTGATATTTTGTACTAAATTATGACTTCATTGTCTAAAGAATTATCAGATAGGCATCCCAACTGCAACAAATCAAATAAACTGTCGTGCCAATTTGTGATATTCTATTGGATACAACGTAATGTTACTACTGATATACTGGTACTACTTTTACTATGCATTACAGTGCCTGGCTTGGTATGAGGTGCTGCAAATGTACACTCTCCAACTCAATGGAGAAATATCTGTGTATCATATAGTCACCGTTGCTTTACAAAGAATCGACAAAGATTTCTAGATTATTATGACATTTGAAAAGTTTCAAACGTGAGAAATTTATTAAATAGTGAGACTTGAATAATCATATTAACAATGATTAACTAAAGTGAGACCTTTTATATTATCAAAACATTACTCGTGCCCAGTGTAGGAAGTGAAAGAGTTAATTCTAAAACACTGTTATTGTAAGAAATTCAGCAAATAGAGTGTCGATAAATTTGCATAGGAAGTATAGCACATCAGTGGATTTCACAGCAACTTTATATTTCCTTACAGAGAACGGATAATTCATTAGAGGTTCCTGATAGCAAATAGAATACGAGATCCTCCTGGAACAAGTTTTTTTAACACACCTCAGTCCCCAACTCACAGTACATGTACTACAGTAACGAGAAACATGTCCCGAATCTCACCAAATATTGACCAAATTTACATTAAATATGTTTAATGTTGTTGCATATTTAAGTGTTATACATATGGATGTTCCCAAATCCGCATTGATATTTTCTAACTTTCAATGTTCTCTGTTTCCAAAATGAGAATAGTTTTGCCTCTCTTTTCTAGATAACACTTGTAGAGTATCATTCACAGTACAATCTTTGGTGAGGTTTCAGGTACAAAAACAGACAGGCATAAACACACTGGTCATACACAGACATTCACATTTCAGGGGGTTATTTGGTAACATACTACATAAACTGCCTTTTCAGAGTAGAAGCAGGAACAGGTTGAGATTAAGTAAGGAGAGAGCGCCAAGTCGAGGCAGGAGTTACTCACAGTTGTTCCACAGCACATACATCGGCGGCCCAAGCTGCTCGTGCATGCGCAGATTGTCCCACACGGGCCGGATCACCACATGTCGACTATCCGCAGACGACCAAGACTTGGGAGGCTAGAAAGGATGTTCTTTTGTTATTGTTTCTTGATTGAAAAAGAAGTTCAGTGCCTGGGTGCGTAGTTTGGTATTTAATTGTCATGATGGCGACTACTGGTGGTAGTGGTACAAACAGATGGCATAACTGCTTCCGCATTTATGCTTACTGTACAAGTGTGTCTGAGTGAAGACATGTGCATGTGTGTGACATGTGTTTATGTTCAAGTATGTGTAAAATGTGACAGACACGTGGGGGCCCTGAGAATGGAGTGCCACAGGTTACAAGGCAGATCTAATAATGGAATATAATGACACCAGTAGGTTGTGGATCACATTCTGGATCACCATACAAGAGGTATCATTCATTTACACTTAAGATACAGAACAAGTGGATTCTCAATTCATCTAATGACGACTAAACTACGTACTGTAAAGTAACAGGTAATAGAATACAAACAACTGTTTCCAAACATTTCCAATGAAATGCTAAACCATTACTATCGGTACTACACCGGCGTGCTCATTTTATTATCTTTTTTTTTTTACTAGGACAAGTTACATGATACACATATTTCTATGAGAGAAATGTAAGGTATAATCGGAAAGGTGCTAGGAAGAGTATGTTTTGATCAAATTGTATATAAAGTTTAGAGAAAACAAATGTATGGATATAGATTGTTTTGTTTTTTTAGGCATGCTGAACTCTTATATGAAAGATCCTCATGATAAGCTTTTGGAAAGTTGTTGATAATGCAACACATGTCTATGGTAGCTTTTAATAACATTCAAAATTAAAATTCAGGCTAAAAATAATAAAATTCCTAAATATCAATTTTCCCCTCATAGCACCAGTCAGTATACTTCATTTCTCTCATTCGGTGCAATATACTTGCGTATATTGCACGTCTACATACTGTGGATTCAGGATTGGTAGTGGTGGCTGTCAGGACAAAACCAGGTAGATGACTTGGAACGTCCAGTCGGCGGAAATACCAAACCTGAAGGGCGGAAAACCATACATTTGTCTTAAAACTAACAAAACATTGTTTTTCTGGTGTTTTTTTTTGTTTTGTTTTTTTATTTCACAGCCCTGCTCTTTGTCCTCTGTAAGTATTTATGTTAGAATTATATCTTGCTGATAATCCCATGGAGGCATCGCTTGTTGTTAAAAGATTGTTGTCGTAAGCAGGAAGAAAGCTGTAGCGGTATATTTATTCAATATTTGGACTCCATGGTAGAGAACTAGCAGAAACTGTATAGATTTTAGAAACTGAAAATACATGTACTACAAAAAAAAAAGATTTTAGAAACTTTATGCAGGTTCTTGCACATAATCCCTGTATATTCAACGACACTCACCAGATTCCAGAAAATAATGGGGTGTCCATCCACAAACTGCGGCCGGCTAAGACACAGGTCGCCTTCCTGTTCTAACACATTCTCTACTTCCTTCCGCAGTACAAGCGGTGACAAGTATGGTACAGTCATGGGCTCCAGGTTCAAACTCTTCTTTCTGTCCACACATGATGTTTATTTTAAGTATGGGTGATTGGTAGAACTTTGATTTACGGAGAAACACACGTAAAGGCAATAGATGAGTATTTTAACAAAAACAAAACACATCCATTTTACTTGATAGTTTACTGTGGTAGTTAGAATAGATTGGGGGGTGAAAGGTTAACTTACTTTTCTGGTTCTTCTTTGGCTGATGTGAGGCTTGATGAGTCATCTTCCTCAACGATACTGGTCTGTGAGACAGTGTCCACATCTCGGCTACGCCTCTTTTCTGTTGAGGATGTGTTACACTCGCTCACGGACCTTGGTCGCTCTTTGCCCGCTACCACAGAATCAGGCTCGGTGCTTGAGGATGGTTTGGCGACATGAGTTGGTGTGCCTGTTGGACTGAATGAGATGAGCTTCTCTACTTTCACCTCCGCACTCTGTCCAGGGAGAGGGTCACTGCTGCTCTCTGTTCCACTAATACCATTGACCTTGGGCTCACTAACACATATTTCATTAATAACCTCCATGGGTGTACTGTCAGTGCTGTTCAGGGAGGTCATACTGCGGTTGATACCTGATGTGGGACGCTGAGAGCCGGCACCGTGTGATGGCTGCACAGCACCACTTGCCATCGGCATGGACTGGATGGACTGCATCGATTCAGAAGACTGGCTCGGCGTTAGTGTCATTGGGCGATTACTTTGACGGAAATCCTGGATAAAAATCAGATATTTTCATCTGATTAGCTTTATTTTCAAAACTCAATTTTATTAGATTGATAATTAGATTATATAACTGTAAAGCATGAAAATCGTCCAATGGGACCGAAATATGGTGAAAGATGGTCAGAAAGGTATTGTGAATTGTCTTACCTTGACTTGTATTTGTAGGAAGGGCACCAATTTTGAGGAACAGAACTGACATCTGCAATACAAGGGGGTGAAAATGAGTACCATAATCTCCCGCGTATAAGGCTCGTCTTATACACAAGGTTTTAGTTCTCCCTGGATCCACAAGGGGGACATCAAGATATTTCTTTTGATATGTTACATCCCCCCTTAATTCATAAGAGAACATAAAGCGTTTATGGAGGTCAGGGGGCCATTGGCTCAGAGATGCCACTCACTGGCCGACAAAAACCAGGAAAACTGTACTTTGGACACATTTTCCCAGGAATTTAACATAATTTGATCCAGAAATCTTGAAATGAAAACCAGGAATTCCTGGTAAACCAGGAAAAGTGGCATCTCTGTTGGCTACATAGAGCTCTTTGAATTTTGAAAATACATTAAAGTTGTATACCCGCTAAAAAGACAGATCTGGAAATTTGTGGAAACACCTCCAAATTGTTTTTAAATACTCATCTCTTTTGCTATGTATGTATTGTTCCAAATACTAGTACTGGCACCTAGTGCCTCAAAATAAAGTGTCTAATCACAACACAACACACTTCACTGAACGGCCCTTGACATTCCTGTTCACCAAAGTGCCACCTATTAACCAGTCTGAAAGGCTTTGAGTAGTGTTCAGTACACCTTGAGAATTAGGACTGGCTATTCATCCACTGCACACAGGCTCGCTCTATAGAAAATTAGCCACACCTGATTTAATACTAGGATAGGAATAAGTAGAGGGCATAGGGTTTCTTCATTTTGGAGCAGAAATATTTCATATAATCATCAGATGATTTAACACATGGTTTAGAATGTTGTCTAGATGGTGATTGATGAGAAACCCCATATTTCATACTGTGATAGTGGACATGCCAACATTAAGTACAACAAAAGTTATGAATTTTTTTTCTGACCAAATCCTAAAACTTATAGGCGGGCTGCACCTTATAAGCAGGAGATTATGTGTTGTAATATCTGAAACTTACACCTTATTCTATTAAATCACAGCAGTAGACACATAAAAGAAACCTATTTATATGGTTGCACATATAATTTTACAATACTCACAAAGTGAATCTTTAGTGATATTTACAAATTTAAAATACAGTACATAAGTTTTGTAAGGGACTAACGTGGTATTCAGGTTGGAGTCGTCTGCTGACCATCCAGCCATAATCTCTTCGTCGTAGAGCAGGGAGAGACAGGAGGTACAGCGTGATAAGCTGCAGATCTCCACCTCCATGGCCATGTTGAAGAGCGCCTGCGGGATACTTGTCGTGGACCCGGACGTTACCAGTGTACCTATTGGCGACTTGGCCTGTACCGCAGAAGCCACACCGAGGTCGATGTCTGACACTGACATGTACTGGTCAAGGGCACTGTGTGGTGGTGCGCTACCTGTTGATCGGTAAATGGCAGATCACTATGTTAATTTCTTATCAAATCCGCCAGAGAGAATGATTTATTTTTCATAACAATTATGGAGAAAGATGCATTTATCTTGATTATAGATGATTACATCTTATATCATAAACAGGAAAATCATTAACAAATAATTGACTATAATATATTGTTTACAAGCATAGATTAGCGACTCTAACGAAATACTATGAACGTTATGGAAAGTGTTAAAGTTTAGACCAAATAAAACGATCAGGTTAATATCCATTAGAAATACAGAAGTTACTGACAATAACAATATGTTAGTAGCTTAAAATATGTTATGTTAAGCACCACTCTCGGAGATGTTTGGAACTGAGAGAAACGCTGCTGATTCCAAACCAAAAGCATAGAGTAACTGGCCTTACTTTTAGTTATCGAAAGTTATAAAAATGAAGTACTTTCCCCTCGTGGGTCTCCATAAATCAAACCAGTTATGTCAAACACTGTTGCATATTTTAATTTAAAAGTATATTTTGCTTTACATGAGATCTCCAAGTAATGTTGCCCTTTTTTTCCTTTTCTTTTTTTTTAGATAAAGATTAAGTCCCAAATTCCGTACGGTCGCTTATAAATAAGGTTAACCAGGAATCAAAAAGGCAGGGTTGAGGTGCATTCCCTTATGGTCATACAAAGCTACTGTTAAGGTTTCTTAAATGATCTATCACCACGCCTAAAGTAATCCCATCACCAGATCTAAACCCATCACCACTACCATTAGCAGCTCTCCTCCCATGAGCCCCTCACCACCAAGCTGCTCAGAACTGCTCCCCAGCCCACCACAAGTAGACTCGTGTAGTAGTGCACCTTTGTCTGGAGATGTCGGTGATGTCTTCGAGTCAATACTATCCTCGCTGCGAGCTCCTTTCAGCGACTCAAAACTCTGCTGGAGGCCGTGCAGTGAAGCCAGTCCCTGGAGGGACTGGAGACCTGACAGGCCTTGGAGCGAGAGGTTTTGTAGAGAGAGCAATCCTTCCCACAAACCATTCACTACAACAACAGCAGCAGCAGCGCGGGCACAGGGTTTTGTTTGTTCAGAAACAGCACAACAGAAACAATATGAGACAAGGGAAGGAAAACCAAAAACACAATTCAAGAAAGATGTCACAGGACTGTAAAAACGTTAGTGACCACCGGCAAGTTTGGAAAATGTACATGTGGCCTGTACTGATTAAAGATATCACTCAATGGAACAAGTGATTTCTGTTCGAGTTGTGATACGTAAGGCCACATGGACAGTTCTAAGCTTGTGGTGTTGACCTTGGTTTGGTTACCTATGGGTGTGAAGTGTTCAAAGGTTGACATAGAAGATGTTGGGCAGGAACCTTTCAAAACAATGTTCCCATTTAATAAATAAATGTGTGAGACTAATTTTGCTATCAAAGAAATTAACAGAATCTCTATTACAATCTAAAAGACACTTCTATCTTAAGGTACTTTAGGGTACAACCAAAGTTGATGGGACAAATTTAGCAATTTTAGATCCGCTTCATGTAAAAATTATTAAGAGGTCATATTTTTACACGGCCCTGAAACCAGTGGCGGATTTAGAGGGGGGCGCCCCCCCCCCTTTTTGCCAGTACTTAAGAGTTCAATTACATATTTTCAACCCCAAAATTTGCTAAAAATCAGGGGATGCGCACCCTCCTTTTGGGCCGTGCCCCCTCCTTTTCAAAATCCACCACTGGAAACATTTCACACTACCAGAGGCTTTAAGGTGATGGCTAACCATTACGAAAGTGGAAATGAAAATCATGCTTTCAATCATTACTGTTTTATTACATAACCTTTTAGAATATAATAGATACGGGACAGGAAAATGTGACTATGCGTTCATAAAACTTTACAACATAAATATACTGTAACAACCAAATAAGTTCAGCTAGGGAGTGACAATACTGTGAAGTATAGGATCTACAATATTTCATAACATATAAACTCTATGGAATGGACTACAGTTTTGCTACTTTAATACATAGGTAGACTTACCAAATGGTGTATATCCCTTTTGCTGTCGTATTTTGGGCGCAGCATCCAGATGGCCATCGAGGGAGGCTCCGTCTGCACAGTCATCAGACGCAGACAGGGCAGTAGGCCGGCCAAGGTGGTCTAGGCTCCCAGCCTTACGCAGTAAATTATCCTCCTCCTGCTCATACAATAACTTCTCCATCTCATGTGGTTTTGGGAGACTCGTCTGACTGCCCATGGAGCCATCGGCTTTTGTTGGTGTAACCATGGTTGACTTCAGCTCATGGAATTTGTTAGAAAACATACTTGCAGCTGACCGTAATGCACTGCCGAAGCCGAATGACTCACTCCGCCCCACTAATTTTCCACGTTTGGTGGCAGAGACTGGGGTTGTCTCTACACTGTACTGTCGCTCAACCCCGGCAAGATTGGCCGGCAGAGTGTTGGCCTTCTTGAGGTCCGATGTTGGTGTGGACGGAGGGGTCTGTAGTTGGTTTTGTGAGTGTGACTGTGGGAGGGGTGCCCAAGGCTCAGGGCTGCCTGGTGTCGATGCATCACTTGATGTCCCACTCACTGATCTTGGAGGCTTGGCATTTGTCTGCCCTGGTCGTTCAGGGGAACCGCCCAATGTAAACAATGCAGCTGGTACATTCCTTCTGGGCGAGCCTCCGAAAGGCTCTATGTCAATGAGCAGGTTGGACCGGTTCCCTGAGCTGGTCATAGTACTGGACACTCCGCTATCATTAGCCTCACTCTCAAGGCTCAACAGCAGGGTACGCCCCGTGTGGCTAGGGGAAGTCTGCATTTTGAGCGCATCAGCAGGAGTAGATGCAATGGCATCTGAGAATAACCCAAGCGGGTCATTCTCTGTCACTGGTGTCCGTATTTTGTGTGTTGGAGTGCCAGTCTTGGAGTCTGTTGGTGTGTCTTTTTGACTGTCATTACTCGTATCATTGAACACACTCAAGGTGCTATCATCTGTCAAAGAACAGTCTTTCAAGGTCTTCACAGAACCGTCTAGATCTACCAATTGGTCTGATTTCAAGGTATCACTACTAACATCCCCATTCCCCATTTTTCCCTCTACCTCCACTGGGCAGATGTCGGGTGGGACTGAGTCCTGTGGCCCAGGAGTCCGTTCACTACTTAGAATATTAATACCCCCATTCACCAAGTCTTCTATTGCAGGGCAGTTTGTTCTATTAAGACCGTTTACCATCCCTGTGTCCTGACCATCTATATCACCACCACCATTGGGCAAAACCCCCAACATCTGTTCCTGTATGAGGTCGGGTAAGTTTCCACATACATCACCACGCGGTGTCGGGTTGTCACCTTGCGCCTCAGAGTCTGTTGTCGCGCCACTATGGCTCTGGTGTCGCTGTTTACCTGAAGTAGCATCAACTGGATCCTGAAGGCTCAGTGCCCTCCGACGCCGCACATGATCACCATAACTTTTGTGTCGCTTCCGTCTGATGTCTTGGCCTATTTGACCTCCTTTTGTGTTTAAGCTGTGGCTGAGCCCAAACTCACCGAATACAGCCTCATCAACAGACATCTGACTCGTCATAAGAAGTCCAGCCGAGCTGCCCACTGCAACAGTAAAACAGAAGAGGTTGTTTTTCTAATCTAGATTTATATCATCCTCGCCTTACTACTATAGCTTCTTTTGTTCAATATTAAAATGACTTAATTTATTTGATTTCTATATCACCTAACATCTACCAATATTTCTTCTAAAGTTTGGCAACTACTGGTAAGAAAACGTTTGAAGTTGCTTTAAAATCTTGTGAATTACTGTGAATGAGATTATATTTTATCATATTTTAACCTTATATACCCTTAGAAATGATCGAGTAACAGTAGGAACAGAATTCCATGATTATCCAAGGGAAACAATAGGTAATTGATAAAATCAGATAAGAACAAATTCGACCCAATTTACCCATGCAAAACCATTAATTTCCACAATATAGAAAACTACATATTATTTAATTGCCATATGCACAGCTAGATCTCAACTACCATTTACAATTACAATGCTTAATTAGATCTAATAGATTAAACAGTAATCAGCGGATACTTTTGATTATCACTGTGCTGATTAGAATTACAATCTATAATGTTGACTACAATCTATAATGTTTTACACTTTGCCTACTGCACATGTATATATAACCATAAAATTACAACAAATAAAAAAGTCTCTACTCAATAAGCATGAAATATTCTCTGTTCTACAATGAAACTAACCAAGATATCTTGTACTGATGAACTATATGTGGCATGCAATGTAATACTTAGGTGACACTACAAGAGACTGTTACAGGTATAGAGGCATGTCAGACATGGATACCTCAGCATGCTGGTACCCTACCACAGACCCATGCACCAAGCTGGCACTACGCCATGCAGCACTTTAGGCAGTTGGTGTTGCCAATCATTCCTTTTTTTTTTTACTGACACTTTTTTTCTTTTCAAATACTGGATTTACACAGCGACTGTTATGACCACTAATTATCCAGCAACATTCAACTGGGTGAGTGTTGACTAGCAATTAGAGATAACACTGATCTAGCAAAGAAAGAAAATGTGCCTCCTTTCAAATACAGTGGTTTTAAAATGGAGCCATTTGTATTTTAAATAGCATATATTTTTGAACCAAAATATGATATAATTTTGTTGAAACATTTGTCACATGTGTTAAGTATTAGTGCTGCAGGTGAAGCTTAGCGACTATGCTCACAGGTACTATCACCGCGAAGAGTGCTTCCACTACCTAGCGAGCTGACGGACTTCTTGACGATGCTGCCAACACGTTGACGGAATGCTTCATCTGTCTTTGGATCTATTGAGGCAAACGCTAGACCGTTGCCATCTTTACCTAAAAATGCAGTGTGTATCAGAGGAAAGTGTTACGTGGAAGGGACAACATGATAAGTAAAAAACCTTTACATATTTTTAGGATTATCGTAGCCTGTGCAAGATGAATTAGGAATTATAAGATACTGGTTGTCCAAAATATGAGAATGGTTTAAGTCTTATCAGCACAGTCTACAATTCAAACTGAAGGGATACCCTGTGTTTAAGGTTCCGATACAGCCAATTCTTATGACGAGCTGGGAAGTAACTGAATTCGGTGGTGACTTAGTACAACAATTTGTATGTACATGGGTACAGGATAATTCCTTAACTGGGAAGGTCCAACTTGACTCTTATAACGGAATAACCTGCTCTGTTTACATAACTCACTTGTGGCTTTATCTTTCATGTACTTGCTCATGTATTTGCGGTTGGCTTCTGTGATCTTTGCGATAGGTCTCGTCCGGTTGGTTAGCCCATTCCTATTCGACAGTTTGGTGATGGAATCAATCGACTCCTGTGATCCCAAGACAGTAGAGATGCGCTTGGCGTCCTCAGATGTCATTGAACTGTATCCTTTATCTGACATTCCTCCTAATCAAAATATATTATGAATGGAAAACTCAGATCACGATTGATGAATACATCCATTAAGCATTTTTACATATTAACTTGGAAAGAGCTGAAGTGTCATTTTTAAAAATTACAATATGTAGTAGAGGCCTCTTCTGGCCTGTATGTATACTTATAAAGCACCTATGACCTACCTGTACTGTTTCTTTCCTCCATGTTAGGTGCCTCCACACTAACAAGGTCATTGACAAACTCGGTCCGAGCTAAGTCTACTTTGTCCAACGGTTGGATGTCATCAACGAGGCTGTCTGTACTTGTGTGACTTACTCTGTCAAAGTCACTTTCTGATGTGGAGTAGACGGAGAGTCGTCGTCTTCGTAGCGCCTTACGGAATTGTGCCACAGCCATTATGGTGTTTCTTAGTTTGGTCCACAACAAGAAGGCGTTGGTGTCTGATGATGGCCACTTACTTTCTAGCACCGCCTAAATTAAAATAAGCATTTGCTTTGAGGATCAGGTATTCAAGTAGTAAATCACTATCTAAAATCACATAACACTTAACAGTATAATCATATCAAATTACTATTTTATTAAATGATAGTTGTCTGCCATCGAATAATGAATGAATCTCAGTGAGTGATGGTTAGAATGAATGGTGGACTAGTGAACTAATGACCAGAAGCTGTAAAGTAAAGTCTCGGAGATATTTTCATTTTGCAAGACACATACCTTGTTGTAGAAGCCATAGGTGATAGCATTCGGATGGACACCATTACGCTTCATTTCAAAGAGCACCTTGACTGCGAGGACGGGTTGATGGTAGAGTCCACATAGCTGCATGAGCACTCGGTAGCATACCTATAAATACAAATCAATTACACACTAGAAAACTATCAAATCTAAGGTGACAACATATCCACATGACAACATATCCTGAAATGATAAAAAAAAATCATAGTTGTTTATAGATATAATAAAACACAATTACATATTGCATAACAGCTACCAGATGTAGGAAGTGTTATGCACTACTCTTAAACATGTACCTTAGGATAGTCTGAACTTCACAATGGGTATTCCTGAAGTACAAGTACTAACCTCATCAGGTGGTTGTAGCTTGGCATTCTGCATTTTAACGAGAACCTCATAAGCTGTCCTCAGTGCCTTTGTCTTGGAGTGGACTGACTTGACATAGGCTGGTAGGTGGATGAACCACAAGCTGTAGCAGTGACCCAGCAAACACCTGACACAAATGGACATAACACAATTAATTGTAGCTGATATCTTTCTATTCCTATATAACACAAATAGGATGTCAGATAACTCAGACATTTACCTAGGTTAATCATTTCCAACGTCTTACAAAAAGAAACAGCAAGTGCTATGCCTTTTATCTTGAATATTCGAATTTTTTCTTTGCCAAAGATGAGCACAAACTAGTGACGAAATTATGTATGGGATAAGACAAAGGGCCCAAACTTAATTCATCGGTAACAGGACTTACTTTGCCCAGAGCTGCGGTGAGCCGGCATGTTTCTGGGCAATCTTCTGTGCTGACCGCACCTCCTGTTTCGTTCGGCGCGTCATGGGACTACCCGGGCAAGCTGGGGTCTTGAGTGGTGTGGCGGCTATTAACTTTGGCCTTGGCAAGAAGAGCTCGTCTTTCAGCACTGGGAATCCTGTATAGCTGTAGGTGACTCCATCAGGTAGTCCCTTCGGTTCAGGTGGCATGATGAACACTGTTCTCTCACTCTTGGCATTATCTTCAATCTCGATGAGCCTCGGCTCATCCCGATTGTCATCCACCTTCTCTGTGCATTCATCAAAGAAGGCCAGACTTGCATCTTTATCCGAAACGAAACTGCGCTCCTCGATGAAGCGCGAGAAGAGTTGTGTCTTCATCAGCTGGTTGAAGAACTTGTGGTATGTTTTATCTCGGCTTTTCAGGAAACCTGTGAAATGAGACCAGATGATGTTATACATGTACCATTACAAGGATTGGGGTATTAAATTCATATTAAGCCATACAATCGACTATAAGCATTTTTTCTGTAAAAGACGGTCCCCACAACAGGACAGAATGTGACAAAATTCTTATGGTCATTCCATAGTGGTGAACCGTTAACTTACTGCTGACGTCGAAGAGTGAGCTGACGTCGGTGGTGCCGACACCAGGTGCCTTTGTGATGGGGAGCAGGAACTGGTTGTAGCCCTTAAGGCAGCACGCCATGAAGCGAATGAAGGCCTCCTGGATGATCGTCTCCATCTGCAACTGCAACCAAGAAAAAAGAACTACTGTAACTATGCAGTTTAGGGATAGGGAGATAACTTTTCGCACAGCAATTGGCGGTAATCTACTTTGTTAAGTACTGCATCCAGGTGTGTGTGTGTGGGGGGGGGGCAGGTTCTGTACATGAAAGATTGTGCTGGCAAATGCCATACAGTGTAAACCATATATTAACCTCTCATCCAGCCTTAACAACTGCTTAATTAATGTACGTTATTTTTCCATTGCCTTTTACAGTATTAGTGTGCAGGTCATTATCGATTCCCATAACTCTGTTCTACTCGGTCCTATCCCAATCATCTATCTTCTATTCCTGCTGCCTGCAGCATAACAGCTTTATTATTTATATGGAATGTGACCCATGGGAATCTCAAGACCATAAAAGTGATCCATGGGGCCCTATTGCACAAGTAATGAATATGTAACGGCGACATCCTACGGGACCTCACATGACGCCCCCAAGGGATTTGTATATGGCTTTTTATTTCGCAATGTATCATACATACCTACTTAATACATCGCACCAAACAAGATCCCTTTTCATTATTCATTCAGTGAATGCTGCTGTCATGGTATTGATTTTAATAGTGTGTTTTTCTAATTCCATAGGTGTAACCTTTGCAACTATTTCTGGTCAGCAATAAAAGGGTTGAGAAGAGTTCTCACCTCCTTCCTTCTCTGTCTGAAGTCGTGGTCACTAGGAGCCATGTCCATGCCCACCTCCATGGGTGTGCTGGGGTTAGAGGGTTCCTGACAAAGCTGCTCAAACAGCCGCTCTAACGTAGACCGTAGCACCTTCATCGGCCTTTTTGGCAGCATCTTGTACTGGAATCCCTTCCGATCGTCACACCTATATACCAAACATAATTCAAAGTTAATTACATGATAATAATTACAGCGTCTATGATTTCTTATTTTTTGAGTTTGGATGCAAATATTTGTACAAAATGTATCATGAGTTAAGATTTGTCCGTGTATAAATGCTTGTTTTAGAAAACTGACAAAACTCTGTGTAATTTTTGAACATTGCAATTCATTTCCCCGGTAATGAGTAAATCAAGCAGTTAATTCCCACCGGTAATGACTAAATCAAGCAAAGTAATTAGGGAGACTTATTACTTACACAGATATTGTGTTGGTGTCTAGATCGATACACGTGACATCTAGTGGTGGATCGTAGAGGTCGAAGTATCTAGAATCGACACCTACTATGAAGGGGAAGGGTGCGTTGAGCACCTCCGACAGTCCTAGTGGACACAGTGGGATATATGGACATTGCCAATGGAACGGGAAGATCATCTGTCAGGTGGGAAATAGAAGAAGAATCGTCAGCTTGACACCATAAGATATCATTTCAAGCCACCAAGACCTTTCCTTAATTTCATTACCGGTACCAAATGTTATGAAAGGAACCTCTATCATTTCATAACTCAAGCTTAAGGTTTTCTGTCTAACGTCTCATCTTCTAGCCTGAATGCAAAATACTCCAAGACAGAGGCTGGTGTGCTCTAGGAAATCCCATATCTTTATATAAAAGGGAAACAAAGAAGACAAGTCTGCTTACATTAGTGACAGCTTCAGCAACACTCGTGAGGACGGCAGGGCGGAGAGAATGGATGAGGATTTTGTGCTCCATCAGACCGAATAACAACAGGTTTAGACAGTTCTCCGGACCAAGGTTTTTCAGCAGTAATGTAAATGAGGCACCGCTGAAAACAAAAACGAGGTGATTCATGGTATTTCTCTCTCTAATATCTCAAAGAAGAAGGTATGTTTTGTTCAACTCTCAGGGAATTTCTACACGATTCAACAACCTGGGGTATTTGGCTTACCGTGCTTTACCCTGTCGTTCAAGTACTGTTTGGTACCAGGGGTATACCCTGAACATTCCAAAGTTACATTGATAACTAACTTAATCAATAAACTTGATATCTAAAATGATTAGTTATATAAAAAGTATCACCTAAAGTACCATTTTAATCTTATATAAAATTTCTAGAGCTCTCTAATACTCTAATGTCACCCTACCAATGTGCATAAATGACCTATGAGAACCACCTTCCATAAGATGACATCACACCTACCTTTGCTGTAAGGGCATCTCCTCCGGTTGTGATATGGAGATGGCATCATCTGACAGCTGCACCAGTATCCGTGGTCGTTGTGGCGAGGGGAAAGGTACCTCCAGTAGGAAGTGGGATATATGCCTGCAGCGATAAAGGGAAAAAAAGTTTACCCAGATGTTTACATTCATAGTACTGCCACATTGTCTTACTTATGCCTTGAATCAATGTTGGTTTGATAAATACAGAGAATGCTCTTCTTCCCAGTTCAATGCATTAATACCTTTAACAGATGGACGCTTCGTTGGGCCTGTTTTAATGACTAAAACCACATGAACCGCACTGCCCCATCGGAATTTAATCTCCACCAAACTAATAGCATTATCAAAGCAATTTCGTTGCAGTAATCAAGCGCTGGTAAAAACACAAGACTGTTACCATCAAGGCCATGCAAATGCCACTAAATGGCCTTGGTCCCGATGTATCTTTTTAAATCATGATCATCTCCATTTGAAGTAAACTGTTTTTATTCAGTTATACATAATTTTATCATTCTACTTTTATTTTCTACCAATCTTGTTTTGCCTACCTTTCTATGGGCACACTGTGTGGTCCAGACACAGACACCCTATACAGGTACTGGAGGAACTTCTTAAAGGTGTCAAAGAAGGGCCACCTGGACAACAGGCAAATACATTTGTTTTGGTGAATAGATTTTGGGATTCCATCTTCGGGGTCCTCTTCCCAAGCGAGCTGGGTCTTCTGTGCCTCGGTAAGCTTATCTTCGCTGTAATCCTCGTAAAACATGATGGCCGCTCCATAAACCTGAAAATATCATATGTGACTGTGTCTAAATTCACTGAAAGTGGTTGTACAGAGGTGATCTCAGTAACCGCCACGCGAGGAACATTATTTGACATTAACCTGAACTTGTTTGTATGACTGATGAAAATGATACCAAAGTGGCCCGTATAGGCGCCTGGGCGCTCATTGATTTCAAACCCACTGTACCCCCGGCGCGTATATGGGACAGGTGCTTATTTGAATACTGTTTTTAGTGCCTAAGATTGATTTCAATACCACTGTACCCCCGATGCTTATTCGAGACCAGCGCTTATTTGAGACTCCGGTGCTTAAACAGGCCATTATGGTATGTTAAAATAAACCTCCATTCCCCGAATCATGGGTATAATCTGCAGAGTATTCTGTAATAATCTAGCAACCCCTTATTCTTCTAATTCGTTATAAACTTGAAGCTTCTTCCTTTTTGCACAAACCTTTTCTCCCTCTCCACCAGTCAGTACAAAGGTAGAGAAGACTGGTAGTGGATGTTGGGCTGCGGCCGGCCAGCTTTCTATAGATGACCCCAGAGGTAGGCAGAACATGGGAACAGACTTGGGGAACTCGAATGTTGGGTGGTCCTCCAGTGGCCATCGGTAGAGTGTTGCTGTACACAGAAATGAAACAAGCAATTGATGAGTTTTATGTCGATGATTCACATTGGGATTTTTCTTTTGCCTATTTTTATTTAAATGATTCCATTTTCTTCTCTGTATACTCCTTTTAGTTCATAAATCATGGCAACAAACTCTTCACCACAAAAATTAAGGATAATGCACTAAAGGCTAAAACTACCACTGAATCCATTAAACTGCATTCACTCCTCACGTAGGTCTGGCGTGTTTTGTAATTTATATACCGTTATCTCCCGCATATAAGGCGCATCTTATAAGCCAAAAAAATGCTGCTGGGTCTTATACGCGGCAGGTAAATTGCCTTGAGTTTGGGGTGCGCCTTAGAGGGGGGGGGGGTATTTTTACTATAGAACAGTACTAAACTGACAAATATCTGCCCTCAGGGGTGCGCCTTCTACGTGGAACAGCCTTCTACACAGGAGATTACGGTAGTTCATGTACGTGTATATCATGTAAAGGTTTCATACATCTCAAACACTTACCAGGTTTGTAGGCTATCTGGTTAGCTTTGGCCATGGACTTCTTGTAGCAGAGGAAAACATCGGATCCAACCTGCAAGTAGACAATGTAGGAATGGATTAATAATGGACGACCACCAACCAGTCCGCCCCTACACGCCCACCACCTGCTCTGACCACGCCTAGCTCTACTGGCTACCTTAGACCTGAATGGAGAAATGAATAATGGGTGGTGTGGGAAGGAGGAAGAGCATATGAAGTGCCTGAGGGCATGAGTAAGTGAGTGACTGAGTGAGTGAGAAAGCAACTAGCTACGCGAATGAGTAAGGTGAAGCAGGGTGGTGCAAGGTAGGTAAGATATAGCCAGGCAAGGAGAACGGGAGCGAAGAGAAAATGAAGGAGGTAATGGAATTGAAGAAAGCATGTTAGGGTAGAAGCAGGGCAGGAGGGCTGTTTTGACGGTAACTAAGAGAATCTCTGGTACTGGGGAGCGACGACAGGGCTTGACACTGTCCTCTGGTTACATTGTACTAGAGTATAGTGTGTGAATATGGCCCTTGGGAGCTAGGGTATGGGAAAGGCAAACCAGAGAGATGGATATGGCCTTGGGGAAACGAAAGTCAATGGTGGATGGGGAGGATACACAGGGACATTGTTATACCGGGATCAGCGGTGGTATGCCCAGGGTTTATACTGGGTATCATATTAGACAGGGGCTTATCAACTGGTCTAACAACGTGATAATGTCGTGTATATGTTATTCCTAGACGATAGGCCACAAATAGAGGGAGCATGGCTACTGGGCAAGAATGATGCAATATCTTAGATATGTACAATGTAATATGCAGCGACCTAGCCTATATGGGGCGTAAAATGAGATATGTTTTACAGAAATCGGCTTAACAAACCATTCACAATATAAATGCAATATCAATATCAATTTAATCATCCAAGCACCTCCTTAGTGAAGGACATAACCAGTTTTATCCACTTACCATTCCCTTGTTCAGGTTCTTTGGGATTTGACAGAAAGCGTGAGGTGGTATTTCGCCCTGCAAATAAAAAAGAATGAAATAATTATCAGTACATTTTAACTAAAAGTACAAGGGACAATATACTATCAAGAGACTTTGAAATGTATCATACGGTAATTAGATTCGACAAGTATTAAAACAGAAAATCTTGCCCCTATGAATTGTACATTTGTACATTCCTCCTCCAGGCTGAAAAAGGGTATATATCGTTGTGGGATGCTTCTAATCAGGTTCCTTGCCTATTTCTTATCGCCGCAAAGTTTCACCCTTTATCCTTATCGGCGGTCCTTTATCTGGATGGTAACCCTACCTTATCAGCCCTATTACCCTCACCTACTTGAGAAGCATTGATTGGGAATGCACCCCCCCCCCTCCAGTAATCAATACGCCAGACGCTGATGGAAAGTCTGGGTGTCTCTGTGTAAGGATACATGGAGTATGGGTGAGAAGAGGAGTGAAAGCAAGAAGACAGCAGTCTGTCCCTCACTGAACATTACTCGTTCCATATGTGACGCAGTGGTAAAAGTCGCAGATCCCATGTCTCACATCCATACACGAGTCTATCATTTCAGTTTCTATTTAATTAAGGAGGAAGGAACTGTAGGTGTTTTACTGAATTCCCACAGATTACCAGGGTCTAAAAGCTACTCTTTGGGCTATACCCAGGAAAATGGCTTGTTTCTCTCTAAGCTACTCTTTGGGCTATACCCACGAAAATGGCTTGTTTCTCTCTCAGAGCCTGACCTTACAAGTCACACTATAACATGAAGTACCCGGTATGTTTTAACCTTGAACAATAGGTAGCAGATATAAACCCATAATAGGGACATTGGGTAATGAACAAATCTGGAAGCATTAATGTCTATGTGAAGGATGGAGGAGGGTTGTGTGGCTATCAAACTATTGCCCCTGCTCTTGAGGTGGAGGCCTTTAGATACTGGGGTTTAATACTTGATGATTCTAGATTAGACACACTACGTGGGCGCAGAAGGTAGATTAATGGACGAGGTCCTGCAGCTATCAGGATGACTGCTAAATGGAGAAGTAGTGTTCTATAGCCTTATACGTGAACATCTACCCATGGCCACACAATTCAACATATCCATTCATCTAACAATGTACTGCCCAAACCCATCCGTATGGAACGATAGTACCATTTTTTGTTTGGTTTTACTTTCCAGAATCAACAATTAGTTTTACCGTTTGAACAACCTGGTAATGATTGACGCAGTTATGGAATATGTATTATTATTGTGAATGGTGTGACTAATATAAATTGTCCTTGAATACGCACACAGTCCTAGTTGGATTCTTAATCTACTGACTCATAACCACATTTCCGAGAGAACCGGTTATCAGTTTTCACTGAGCAAAAATTCACGTACTATACGCTTAGTACTGGAAGTCGGTGCAGGAGATTGAGGAGAAAAGGGGATTAACGTGGTACAAGGGTCGTGAGTCAATACATCAGTGGCGTGATGGTACCTTGGCATGTCTGCGCCGTGTTAGGGCATACAACTGCATGTTTTATTCTGTCTCGGTAGGACAGGACATTACAGCCCACTCCGTGTATAAAGAAAGCGTGGTCAAACATTGTATACATGTTAGTGTACTGATCTCACAAGAAAAAAAGCTGAAAATGAGGTTGACAGTTGGATTTGACCTTGACCTTCAAACATATTGGTATTAATAGAATGTCACCTTGTAAACATATAATTTGCTGTTAGAATTATATTTCTATGCCTATTACCCGTAGTTGAGAAGAAATTAGATTTTCTGAATGTCATCATTTTCCTGGTGGCCATTTTGGAAAATCATGTTTTACAGAGTTTCCCCGGCGATGCCAACTTGGCATCATTTGGATCTGTGATCAGGGTGGTCTTACAGTCCAGAGTCACCAATAACCCACCGTACGTCCTTCGCTGCAAGGTTCGGTTACCTTCATACCAGATTGACACCCAAACTACGGTTAAAATTGTGCTTGTTTGAAGGGTTCTTTGTTTGAAGAGAACTACAGTCCCTCTAGCTCGTCGGGGAACTCATCTTCCAAGTCATGACAGATTGCATCCCGGACCAGAAGGCAGTATCTACTTCTCCTATCAGTGGCTACTGAGAATATGCTGATCAACAACTGCATATTGCAGTAGGTACTGCTGAAATACTTCCAAAACAGCTGACTCCACACTGCATTTTCAGTCTAGACTCAGTAGTGTACTGACTATCAACTGAATATGCACTGCATTTCAGGCTAGAATCAGTAGTCTACTGACTCTCAACTGAATGTTAATAGATTCCAGAAATTATACACTCTGTGCAGCAGCATAGATGCAGTAGTCTACTGACCATCTACTGGTATGACTCTGTCCATTCACGGATTATTTACCTGATGCTTCTAAGACAGTCCATAGTGTGAATGTCAGTATGGTTGTGAAGAGCAATCAAAAGATTCAGTAATGTAATAATGAAACTATCCAGTCTTTGTGGAGACAAGCATACTTCACCCCTTTGCATATGAATATCTTATTCAGTGCCAGTAATGGATACACATGGATGTTGGGGTGTATGAAAGTGAGGAATTACTCACTGACTTTATATAGGGTACAAATATACTGAATCATCAAGTATTCTTTTGCTCCCCATCATGACATACATGTATTTTTTTTTACATAGTATCCATGTATCATTGATAATTACAAAGTGCTTGTCTCATCACCTGAACATCAGTAAACCGAAAGGCATTATACTATAGCAGCATTCTATAGATATGTCTACTCTTACCCTTTTGTTATGGTAAGAGTTACCCAGTACTACTGAATCAATACTGCCCTAGCCCCCTCCTACATGATTTGCATGCACTACTAGGAAGTAGTAACCGCTTCAAATAGCTGATGGGGCGGTGGCTCAGGGGGCTAATGCGTTGGTAGAGTAATCAGAAGATCCCAAGTTCAAATCCAGCAATGACCACCTAGAGAGGCATTGGTAGTGCCAGTACTAGAACAGCGGCTGCTTCTTTTATGCTTCTACCTGCCCCCAGCAGTAGTTTTCAGTATGATCTACTGCACAACTACTGCTATAGCAGCAGCCATGCAGTAGTGCTGATTGAACACTGCCCCAACCCCATATATGGTCATGCAGCATTAAATAAGTAGATACTGTTCAACTGCTGCCATCTAATTTACATAATTGGGACAACTGATTCAATACTGCTTGCATGCTGCTAATACTACTCTTCTACTACTGTACCACTGCTGCAAGTTTTGTTGTGCTGAGCAGTAGAATGACAGTAGATGCTGATACAATACTGTTTCTGATGCTGCTTTCACACTGAATCACTACTGTCACACCACACTGTTTCCCAGCTGCTTTAGTGCTGCATTTCTACTGCATTTTGGTCCGGGATGTCGAGCCAATATGAGAGAAAATACAGTGCTGCTTCGCCAGCAGAAAACGCTGCGACATTTTACAGGGTCACTGTGTGAAAGAGTCAGACCCACTAAGCAAAATCTTTGCAGAGCCCCAACAAAAGTGAGCCTTTCTCACGCGAGCCTTCACTGTCTTCTGTGTAAGCTGTCCGGATATGGGCGCCTCTTTTCCTTCCTTATCCCCCCAGCCCTTCCCTCCACACACCAAAGACTCCTTTAGCCTTATGGTCTTTTAGCTCAGAACTCATCACTCCTAAGGCACCACTTCCTTTCATCTTTTATATACAGACTCCCACTACAAGGTTTCTTTTATATAGACATGTAAATGTAGGAGGCATTTCCTTCAGTGATCACATGTATAGTTGAAATCAGAATCGCCAGATTCTATACACCTCAGCTATGGGCGGAATTGAGAAGGGCCAGATAGCAATAGAGTAAGGCAATAAGAGGGGTTTTGTATACCGGTTAATAGAAGATAAGTCTTCCGAGGGGAAAGTTAGCAGTAGGAGCATTGAGCGGCTGTGTGTGTGCTCCCATAGATGGTCAAAAACAGTGAGCAATGAGGTCTTAATACAAAGAAAACACGACCACGTCTCCAATCCACACCAGACCATTACATTTTAAAATCCAATTTTCTTCCTTGTCTTGCAGATGGCTATTAAGTTAGCGGAATAATTGCACTCTTTTTGGCTTCGCCATCAATTTTCGTACCTTCAACCCAATGCAAATTTTTTTTGAATTTTTTTTTTTGTCAATGGATTCTGCACATCACAGATGTGGAGAGCGCAATTTTTTAATTTTTTTTTTGATAACCAAAGATTTCCCAGGAAAGGAGTTGAGAGGAGTTGGCCAGTTTCTAAAGCTAGTATTTGCCATTGCTTGTTCAAAAATTATGGCCAAAAAAAAAATCATATTTTTGCAGAAAATGGTGCGGGCGCAATCCAGACAAAACAATTTTCAACAAAAATAAAAATTTGTATTTCTAAAAATATGATGCGGGAAATCCATAGACCAACTATTTAATTTGGTGTGGCCTAAACAGTGTTGAAATTCGAGATTGATTACTTTGGGTTACAGTGCGAGGGGACAAGACCATATCTTTTTTCCTGGTATTTCTTTTGCCATAAAAGTTACAATACACTTTTTTTTTATATATATATATGACTCCCTCAAGTCGAAATGTGAAGCCAATTCTAAAAATGGTCATATCAAATTCCACACTAGCCCTAGCTGAAATGCACTTCTGGAAATGGTAGTTTAATCAAGCAGCCCAGCGGCAAGCCCCCAAACTTCTCAACCAGTGGCAATTTCAACACACAGCAATTACATCTTTTTCCTCACGCTCCGTTTTAAATTAACTAACCCTGAAAACATGTCTTTGCAAATTGCATCATTCAAGTTATTTCGGAACAAAGCTACTGGAGTAACGGGAAAGGTCTTTCGCTGTGATTGGACAAAGTGAGACAGTGAGAAAGTCAGGGTTTTGCAAGTGTTATAAGTATTCCAAGCCGACTATCACGATATGACATGTCTATATCTTCCATATTTAGGCAACTCCTTTCTTAGAGGAAGAAAGGAAATGCTGGAGTCTTTACCCACACCATAAATCAATGAATGTTATGGTGTGTCTTCCTCATTATAAAGGGTCTATGAGAGTTTTCCATGACGTCCATCAGTTCCTCACTGACACAATAGTCATAGCGACGGGCTGCTGATGACGCAGTAGCGTGATAGACATGGCTATCACAATGACCCACCTATAAACCCATATTTCTAACCCAAATCCCGAAAACAATGAACCAATGAAAGGGGCAAAGGAGTTCTAGCCTCAACCTCCAATTCAACAGTGATTTATGAGTTTCAGAAAAAACTGTGGGGTCATACGAGACTTTCAACACAAAAGTTGTATTACATGAGCGGGGACAGCTGGTATGGGATTTTAGACAAACCACTTAGTATTTGATTTCCCATTTACCCCTCACTTCAACACTCTTCTATATCTTCGCACACGGATATCTACCCATGACTTTGAATCGTTGCCCTCCTAGGTTCATCTCTCGGGTTACTTGTCTCACGAGTGGCTCAACTGACGAGTAGCTCAACAGAGGTACGTCAAATGTCCGTATTAAAAGCCAGTTGATGTAAAAGTCGTGGCTTCAAGGTCAGACCCACAACTTCAATGACACTGGTCGTTGGCGCTGCAGGCGTGAAGCTGAGGGCTATTGAGGAGGCTGAGGTTGTAGAAGGGCACATACTGTGCGTGCTTGGCATTCAGTGCACGGGGGCGGGTAATGGTTGCAACCTGTCGGGTCCCTCCCCTCTCGTGTGGCTTTATAGTGCTGTATGAGGTACCTGAACACCTCCCCCTATCAACCTTCCAGCCATCTTCTCACTTCATGCTACCCTAAAGCTTCATTTCTGCCCTGTCCAAAGGTCTATCTGATCCCTTCTTTATTCAGAGCCCTAAAAGCTAAGACTCCTTTCAATATGTGCCACCCACGATGGATCAGGTCTAGGGTCGGTGTGCTGGTCATCATTTCTGCGTGGCTTCTGATATTAGACTATCGTCCCACTATCCTGACATGTCTCTTCTTGTATGCGAATCTCGTGTTATCAACTACACAGATGGGATGTTCTAATCAAGTGTGCACTAAACATCCTTTTAGCGTGGCTACTCGCTTATATCCGGGGTTGTCTAGCAACTGCCTTTACCCGTCCCTTGTACCCCCTTCCCAGGCCCACTCCTGCCCTGGGGTGGATTGCTGTCCATTATATAGGCTACTTAGTTACCGTTCAATAGCGTCTCTAGATTGTGTCCAACTGGTTTACGTTTTTATAGTCTTTCCTACGTTAATTCTCTATTAAAGCTGGCACAAGACGTGAAATATATGGATTTTTTGTTTGTTTTGGGCATACATGTATCTACAATCAGCCCATCCGCCTGTATGCACAGTTGACAGCTCAACTAATTTTGAGAGGTTTGACCATACAATCTCAAAGAAATAGATGTCTGGAAATAAAATGCTTCCAGCATTTTATCTCTGTTGACAAGCACATAATTACATCAGCTCAGTGGTGCCACCTGTAGTTAGGAAATCAGACACAATGGCACTAGATCATAGTCTATATACTGATTATACATACTATCACGAATAGTACACTCAGACTTCCTTATGGCAAAGGAAAATGTCAAGGCTATTAGGTATTTCTAATCACAAATTGCAGTACTTCTTATTACTGGGCTAAGTTACCACGACAAATGGCATCCCCAGTTCTAAAATCACTGTGTATTTAAAATATGTGCAGTGATACCGCAATGGCGCATCCTTTCAGTGTGGCTATTCACAAACGCACTGGGTCAACATGTTCATCCGGAAGGTCTCTGCCCACATCTTCCGGTTTCCCTCACTCTTCTAACACGGAATTAGTCCAGTGCGCGTACCCATCCTACTACCACTAACTCGGACTGTGTTTGGAGCCGAGAGGGAGAAAATGAAGATAGTAGACGCTATTTACACATTAGCACGTGGTTGTCCTAGCAACCAAGGGTCCTGTAGACCAATGCTGCCGTCTGGGGAGCACAAAGGTGACAATCAGTCAACAGGTAAACAGGCACACGTTATTAGGCCTCCACACGCTGCCTCCTGTGGGTGTGCACTTGTAAGAGCTCCGAGCTACTCTCAGATACAGAGCAGCTCTGGAAGTGCATCACTGTAGTTTATATTCGACAAAACCTCCCAATGTGTCATCTTATTGGACGTCCTGATATATTCGAGGGACGTGGGAGATGAAGGTACATGTATTATAGTTTCGTGGATTGAGACACTCCCCTTATTCCTACGTTACTGCATTAAAACAAAATAAACTCCGATCTTGAAATAGTATCAGTAAGCGTTGGTCCACTCTGCCCACTCTAGATGTTCCAGGGACTAGTCTCTATAAGGTAAGCTCTTATGGGAGCTTATCTCCAGAACACAGAGATAACTGAGAAATCACGACTGGGTCCACGGCTGGAAGGTATCATTCTACTTCACTCAAGTTAAAGTGGACTTGTGAAATGCAAGGCACAGCAATCCACTCATCTTATGTCTTTTGGAACAGACGAAAAGAGAGACGTAGTTCCCCCCGAACGGACGCTTCTTCTCAGGTTATAAGATCAGTAAGAAATGCAGTGGAAGAAGAGTATGTCAAAAGGAAAACCTTCCAGCTATTGAAAGTGTGACCGCCTTCATGGAGACTGCCTATACCTATCTCTATGATCAAAGAACAAGGCGCCTCCCTTGAGTATATAGGAAGGTAATGGGGTTTTATGCATGGTAAAGGATTTTAATACACTCCAGCAGCTCACTTTTGTGTGTTGCTGCTCCATTCTGATTACCATCGTACTATACATCTGCCCCCCTTACATTTCTTTTCAATATGTGGAGTGCAGGGAAGCCTCTAAGCATAATGAAAGTTCACATAGGAACGGATTGTCTAGATAAATCATAAAGACACTGCAAAATCACAACGTCATAATGCATACTGAGCTCTGTAGTCCTTAAGTATTCAAACCCCACTTCACCCGGTGTATCCCATATACTGACGTACAGCGATGCTTGTCGTATTATATATTGTATGTACCAAAGGAAAAGGCAATCTTCTCTGTACTGCTAATACCCGACCACAGTGATATGGGACCAACATGTAGGGGCAACTAGTTGGCATAGCGACAAATCCTTATGGCTCTAGCAACAGGGTTTGAAAATCAACGTTCAACATTACATTATAATTGCAGGGAAGAGGAGACTTGTTGATGGAAATCTTCATAAGATGGGATATAGACCAGGTAGACTTGCATTCACAATAGTTAACATGTAGCAAGGCCACCAATGATGTATTCACCCAAGATATGCTGACTCTAAAATTAAAACACTGAAATTATCAAAATCTCCTTCGGTCTCGACTTTTTATACTTGATAATCCGCAGTCCCGAACGCTCTTAGACTCCAGTAATTTGACACAGCACCTCCATCTGATTACATACCTAACTCATAAACAGGTAGGAAAAGGGGAGTAGCTCTATCAGTAAATTAAAGTCGACCATATCCATAATATCCCCTTTTACCGTGAGTGCTGTGAGCCCGTGCCACCTGCATCAATGACGTGAGAGGCACGTCATACGAGTCAGGTCATGGACAGAGTGTCTCAGACGCTCTGATCCTGCCATTTAAATATGGCCTCAGCGTCTCCCAAGGCCGATTAGCTTCAGTCCGAGGGATGGCGTAGACATCTCATGATGTCACATCACACTGAAAACAAAAATTGGGCGTTGTGGATTGAAGCACAGAAGGCTCAGGGTAGGTACTGTAAAACCCTCTATCAACCCTGTAGGGTTACAGAAATCAACAATTGCGAAATATTGACTAATTACTTACAAATAGAGACTATTATCTATACATGTACTGACACCAGTCTGGCATAATCTTGTCTTACTGAACACCTTGGAACGCTGGCCATGGACACTTGGCCCCTGGACACCTGGCCCCCTGGACACCTAGCCCCCTGAAAACCTGCCCCCCCCCCGGAGTGAGTGAGTAATAGATGTTTAACACCATTTCGAGTGAGTGAGTAATAGATGTTTAACGCCATTTCGACAGCTACCCGGACCAGAAGGCAGTATCTACTTCTCCTATCAGTGAGTGGCTACTGAGAATATGCTGATCAACAACTGCATATTGCAGTAGGTACTGCTGAAATACTTCTGAAACAGCTGACTCCACACTGCATTTTCAGTCTAGACTCAGTAGTGTACTGACTATCAACTGAATATGCACTGCATTTCAGGCAAGAATCAGTAGTCTACTGACTCTCAACTGAATGTTAATAGATTCCAGAAATTATACACTTTGTGCAGCAGCATAGATGCAGTAGTCTACTGACCATCTACTGGTATGACTCTGTCCATTCATGGATTATTTACCTGATGCTTCTAAGACAGTCCATAGTGTGAATGTCAATATGGCTGTGAACAGCAATCAAAAGATTCAGTAATGTAATAATGAAACTATCCAGTGTTTGTGGAGACAAGCATACTTCACCCCTTTGCATATTATCTTATTCAGTATCAGTAATGGATACACATGGATGTTGGGGTGTATGAAAGTGAGGAATTACTCACTGACTTTATATAGGGTACAAATATACTGAATCATCAAGTATTCTTTTGCTCTCCATCATGACATACATGTATTTTTTTTTACATAGTATCCATGTATCATTGATAATTACAAAGTGCTTGTCTCATCACCTTAACATCAGTAAACTGAAAGGCATTATACTATAGCAGCACTCTATAGATATGTCTACTCTTACCCTTTTGCTATGGTAAGAGTTACCCAGTACTACTGAATCAATACTGCCCTAGCCCCCTCCTACATGATTTGCATGCACTACTAGGAAGTAGTAACCGCTCCACATAGCTGATGGGGCGGTGGCTCAGGGGGCTAATGCGTTGGTAGAGTAATCAGAAGATCCCAAGTTCAAATCCAGCAAGGACCACCTAGAGAGGCATTGGTGGTGCCAGTACTAGAACAGCGGCTGCTTCTTTTATGCTTCTACCTGCCCCCAGCAGTAGTTTTCAGTATGATCTACTGCTCAACTACTGCTATAGCAGCAGCCATGCAGTAGTGCTGATTGAACACTGCCCCAACCCCATATATGGTCATGCAGCATTAAATAAGTAGATACTGTTCAAATGCTGCCATCTAATTTACATAATTGGGACAACTGATTCAATACTGCTTGCATGCTGCTAATACTACTGTTCTACTACTGTACCACTGCTGCAAGTTTTGTGGTGCTGAGCAGTAGAATGACAGTAGATGCTGATACAATACTGTTTCTGATGCTGCTTTCACACTGAATCACTACTGTCACACCACACTGTTTCCCAGCTGCTTTAGTGCTGCATTTCTACTGCATTTTGGTCCGGGTAAGGTCATGGCGAGAACGACATTACACAATTTCACCGAGGAATGTGCCGGTGCCCGCTTATATGTGCACCACACACATCCAAGGGGATAGGAAAGAGGAGAAATAGACCCTTTTAAGTGGGCTAGGGAAGCCCCTAACACCATTTCGGCAGCTAAGGTCATATTCCTGGCGAGAACTACATTACACAATTTCACAGAGGAATGTGTCAGTGCCTGCGTATATGTGCACCACACACATCCTGAGGGGATAGGAAAGATGAGAAATAGACCCTTTTAAATGGACTAGGGAGGCCCGGGCACCCCTGGACACCTAGCCCCCTCGCTCCCAAATCTCCCTCCCTCATAAATCTAGGCCCAGGTTCAAAGTTTTTAAATCCATAATAGCTTCTACTAGTTGTGTGCGGTCGTTCTCGTGGTCATTTTTCTCCGCCATTGTGGGAGTGTAGCCGGCTGTCGCGCTGTTGGAACTAGACTAGTACTAGGCCGAGCTGTGACGACCCCTAATATCGTTCACTCAGCAACAGAGTGGCTTGCTGGTGCCAATAACCTGGGTGAGGGAGTGCTGATGTCAGACCACAAGCTAGACTTGCTCAAGGCTATTGATTTATTTCTTTTCGAGTTAAGAGCAATGTACATTGCTGCTGTATATTTAACATGCTGCTCTTGTTTGGCCCATACTTAGTAGCATGCCATGGCACAGTGGGCTATGTCTTTATGACTCATACCTAGGTCTACTGATGTTCAACTTTAATAATTTGTTGTTTCGCAGACTCCTCACAGGAACAACTAGGTTTTTCATCACTTCTTGACATTTCATACTTCTCAATACAGCATATCCCCAAAACATGAGGTTATGAGAAACAATGTTTTTGAGTGGCCTTATGATGGCGTTTTCTAATGGCCTCATTTTTGGTTAGTATAGACCAGAGCAGCCAGTAGGCTGGTACAGCACACATCTCTGTGATATAATTTCTTTCTTTCGATTGTACATTAAATAGACCAACAGTAGATACTCTTTTTCTGATAAAGACGACATATATATATATAATCCTGTTCTTTGTAAGTGGGTTCTCTGCCAACAGTGAGTAGATGCTACTAGGGTAAGTAGCCCTTGACTTGACCACTATTCCGACCTAGCTGAATACATTATTGACCAATGAGAAAATTCTTTTCATTTAGTGCAGACTTTTCAGGGTGCATTACATAACAGCTGGTACCCATCAGCTGGCTGTTATCAGTCCTTATCTCGCAAGATACCAGCTTCAGCAGGGGTCAGCCCACTAAGGAACACGCTAACCAGGTATAGGCACCTTGTGTCGACCACCCCAGACTAACATCTTTCAAATCACATAAAATTATTAACTGGTTGTACCACATTAACTAAAACAGGTAAACCTTGCACATGCCCCTAATATTACTTGTAAATTGTGAAAATATCCTGTAATGGTGGGGTGGTCGACATGCTTAGTGGTCGAATCAGGGGCGATCTACCCTAATTGTCTGTTTTGTCAATGGTTTACATGTTGAAACTCAAAAAACTGTCCCCAATTCATCTTGCGCCCCCACTGCTGATCATGATTTCTACGCACATATAGGCTAAAGTAATTGCAAAGGACTGTGTTATAAAATGAAGACCTCTGTGTACTTAAAGGCTATGATACTGAATGGTAGGACTGTGTTATAAAACCCGTTCCCATCACCCTTTAAAATTTTTATACCCCGGGGTTTCATACTGGTTTAATAAAAATGAATGCAAATTCGTTTATATTTCCTTCTCTTTTCCCGTCTTTGTTTTCACGTATTAATCTTATTTCAATTCCACATACGCTCTCTACCTCACAAAGACTAGCTTGTGTCTTTGGGTAACATTACAGCGATATCACACCTATCTGTATTACAGCCTAATCCAGATTAGAGGGCTACTGCTTAGAACTGGGACCCACTTATAGCATTTCAAAAGCGATATGATACCACTGGCAGTATACATTCATTTAATTTATGTCAAATGACGTAGCTTTCTCGTAATGAATATGAGTGAGGGAGTAAGTAATAGATGTTTAACGCCATTCCGACAGCTAAGGTCATATTCATGGTGAGAACTACATTACAGTTTCACAGAGGAATGCGTCCATGCCCGCCCATATGTGCACCACACACATCCTGAGGGGATAGGAAAGATGAGAAATAGACCCTTTTAAGTGGACTAGGGAGGCCCGGGCCCCCCTGGACACCTAGCCCCCTCTCTCCCAAATCTCCCTCCCTCATAAATCTATTCACTTGAGCAAGTCAAATGTCAATTCACCTGGAGTTAGTGACTTTTCTCTCTTTATTCTTATATGATTGAACAAAAGCATCTCACATTAAGACGTGTTTGTTTAATCTATGTAAAAATAAAGAGAGAAAAGTCAGACCAGGACCTAAGCCTATGGGGAAGTGGATTGGAGAATCATTAAAAATCAATCTTCTTTTTATTTGAAAATAATCATGGTAAATAGATGAGTGCATGTTTAGTTTTTTTTTCTTGCATGAATATGAGTGAGTGAGTAATAGATGTTTAATGCCATTTCGACAGCTAAGGTCATATTCATGGCAAGAACTACATTTCACAATTTCACAGAGGAATGTGTCAGTGCCCGCGCATATGTGCACCACACACATCCTGAGGGGATAGTAAAGAGGAGATATAGACCCTTTTAAGTGGACTAGGGAAGCCCGTCTTGCATGAATATACAGACAAATATATGAACTAATGATTTATAACAATTTAATTAATGTATAACTTATATATCCTATAGAAAATGTAAAATGAAAAATTAACTTTTGTTCATTTTTAAACACCACCGCGGCGGTATAGACTCAGGGGGACCCTGAGCCAAATATTCTCAACAGTGTGATAACGGTGTTACATTTTTTTCACCATTTTACTAAATACATAATGAGACACACCATGTGGCCAACAGAGGTGATCAATCATTGTGCAGACCAAAATAAACACTGACTGACATGAACTTCTTTTTTGGACGTCGGGGTGGCCAGGGTTGGTGGCAATAGTTTTCAGGTGGCTTCAGCAAATAGATAAGAAGTGGCTTCAGAACATGGCTTCGGGAGATGTCTATGTTCTGCGTGTACAAGCAAATTGTGTTACGTACTGGTAATACCTATCCACTAGCGTTGACTAGTGTCTCAAAGGTGGCGCCAGGATGTGGTTTCAGGCAGTAAACATGCAATGGTTTTTTAGGATATGGCAACAGTAGCTACTGTATAAAGTGTCGCTTCAAGAGGTGGCTTCAGATATTAGCTCTGCAGTGCCTTCAGGCAACAGTTCTGCATTGGATTCAGGATGTGCCTTCAGGCAACAGCTCTGTCTTGATTTAAGATATAGAGTCAGTCGATAGCTATGCAGTGCCTCATGAAAAGACGTAAAGCTATATCTATGCAAAGACAATTGTAAATTGATTCATGTATGAAATGCAGATGGATCAAAAAGAGAAATACAATATCACCATCACCATCTAGACACTCGCCACTCCCATGCCCACCTTTTTCCCTATAAAGGATGGCCAGTAGAGGCAGAAGGACATCAAATACCCTGCCAAGTCTTACCGGGTGATCTATACTGTCTTGGTGGACAGATGTGTGGAGGAGGCGCTGGGCTCGAGGAGGGTCAGGGGGATATGAATACAGATGGGTAGCTGTGACAGTGGTCAGATAGGGGAGCCATACTAAAAATCTGCTTCCGCATGGCATGGGGCAAGCTGCGGCAATGGGCCAACCATGTGGGCGGCATCGCCCCACTAAGTCATCAATCAACCATGGATGTCGTCTACACACTATGACTGAACACAGCAGAAGAAACATACTTGGAACGAGAAAAGCCCAAGGGACCTGGTTGTAAATGGATGGAAGGCATTTCAGTGGACGTGTTAACGACCAGTGGTAGAATGAATCAATGTGACAGCAGGTTTAAGGAAAGGTCAACATTATCATAACGTTGAACGCTAGCCTACTGACAAAGGAAAGGATGTGTACATGAGAGAAGGGTCTGATTGTCATTGTGCCATTAGTGAGCAATATTTTCCTAATTCCTAAGACTAATTTCATTTTACAACCGCTGAGAGAAGAGACAAGCTTGGCTATGCTTCTGGTCTTGTTTTGGAAATCCCATAACAAGACGACACCGCCATGCCTCTCTTCTCATACAGGAGTATGACAGGGCACACTGACTAAAAGGGTTTCTTCTTGTCGTTGAAGCCTATAACAGACCCAGGACAAATCACTACCGTGGTGATAGACAGGGTAGACACTAGTTTTGTTACTAGGGGAGGGTAATTGAGCAGCTCAATGTGCTCACAAAGCAGCGCGAGCAGCTCCTGAGCAGCTCCCAGACATCACTGATAGAATTGCTTTAATTAAACACATGTTTCATCAAGCAAAGTTCACACCACAGTCTACCAATACATTACACCAACTCTTCCCACCTATATATACCCCATGAGCACATCAGCCATGCTAATGTGTCACATTAGCAACAGCAAAGCGAGAATGGATTTTCACGACAACTGAATCTGTCATGACAAATCCGATAACACCGAACGACTGTCAGCCAAATGCTAAGTACTTTGATAGGATCAATGGCTCTGACACTCAGTCCTTTTTCTGTGTCAGTTATTACATCTACCACCCAAGAAGTACTTTAATACAGAGCATAGCCACTCTCTACGATTATGTGCTACGTTACCACACCTACTTCTCCATTTGATTAACACCCTGTCCCTGCCACCTAACACAACTGAGACACAAGAAAGGGCTCAACATTAACGCTACAATGATAGCTTAGGTTGAGCAGGGCTCCATTTTTTTTTTCTTACTAATGAAATTGGCTATGGGAAATCTAAGAGGAGTATAGCATATGCCTCTAGCTATGGTTAGATACATTATTTATCACAGAAAATCTTGGACAGATATTTTTTTCTATGGTTAGATAGATCTACTTTATAACAGGGATTCTTTAACTAAATTATCTTCTCTCCACAAATACATGTGCATGTATACATGTGCAACACAACCTTGGCTTGAGAGCCTTTGAAGCCCAATCCCCTCCTGTAATCCTTATCTATTCCTTCTGATCTGCCCTTATACCAGAATAAATTACTCTTCCATGCATTTTACTTAAAGGAAAACAGTGCCCAAAAACTATCAAACTATCATATCATATTTTGATAGCATTTATATCAAATAAAAATATTCTGGCATAGTAAGCGAAATATATATCAGTATAGAGGAAAACAGCAGGCTTATCTGATGCATCTGATGACGTCATGATTGGGCAAAATGCATCAGATTTGTGCTTGCACAGTACTGTTAGCCCACAATAAGATATTGTTTGTTGCATTTTATTGGCATAATTTGTCTATTTCCTTTGGGAGATATTACAAGATAGCCCTACAGAAGGTCGTGGTGTAAGATCATAATGCCATATAACATATTATTCTAATTATGATACATCTTGTCACACACCCCATGCATTAACAATACAACACCTGATGCATTTAGCCAACCGTGATGTCATCAGTGATAAACATTTTGACAACTATGCCAGAATATTTTTATTTAATACAAAAGCTATGTTTTTCCGCTTACAATAATTTTTTTTCTCTTCAGTTTCAGGTCGAAATAGCAATCAATGTAACATTTGGTGAGTGATATAGTACATAAGGAACTTTTTAAGCAAGTTATTACCAATACATACATAATAACAGTTGTTTTAGTGGTTTCAAGTGTCCCAAGTGATTTATCAGCAATTCAAGTACATTCATATGTTGGTCTTTCAAGCTTATAACGATAATTTAAAAGTTATTATAAAGTTCATTGTCAAGTTTCATGTTCACCTTCAAGTTGATTGGTAACTACTAGCTTAACCCTTCTTAAAGATCTTTGGCTGCCAAAGTTGGGCAGGCTGTTAATAGTTTCAAGTTCAAAGTTGAAATATAAGTTTAAGTAACTCTTGTACAACACGTCGTGCCTACATGAAATCCTAGAACACATATATGTCACGTAGCCCATAATCTGCAAAAATACCGTAATACCTCGCGTATAAGGCGCGCCTTATACGCGAAGATGCACCCCTAGTGCGCCTTATAGAAGCAGAATTATTTAGGAGAGATTTTTTCTCTAAAATTTCCCCGATAATCCATTGACCCTTTATTGTGGTAAAACAAGATAGGGGAGGCTCTAAGATGGCCATAGGTCTTTGAATTTTAAAAATTTGTTGGTTAGAACAAAAGTTATATTTTTAGATTTTACACTTACGGTACATCTGCAAAGTCTGGGTGCGTCTTATACGTGAGGTGCACCTTATATGCGAGGTATTACGGTAACATCATTTAGAGCAATGTTACACTTACCTTATTAGCTAGTATAACGCAGATGTCTGTGACAGCCAGCGTGTCGCTAGCGGACGTCTCGTCTGCACGCCGGTACGTAATGTAGGTGCGGCTGCTGTTGGTGTTGTTGACGTTGGCGGGACGACCGTACGGCGACGTGTGGACTATCTCACACCCCTGCATCACGCGCTCCTTGCCCTCATATAGCACCCTGTAAGAGACAGCATTATTAGCCTTATTGTCATGCCAAAGTTGTATGTCTCATCCCTAATAGTAGCTACTTATTTTCCTCTTCCGAGTTTAGTCCCAGGCCCTTAATCTGAAAGTTTTCCTCCGTCACCAGCCAATGCCATGGATAGACAATGGATCATATACATGTACATTTTACATGATCGTTCATTGTACAAGTCAAGTGCCTAGTACAGAGTTGGACAAATTACTCGAATTTCAAAAGTATATGTACATATAAAATGAAACAGTACAGCTATATGTAACATTTTCTCGCTTCCCCACATTCCTGGTTTCATTATCCCTCTTTTGTGCTCATCAACTATTGATGGATCATGTACCCATCATGTTCATATGTATATGGGGGTCATTACTTGAACTTGAACTTGAGGGAACGTTCAACAATTACGGCACTGCTTAGGGGGTGGGGGTCTTTGGGTTCCTCTATATGTTCCATACAAAAACAGTGACAAGGGGGTGGGTGGGTCCTGGAAAATGCATAAATACCGGTAACATAATTGTTGAACGTTCCCTTATTTATACACTCTATCATACGCCAAGGCACAAGGGATCTGCAGGAAACTGATCACCGGAAATGGACTCACCCCAAATCTGTGATGGGCGGCTTGTCACGACCGCGCCGGAAGCAGAGGTACACTTCCGGGGCGCGGATACTGCCATGGTTGAGGTCGGCAGGGAAGCCGGTCGGGGTGGCCTCGACACACCGGAAGCGGGCGGGTGGCGTCTCACCGAGACTGCGTACGATGACCGCGATGTCGACGATGGGATCCTGCTTGTGTGTCGGCTTGAGGGTGGCTTCGTTGGAAAATTCCTCCAGGGGTTGTGGGTTGTCCGGCAACCCAGCCACCACGAAGTAGTCCACGATCCGCTTCTCCTCCATGGCTGAGGATAGGGCTGGTGCTAAGGTGATGACGTCACGTCTTCATCTCTGCAAACACACAAGGCAACAGGAAAACTTAACATGTTGAACTTCAACTTGAAGGTTATTTGAACATGTGCGCCATATGCCACCCGATATACACATAATTACATCATCCTACCCTAATACCCCGCGTATAAGGCATGGCTTAAGGCATGGCTTATACGTGAGGATGAACCCCTGGTGCGCCTAATAGACTCTTATACACCTGCATATCTCGTATATAAAAAGGAGCTGGTTCATTTGTCAAACAATTGTTTAGACCAAGAAAGAAGGACGGTAGGACCTTGTGGCTTGGATGGGACCTTGTATAAGCAGGAGCAACAGCTCTTTTTATGGTTGGGATGTTTATGATAAAGCACACATAAGGATGGAGGTCAAGTGGGCTGATAGCCCATACTATAGTACTTGTATATTATACACCACTGACTAGTCTCTATGAAGTACACTTAGTGTGTTGACTGATCAGTGCCAGCAACATTTTGTTACAAATGAACAGCCTGACTCAAGGAGGAAGTGCAGATACAGTATCTGCTCTATCTAATGCAGATACAAACATGGAGGACATACGTGTGTTGGGGGATTAACACTCAAAGTATGCCCTTCAAGAGACAGGGAGTCTTCCACTGGGACACTGTCGAGCTGAATGATTTGAAGTATGAATAGGAGTTAACTAGAAGACTGAACAATGAACAATTCTTACAATCATGATGCATCAGCTACAGTAATATTTACCCTCTGAATAAGAAGCACCCTGCATATAAGATTCACCCTTCATTTGAGGAATCTTGGTCTTGGTGTGGACCAGTTTAGTTCTAATATAATGTAGGATATCACAGCCCATAAGGCACACCCCTTCCTTTGGCCAAGTTACGTGTTGACAATCTATGCGCCTACATTACATAGTGTAGACAGTAACCTGTTACGTTTGTAAAAATATCCAAATATAATTACAGCATCCTGACACCTGGCGGCAAATGGAAGCTACTGCTAGTAGAACGAGCAGACGACATGTGTCTTGCTGTGTTAATCTAATTAGCTGGAGCGAGAGAACTGAGCTTCCAACTATAATGACTTTTACGGGAATCCATCAAACTGCATGGCAGTGTAAAAATATGAGAACCGTGTCTGTTGTCTTTAATGTTCGGAAGGAAGCGTGACAATATTAATTACCACAGATGGGCTGGTTATTTTACCTTAATGTCCTACATTAGCACCTATGTAGTGTCTCTTATCGTAGTCGTCTAAGTGAGGGTTGAGAACCCCACTAGCCCGTTTCCACAATCCAATAATTGATTACTCTATATCATTATTATCATTATCATTATTATTTCAGGAGTAACCGTAGTTAATGTAGAATTTCGTATTCACTGTCGAGGAAACGCAAGCGATGTTCTGGATCAAGAATTCCAAACAGCATCTCAGCATACAGTGTTTACTGTAACATAGGAAGCTACAACTACACATTAATCTGGGCCTATAATATTTACATGAATAACCTGTTTCCCATCCCCCTGGCCTCAAGTCCTCTCTTACAGGGCTAATGCTCAATTGTCTTAGTGATCGTACCTGAACCATCATATTTACTCCCGGTGAGAACACATCCTTCCTCTCCCCTGATCTTGGACTGATGACTCACGTGTAGGGATTCAACAGGTGGGACATAGGTCTACACTGTTACCATGGAGTTACAGCAATGAGTCCAAGATACATGTGCAGCTCCCCTGTGTGTACACATATATAAGCTAGATTTCACAGGTGTGAAATAATCATGATATGCTCTATAAGGAGGAGCGAGGGAGGTGATTTCTGATAGTGACACCACCAGTGGCAATGATGGGAACTGAATTCCGTACCTTAATTGTCTAGATTTTAAGGCATTTTATACGTTAGGAGACGGCAAAAATGTTTTGAAAAAAATAGAAGGCTTGACATAGAATGTATATATCGATAATGATATCCCAAAGAGTTATCTACTAGCCCACCTTTAAATATTAGACACTATATATACACATGTGGAGTGTTTAAATATACAAACCACATTTCATTCAAACTCTACCTGTGTATTAACATGACTCAGGAGAACCCCCGTCCTGCTTCCTCTCCTGTTTATAGCTGTGATTCACCAGCATTGCATGTTGAGACACCACGGTGGCACCAAAGACACCACAAAACATACATGTATACTATTTTTTTCTATTTTTTCTTTACTCCACTGACAGGACATACCTGTGTCACCTGTATTATCTTACTACCTGGCCTCCCACTCCCCACTCATTGCACACCAAGCACATCATCTTAGATCAGAACGTGGTATACATGTAATAACCTGCTTTTGAATTGAGTACCTTTTAGATGATCTATAATCTGAGAATCCATAATGACACTAACTTAAAATCAGAGACACTAGTTCTCGTGCTCATATTAATACCTTCATCTCGTCTAACTCCTATATATAGATTCAAAAGTGTCATACTGTTCTCGTTCTATCAGCTTTTTCCATCATTAAAATATAGTACAGCATTTTGCATTGTAAGTAGCCCGAAAGGGCACTTAATCTCTTCTTTTAGGCCCCTTCTGATACTAACCTCATGTTTTGTTCGAGCGTTATCACTGTCAATGGTTAAGCCTATGGAGAATGCATCCATTATCACTCGTTTTTTTCATTGGCAAATAACTCCGCTCTTGGAGAGTTAAGCATTGCAAAACAGCAGCAGGTCTTGAATAAGGATCCATATTTTCCATAGAAAGGCATGAGACATTGTAATTATCCTCCATTTTGTTATAATCCAGCACTTATGGCCCCACAACTCGATCGTCTCGCTGTCCGCCATTTTGGATTTCGGTTATGTTTGCGCATGCGCGACCCAATTTCCATGGGTATTTGGCTCAATATGCACCACCCCAGGGTTTGGGATGCGAATTAACAACAGGGCGAAGACGTAATTTTTTATCTTTTTTAATAATACATATAGATTCAAATGGTATCCTCTTGCCATACTTTATCATATTTCTATAGTATAACACTGAATAATTTAAAGAAATTAATAACCACCATTTTTACGACAATGGAGACGCGCACGGTTCAAATTCATCAACCTTCATCAATTATTTGCACTACTCCGGTCCAAAAGCACAGGAAAATTGAGCTGTTAGTAGTGTCTTAAAAGTAGCCTTTTTACCCTGGCTCTTATAACCCCTTACGGGCTAAATATATCACCCCTCCACTACACTGGGTTTTTTTCACATGGACTCTAGCTGCTATAATACCCCCCAATGCTCATATAGGATTCATTTTCATTGCCCCTGTAGTAAAATTGTCTTCCTTAATGTCTTAGTTGACGTTTCTTCAATAGCTATTGTCTGTGGAATGCTGTACTCCGTGCCTCATAAATGAGATTATTGATTCTCCTGAGACATTCCATAAATAGATCTGCTGTTTTTAACGGACGGCTCAGGAAATGGTACCTCGCCTATTATCAGTCTCTAAAGTGCAGCTTAAAGGATGGGCAGGGTCAAGAAGTATATTCTTTATCACAAGGGTTTCCATTATCGTAGTTATCTATTTCCCAGGAAATCCGACTCATAAAGTATTAGATTCATTTGTAAACGGAATGTGCTTGACAGATAATGTGCTAAATCCTTATTCACACAAGGTCGCTGAATAGGGCTACCACTTTCTATCTACAATTCTCGGGAATCTTTCTATAACTTCAGAAAGTATGTATCAGACAATCTAAGAAACAACACACATTTCAGGAAAAAAAAAACAATTGATTATGGGTATTAAAACGTGGGCATCAATTTTACTTATGACATTTCACATCGGTCCACAGAGGTCCACAAGTCTATTGAGTCCCTCATACATTATTCAAAGCAAAATGCAATTTACTTCAACAGTTTCCAGTAAGATCCGGTAGCTCTCTCTGACAATTGTTTGTGCAGCTGACAGTATCAGCCTCCTTCTGCCTCTAAGATAAGCTCCTGTTGCCATGGGAACATAGCAGGAAAGCTTGATCTCCATCTTTATTTCCACTTCCTTACCCAAACCCCCTCCCCTTCATCCACCAACTATAATATCTGGCACCATATATCTAAAGCGTACCTATGACATTGTGGAACAAATACCCTTTATCAATATTGTCCGGCTACTGTATAGTCAGTTCAAGCAGAGTGAGACAGTGGAGAGTGGAAGTACCTTCACCATAATGTAGACCTCTAAGCGTTCCATGGTCTGCCACGTTATCAGAACAAGAGTGTCCCACAATTCATGCTCTGAGACCCGATCTTATCTCTGCCTAAGCTTATCTCTGATATTCAGTATGACGTCTTTGAAAATATCTGATAGGATGTGTACTTCTACACACTGCACGGCCATAAGTTATTGTTAGACAGACAGGTTTCCATGCCATGCCGTATGATATATCAGTCGGTACAGTGAGTGAGTAATAGATGTTTACCGCCATTTTGACAGCTACGGTCATATTCATGGCGAGAACGATATTACACAATTTCACAGAGGAATGTGTTGGTGCCCGCACATATGAGCACCACACACATCCGAGTAGATAGGAAAGAGGAGATATAGACCCTTTTAAGTGGGCTAGGGAAGCCCGATCAGTCGGTATAAGGGCTCAGGATCTTCATATTTGGTGAATAATATATAAATTATTAAACAGTGAGATATCAAATGACCTGAATACTTGTAGGTTAATGAAGGTCATCCGATGTATCTACATACGCAACCATATCTGGACATATCTCATGGTCAGATTAAGCAGGGCTACCCATCCGCTATGATAGGGTTATGTAATGTTTGTCCCCCCTTTTTTTTCTCTTTCTTTCTTTTTTTTAAATTTAGAGTGCGTAATATCTTGGACTAAGATGAATGGGCATGAGTTGCTCGGTGTTGCTATTTAGTACATTTTTTTTTTGTACTGCTTACCCTACACATCCCACATAGCTAGAACCTGAGTAGAAACGTCTCCAAAAATCTGCTTCGTGCAGCCCTACCCACGCCTTTACCTGACCCTGGGTCAGCTGACCTAATTCCTACCTAAATCTCATCACACGTATTCCCTCTATTGCCCGTCATCCCTAACCCCGAGACCACTAGGGGTCACATGGGATGCTCCACCCCATCACTGGCCTCTACATGAAATCTTCATGAATGTCCTTACCAGACTCCATATATCAGCACCATGGTACAGAAACCTGATGGAAAAGAAATTAGATTTTGCAAACACTTTGACCAGCTAAACAACCTCCCCTGTTAGAGCTCACCTGTGCATCGTCATACTGACAGGACTGCTATACCTTAGTCTCAATGTTATAGACTGTTCCTTAGAATTGACGCCCGGCAACTGACATTAAAGAGTATCGATTCAAGAAAGTGGTGCATTAGACCAGCCCACAAAATCACACGGAAACACCTACATCAAGGTCTAGAACTGTTATCTCTTCCTTTACTTTCTTTACTAGGACGGATTCCTAGTCTAAGATAACCTTCAGCCTACCAAGCTTTATTTCCTGCAGGAGCAACAGGGTCGGATCCAGGATTTTGAAAAGTGGGTGGGGGGGGGCTCATTTTGGCGAAATTCTAAGGTAAAAAAAGTTAGGTAAATTCTTTAGTACAGGGGAAAGGGGGGGGGCGTGCCCCCTCTAAATCCGCCACTGGAGCAACATCCCTTCAGGCCTGTCTTAGACATACAGATTATATTTAATATAGGTTCCTGTGAGCCATGATAGAGAAATAGAACAGCGTTTTTGATTGAGTACTATGGGGTGGGTGTGCTGAATCACATGTAACCTTATCACCCCGGACCAAAATGCAGTAGAAATGCAGCACTAAAGCAGCTGGGAAACAGTGTGGTGTGACAGTAGTGATTCAGTGTGAAAGCAGCATCAGAAACAGTATTGTATCAGCATCTACTGTCATTCTACTGCTCAGCACCACAAAACTTGCAGCAGTGGTACAGTAGTAGAACAGTAGTATTAGCAGCATGCAAGCAGTATTGAATCAGTTGTCCCAATTATGTAAATGAGATGGCAGCATTTAAACAGTATCTACTTATTTAATGCTGCATGACCATATATGGGGTTGGGGCAGTGTTCAATCAGCACTACTGCATGGCTGCTGCTATAGCAGTAGTTGAGCAGTAGATCATACTGAAAACTACTGCTGGGGGCAGGTAGAAGCATAAAAGAAGCAGCCGCTGTTCTAGTACTGGCACTACCAATGCATCTCTAGGTGGTCCTTGCTGGATTTGAACTTGGGATCTTCTGATTACTCTACCAACGCATTAGCCCCCTGAGCCACCGCCCCATCAGCTATGTGGAGCGGTTACTACTTCCTAGTAGTGCATACAAATCATGTAGGAGGGGGCTAGGGCAGTATTGGTTCAGTAGTATTGGGTAACTCTTACCATAGCAAAAGGGTAAGAGTAGACATATCTATAGAGTGCTGCTATAGTATAATGCCTTTCGGTTTACTGATGTTAAGGTGATGAGACAAGCACTTTGTAATTATCAATGATACATGGATACTATGTAAAAAAAAAAAAATGTCATGATGGGGACCAAAAGAATACTTGATGATCCAGTATATTTGTACCCTATATAAAGTCAGTGAGTAATTCCTCACTTTCATACACCCCAACATCCATGTGTATCCATTACTGGCACTGAATAAGATATTCATATGCAAAGGGGTGAAGTATGCTTGTCTCCACAAACACTGGATAGTTTCATTAATCCATTACTGAATCTTTTGATTGCTGTTCACAACCATACTGACATTCACACTATGGACTGTCTTAGAAGCATCAGGTAAATAATCCGTGAATGGACAGAGTCATACCAGTAGACGGTCAGTAGACTACTGCATCTATGCTGCTGCACAGAGTGTATAATTTCTGGAATCTATTAACTTTCAGTTGAGAGTCAGTAGACTACTGATTCTAGCCTGAAATGCAGTGCATATTCAGTTGATAGTCAGTACACTACTGAGTCTAGACTGAAAATGCAGTGTGGAGTCAGCTGTTTCGGAAGTATTTCAGCAGTACCTACTGCAATATGCAGTTGTTGATCAGCATATCATCAGTAGCCACTGATAGGAGAAGTAGATACTGCCTTCTGGTCCGGGACAGGCTGTTATCTATAGTGCCTCAGGACGTGAAGTACCCCCTCCCTTCCCCTTCAATATACTATTCAGGCATTTGCTAGATTGGGGGACTACCTTTAGTATATGGCAAGTCTATGGGGAATATTGATCTTAACCTTATTTAGCTGGAAAGCCGAGGGAGTGAGGGGTGGGGGCAAGGATACTTTACATTGGGTTTTACTTATTAGACAGGTGAATATATGTGGCTATATCAAACAACTTCGCAAAGAGAAAGAAGACAAGCGTGGCTAAATGGAAAATAGAGCGGGTTAAATCGATACTTTGAATGGCCATGGCTATATTGAAAGCAATACTGGCGAGACTGTGATCGATTGTCACTTGTTTGACTATGAAAGGCGTTATTGTGCGGGAAGTGATGGACGACGACAAATGTTAGGGAATGGATAAATTTTTGGTGTTTTCATTTCGACTTTCACAATAATAGGCATCACGTTGGGTTCCAAATCCAAAATCGAAATAGATGGCGTGATACAGGTAAACTATACAATACATTGTAGGTGAATTTATTTAATAGTCACTCATTTTTTTCTCCCTGAAAGTTATGTACAGGTCGTGTTATTGCTTTTAAAAGAAATGCAATAGACTTTTGAACACACACTTGAAATATATTAGCACTGCTTCTAGAGGAAATACGTTTACATTTATTTACTTTGTAAACTTGTAGCTGTCCAGTCAGAAGTGCTGTTATGTAGATACAGTATAGGGCACTACCGGGGAAGGTAATCCACTTAATCATGCTAATAGAAAATGATCCTAGTTCGACTGGAAGGTTGGTCTATTGGGTTTCTGAATAGCAGTGAGGAGGTCGGTTTGTGTTTGGGTGGGATAACGATCAGTAACAAATAAGATTTAGAGTAAATAGGTGGTGGACAGTAGTATAAGATTGGGGATACAGTTGGTGGGTACTGGCTAGTATCATGCAGATTTATTGGGTCGTTGGTGGCTTAACAGATAGCGAGAGTCAGGTAGGTGTGCAGAAGATGGGTGGGGGTAGAAGACAGGTTCAGAATCCAGGTGTATATATAGGTAAATGACAGGGTCATCTAGTGGCTGTTAAACTTACACGTCCATAACTGTCTGGGACTCTTGGAGACTCTCCACTACCACTGCAATGATCAGGGCATAGACACCAACCTTTCCCATAACCCACCTACTCCACACATCAGAACAGCTGGAGCCCGCCCTATACCTAGGGTTAGACTCAAGTCTGCCGATAAAAGGTCTTTTTTTAGGTATATGGCTATTTGTCTGGAGGTGCAGTTCATACATATATGAGACTTAGACTATTGCACCTACATAGTTATACTATGGATATAGAGACTTTTCTCATTTCAATGTCCCTCCAAGGATCACACATTCCACTATAGAGACAATAAACACCTGTATGGGTTCTCGCTGCCTTCATCAGGTTGGTCACCACTACAAGTGTCATCTGTCATTACTCCTAACTACCTGCACCATCCCTGTTACAATACTGGCCGCCTGTAGCGGCTGATTGGGCCACCCTACCTGTCACTGCTCATCAAATGCTACTCCTGTCACCTTAACTTACAGCCTTAACAGCTCACTGTCTGCCCTATCTGAATCCCCATCATGGAGGAGCACAAATCTGTGAGGGGCTTATCGTCCCTGTGGATATGAACACATTAATAACTGCGTCAGAACAAACAGTTATTTCTACCTTGGTGGTGGCGGACGTGCCCGATTGGGGATTGGCCTGGATGAGGAACCAATCCATCACATGTTTTCTGGATTTTGTTCTATTATTACTTAAGCCATGCCCTGGAAATTGGATGCACTTTGAATATTGACAGAGTGCTATTAAAAATCGCTTACCGTTTCGGCCTCCTACACTATATCCTGCACTTTTTAATCTCAAAAGTCTCTTTAAATGACAACAAGTAAAGGAAGCAACAAATTCTACAAACTGAAAAGCTGGATACAAATTTTACCATAAAGAACATAAAGCTAAGGCGATGTCTGGATACAATTGGTTATGAGGGCCAAGACCGCATCTAGGAGAGAACCCTATCCACATATAGTGTGCTATCTGCTAAATATCCGAAGCAGCTAAAAAGACTGCAATATTCCCTTAGACATACAAGGATGATTACTCATTAGATACACATCAATCAACTTGAGGTGCCCTATCCTTTCTCTATGTATCTATCTATACGTAATCACTGAGGTCAAATGCATTTCCCATGTATTAGAGGCGCCGATTCACGATCGGTTTTATCCAGAATTAGACAAAATTAAAATGGATAATTTTATTTTCAAACAGATCTTTAGATAAAATGTCGTTTCATTACCTATTATTGGGCGTCCTATTCTATAATAATTAAGCAATCTAACCAGCGAGGGGGCAAGCCACTAAAACCACGTTTCATAACGAGGCTACTGCTCGGGGAAGCCAATAGTCCCCCAGGCAGAAAAAAGGGTGAGTGTGATAGAGAGCAAGCTCCTGAGCAGCTCCCATAGCTGCTGAAGTGAAGGCCGAGCAGCTCTATGTGAGTGAGTAGTTGAATGTCTAGAAAACCTTATTGGGTGGACATCCACATTGTCACAAGTAATGATTTTATATAGTATGTGCGTCATTAGGTCAGTGACCTTATGGGACGAATCAAGAAGGATTTTGCTATGGGACAAATTGTATAGCGACCTAGTTGGATCAGCCAATGAAATAATCCCAACGACTCTAAGCAGACTTGGGCTGGAGGCGGGGGGGGGGGGAGGTAGATGATACCCATCTGATAACTATTATCAGATGTAACCGCTGTTGTCTAGCTTCAGAAATGGCTGTGCCCATTGGACATCCCGCAACCAAAATCAGCTGGCACCACTGTTAGCGCGCCAGGCCGAGATAGGGCACGCGCAAAATAAAATCACATGAGACTGGCATTTTCTGTCTGGGGATTAGATCCAGAGTTCCGAGGACGGCGGGGAGATTCCGACATCAAACACATCCTTGTGCATGATAAACCGGCTTAGGCAGCATTAGGCGGTGCCTGAATCCAGCAATCAAGGCTGCTCTGATTACAGATTGGGGGGTAACACAATCCCTACCCCTCTGCTGCAAGCCTCCTATGAGGGTGACAGAAAGTGGAGTACTGTTACGCCACAGACAAATAGAAGAGTAAGGGAATTGTAAAAAAGGGATGCACTGCGCCCACGGCGCCAGAGACGGCACTGCACCCAGAGAGGCAGTAGTTGCTGCAGCAGTTGTGGCGGTAGTAGTAGAGAAAGTGCCGTTAGCTGCAGGCACATCTAACGCTGCGCGACCACCTTACAGAACAGGGCGACCAGGGATAGATAATGAACATGCATCAATACCAGATAGGGGATGTGTAAATAGAATTAGGAAACTACCCTTGTTTCCTCACCTTTCAGTGTAAAAAAAGGTACGCCCAAAACTTCGGAATTCTGAAAAGTGGGAAGGCCATTGAATTTGTGTTACTATATCTTTTTTGAAAATATCCTTCAATATCCTTCAAAAATGTGGCTAGGTCATTCGCACATGGTCTGCTTAATATCTACCCGAACATACAACCATACAGGACCTGACTAAAACAGACATGCATATACCAGTTGCCTATAATGTTTGCTATGAATACATTGGACACAATAGAAGTTTAATAGGTTTATATGTGTACAATGTATAGTCAGATCATGGAGGTGGTCTGAACAGGTGCTGGCGGTAGAAAGATACCACCCGCAGCATGATATTTAATAGTTATAATTATAGTCGCTATTATATACATGATAGCACTTGTGAATAGACGTATAGAATCTACAGTAACTATCGTCATGGACGTGACAAAACACAAGGAGGCATTATTGTCGTACTCAAATGTCAGCCGAATTGAATTATCAAAAGACACCCCCTCCCCCAAGTTGAGAGGGTTATCTAATTCTAATTAGTAGAGTGATACAGTGTCCGCCATATTATTAGAACTGATGATATATCGTGTCCTTTATCGAAGGCCCACCTTTCCTGTTCACCTCAATATACTTGAGAAGTTGGACTTCCCATGCTTCAGTTGGGAAGTTGGACTAGACATGCTGCATTTATCGCCTTAACCTGAACTATCGGTAGGACTATCGCCACTTTTAAGAAAAATTAATTCAGTGGCGGATTTAGAGGGGGAGGGGCGCACATCCCCCCCCCTTTTTTTCCCAGTAGGCCTACTTTAGAGTTTGATTACATATTTTGGATCCCAAAATTTGCTCAAAAATAGGGGGTGTGCCCCGGGGGTGTGCCCCTTCCTTTTCGGCCGCACCCGCTCCTTTTCCAGATCCTGGATCCGCCACTGTTAATCAGGTTTCCTCAGTCTACTACGAAAAGAGTTTTCATTTTCATTTTGAGATAGTCGCGAGAAAAATATGGACAAGGCCCGTATAATCATTTTCATCAGACATTTAATTGCATTGCATTGAATCCTATCATACCATAACCTCCTACATTCGAGACACAACATCCTCCTGATAACCCAAAACAAAGACGTAGATAACTTCTCCTTCCCAGTGTCGGATCCAGGATTTTGAAAGGGGGGGGGCGCCCCTCATTTAGCCCCTAATTTTGGCTAAATTCTAGGGTAAAAAAAGTTAGGTAAACTCTTAAGTACTGGGGAAAAGCCACTGCTTCCATGAGAAGCAGAAAATGCCAGATGCATCCAATGTGGAATCCAATAGTAGGAGATGGAGATGAGGCCGCTGAAAGTTGACATGTGACTGAGCAATTTCCACAACGCACAGACTGAAGTTGGTCATGTGTACAGCCCGTCAGATGGCGCTGTATGATCTGTGTATCGACCCCTGTCACGTGATCAAACCCAGGCCAGGCCTACTGACAGTGTGCTATTCCACTGCCAATAGATGTGTAAGCGTCTCCATATCAGGCCATACTAACCCAATACTAAACAACTAGGCTAGTGCTGTGCTGGCATGTGTAATATCCTCATGATGTTGTTTTGAGTATCGAGAGCCTGCAGATACTGTTAGAAATATGGCTATCCCTCCCCACCACCCTCTCAAACCATACCTCTTTTCGAGATAAATATCACCGATCAAAAAGGTCAGTTTTTTATGATTATATATCATGGGCTGCTCAATACCAAGACACTGAAAATTCGAATTCACATAGGTGACATATCTAGACTATATTGCACTAAATGAAAATTCTAGAAAAAAAAATGTCATACGACATTCACTCTAGGCAACTGAATAGAGGGTAAATCCTTTGAAATGCTTATATAGCTGCAAAACCTGTACATTGTGCACTGGCATGTTTCTAGTATACTCACTGTGAAAATGTAGGTCTAGGTGAAGGTATATGGTAAGATCTCTGGTTTATGTGTTCCTGTATACAACGGGACTGAGCCTGGTCGCCCACTGAGAGCTTTGGTAGAAGGGGAGGAGGTCTGTACAGAGTTAGTAGACTGTGACCAGACAGGGCACATCACCACTGCAGACCCGGTCAGCATGTACACCTACACAATAAGGCCAAGAAAAATAAAAGCTGTGTTTCCAGTAACAAAGTACTAGGGTCGGTAGGTCGGATTTTTTTTTTTTTACATTAATATAGGAAATGTTAGGGCACATATCAATGGATGTATCAAATTCTTTGATTTCATTGTAAAATAATGATGAGAAAATGGCAGCTATGAGAGAGGGGAAGAACAGGAAAAATCCTCCAAAGTAATGAAAATTTCTTTAAAATATGAAAAAATAGACAAAATTCTTCAAAATCCCTGTTTTGCTAGGGTCGGTAGGGTTACTGGAAACACCTTTTTTTTATTATTTGGCCTAATGTAAGGTAGACTGGGATCCAGCTCACTGAATCTACAAGTTGGCTTGATACATTCTATCACATCTATTATCGTACTGAGTCACAACCAAGGTGAACAATATTGAGCAGACGCTTGTTTGTATTTGAATAAGACTCAAAAAGGAAAATAAAGTTATCAAGTTTTAGCTGAATCTCCTTGTATGCAGTGCAATGTGTTGTGGGTTATGGTGATACACTACCCGATCCCCACAACATAAAAGAGCGCACTTTTCCTTCCATATATTATAGTACACTGTTCACAATAAAAAAAGGTGGCCTACATCACCATACACCTTGGCTGCCGGATCCATACGTTATCATTGCTATTGGGGACAGTGGTATAGGTAGATATAGTGGTATGGTTGCTGTAATGGGATCGGTGACTCATCCAAACACAAACAGCCCTACCCGCTTACACACATATATTGTATAAAGAATAGCCTAAACTGGAGGTAAATGTCACTTCAAATGGCTCGACAGCCGTGGATCAGGTGACCACAGCGATCCAAAGGGGTGTTCGGCCAAGGCGTGACTATGGGACGGGGTGATAGGGGCCAGTATATATAGGGAAAATAGGCCATTCCCTGTACAGTTATACGTATTACATTTCAGTGATGAACTTTGTTTTCTCCGCCCTGCTTACCCTGGCCCCAAGCAGAGAAGTATTCATCCTACCAGCTGTCACCCATTGTAGATATGCTACAATAGGCTAACAGATGTAAATGTATTTGTATGTAGCTGAACTAAACTGTTATACTAACACGTGTGTGAGTGCCTGAAACATTATCAATTCTTAAATTCTATATTCTCGTCGTAGGTATGCATTTCTGACAACACCCCACCTCCACTTCTTCATTCTGCTCCAACCACAGCTATGCTCAAAGCTATGTAGGAATTCCATTTTTTTTATGCCCATTGTAAATACAACGTATATAGAATTGATGTTTTCGCTGTGGCTGGGAGCATATTTCACAGGATATGAATTTCTACCTTGTAGTGACGACAATGTAAATCGAGATGACGTGCCAGAAAGCACTAACAAGCAAGTGAATCAGAGTAGATGGACTCTAAATGATGGTGAGCTGGAGGCAGTAACAGGTTAACGTGCACGAACTCCTGGCACTGACACGGCCCTACTAGTGTTCTGGGTGTGGCCTCGGGCGGGAAGGAAGGGGTGGGTCTCAATTTGAGCAGTCTGGCAGTCAGCCACTGGCTACAACAGTCTGGTTCTAGTGTAGGCAGCTCTACGTTCAAGCCCACTATATATTAGCCCCATTCACCTTGTGAAAGAACTGTTCTCATTTCGAAAATGACAAGTCTAGATGTAAAGAAAAATGCCATAACTTTACAACTAACTAATCATTATTAATGAGTGGATTACAGGTATCTGCATGCCTTAAGTTGATATTCTAGACTCACAATCGAATTAGTAATGGAACAGCCAAACCTGAGGTTGAAGTTATAGTACATCATATTCGCTATAGATTTCAGTATTCAATGTCCACCAAGCAAGAACCAGATTCGAGTGGGCAGTGAGAACAAACCAAACCGTCTCTACCGAGCTGAGCTGCTCACATTACATTTGAGCTGCTCACCCAGTCCTGATTGAGGCAGTAGTACTCTACCTTCCCTACATCATCTTCCCAAACGCTCACGCTTATTGCGACTACCGCCCCATTTGCAGTGAAATGGAGAGGAGTGGGTTTTTTTCTCTGCCTCAGGCCAGCGACCAGTCAGTGGCAGTGTGATTTGTGAGGGGATGGGATGCCAGGGGGACTGATTCTACAACTCTGTACAACTTTACGGGATGATAGCTATGGATGGCCTAACGGACAGATGAGGTTTTGTACAGCAACAGCCAATGGATTCTATAGGATTGTCGAATTTCCTCTTAGTAACCTTGCTTCTATTTCCAGTGACGCAAAATGACGCCAATTTTGGAAGCCTATAGAGGACCCTCCAGGTAGCGTTTGGACCGGAAGTAGTTGAGCTTTCTTGCCAATTATGCTGCACCTACCCGTAAGCCGGGAACAAGTTATCTAACCAGCTTCCGGCTTCATCTGAGTCCTTAAGCAGGAGACGCTGCCTCAGCTGGCTGTTACGCTGGTTACCTGCGGGCTGAATGGAAAGCAGACACCTGCCAGCACCCAGCAGTAGAGGGCATGGATGGTGCTTACTGAGGTGTGTATTGACTGGTAGGAGCAGCTCACCATCGATGCTAAACTACTCGGCCGGTTTTAGCACCTGCTCACGGTGCTGTACTCTACCCACTATATTTGTAGAGTGGCAGGCCTGTAACCTGACTGATCAATGTTGAATGTCATTAACAAGGTTAGTGCATTCTGTTGTAGAGACTCTGGCTTAGTAAGAGAAGCATCCCACTGGTGCTAACCCGCAGACGCAATGGCTTTCTAGCCTGCTCTAGCATCAAGCATTACGGGCGTTCTACTTCATCTTGGACATGAGTCAATTTCACGCTATACAGAGAGGTTGGAACCACCTGGTTCATTATATTTTTTTCCAGACTGAGACCCGTTGAATCTGTTGCATGCATTTCACTATCGACATCTTTATCTATAGTCAGAAGTTGCATCTTTAATGTGCACATTAGGTTATAAAATACTGTAACACCACTCACGAGCAGCTCAGCCAAAACCGAGGGCGTCCGTGGAGAAGCTCAAGATAAAGCGACCATATCTATGTTTTACAGTGACGTCATCAAGGTTGTACTAGAGATGGCTTGCTGAGAAATAGACTGCCTTGAATATGCACATACAAATTAGACAGACATCCAGGACCTCTCAGAGTCAATCGACTGTGAACGATGATGTCACTGTTTTTGTTCCTTCCTTTGAACTGAGAAACTAGCTAGTAGTATCAAAGAATGGTAATATGCATCAGGTAGTGAAATGCTCAAAATGTGTATCCCTTAATACAATGTAAGGCTACTGTACTCTGAAGAAACCTTTCTCTACCATTAATTTAAGGAAATACTTGATTTCTTCGTATATGGTAATGATTTATTTACCACTCAATTCTGCTCCTTTGCCTTTGTTGGTAGCTGAAATAATATTCACCACAAGCCTGGAGTGACCTTTGCCCTTTATGACCTTAGTAAACACTTATCTCCAACGATACACTATGTTTGTGATTATCTACCTCAGAATAGTTGTGAGGCTGAAGGTCCTTCATTTTAGCCTGGGAAAGAAACATCAATATAGTGGTGCGTCTGCTATCAGTCATTCAGAATCCCTGATGTCAATACTCCTGTTTCCTCAAGCTTTCATCCCGATGGCCTGAGCTCTATCTTTCAACTCTCGAGCATCCACAATGGATGACATTGCATGAGATTGGTTCAGAACATTTTACACACAACTAAGCACAATCCTAAATAGTGTTCATCCAGCTAAAAGGATGCCCAATCTATGACATAGAGGTAGTATTAGTGCCAATTACAGGTTCAGCCACTCTTCTAACCTGTTCCTAAATCCTATAGCCTCATAGCAGTACTTGTAGGGATTTAGGACGAGTGCTATGGTATTACCAGTGCTTAGATAATAGATGTTAGCTACACGCCATGATGCACGTGTCCACTTCAGTGCACAATGTTAGTTACAGAATGCACACAGAGTTGTCTTATGTCACCGCCCCCAGGGGGAACCTATGCGATGTAGGTGAAGTGGATTTACAACCCAACCAATAGTCCTTCCTGCACCTGTGATACATCTCAATTCACAATTGAAAAATATTTTCTGCTAAACATATGTGTGCAATTATCTCCGAAACCATTTTCCTGCTGATTCATGTTAGAATGCATTTCTAACTGACTATCTCCTATTTCCAATTTATATATTCTCAATTTCTGAAATGTTACAAGGAAAGACATTACATGAACAGAGTCCGTGTCTATTTTTCTTATTCATTTGATAATCTATTTGTCCTCTTTCCCCGGTGAATTCGAGTGAAAATTGCAGTGTAAAACAGTATTTCACATCACAAACAGATGAATTCACCCAACACTAAGTCTAAGACCTCCCACTGTTGCTTTTCTCCTGGCAAAAGGAGTATGGGCATTCTGGCAATTTGATTAAACACTTCATTAGCGCACTAATTACGCCCAGACGGCACCCACCACCGTGCAAACCGACCTTATCCACTGTTAAGTATCACCTTCCGGCACAACCTCGTCATCTCCACCCAAAGGGCCCTTAAGGTGCCCCCTCCAGGGACTGGACAGTGTCAGAATGTACTTGCAGAACGCTGACCTGGAGGTGACTCTGGCGCCCAACTTCTGGATCAAAGCCAGAGCTCATTGACCTTGATCTTGGGGTCAACTTCAAGGTCATATTATTATTTGAAGGCCATTGTTGTGTCCATTTGCTCTGGCATTGTATCTGTCCTTTGGTGACCATGGCACAGGTCAGTCTGAGGACAGCCTCCCATCATCGTGCCTCTACAATGGTCATGTCGGCCTAAATGACTCTCATCAGAACTGAAGGCAGGGGAGTGGCAGGGGACTTGGGGTTTGACCGAGAAGTGTCGTTATCTATATTAGTCCACTCCCTTTTCCATGATAACATAGTTACAAAGTATCGAGTCGATAGCTAGCTGATACAATGCATCTTCATATAGGTGTGTCAAGATCCTATCTCGGTATTTTAAATGCACATATCGATGTTGTATCTTATACACAAAAACTCGGTATGTGTAAATGAGGTGAACTGACCTGCAACAACTGGATTCTCTGGTGATAAAAGAACTGGGAGATCACTGCGTTCCTTCACCTACAAAAGATTGAACAGAAACATTGATTCAGATATTCATTCAAGGGGAGAAACTAATTGAATTACATGCACATATTTCACACCGAATCTTAAAGGATGTACCCAGATGGAGATGTTTTACTTAGTAACGATAAGAAACAAAATTCCCGGCGCGATACAATGTCCCATGTAGAAACTCATTCTATACATGTATGCACTTCAGCCAATATATGTTGGTGAACCACGGCCCAACAAACCCAAACTCAGCACATGTGCTATACAACGTGCTTCATTCTGAAATTGATATTTATCTAATCATCATCATCTTCTCACTCCCTTACACTGTTCAATTCACACCTCCGTGTGTACACCATGGGACGTGCAGGCACACAGTGAGACCTCCCACTGATAGCAAACTACTCTACCTGACAGATCGAACACCTATTATCTCCCTATCATTTCACCCCACAAACCCACCAGGGATTCATCACACTGCGTCCTACCGGAACAAGTATTGACCCAGCATGCAATACCATCAACACCACGTGACCGCCCCAACCGTCACGCTTTATATCACCATGGCAACAGATCGATGGGCAACAATGGCGACCGACTCCATGACAAAGTTTGATCAATTTGGCGGCGATTAGCGGCCATTATCAGGGAGCTGTCGTGGGAGTGGTAGGCCACTGGAACGCACGCAGGATTGTATTCCGAGGTAGCAGGTTGTTACATGGGCGCCGCCATTGCTGGAGCTTGTTACCAGCGACTTCTACTGATAAGACCTATCAGATGGGTACCAGTTGGCCCCCGAAAAACCGCAGTGAATAGATTGGGGTTCACTCATTGGCTAATAATTAAACCTGCTAAGTCCGTATATGCACCTCACCATCCCTCATGCATCTTTTATCAAGCTTTGCCTGCGTTCCACCTCTCCCTGTGTATAACCTATTCGAGTTGATTGAGAGTTTGTGTAATAGCTGCTATCATGGACCGTGATCACGTACAGTTCTGTTATACGATCTTAGTGTTTGGCAATGCCCTTGAAAAGAGAATTTTATTACATGTGGATATTATGAAAGAAATTGAAGTACACGATCACAGGCTGGAATTTGCAAGTTCTCAGTGACTGTTATTTCCACCAAAGGACCTATTATATCTGGTGGCATATTAATACATCCCGAGTCTAGAAACTGGTTATCGCTGATTGATAATGGTTGATACACTTATACCAATGGATTAGATTAAATGAATGAATGTAATGAAATGAATATCTGGTATGTCATATGGTAACACATTGTCATATTGTAGCAGCTGGCTAAGATATACATAAATATACCGTACATGAATATCAATACAATAGCACATTTTTATCATGTAAGGAATGACATAATGGGGCTAATGACCTAGGACATATTAGTACAATGTATAAGTAATGATATGTTGCCGTGCCTTCTGGTGCCCCCTGCTGCCAGACACACTCAACTAGACTACACTTGACTGGGTTCTAATCAGTTCACGCCAATTGTCACCCAGAGACAGGCCCACGGACATGGAAAATGAGCTGGTGTATGAATTAGCCAACCATTCAAAGGCCGCTTGATACTTTTAATACATATTGTCCATTGGTTGTGATGATGCATGAATGCATTAAGCAGAAACAGGCCAGGCTGACACACTGCCAAAGGGTAGGCATCATGCCGGGTAAAAGAATGGGAATTTCGAAGTATGAATGTTCGGCCCATATAGGGCTAGGTAGCTGCATGAGAGAGCTTGGGTTGTGTCAGGGTACCGCCCACTACCAGGACACTCACAGCTAAGAGGATATTTACATGATGTAAACACAACATTTACATGTAAACAATGGCACACATTAGCCTGGTTGTCATACAATACGATGCTCGACAACCATCAGATGATGCCTCATGACAGTGTCCCCCCCCCCCCCAATGACCACGGTGACATTTGGCTGGATGCCAGACTTTTTAACATGTCCTATATATACATCTAAGTGAAATTAATATCAAGTGAACTAAAAGTGGATGCTACATACATGTATATCTAAATAGCTGCTACACATTTGTTCCCTGCTTTCGAACTGAAAAATCTCTGCATTATACTCACAAACAAGACCAGATATGTACATACACAATCATATAGATCATCTTATGATATTGGCGTAGTGTAGCACATTCTTACCATCGCGGGGAAAGATTGTCCCGCCCCCCCCACCTAATTTACACATTACAATACTGTACACCTCCAGTTTAGAAAATGCCACGAGCACGAGAAAGTCACTTTGATACGACAGATTGCGATTCTCCTGCTTCTATTGTGGACGGAAATAAAGCAGCTGGAATACAGAGAGTGAATAATTACCTTTCTGGGGTTGCCCAGTCTTTGAACACACACTAATTTTCTGCTTTGTAATAGAGGGATGGCATGGGCGTGAAAAGCAGGGGGGACATGTCCCCCCCCCCCCACTTTTGGCCAACTCCTCAAAAGGTCAAAACTAAAAGGTCAAGCAAAGGGAGGTCAAAAATTGCAGAAAACCCCCCTGGTCCCACCCACTCTGAAACTGCTTCCCACGCCCCTGGGATGCCAAAGCCATCAGGGAAAGCCAAATGAGTGACAATTGATATTGTGAACATGTAAGGCTTTACCCAGGTGTAGTAAAAGGCGATCAGTGTCTGTGCCGTTACGTCATGAATATTAACATTTACGTCAGAGTAGTGTGAGCTCAGGTAAACCAAAGACAGGGCAAATTGTAGGGGGATTTTCGGTAGACTTTAATGTAGAATCTTAGTTCAAAGCGCACTTCTGAATCCCCTATTGCTCCCTGAGCTCTCAAATGGGACCAAGAAGTAATCAGATACAGGAAGCAGGCCCCGTACGTCACTTGGCACGTGGGGAGGCGTGCAGCGACAGAGGAGGCATTTGCACCAAGTGTTTCAAGCAGCTCTGGGGACATTTGCGTATGTGGAGGGGAGCAGCTCGGGGTAGCGTGTGAAGTGTGAGCAGGGTAGTCCCGACATTTTCTCCTAAACAGGGAATGTAGCGGAAGTCATGTGCAAAAAGTGGACGGATTTGCTGTAGGAATATGAATTAAGGTTATTACACATGTAGTGGTGTTATGAACCGCGTTAAGAAGTCAAATATAGGACTACTAATAGGTTTAATCCTTGAAACATGTTAGAGTAAAGTCCCCACCCCAATCCATATATACATATACCGCCTAGAGGCCCATCTACATCATGATTACATATTACCAGATGTTTCCTGCAAGTATAACGGAGAGCATGTTGCCAACGATGATGTTAGGAAGAAAGGCATAAATTGAGGCTCTATAACAGGATGTGGTGTTATGATGTAAGCATCTCCCTCTGGGATGCCATCAGCACCATAACCCCTTACCCACTCCTCCCTCGGGACATGCACATAATATATATTAGTGTCAGTCTAATGAGAACTATATACTTCACCACAGATAGCATGTAATTTTACATGCAACTATGCAGTCCATATTACTTACTCTCTAGCTGTGTCTTTTCCGGCATCTGAGTATACATGCCAATATGCTCTAATTTAGTTTGATTTCCAAATGCATATAGCTATAACCTATCCACTTTTCGATGCATCTTCTAGTTGTTCCTTAGTATAGTTGCAGACTTTCATACCTGAGTTCTAATCACATGTATGAATATTCATGTTTATCTAACTATTTGGGCCTGGACAGTGCTTTTTTGCTCATAACCCCCGTGCTTTATATAGCTATAACGCACTCTCAGACCTTTTCTTCGTCTTCAAGAAGCTGCTGGTTTCAATCCGGACATGTTAATAAATTGGAGAAGTATACAATGTCAACTCCTCCATACGTTTCCTGTTAAAACCGTCTAGGTTCAACGGGGAATCGATCCCCGGCCGCTGGGGCAGGAGGCGAGCTCGCTGTCCACTATACCAAGCCGACCGGTGATAGAAAGCATTGTACATCCACTATTTGAAATTTTTTTCCCACATACCTGATGTTTGCAGACCTCGTTAGCATAGATTTCAATGGAGTCTGGTGGAGTTATTAACAGAGAACCATCCTTAGATATCCTATATGAACATGCCATGCCAAATTCCTCCATTTTCTTTGAAATAAATAAGAATCCATTGATTTTCCATAGCGATACGTATCGGCACCCGCCTCGTACGGCCATTCCTTGTTCGACGCGTGGCTGACCTAGTTTTGACATCCGGGCACCTCCCCGCTATGTCAACAAGACGAAATGGCCGTGTAGCGGGCCGTGTGCGTTGGATCGGTATGGAAAATCAATGGATTCTTATTTATTTCGAAGAAAATGGAGACAAAATGTATGCGAACACCAACTAGAGATCGTATATTTGGCGCTGCTAGAATAACAGACCTTGACATCCTTGGATTATACCCGAAAAATGAGTGTAAAGGTGGAGGTATGTCGGACAGAAGACAACATGGCCACGACGGCTTGGCAAACCGAGCGGATAGCATGCACTTACAAAATATCTTCTCCTGGATTAAATCTTGGGTTATAAGGTAAGAAATTGATACAAAATGGAGAAATATGTTCGATAAACGCTTTAATCAAGTTATGATAGAGCACTTGTGGGTCTATGGTTCAATATTCCACTCCCGCTTCGCGGTCGTGGAATATTGAACCATAGACCCACGCGTGCTCTATCATAACGTTGATTAAACGCTACATATTGACAATGGTCCACTGAAATACAGGTGGGTTCATGATACGTGTTTACATCACTTGACTGGACCATTGACTATACCCCCAAATGGGATGTCCTTGAATACCACGAAATGTGGAGGAGCGTGCATGTTGACCATAGAAGATCAGACAGGGAGGTGACCATTGTCTACTGTCACAATAGGACAAATCTTATGGGCTTCTGCTAATGAGGCCCTCTCATTGTCAGCAGTAGCCCCACTTAATTAGGGCCCAGTGACAGCCAATCCCTCCAATCTGTTCCCTTTTGACCTGACAGACATCTATACTCATCCATCGTGACCAATGGATCTCCAGGGAGCTATTCTCCTTTTTCCGGTTAAACTAATAATTAGTTTGCTCATTATCAGAAGTTACATGAACCTTGCATTTGATTCAGTCTGGTGTCTTTCAATTTAACTTTTTTTTTTAGTGAAGGTTGACACTGGAAAACAAACATCCAGGAATCTTTCTCACAGTGGGCACTCCATTTTCACATCTCAGTTCCTTGCATTCGTTCTGGTTTTATTTACTCTTTTTCCTCAGTGAAATGGAAAACCCGTGGGTGATTTGTTTCTCTCCCTTTTACTTTTCTCTGATTCTTTCTCGGGTCTTTATGACCTCTTTTCATAGGTGTCCCCTGGCTTTTACTGCAAAGACGGTTCTCTGATTCCCCCCACTCTCGACAGAGGGTGCTTGTCTCTGTCATCGTAAAGAGAGGACGTAGACAATATGGCCACTTAGCCAAAAAACATGAACTATATATTACATATACCATGAGAGTGGAAAGTTGGGGAGACAGACATGCCACCCCCCCCCCAAACTTTTGTCCAAACCCAAAAAAGATCAAACCTAAAAGATCAAGCTGGAAGAGGTCAAAAATAGCCTAAAACCTGCTCGGTCCCCTCCAAACTGAAAATACTATGGACATCTACTTCAGAAAGCTATATAGGTAGGGCTAGGGTACCTACTACTAACTACCGGTATATGTAAAGGAATCGAATGTGTTGGGTGGCTGGATATATGTGTAGTACTTTAAATTACGTTTCTATGTATATACACATATAAAATGTTTGTAGTTTTTAAATATATATGAAAGGGTCTTTTCTAGAAGCATCATAATCTGTAAGTACCCCGTGGGAAATCATCAAGGGGAGACATTTGGGATAGCATTGCAGTTGGGGCTGCGGCTGAGCTTCTCAGTGAGAGAATGGATCCAGCTCCTCCTTAAGAGGGCCGGGGAAAGCGCAGATCAAGACAGCAATGTATAGCAGTGATTTGTGGAGGGGAGACATTGGCCCTGCAGCTAATCATTGGAAATTGTAGTTTGAAACTAAGTCCAATATGCGGAAGCCTCCATCACTGCTTCTACCTCACCATATATGGCACCACAGGAAGGGGAGACGATACACATCTCCGCCTTTAATTAATTCTCCATCCTCAGCTCGATGACAAGTAATCCATGGCAGACTGCTGAGTCGGCACCTTCATTGTCTTAGGGTGAAAGCCTGTGGGACCCCAGCCAACTGCACGCTGGCCTTTAACAACAAAAACTAATGTCATTCTGCTTATAACACATTACCTAAAACACCACATATTTCCGCATGGGGTATACTTAATCACCAGGTGCCATGTAAATTATTCCACCTGTCCGGGGAAGGCAGTATACAGTAATTGGGTGCTGTGAGTAGAGATTTCCTTTATGGTGGGACATAGAGGGGATTTGTGGTGATATTTAAGGTGAAGGCGTGCTCTACAAATAAGCTAGGCGGCCTCTATTTGGCACTGTGTGAGACAGACTGTGTATGCATGTACACGATCCTGTGTGGAAATGAATTATTCACCGGGCACGCACCACCTGGTATGGGAACACTGGAATGGGATGTGTCGTCCACTCCCCTCAGACCAGGGTGCAGTCCCTATTGTCCTTCATCCCCACTGTTTCTTCCCTAGCACTAATCACCCATTGAATGACCAAGTCAGACCTCACTCGGACCTTCCATTCTTGCTTGTCGGGATAGGGAGACAGTCAGCACAAAATGAGACTCATGTGACAAGGACAATTCTTTGGAGCAGCAGTGACATCATAGCAACCAGCGCGGCCCTTATCAGGCGTATCTGCCTACTGATAAGAATCCTCATGAAGGGTTATTTTAAATAGGAAATGTACACGAAAAATATGTTAAAATCCTTATCAGAAAAGATCTTGACATCGCACAGCAAAATGCATTCCAAACCGGAAAGATATTCAAAATTTGCATCATACACTTGATGCATTATTTTCTAATCCCAATATTTCCAAAGAAAACAGCAAAAAGGCTACTTTTTCTAGTACATTGCCTATATAATTTGACCCTTTGCCAGGTCCCTAGCAACGAGGGTTCTGCTCCCGAGAATACTACCGAAACCGATATACTTGGTCAAAATATCCATCCTGTCCCAGATCTGTATAACCCTCTAACGCACTCTCTCCAGAAAATAAAAGTTTTTCATTAGTTTCTTATACATCATCCGTCCCTGAACTGATGGCACTTCCGCAAATTGATGATGTACGAGAGGTCTCTGTCTGCATGATGTCAGCAATGCCGTCTTTTTGGAGTCAATATATGGAAATATAGCTTCATAAATATTTGCAGTCAGTAACTAAAACATATGTTACTCAAAGGCCCATGCGTAGGTGAGTGTTAATCCAGAATTTGACAAATATTCTTTCTATTTAAATCATCAAATTTCATCTCGTAAATGCTTTTATGGTATTGTGTCTTTAGAGGTATACCACGTCAACGCCTAAGTGACATCAAACTATATATACATGGATAATTCAGACCACAACTGCGCCATTCCCTATGAAACTTACTGACTCAACGCCAGCTACACAGCATGTTCTCATTCAGAGCAGGCATACACCACCCACCCTAGATGCACATGTGTGCTGCTGGGCATTCTTCATCCTCCAAGGGCACCAATATATGTATGACGTGTCAATCCATTAATGGATATGACTATAACAGATTGCATCCGTATGGAGTACATAAAGAGGTTAATACCTAATTGCTTATGTCAGCGTAAAGGCAATTGTTTCTGCAGGAGAGCCCATGGAGTGGGCGAGGGTGCTGGAGGCAGGGGGTGAGGTGTGAGGTCAGTACATGTATGGTCACTTGTGTCTGCCTTCCCACCTGGATGAGTGCTTTAGACGCCTACCACACCTGGCGGTAGAGTCCCCTTATTGTCTCTGTTCTCTGCTAAGGTTACAGCTACTTGCTGCCTCCTGCTACTAAGTGGCACCTGCCTCTGATGGCTCCTGCCAGTCTTTGTGCTTAATGCTATACACAAAACCAATTCACTCCTACCTGAACCACCACCCTAAACAGCACACCTTACGTCAGCATAGGTAATGGTTGAGGTGTCATGTAGTTTAGGTCCCTATATACCCGCATCATCCCTAGATCTACATGCAAATGCTGTGTAAGTGAGCGATGAATGGTCTTTATAAATTCTACTTTCTATGATCGTTGCTCTTAATACAGGTTTTCTCTTTTTTCATAACCTTAGATGTGACACGTAGAATAACCGTCCCCATTCTAGACATTAGATGGTGCTATCTCTATCAGCCATATGCACAAAATCGACAAGGCTATTATGTCCAAATGAATTTGTTTCATGTGAATTTTTCTGTATACTCTTTTTACTGTACTGGTCTGATGACTAGGGCCCAAACCTCGTACAGTTTCTATGATGATTGAAAATAGACACTGAATGATTGACAGAGTACAATACAAATTGTAACCAAAGGCATAATATAATATCCCCATGTGCACGCTTTGTTTTCACTTGACCCAAATAAAACAGATGCAGATGGCCAGCTGGGTTGTCCCCATTTGTATTTGCCGATTGCCCGCCAGTTCACTGTAATTTTTGATATCAAGTATTGAATTGTAAATTGCCTTTTATTTCCTTCATTCAATTTAAAAATCGACTGTCTCCTCGTCTAAATACTATACTTCGTACCACATAAAGATGGGTAACATATAACCATGCTGAACTGCCATGAAGCAACACGCCGATACTCGTGTAAGCAAAATATTTCCAGGGAACTCTTAAATCCCAGGAGGGATAAGCCTGTGTAATCTTCATAATGTGTGTACCGCGGGCTAACACAAAGAGAACAATCCCTCACAAGATTAGGTATCGGTGGTGGATAAGCTATCATACATGTGTCATAATCCCCTCACTCCTCTTTCCCAATCGTTGCCATTCCCTCAAGTTTCAAAAGGTTTTTTATTTACTAGGAGATTCTACAGTTCGCATGAACAACCTAGGGGAACCATGTAAGGGTAGATCCCAAAGATGCCGCGGCAATATCCAATGTACAAGAAGTTTCTTAATCTAATTACCTAAAATTAAGTGCAACCTTAACGGTGCCAGTTTGTATACCAGTCATAAATATAGAATAGCATTGTGCAATGCAGGTAACCCGAAAGGGCATCTAATCTCTTCTTTTATGTCCCCTCTAAAGCAAAACCTAACCAACTTGGTTTGTTGAGCATAGTCATTATCAATGCTTAAGCCTATGGGCAAATACACCATTACAACTCACATTCTCCTCATCAGCCAATAACTTCTCTCTTGGTGAGTTAAGCCCTCCATCATGTCAACAGGTCTTAAATAAGGGCCTATCCAACCAATACACAGGTTGAAGCACTCCAAATCAATCAGAATTACTATAATCTCCAGTGTATAAGGCATGTTTTACTCAGATGTGCAGCATTATAAAAAGCTTCCGTGTATAGTAAAGTGCTGCTGCCACCTGGTGTTGTGTCTTTAAATGATTCCTGGAATTAACACTAGGTGACACTACTAGACAATTTCTATATTTTTGAGAATCTAGGTGAATTTAGATGGCTCAAAAAGATATACTCAAACGATGATGTTATGATTTATGTCCATTCCCTAACATGCCACAACATTGATGGAATGCTCAAATGGAGAACAAAAACTGATGATATAATGTTAGGGTTAAGTTCTACTATTCTTTACACCTTATTTGTGGCTTTCTAAAAAATACATATGGTCAGCATCCCACACATCCTATATTCATCAACATTCATCAATTTTTCTGCACCACTTCTGCCCAAAAGGGCAGTAAAATTTGAACAATTCGCACCTCCTATGGGATTTAACATGGACCAAAAAAACTCTTATAACCCTCTCGGATTAATAAAAAAAAATAAAAGGCACAATACAGGATAGAATGGACACCCAAGGGCAAGAACCTCATTCTATTTACAACAACCGTTACATACTTAGGTATATATACCTAAGTCTTACACTTATTGCATTTTTACAGGGATGTAAGTCAGGCATGGTCAAAAATCAGGAAGCCATACACTTTCTTGACATAAAACCCATCTATTTTTCCAAACAGCCCTCCTTACCACTCATATCAGGAAAATACATATCGTTCAAAATTTTCAGAAATCAGGAAATCCTGATTGATTGATTGATTGATTTGTGTTTTACAGCACTTTAGCGGCACTAAGTGGCTATCCCGTGCTTCACAGGTTGATAACTGAACAGAGGAATGTGTCAGTGCCCGCGCATATGTGCACCACACACATCCTGAGGGGATAAGAAAGAGAAGATATAGACCCTTTTAAGTGGGCTAGGGAAGCCCCTGAAGACTTACATCCCTGTTTTACCATGGGTATGCTACTCTGGTACTACTTGATATGCCATTTCTAGCATTTCACAATGAACCATACGAGGGATTTGATATTCTAATTATTCGGATTCTAAGTAACATACACAACAATACTTCGTGTCAGCCTTCATGTACCCCATCGAAAAATTCCAGTTGAGTTTGGAGTTAAAATGATGTCAGTAATTTATCGCACCAAACTCATTTTGATGATGACTTAACCACACCTATCAAATCAATAAACCTAGATCTCCACTTAGACTGAAATGGATTAACGCGCACATTTGTATTAATCAAGATTGATTTACTCAGACTAGGACGGGACTCAACTTGTAATACATGTTCTACATAGCTTTCTGAAGGCGACCAACAGTACATGTATAGCGCTGTTGTAACTTGAGCAATCTTCTTTCTGCAATCTCGCTCATAAGTCCTACCTAGTACCTAGCATTTAACCGGCGGCTATATGCGAATCTTAGGCTTACCGCACCTTATATAACCTTCCAAACGAGACAGGGAAAATTTACTTTAGATTAGTTCTAAAATCTAAAACTGAAATCCTAGATGCGCCTAATAGGTCTGGCAGCAACCCAGCATGCATCTTATATGCGGGATGAGCCTTATACGTGACTTACTAAGGTATATCGTATGTTTTACAGTCGCCTCAATATAATACATTGTACTATAGTGTCCGTGAATGGTGCACTATGGTAGAACACATGACACATGTTCTGTATAAATGGACTGGTGTATTCTGACAACCATGCTTCTCGATGATACACACTACAGAAAGTGACAGACACTGCCAAACTAGTGGTCACACGCAACCCATGTCTCCCGCATCCGGGCACTAAAGAGGGACGCTGGGTTTATGTGACAAGCCACTGGTTGGCTCTGTCATCCCCTGACCAACCTTCTCTCGTGTATGAACGATGTCTCCAATTCATTCTAGCCCTCAGCACAAATTCTACCCATCACGAAGTGTACTCTCCCAGGATAAACAGTAATGTCAAACATCATTAAAACATACATTTGAAAACAGAATGCTGGGGCCCCACGATGATTACTACGGCTATGTGGTGTCCTTTGCATACCCTCAAACTAAAAACAAAATATCCCAACCTATGGATCTTAATAACTTTGTAATGACAGGCACACCATGCTAGATGACGGACGAATTACAGAGGAGGGACAAAAAGGACAGCTTAATGGTGGCATGCGGGGAGAAGAGGCACATGTGGTGATGTTCTTTTATATGTCCAGCACATGTACATATCCATCAAATCCCAGATAAACACAATTTCCTGTTATGAGTAATGGTCCTATGTCGTATATATCATGTGAGTGTGTTTGTTTTCACACAAAAAACAACTGTCCCTATTATTGTTAGAGAGATGATGGTTGAGTACATGAAGGTATGTGTTTCTGTGGGATAGTGAATCAGTTTTAGTCCCTCACCCCTCATACATGCACATCCAATCTCACAGTCAGGCCGTGTTCACAACAACGGCACTGCGGGCCAGATGTTTGGGTCACATCAACTAGGCATCAGGGAAAAAGAGAACACCATTTGGTAAAAAAAAAAAAAAAAAAAAAAAAAAAGTCAAGAAAAAGGGAAAGACAAGGGGCGCTTCCTTTCCACAACAAATGGGTGGGAACAGAAAGATAACTGCGTATATACATAGCTTATGGTCTGTGTTATGGAGCTGGGTGCAAGTGAACCTGGGGAAGTAGGGCACCACATATGGGGGTTTTACTTCTGTATGTATGGTTATAACGTGGTGGTATGAGGATGTCAACAGCAGCATGTAGACACAGACATACTAATAGTCACAGGAGGCATCCTCTAGGGCACAAGTCACGTTAAGGGTCTGTGGGAATGTCACTGCACAGCCCTATCACTGTTACTGTGCCTACACCACTGTTAATCTGATATTCACATTAGCATGTAGGTATATACATTTGTACAGAATGTGCCCCACATACAGTAGGAGTACATGTACTCTGGTTTGTAGGGTAGCCTTCCCATTGACAGGCGACAGTGTCTAACCCCATTCTGTCCCACATAGTAAATGACCATGTAGTTATGACCCATATTTGCGAAGATATGAAGAGTTGGTATTACTCGGTATGTTTGCTTGATGATGTTCACCCCTCCACTTCGGGGGCTTCCATTGTGACCAAGGGCATACTGCTGCTGGGTGTTACTGATCCATGTAGGGTGGGGCAGCGTTCAATTATGCCCAGGTTCTTATCGTTTGTAGGCACACAGGGAGCTGGTAATGTGAAGGGATGGACATAAGGTGAAAGATGAGGGTGAATGTCAGTATTTGATGTGGCCTCTTTAATTAATGTATACACTCCTCTTTTATAGCACGCTCTGACCTGCTTTTTATCCTTAACTCACTACCACAAAAACAATTTATATAGGATCAATTCAAATGGTTTAGCTATCACTGTTTTTGTCCATGTTTGTCCTATACGTAATATATCAAAAGACATTATTATGTCAATTCACATTAAGATGAATGTTTAATAATGTTCATCAATCAATTTCATCAATCAATTAATCAATCAATCAATCAACAAATTAATTAATTAATTATTCATCGCTTTGTAAAATTATATGAATTAACATATTCATTATAATTGTATTTGACATACAAATTCCTGACAATGTGTAAGGTGGCTAACTTAAACTGATTCTATATCAAGCAGCAGCCTTTTCTTTTCATATCATATTGGACCATATGCTATCTGTCAAGGGTCATACATACAATGTTCAATTAATGGATATAACCATGAAATCTGTGCAGAATACTATGTATTGAATGTAACACCGTTGATATGATCTGAATAAATTATTAAAAACTCAAACTCAAACTTATCACCAGGCTTGCTGCAACATACATGTGCTCCATGTATCTAGTTCATATATTCCCATATATTATTTATCCTGCACTAATTCAAAATCAAAAGAGTATCCACATGTATAATACTAGCTGTGCCTGTTAGTTTTTCTTAACGCCCCCCCCCCCCCCATATTATTAATGCAACGATATCACGGGTTGCGTGCTTACTCGCCATCCTCCCTTCGTTGCCCCTAGGCTACTCTCCCTATTAACAAAGGTGCCCACTCACACTCAGGTTTACCCTCCTGGAGAGCCACAGAATATAGAACGGACGGACAGTAAATATGAGCCATCAACAATGTGTCATGTAGATACAACTCCTGCAGGGTGGGGCCTCCCTGGAGTAGCTGGAATGTTGGATCCGCCTGTTCGCCTGAGTGCCGTGACCATGATGACATCTTCCCTGGATACCATGCTGGAGATTGTCTAAGGAAAGGGTGAGGGATTGGACGGGTACCCCCAGTATATGGCCGTGTGAGGCAGATGGGGATACTGGAGGAGGCGCCAGTCTGCCCTGGATCCCCACAGTGACCACTTGTGTTTACAACCCTGGAGGATGGATGGGGCACCTCATACAGAGTAATGCATACCTCCTCCCCTGAGTAGCTCAGTAACCCCAACTCGGGGGTAGCGTCCCACCTCTAGGCTGATAGATGGCAGGCAGAATACAAGAGCATGAAACTATATTGTAAGGCACTGTCGGACTTACAATGCAAATGTATGTATCCTATGAAGGAGACAGCAAAAGCAAATGGAAGTTTTGGCTTAAAGTTTCTGATATTAATCTATCAGAGCAAATCAAAGTTGTGGTTCAATTTTGTTAGCCTCTTTGGTAAATGGTATTCATGAGCATTGCCCATGACACATTGGAACTTCTAAATCCTTTTTCTTGATACCCTAAGGTAGGCACTTACCTAGTTTTTCTAAACTTTATATTATCTATTCTATCTGCATATTATTGGATAGATCTCAAGAAAAGAAGTGGATTTGCTTTTTGAATGAAGTCTCTATCTTAATTCAAAGTGATGTTATGACCGTTCAAAGACCACAAAATGACCACAATATTCTGCCACAATAACCCATACTTAAGAGTTTAATCAGGATTCAAATTTTGTGATCATGCTAGTTGTGGTCAGAAATGCCTGGAACACTTAAATCACTGTTTCTCAGAAGATATTAACACTAGGAACTTGAAATAAAAACTTGAGAAAAGGTCATTAAGGGGTGGTTCCAATGACCTATGGCCTGACCTTGATCTAGGTCAGGTCAAGGTCATTTTAAGGTCAAAGGTCAAATTTATTGATTTTTTTTTTTGTAAATGAGTAAACATTTGTTAATATTTAGCTAGATGAATGATAGAATCAATGATCAGCTGACTCTTTTTCAATATTTGACCAAGAAGGTCAAGTTGACCTAAAGGTCAAGGTGAAGGGACATTTTGCGATCCTGCTTGTTGTGGTCAGAAATGCTTGGAACACTTAAATCGCTGTTTCTCAGAAGATATTGACACTAGGAACTTAAAATTAAAAAGTAGAGTTAAGTTTATCAAGGAGGTATTCCAATGACCTATGGCCTGACCTTGATCCAGGTCAAGGTCATTTTAAGGTCAAAGGTCAAATTTATTGATTTTTTTTTAATGAGTTAACATTTGTTGAGATTTAGCAAGATGAATTACAGAATCAATGAATTGTTTCAATATTTCACCAAGAAGGTCAAGTTGACCTATATAAGGTCAAGGTCAAAGGGACATGACATAACCAACATTTTGACAGTCCACATAAAACCATAACAATCAACCATAATTTCTTGCAAAAATATTGAGATAGGAAACTCAAAGTAAGAATAGAGATCATTTGATATGTGGTCTAGCATTTGACCTTGATATGACCTTAACCAGGGTCAAGGTCATAATAAAAAGAGAGGTCAAAGTTCTCAACAATTTTCAATGTTTTGATGTAATGTTAGTGTGAACCCAGAAGTTAAAAGTAAAGATCACATGACATGTCAAAATGTGTGGGTTGCCATTTCACCTGAAAATGACACTCTGACTGATGTTCATACTTCAAAGTATAGCCCTACTAGTCAGTCAGAGAAGTCCTGGTAGTTAGCCCTCCAGTAGGGGCCACCTCCAGGTGGCCCCTCCAGTGGTGGCTATAGGTGTGCTGCAGTGGGGGAGGTGTTACAGCTAATCTCTCACTCCCCCTCACAGAGTTAATAGGTCATGATTTTGTAGTTGCTTAAAAAACATACTGCTGCCTATTAGAAAGAAGAAAACTAGACATTTTCTAGACCTTATTTAACCAGGGAATATGTGAGTGCCATTTTTAACTATGTGAGATGTATACTTCATACAATAAAATGCTCCTGAACTTAAGTTTTGAGTTCACCTGGGAGAAATATGATTTTTTTCTCTTCAATTTATTAGACAAATACATGTATATTGAAGCCCTCTTCAAGCCCGTTAAAATGATACCCTAATTGTCCAAATCCACCTGTAAACAGCTTCAGAATCAATAAGTAAAAACATGTCACCTTCAGCTGCTCCATTTTTGCTAAATCACACTTTTAGCCTCTGCGCACGGCAGACCCACGCACGGCAGTTATGTCAGTGCCTACCTAAGGACAACGCCCAGAGAAGACACTTTGTCTTCCACAGCATGTGGATGCTCATCAGACCATGTTTATGGTGGGGCAGTACATCATACAGGAGACGTATCATCCTTATTGCCATATCAATTTAGTGCTACTTGCCTTAAAAAGAGAGAGTAAATGTAAATATGTAGACCTATCTGATGCAGCTTTTTAATGTACAAATACAGGTCCATTTCTAAGATGAGAGTTTGGAATTAAACATGGGTATGTTCTACTATATAAACCCTTAAATGGTTGATTAGAGGATGTTTAATCGTGAAACACCGAACCCCTATTATATCGCATGTTCATAGACAGCATGGAACATGGGGGGTGGGGGGGGGGTGTGTGACACTAGAGCCGCTATAGCGTCACATATCTACATATAGGATCATTGTACATGTACCTAGATGTAGGTTTACATTGTGGATCGCCATCTACATTCTACACATACTGACAGCTACCACTGTTCTACCTACCCTGGCCCACTGCCAACCCACTGATCCATCACCAGCGGTGATGATAATATAATCAGACTGCTACTTACAGTAACATCCTGTGCTAAGTAGTCCATCCAAGGGTCCTCCTGGTGTTAAGCACTACTCTGTAGAGGTCAGATAAAGATGGACACACAGGGGTGAACCTAGACTGCTTGGTGTCTTCTGAACTGTAAGGTTATTCCTATTGTGAAAGAAGCGGGATCCAAAATAAATGGCCTCAGGTGTACTACTGTGCCATTGTGTAGGCACAGTTCAGGTATGTGGTGATAGAGATTGCATCACTCAGGTATTTCACTCCATGACACATAGCTTCCAGAAAGACAGAATGAGTATGCTATCGAGTAGGGAGCTTCATCGTTCAGGTGCCTTATAAATGGTCTTGCCGCAGTCCTAAACCGATATTTTCCTTGTGACAACCGACAGCCAGTATGGGGATGGTACCGGAATGATTCACATCAAATAAAAAGCAGAGGACAAGTCTGATCTGTATAGGGAGCATTATGGTAGCATCAACCGGAGAATAAACAGACGCCAGACCGTCTGGCCACAATAACCTCATGTTGACTCGAGCACCACCACCTCTGTAAATCAATAATATGTATGGTTATAGTGGTCCAGGCAGTTTTACAAAGCACCCACTCGCTGCAATCTCTCTTATTCAACCACTCAGTTCTCACTAGCACACCCACACAGCAGGCCGCCACGCCTTCTAATACATAATTGATGGAGGATATTTAGCACTGCTTCCTGTTTCATTTTTCCCCCACCTTTCTCATATCGTCTTTTTATCAGTAGACTGGTCCTGAGATCTATATTGACATATTGATACCCTGCAGGAGTGCCTTCACCTTGATTACGGTAATAACGGTGACACCCTACTGCCTTATGGGCTATAACTGTGACATTGGGTCGATGGTGGAGGTGGGGTAGGGCATGGAGGGTGGTAGGTGGATTAGTGGGATGGTAGGTGGGCAGATTACAGGGTAGTGTACATGGTAGGGTCCTGCAGCTGCCCCCCCCCCACACACACACACACCACATAGCCCATCCCATTGGTCCCACCATTGCTGAGTATGGGTGCACAACCAGGTGATCTCAGCCATCGATCCCTACTGCAGACCTGGATCTCTGAGATCGATACTTGACCAGAGTCTCAACCACTCACCCTCTCACTCACTGCACACGGCACAACTCTAATCTATCTATCTATAGATAGAGTGGAGGGTCTCGTTGTTTGCCTCTGTACCCAGAATGTAAAGGTGCATGGAGGGGTCACCCCATGTCGGCTACACTTCTACACAAGTAGTCATGTATTGTACATTGTCAGAGTTCACTTGTGTGTGGGTCGTGTAGATCTATTTATCTCACAAGAGTACACTTCCTTGTAGCAGGACCAAAGTCCTGAGCCAAAGTTAGGGGCCTTTTTGTCAGATTTTATATTGAAATTGAAAATCATGTTACAATATGATATCCATAAAGATGTTTTGCACTGATAACGCAATTTAGGTACGCCTGCACCATAGACAATAAAGAAATGTGTCAAACGGATCTAGGCATGTATTAAATTGACTACTTGTTTTTAGTTGAGCTATAAATGGGTGTTTCCCCTGTATAAGTATTAGTTTTGTGCAGCTGACTACGGAGCAAATGTAGTTTATACCAATACGTGTATTAGAAAAACACCGCCTACTACAGTGCATAATGGGACGGTGGCCATGGTTGAGCTCATCATACCGAACCAATGTACTTGTTGAATCTTACTCTAACATATAATACAGAAAGGGAAATGTAGACTTCTATGCGAGTGATGAGACATTGTGTAAACTGTGGCTGATCCAGAAGGAATGGTAGGGGATGTGGGGTAAAAGTAAAGGTTTATTTTGACAGTGAGGGTGGAGGTGTTGGGGGCACATGCTCCAGGCCAATTAACACCTGGATATACTTATCATGGATTATCTGTCACGCTCAAACATTTGTTACAAGTGCTTACCCACCTAATCTTGATGCAGGCTGCATTGCAGCTCTTTTTAACTGTTAGGGGATGACATGTGGAAGGTCTCTTCTCATTGAAGGTCGATCTGCCCAGCTATATAAAAAGAACAAACTCTCTTCTTTCTCAAAACTTCCCCGTACTAACCATATCCTCTATGTGGTTATGTTAGCTAAACTACCAGTAATAATGCCTTTTCCTGAATAAACATTCATATCCTCTCTGTGAATATGTCTATTTAACTACTATACACGCATGTAGTCCTTATTGTATTTGCACATGTCCTCATTCTCACCCATTCACTAGACTAGTGCTAGTCTCATACCAAAATCTATTATATCATGGGTTATGCACATTTATGGAACTGCTCAATTAAGTCTCCAGAGATATCTGTTTATTATACCATATTCTTTTCTTTCATCTACTGTAAAGTGTAAGAATCTATATGTAAATATTTAGCCTCTAGCCTTAGGTTAGCTTTCAATAAACGGTTCCTCTAAGCTTCAATCTAGGTTTGCATTCAAGGAATGATTATTCCAATTCAATTCCTACCTCCTACACCTGCACTGTCTCTCCCTCTGTGAACAGTTCCAGGTACATATTCTATGTACACAAAGGTTAGCTTTCAAGAAACAATTCCAATTCAATTCCGATCTACACCTGCACAGTCCCTCCCTCTGTGATTAGAGCTCCAAGTACAAGTACACAAATACAGGTGGTGCAGACCAGTATAGATGTATGCATATATACATGTGTAGGTTACAAAGTCCCCTATACTGTAGTAATATTACGTAGATTAGGCCAGGTGAGGAGGACACACGGCTTGGTTTGTCACTGACACATTCCCACCAGCTCTACAGATCGTGTGTACATATTGACCCAGGCCCAGCCGCCTCCAACAACGCCCACCCTGAAGCTCCGCACTAACTGTACACCAACTGGCAACTACACTCGACAGCTGCAAGTAAAACACACTGGGACCTCATTGAGCTAGTTTCTGCAGTATGAGACACTGTTAGAGGTAGAGAGACAATGTTAATGATGGCACTGGTGTATATGCAAGGTTCACAGAGTAGAGCGTATGCTTACTTGGTATGGCAGTCTTGTTGGATGTGTATTCCAGTAGTAGTATGTACTCCACGGTAGCAATATAATGTATTGTAATCTGTGTACAGTGACACTGACAGCTAGCTATGCTCTGACTGGCTTCCTTATTGTCATCGTAATGAATGTACTGCAGCTTCTGCTTTGTGTATCACCCTGCAACTTGTCCACTCAGTGGTACACGATCCACTGGTTATACTGTCTGAGTGTAGGATACTCCTCCAGTGTAAAGCCTAAACAGGCTAAAGGCCTTTCTGCTGACAGTGGATTCTCTAGATACCACCCAGTGCAGCAGGCTGGTTAGAACTGGCAAGGTGTCAGTGAGGCCGTGCCAGCAGAAGCAGCACCAGCAATAAGAGTGGTAGCAGTACACAGTAGATCTAGCACACACTGCTTACTACCTCCAGGTGGTATTAAAGCCCAGACCCTGTCTCAGAGCCAGGTGGTATACTGGTCTACAATGGTCGCTACACTACTGCCTGCATCCTAGGTTAGACTGGCAGCGGGTGGTGTGGCAGCAGCAGCCCCGTCGCGCCCCGTCTACCTGGCCGCCTCCTGGGAACACGGCCACCGCCTTCACACCTATTATTAAATACACATTCAGCAGCCATGGGCGGTCCACCCACCACGACCCCTGGTGAATCTCTAGCACACTACGACAAACACTCACTGAAGGGGTCTATGTGACACTGTTGGGGGTGGAGACCAAACTGAAGGAGGACTGATGGAGGCTGTTATCTCACTACTCTCTTCAACATGCCCCAAATAGTCCTAGGCTATGGGCACATTGATCCTTATCCACCTGGGACTGGGCTTCATGGTGTACCTAGCCCTAGCCTAGGAGGTGGGATTAATTCATGGGATTAAGAGGGTTGGAAAATGGGAGTGCTGATGAGAACTGAGAGGTAAAGCCACTAAAGGGGACGAGGGGGAGGGGAATAGACCTTTCAGTTTTTGGGTGACCTCGATTGGTATGGTATGTTGTTGTGTATTTAATAGGCTGGCAGACGGCCAGGTGTGCACGTGGCCCTGACTCATACTACCTACATTAATAACCCAGCCTCCTCACCCCCTTTACACTTACCCTACTTCTATCTTTAAACACCACTAAGTTATATATGGAACCCTACATGCTTTCCAATCGTCTTCAACTCTTCAAAATCCATTCGTTTTTCCTTTCCCTAAGTGCTTTCCAACACGCATTTATCCACCCTGCCCACACCTTTTCTACCTGCACTGCCAGCCTTTCCCTCCCACACATCGCGAGACAACTTTTTGTTACCCCCACTCCCTCCTCCATATCTCACATTGACCCTTCTCATTTCCAGCTAATTAATCTCGCTCAATTAATCGCTGCTTACGAGGGCAGAATATGAGGTTTAACCGGATAATCAGTAATCATCTAATCACCCCACTTCGTCACACATTATTATCATTATTAGTCACAAGGTGAATATGCTTTTCAATCATCACTCAACCAATGCCTCTCTTATTCCAGTTTTGTGGTCTTGTTTGTGGACAAAGTATCTCGAATACAGATACAAAAGAGGACACTTATCGTACATGTTATAGTTAATATCATCCCTTGTTTTTGTATTGGTAAACAATGCGGTTCAATGCTTAACCCGTAGAGCCTAGTCTCTAGAGTAAACGGCCATGAGTGTTTTAGTGTATCTGATAATTCCTGGCATGAATATCACGTTAGACATATAATGCATTAGCCAATGTGTGCCTACAACCATAACAAGGTATTAGATGCATTGACCCAGAGTCGTAGATTTGCGCAGACTAGAAGGACACATGGTTCTTAAGCATGGAACTTCAAAGGAGCAGCATACCCCGGCAGCATACTTACTCAGCATCATCACGCAAACCTGCTTCCGGCCACGCTAAGCTCCCAACCTCCCTTAGGAAACCAAGAAAACCTAACCTTATATGTCTAACTGTGCAGTTTATTTCATGTACAACGCGTACGTAGTAGATAAACTATGGGTTAACCAGGTTATGTGACGGGTAAATATTGCGTAACCTAGTTAAACCCATAGTTTATCTGCTTTAAACCATGGTCCAAGTTTGTAACACCTAGTGTCATTTTTATACACCAGGTTACGTGATATATTCAGAGTGAGATTCTTTTGTTCTAAGGTGTGACCATGGTTTAATGCGTAATACAAATTTGTATCTGTTCCCACAATGCCACATCGCCTGTGGCCAAACCCCCCATTGCTGTACTACTTACATCTCCGCCCGCTAGGGGGATACAGTGGAGGATGAGAGGTAGGGTAAGTTAATCTCAAGACGCCCACATACCTTGAAACGTCGATCCCAGACCTGGCCAAAAAGATTGGGTTTGATGATGACCAACCCCCCCCCCCCCCCCGACCACCCCCCCCCCCTTTCCCTGTTCCGACACTCCTGGGGACCTGATGTGGTAAGATGCTCAACCAGTAACTGTTGCCATTGTGCTTTCTCGTGTTTTTGTTTGTTATTGTAGTCTTCTGTAACTGGAGGACAATTCGACCCATGGAGTCACAGCCACATATAGGGGCCTATTTAATACAAATATATAGTCGGTCTTGGGGCCCGGTCTTGTACTGAAGGCCGGAGATACATTTATAGTTAGTATCCTGCAGTATATGCTGCTCAATACGTTGGCTGGCGACCTGCCTCTATGTTGGGGATATAGAGGCAGGCCATGTCTAAGAAGTTACCAGTCAATTGTCCCCTGTTTTAACCCTTGCTCACAAGAGGGCACCCTAACACCCCAGTGGTCAACCTGTCTCTCCTATACAGATGTTTGGATATAGTCTGTGGTTGGAGAATAGAAATATTCCCATCTAGTGGAGTTCAAGAGTATTTCTCCCCATGATCTGGGGAGAATGTCATCAGACATGGCCAGCGGGTATTTGGCCCTCAAATACCTGCGGGGACCAGCATACTCAATAAGCTCCATCTACAGTAAGCAGCGCTGTTAAAAAGAGATGTTTGAAGTGCAACGCCATCAAATCCTTTCTTTCTATGCGGCCTGTGAAAATAATACGTCCGACTTCCCATTATTAAAAGAGTGTTATTCAAAACCCTCCATCCAACACCACCAGCTGATGCAGCAAGAAGTTCACTTCAACTCTTCATTCTTTATCCAAATATTAAAAAAATCCCACTGTGCAGCTCACGAATAACAAAAACACAAACTACCCGCACTAGGCATTCAGTCGTACACTTCTAAGGAATTGTTCACATTGAGACCTATTAGTTTTACCAACATATTTTCTGTCATCCAGAATAAATGTCAATTCAAAAAAAAAATATATATGTAACAATTGGATTTCACTGCAAGAGCCCTCATTGATATTCCATCCATTCAAATAGAGTGACAAGCTCCAATCTACTATCAATACAGACCAATGAGGTCATACATAAACAAAAGTCAAGCAGGATATATAAATTATACAAAGGTTATTGATTGTGATATTGGTGTCACATCAATGAGAACCATACAAAATGTGTCACCTCAATCTATAACCTTGGTCAAGTGGCCTAGATTCTACCTCTGTTCTACAGTTTTAGCTTATGGTCACATTTTGATGTTTAACTCGCTGCGTACTAGGGTGCATTTCACATGGTGGAACTATGAATATCGATTGCAATTCATGAATCAATGCTAGTAAAAGATTCTTGAAGAACAGAGGATGGAACTCCCCATCATTTATTCCTGCCTATTCCTTGGTGTTGGGCCCTGGAGGCTTGATTCATTTAATATCAATATGCCAGTTGATGGAATTAAATTCACCCTGCCCATGAAATCATATCTAGCTGTGCAGTAGTGGGATATGTTTATTTTTCTGCATAAGAAGACCAGATGATTGGATTCCTGAAATCCTATTCTTATTTGTTGAATCATAGTATAAGATGACGGGAGCGCCAGATAATAGCGTCTGGTGTTGTGTGTGCTCAAACAGAAAGGCGGTTAAATATCTACAGGTCCATTCTCACAGGTTGGCCCCAAATTTAAGTCATATCATTCCGTAGGGTGATGAAATTTTCCTAGAAAGATGATGGTCAACTATAAGGTAAAAAATGATGCTGATGAGCTAATGATGTACACTTTACCAAACGCTTCATTATCTTTCTTTTTTTTCTTCTAATTTTCGTTTCTGACAAACTAGTGTGACTAAGGCCACACCAAAAAAATAAGTTGGTCTACGGATTTTCGTTTTGAAAAAATGGTGCGAGCGAGCAACATTTTTTTTCTAATTTTTTAAAAAATTTTTGTTGACCAATGGATTTCCTCCTTGAAAAAAGAGGTGCGAGCAAACTTGTAGACCAACTTATTTTTTTGGTGTGGCCTAACCTATCATGTAATCAGCTCGAGTCCAATAGGTCTAGATATTCATTATAGGTACAACTGATTCATGTATAACAGGGAAGGCCTCAGTGTGTGGATCCATTAGCCCTCAAGGGTTAAAGAATCTTTATCTGCGGTGGATGAAATTAGAATCGCATTCAAGACGGACCTCCTAGAGAAAGGCATTCCTTGGTCGAAGCTAACGGGTGATAGATGGTCGATCACACATTCATTGGACGTCCATTGAGGTAGGAGCAGATCTACAGGTATCCTTACAACCTACAACAATAGGTTTTGATGGCTGATACCTATAGAAGCACACAGCCAGACCTCCATCACCCCCAACCACCAGGTCCATGGGGAGAGTACCACAGGACACATCCCCACTCATCACGCATGACCTGTCCTTGTGGACTTGTGAGTAATTGTAAGGTATGTGAAGGGCATGATAGTCTATACAGGCTACAGCATCCCACAGGGTCCCCTGAACGCTGTGTCACAGGATAATTTTCCTCTGAACCCACCTTGCCTCAGTCCTCTTTCCAAATACATGTGCGATATATTGAAGGTTAAACCTAAATATGCTGCTATTCCCTGTACGCATGTATACTCTTCATACTTGACTGTATCTCTTCGTTTTTTCCCCGCAGACACCATGGGGGTTTGGGGAGATGGGCGTGACAGTAGCGGTCAGTCTGTGACATCTACAACAATACCCTCAATGAGTGAGTGAACCTTGGCCTAGCACACCCTCTCACCCCCTGACCGCCTCTTTGATGTTCTACACCTAGAGGTGAGAAGGCCAAGGTGTCATCCAATACCCACATGAGGGCAGCCTCGTCATTCTCTAGCTTACTTTGATCCTTGTTAAATACAATACACATACTGGGTTTTCATGTTGCCACATGTAATTGCGTGATTTTCCACAAGTCTTTGTTTGCCACTTCCGTCGTAAAAGCTAAAACCGAGATGCCACTCGCTGGCCGACAAAAACAATGAAAACAGAAACCCAGGAAAAGTGGCCTCTCAGGGTGACACCTGTTTTTTTTGGGTTTTTTTTTTGTGAGCATTTCTTTTCTCACAATGATTTGAGACATGTTGTTCATCTAATCAGTAATGTGTGCTACTGGTATTCATGATACAAAAAACACAAATATAGAGAACCCGTATCACGCTATGTGGATGCGACAAAAGTGGAGAACACTTTAACTTTCTTTCGCCACATCCCCAAATACAGCCTTTACAGGCATTATTCACAAGTATCCCTAACCCTTCCTGGGGTGCTTATTTACCCCTGCCCTGCAGGTCAGTTTGTCAAACTTAAACGCCTTAAACTGGGGTTCACAAGTACAACTGTTAGTGATAAGCTAAATGACCCCTCATCTATTAAGATGTACCCACAATTGTGATGGTTATCTTCCCTATCTAACGCACACCTGGAGAGATGTGCAGGACTAGATAGCTGCAAAAGGTACTGGTGGTGTCCTAATTGCCAAGGCTATCAAATTCGGGAGGGGGGGGGGTGAATTTCTAGTGACTCACCACATCCTGAAAAGGAGAAGTTGCTGTTTGTCTCCTTGACTTTAATTTCTCCTTTCGCGAACACTCAGTAGTATTATGAGTGTTGAATGAATAGAAAATGGTTAAGGTCACAGGCAAAGCCTGACGCTATCAGTGACACCTATGCTCAATGTGCTATATATTATGTATTATGCTAACATAATTATGCTGACATGTTGAATAATTGCTGACAAAGAGTGAGTAATTACTGACATTTATTGACTTATTGCTGACAAGGACCGTAGTACCTCATGTATAATGTCTGTAAGGGGTTATTGTATGGTATGACTGATGAAATATTGTGTTGCCTGTAGAGGGTAATTGTATGGTATAACTAATAAAACACCATGCTGCCTATAAAGGGTTATTGTATGGTATGATTGATAAAATATCCTGTTGCCTGTAAAGGGTTATTGTTTGACATGATTAATTGATTAATAAAAACCAGATTGCCTATAAAGGGTTACCTTATGCCATGACTAGTAAGCATGATTTTATCTGTGAAGGGTTATTACCGTAATCTCTCGCGTAGAAGGCGCGTCTTCTACACCAAACAAAATGCTGCTGGGTCTTATATGTGGGAGGGACATTGCCTTGAGTAGGGGGTGCGCCTTATACACATTTTTTTTTATTATACAAATGTACTAATCTTACAAAATTCAACCTTTATGGGTGCGCCTTCTACGTGAAAAGGCATTCTCTGAGTTGGGGGTACACATTCTCCAAGCGAGCTGTGCCTTCTATGTGCGAGATTATGGTAATTTTGGTATGATTGATTAATATCATGTTGCCTGTAGAGGGTTATTGTATGGTATAACCAATAAATACCATGTTCCCTTTAAAGGGCTATTGTATGGTAAACTAATAAAAACAACATGTTGCCTGCATGGGGTTATTGTATGGTACGATTAGTAAAATATCCTGTTGCCTGTAAAGGGTTATTGTTTGACATGATTAATAAAAATCAGGTTGCCCATAAAGGGTTACAGGGAATGACTAAAAAACATCATGTTTCCTGAAAAAAGGGTTATCATTTGGTAGGGTTAATAAACATCATGTTGCCTGTAAGGGGCTATTTCATTAGATAATTGAAAAAATATCAAGTTTGGTTTCCAGTTCCGATGGGGGAATGTAGGTCAGGGTTCTCCTCACACTGTAATGACGCCGGTGGGCCGCCGGTGTGATTTTTACTGCCGCCGGTGTGATCTCATGTCAGAATCACCGCCGGTGTCATTTTAGCTTCATATAGGTTTTTGAATTTTGCAAATCGGCCAATTAGAACAGAAGTTATGCCCATATTTATGAAAATACTTTCAATTTCTTTGTTAAATTCCCATTTGTAATCCCCACACTGTCATGAACGAGACTAAACTCCCAAATTTAGCCTACCATAAGGGTTAGGACATTACCAAATGAAATTGTACGCCAACTCGCTGCAGGATTTTCACGGTGTGATTTTATATTCCGCGGAGAACCCTGTAGGTAACAGTATGTATATTTAGTATTAAAACATAACTTGATACTCCAGTTGAGCAATGAGGGTGGGGCATTTCATTGGCATGGTAAGAGAGATTGCTGATTGTAATCTTATTGGGATGGTAGACTCTACAGACACTTGGACTTACAGGAAGGGTTACAATAACACTGCTAGCACTATGATCAGTTTGTCTATGCATGCATTTTCATTTGGACATTCAAAGGAAATCTTCTATGATGTGATATAATTGTTATACACAGAGGTGTATTGACTGTAGAATATTCTCAGTGGGAATGGCATTGTTTTTGGGGGTGATATCAGTCACTGGATTATCACGACCTGACTGTAGAACGGCCCCGGTCCCTGGTGTATGGTCTACCTTGGCTCGTTATATAAGGTAATCACAGTTTGCCAAGGTTCCTTGTTTATGACCATGTGCATACACCTGACGTCTTCTCACTCTCCAACCACTATGTAATGTAAAGGAATGACATGGAAGTCACTCCCTAAGCCTATACCAGGATTATATTTCATACACCTGATGTCTTCCCACTCTCTAATCACTATGCTGTGTATAGGGATAAAATGGGAGTTATTTTCTAAGGTTATTCGTTATTTCTCCATACTATCAACTGTTTCAGTGACTAAGGTCACTGAACAAAAAGGGGAAACTCCCCGACCTCCTTACCTTAACATTTACTCTCTCATAAAAACTTTGACATTTCTAACAACTGACCATTCATGTGCACAAGCTGGAAAAATAAAATGGGAGTTACTTTCTAATGTTATACATGGATTATATTGAGAAAAAAAATAGATATGATTTGACCAAAGGCTTTAATCTATTTATATTGTTTTTTCAGTGAGTGGCCTATGGTTAAGCCTATTGGCCACAGAAACAAAATATTTTTAAGGCAGGGTAGCATGTCGTAGAAATTCGTTATTTCTCCATACTCTCAACTGTTTCAGTGACTAAGGTCACTGAACAAAAAGGGGAAACTCTCCGACCTCCTTACCTTAACATTTACTCCCTCATAAAAACTTTGACATTTCTAACAACTGGAGTGAAAAGACCATGCATCTAGACATTGTAAATATGTAACTGACAATGCCAAAGAGCCTAAGTATAATACGCATTATCCTCCCAGATACATGTATTACATTTAATGTCTTGTGTACCCACACTGTACACAATGAGAGAATGTCGGTAGTGTCGGCTCCCGTCCTACATTGTAGACAGTGCATTAATTGGTGCCCTATATTAGCCCTGTATGATATATTCATATCGTCCACTTAGGTGTACAGTCGGGGCATCTCTAATGTCACCAAATATCACCGGCATGATGACATTGGTAAAGATTATTTAGATATCATACTACTTATCTCTGATTACCGTATTAACTTCATGTCCGGAGTCAGTGGCAAAATAAGAATGGTTTCCAGACAGGCTTAACCATTTTTCCAATATGAATTCGTTACTGTGTATAGTTTACAAGTCTAGACGCTGTTGACATTTTTAACTACCATAATCTCCCGCGTATAAGGCGCACCTCGCGTAAAAGGCGCACCTAGAGTTTTAGAAAATAGTCAAAAAAATGAAAAATTCATAACTTTTGTTCTACTTAATGAATTTTCAAAATTCAAAAAAGCCATGTGTTGCTAGAGCCCCCAGGACCCCCCAGGCCCCCCTAGATCCTATTATGACTTAGGGGGGAGTGTAAGATATCAAATGAAATGTCTTTGTGTCCCCCTTCTGGATCCAGTAAGAACTAAAACCTCTCGTACAAGACGCGCCTTGTACGCGGGAGATTACGGTACCAGCGTTTTACTTTCCCTCCCTAATAAAAAAAAATCCAGATCACCTCCTGGGCGCATATGTGCCGTAGACTTTGCGAGACAGAAAGGACAGAAATAATAGCTCGGTATAGTGATTTTTTTAGACTTATCAGACTTCGTTTTTTTCACAATACTTTGCAACAATATGCTCGCAGCTGCAAGGGCAAAATTAGATCACAAAAGAAACATGGGGTCCATTACGAGTCTGTACTACATAACGGTACAATAACACGTTGTATGTAACTTAGACTACCATCACATTCACTCTAACATAGTCGCTTACTTTGTACTCGTTTCCCTTTTTCCCCTAGCTACCACACATAGAATACAGACAGGGCTGCAGACACCCCCTGGAGGCCATCGTTGACATCTGTTGTCATGAAGAACAGCCCTGGTAAAAAGAAAATACTACTACAAAACAGGTATATACAGCATAGGATGTGAATCATTCATGTGTATAAGAGGTAGAGCCAGGATCACGACCAATGCCAAAACACTGCGTTTTATCCTCACATGTATTTGTCTGACTTATTTTCTATTTGTACTCTCTTCTTTTTTTCTTTTTTTTTTAGTTTTATACAGGCCGCTGTTAGAGCATATGTGTATCACAAAGCATCACAAAAATTGTATCACAAAGCAGGTGCCTGAGGGTGGTGAGGGTTGGAGAGACATCTGATAGAGGGCGCAATATAGGTAGTGGTACAACCGGTACTATACTGTCTATCCACAGAGTGAAAGACTGACTGGCATTTTGGGCAGTTTTTATAGAAATACGAGGGCATGGGGTATGGGGCATGTGTACACGCAGTACCCCCCCCCCCCCCCTTTTCGAGAGAGATGGTCTATTAAACAGCATCCCACATATAGGAGATATGTTGTGTGTGTGTGCTGATCCAGCAGTGGTAGGACACTAGTTGGCAGATGATACGTAGGTGTACAAAGCACTTCAGCCATACCTCACCCACCACCACCTGTCACCCAATGCCTGTCACCATGTACGAGACATTATCTACACGTCCTATACTAAACACTCATAGTCGTATACTATTACTATCTGTAGTTAGTGTACTAATGTGTGGTGGCTACACTGGACTCAAGTACCATGTAGGGAGAGGATTCCTTCACCTGGTTCACTGACCAAACGTTCACCGTCCAACTAATCAGGTTTCGAGTTAAAGCTCTGTATTATCTATATTGTGAGCTTGGGCATGTAATACCGGTAAATGTCCCTGCATCTTTATATCGGAGACTATATATTTCATCTTGGAACATGTGCTGCAGACCAATCAGTCTTAAACAAAATTCCATCCTCCATATAGTGCTCACCATATCAATGCACCTATGATACTCCTGACAAAACAAGTATGTCTAAGTTACAAGCTGGATACCAAGGACAACTCTATGTTTGCTGTCTGTGCTTATCTTAAACAGGGCATTGTGGTACCCTTAACAACGCCCACCAGTCTCTTAGTGAACGTAAAGGTCAACTACCGGTACTCGTGACATAGTACTAAAAGCTAATCATGAGAATTGTTCATTCTGGACAATATACCAATGGCATACTTAACATCTATATGGAATTATTGTGCTTATACTTGGAAATACTCTGTACACATTTGGAATCATTAAACCTCTCCCTACACACAACAGTGTACCTCATCTTTCTAGCCATCACAAAATACAAATAACCAGAATGGTTATACTAGAATAATGACAAGCAAGCAACAATTGAATTCATATTATATTAAATCAAACAGAACAGTTAAGCACATACTGCATACAAATGTAGCATCAAAAAGGTCAAACTTACCCTTGGTGTACACTCTTCTATTGAGATTGGCCTTGTTCAGGATATGAGACGTAGTCCATGGTGACGAGTACGCCCTCTTCTCCTACTTAGAATACCTGAAATAGAAATCAGGCCATCATGTCCCTGTCACGTGTAAGTTATCTACTCATAAACTCTTCAAATCCCAGTATCGTTGATTGAATACAAATGTGAATATAGTGCAAGTGGGTGAAAATGATATCGATTTATACTTTCATGTCGACCTTCTACTCCGATACATAAGCTTATTTCTTATACATATAGTCTATACCAAGCTTCCTTTCATCTACCAGATATTCTATGGTAGAAAGGTCCATAATTATATTTTAACAGCCACCTGACCGAGGCTACTGGTACCGGTAGTTGCAATTCAGGTTATAATGCCATATATGAATGTCACATTGAACACAGAATGACATTACACTTTGGCCACACTATCCTCTCTGTGTAGCCTCTTGGTAATCTACCTTGACCATTATGTTAACCTTACCACACGAAATACCACTGGACACTGACAGTGCCGTAATATTTGTACGTGGACAGGGTAGATTCACTTTATGTCGGACACGTGAATTGGCACAAACCCTTAAATTCCTGGGCATGAGTCCCACCTCTGTATAAGCCACACCTGGAGTTAGGAAGAAAGTTATAAACCGCCCTATAAACACCAACTATTATCTGGTTCGCCTATAAGCGGCTTATTATATGCAGTATCTGTATACCCTTCTTACCCCCTGTACTTTTTTTGGTCGGAAATGCAAATACATAAGTACCGTTAGGTATAGATATCAAAGGTGTATGTCCGACTTAAGGGAGTGGTCATTATTTATCAACAGGGGGGGTGGTGGGTTTGAGGGGGGTCGTAAAATTTTCAGACCCCCCCTGTTGATAAATAATGACCACTCCCTAAGGAGAATCTATATTGTATTCTACATTGTAGACCAGCACATAGGGGGCAATGTGCTTCAGGTTAGTAAACCACTTTGGGTCTAAGGAACTTGATGGGTCAGCATCATGTACAGGCTGAGAGAGGCTGGCTTCTCCGTACCCCGCCCTGGGCTATGTGGGCGGGGCAGGCTGCCTGTCCACCCGTGGTCATGGGGCAGGGGGTGTGTCCACCCTGGGGGCGTGGTTGTCCACCCTAGCTCAGTCCACCAGCCTGCATTGTAGGTTGGCTGTGGTCGCCGCCCCAGGGGAAACTACATCCTATCTCACACTAAAAGGGGCCTCCGATAGTAAATCAATCCAATGACAAGCCCAAATACCACCCAAAATCTTAGTCAGATTTTCTCACTTCACCTCATTGTATGTTCCCTTGCCTTCAAATCGTGTTTGTTTTGTTTTTTTGTTTAAATATAGCATACACTCCTACGTGGTATCTTTCCCATCAGAGTTAACGGTTGCCGTCATATCTTTTATTACTCAGTTTTAACAGACTTCAACTGACCGTAAATAATATCATTGTGGGGAGGGCACAACATTGCATCCACTCTGACTCTTTGGGAGCCAGCAATTTTTGAATGAATTTTAACTGCCCTTCGTCATGATACATTTCAACTACGGTAACATTTTAACTGCCTGGCAGAAACCCTGGGTTTTACCACACTTTCCCTTTTCTCACTATCTTGTATCACAAAACACTTCTTCTTTTATATCATGTCTACACGGGTAGGACAGTGTATGGTGCTTGCTTGACCATCTCACGAACCAACCACTAATCTTTCATCCTTATCAACATGGTTTTCTAATCGCATTACCAGTTCACCCGCGACAAGAAGCTGTCATCATAAAATTGCCTGCTGTTATCTTTTACCTGCACACGACCATGACATACCGGTATTTTTTTTACTGATTGGTCCGTGTACCAATGCCAATAGTCTGATTCTCTATCATGACACATCATAGTGTAGTGGACGCACAATTCAACATATCTGTACATCTCTCAATATGGGTCTGCCACAGATCACAAAACGTTTTAATTGACAGAGATCTGTGGCAGGTCAATGTAAGCAAGAGACCACATGTGGCCCCTAAATGCTAAAAGCAAGAACCAGATCCGTGTACCATTAAGGGCCATACAATCTTTGTATACTAGTACAGCTTATACATTGTACACATACGACAAAGAGCCTTAGAGAGAGTTAGAACTCTCATGAACTAATGCATTAACCTCAATGTGTTTACCCATAGTGTTAATACTACTGCTGTATTACAAGTTAACTGTTTACCTGCACCTCACTGGGTTCTCATCAATACCGACTGCCTCAAGTGCTTATCACCAAGCTGACAGGTGTCAAAGGCGCTGTCAAATTCCCATATTGAAAGCGCACTATTTCAGGTCCCATCATGACTGTCAACATTAATTGTCCTAGGTTGTATCCACAAAACAAACATGAGATTGCTCGGATTTCTAAAAGCAGATTCTAAGTTCTGAGGCTTGTTCAACTTCCACGTCTATTCTTGCCTCCCTGTGTAAAAGGAATATTTAAACGTCCACCTACCTCCAGACCAGAAAGGTATATGCACTGCACTACAAGGTCTTTGGGGGTGGCACAGGAGCCTTACATGAACTTTGACAAGACGTGATATCCAAATACTTGCACTCTCATAATGCATGCATGGATTACCAACAACTTTTCAATTATGTAGAAATCAGCCGGGCTCTGGGCGATAATAGAGGGTCCCTGGGCATACCTATCTTTTCTTGTATTGCTCCGTGGGAGCCTGTGGTCACAGTAAAGGGAAAATTACTCTACCACATGAAAACCATGCCTGTTGTCGGCATTCTAATCTTATTCTAAACATTTGGATATTCTGCTCTACACAATGGATATCAGCTTCAAATGCTTATACAATATCTACAAAATTGTCATGTCGAAAGGTTCTCTGAATCCAAATGCTGATTTGCATAAACTCAGATAATTTCAAGCGAGATTTTTAAGACTTCTTTCATGGTGAAGGGTATAAAATATCAATGATCTTAAGAGTTAAGGATAAGAAGGTTGCTCTTGAGTGTTTCACCTGGGGGACAAACTGGGCCATGGGCGTTTAATACCTGTGTACTTGGTGACCTGGATGGAAACATGGTGTGCATGGTTGGTCTCGTCTAGTATGGTTGGGAAGGGGGAGGGGCTTGGTTGGGGACCACTTGGACGGCTGAAGTCTTGGCACAGTGTTCAACATAAAAACCTATGTGAACTCCTCATGTCAGCTGAGCTACTGGATATACCAGGTACTATATTATAGTGTACTTTAACATGAACGAGATATTAACCGTGGGTAAAAAATGACAGTCTATATTTAATGTTTATTTCATCATGATAGAATTTGGCGAGCTGTCACATTTGTACCATAGAGATACAGCATCTCTATTTCCTATATTCAAATATGCGTAACACATGTAGCAGATTCATGGTACCGGTATCTTGCATGAACATAACTATTACTGTATACCGTAATCTCCCGCGTATAAGGCGCAGCCCGCGTATAAGGCGCACCTAGAGTTTTGGAAAATTCTCAAAAAAATTCTCAAAAAAATTCATAACTTTGGTTCTACTGAATGAATTTTCAAAATTCAAAAACCTATGTGTAGCTTGGGCCACCTTGGGCCCTCCTGGGCCCCATTTTGTCCTATTTTGACCAAGGGGGCATGTAAGATATCAAAAGAAAGGTCTTGGTGTCCCTCTTGTGGATCCAATGAGAACTAAAACCCCCCGTACAAGACGCGCCTTATACGCGGGAGATTACGGTACAATGTATATTGTTTTACACGCACACTCCTTATCTAGGGACTTGGACGTTCCTGAAGAGAAGCTCACCATGTCCAATGAGAAATGTGTATCTAGAGACGGTAGACGTATAGGAAAATCAATAGTGTCTACATTAGAATCTACGACCTAATAGTCCATCGGGGCTGCCGCTAGAGCATCTATTCCTGCTATCATCTAAGGCAATGAAAAGCAGAACCACTCTTCAAATGTTGACATGATTTAAGGACTATCTAGGTACACATGTGTTGCAATCAAATCTAAAGAGTGAGTGAGTAATAGGTGTTTAACGCCATTTCGACAACTAAGGTCATATTCATGGCGAGAATTACATTACACAATTTCACAGGGGAATGTGTCAGTGCCCTCGCATATGTGCACCACACACATCCGAGGGGATAGGAAAGAGGAGAAATAGACCCTTTTAAGTGGGCTAGGGAAGCCCGCAAATCTAAAGAATAGATTATGACACAACATACATGTATTTGTTCTTTTTTTTTTATTTTTTAGTTGTTGTTGTTTATTTTTACTCGTGTATCGAGGGAAGGGTGCCTATCTATAAGTGTAGACATTAAATGTCAATAGAGACCAACGCTATCTAAACGGCATAACCCGAGATCTCCATCTGCCATCACATTCTTCATATCTGCTGAGTTGTGATTCTATACACCCTGACATTCCAAGACAATGACCGGGACAATGACCACATGCAACCCATACCCATTTTGTTTTAAGGCTAAAGACATAAACCTACAGACAATGCTGATGTTACAGTTTATCAGTCTAATTGCCTTACACTAAGAAAACCCATGTTAAGTTAATGCTGCATGTTGAACATATAAATGGCACGACCCCCCCCCCCCCATACACACACACCTTTTAGTTCTCTATCTGAGATTCCCTCCTCGCAAAAGGCCTAAGCCTAATAAGTCAATTAATACACGTGTACTGCGGAAGCTATTCTCTTTCAACTCATGGTTTCTTCTTCCCACAAAGAGCTGATTAAATAACCTTACAGCTTCCCTCGGGGTAATGTGTCCCCAATGACATTTAGTGAAATGGGCCACTGTAACAGTTTACAGCTGCAACTTACCAGCTGGATGAGACATTCCTATGTTATCATTATCTGCTATATTATTCTGCCCTTTAAATATGAGTTCTTTTTTTCCGCTCTTCATCACCCTACCTAAATACAAATCATCTTGCCAAGTCTAGACCTAGCCATGACTAAGGTGATTTTACATCATTGAGGAAAAGTGGGCTAATTCTTGGGAGCAGAACGCTGGTTGCTAGGGACATGGCAAAGGGTCAAATTATTTAGGCAATGTACTAGAAAAAGTTGTATTTTTGCTATTTTCTTTTCAAATATTGTGATTAGAAAATAATGCATCATGTAAGTGATGCAAATTTTGAATATCTTTCAGATTTTAGAATAAATTTTGCTGTACAATGCATGGATCTGTTCTCATAAGGATTTTAACACCTTTTTGTAGTACATGTAAATTTCCTATGTTATTTAACCCTTCATGAGGATTCTTATCAGTAGGGAGATAAGCCTGATAAGGGCCGTGCTGGTTGCTATGACGTCACTGCTGCTCCCTAGAATACTTAACATGTCCTACCTTTCCCTGACACCCTTCTACCTTCAACCCACACCATCAGCCCCATGTGACCCGGGGTCCCTGTGTCACCTGGCAACAACTTGTCAAGGACTGACCTACCTTGTGACCTCGTCTCGGACAATCGAACTGGGAAATGTTGATGAATCATATAAAAGTATATCAAATACAATGCAAAGAATGAAGACAGTCACCCCTTTATTCTGGATCGTCAGAACATTCTGGATCGTCAGAACATTTTGGACCAGGCGAGATTTGGTGAGTGGGGGGGGGGGGACAGGGACAGGATCTCCATTGTATATCTCTTTGAAAAGAATTTACAATGCAGAAAAGGCAGATGACACAATGGCTGTCAGCTTGTCACCCAGGATGGCCTGATTCAATAAAAGCTGGGTCGTGAATAGATTACTGTACCAATAATGTGGATCTAGGCTCGGGGGCGGGATAGGTCTTAGCATTGTATTTGTAGTATGCATGCAGCAGTCAGTATATGATTATGTCGACAACAGTTGTTACTGACAGCCGCCCCCTGTGCGGGTCCCTCTCTACTCAAGTAACCATGTTAAACCTCCAGGTTGCTTAGAGCACGTCTCCTGAGCATGACATTGCACATGGGGAGACATAAAGCATGAAGTGTATGTAGCTTGTGGAAGATTGAGCTCGGAAGTCTTAATGGGAAAGACTGCCAACCGGTTCCAACATGTATAAAATACGGTACTGACATTTGGCCTAGGCTACATAACTACGATATATTTCTCAATTACTTCTACATATTACCATACATACCTGTTATATCTTCCTAACTAAAGCTACAGTACTGGAGGGACCTCTGTGAACTATACTGCTGGTATTTGGGATGGTGATGGAGGAGCGTGTGTGTGGAGGGGTGGGCAGGGTGGGGTATTGGCTCTGGATCACACCCTGGATGGGGTCACAGGTCACAGGTGTATGTAACACACCTGTCTGCCTCCTCCATGTACTCCAGGGGTGGGGAGGGACGCCAGCTGGAACTGCTATCCAACAGATGGCAATCGCACATACAAAGCAGTGTGTGGTCTCATATGGACAATCCGAATGATTTATTAGTACATGTATTACAGATATGACAAATAACTGACACTTTATCTCATCATGATAACCCCATGAGCATGAATGTGTCACCCAACCACTACCTTGTTTGGGAGTGTACACATCCATCAAATGGATATCAAGATACAGTATACGGTACTTCCCTTTTGACAGTTGATGAATACCTATGCTTAAAACTTGTTTCTTGTACCAGATGTATCATTAAAACGTTTCTGATAGGTGTAATTGCTTCAATGATTAAACCCCAGTATACCCACATACCGGTACCTAATATCCTTCACTGTTCAAATTATACGCTTTAAATTCAGGTCCTATCCAAATCAATCCAAATAAGATTTATCTACTTATCTCATAGCAGAATAGACCCCCAAACACACACCCGCCTGGTCTGTTTAAAGCTCCAACACCGCACATAGATATGTAACCCTGTTTCTTTCCCCGTTGGTGGCATCTGCTCTAGATGTGTTGGGGTAAATCAGAAGCAGCCTGGAGCATGCAGAGGGAGGCAGTAACGAGTTGGTACAGGAGTCTATGGGTTAGGCTTGTTAGAGACCATAATGATGCACACGGCGTCTGTTTGTCGAAGAGAATATTGGATGCTGAGGTCAGTGTGGCCTAGCTGTGTACCAGGCAGTACAGAGCCCCAGTAACAACACGTTTACTCCCTAGATGGGCTACTCCCACCACTACCCACTCCACAGACTTGGTGAACAGCTAACTTTACAAATGGGGTAACACGGCTTACAGCGCCATAACCAAAGTTATGGGAGGAGAGGCGGAAATAAAAGAAGCTGGACTACACCCGGCTGACTGGGGTGCATGCTCATGCTTAGCCTCAGCCTTAGGGACCATCCATAAATTACATACGTACTAAGGGGGGGGGGTCAAGCCAAATGCGTACATGTGCGTACAGGGGGAGGGGGGAGGTCTTGGGCGATTTTGGCATACTCATTGTGTACGCATGTGGGGATATTCTGAGCTCGAATTTAGGCAATTTTGAGGGTATTTGTGGGTATTTTATAGGGGCATTAAGCTCACTTCCCGATCTCAATCATGTGTAGTCACTCTTTCTTACATGTTTGGGTATGAATATAAAAAGATTTTGTACAAAAATACCTTCTAAAAGAGGTCCAGATATAATCTGGTGTAGCATATATTTGTGGTTTTGACACCCCCCGCCCCCCATTCATCCTTCATCCCTTAGTCGGGGGGGGGGGGTCAGTGACTTGAGTATGTATGCAGTGGGGGGGTAGGCTCAATGCGTACATGGTGCAACAGTGGGGGTGGGGGGGGGGGGTAAAATTTTAGGCAAAATGTGCGTATGTAATTAATGGATGGTTCCTTTTGTTGTGTATTTGCAGTAGAGTATATGAACATGGGTTCAGTGCCATGGTCTTGGGGTGGACTCTATCAATCAAAGAGTCACAGACAACATACATTTTGTGCCATATCTCTAGTGGGGGAAGCTGTAATCAATAGACAAACACGCCACTTCCTCCTGGTGTGAAATGGGCCCTATCAACAATAAGCAGCCCTGCGGACATCCTGTCACAGTGTATGCTGGTGACTGTATGTGTATGTGTGTGCGTGTTGCGGGGTTAAGTATAAGGGAGGAGGGGACATCCATGTGTGCTACAGAAGGAATGGCATGGAACTGGGACATTTATTATATCTTCCTTTCACAGTGTTTGAGAGGGTCACCTCAGTGGCGCATCCAGGATTTTGAAAAAAGGGGTTGGGGGGGGGGGGGGCGCCCCTCGTTTAGCCTTTATTTATGGCTAAATCTCAGGCTTAAATGAGCCAAATAAACTCTAGACTGCAGGGAAAAAAGAGGGGGCGTGCGCCCCCCATTAAAATCCAACACTGCATCTGCCCAATTACTGGAAGTTGTCTTGGGCTATAATAGTCTTCAGTCACAAAACACTAAAATCAAAACCCAGCTATACCTTCTGAATTCTCCAACATTCTCGAACTACCAACACTCTATCAGTTGGCATACGTGTAGTATGTATACATGTATCGCTCCAGTAGAACACCCAATATGCCATATTAAGGGAGTACCGTAATCTCCCGCGTATAAGGCGCACCTCGCGTATAAGGCGCACCTAGACTTTTGGAATATGGTCAAGGTATCGTTCCACTATTGATGATGACGTCACTTCCGGTAATACACCGAGAAGTACGGATTTAGGACTTGGAGGGCTGTGATTGGTCTATATTAGAGTTCAAAATCATTGCAAACTTTTAAATAAAGCATAGATAAAATGTTTAACCTGTTGTGATTCAGAATATATGGGGTACAAGGGACAGCTCCTTTGTCTAGGATCCCAAAATATTGATTTAAAAAAAGGTTGGAAATAATCACTAATTGTGTGCAGAATAGGCCAAAATGGGGATGGGTTCAAACATATGCACGTACAGAAAAACTGGGTTGGTGAACGACGTCTGGATCTGGCACCCAGAGAGGGGGAAAATGTGCCTCTTCATGATTTTGAGTGATTTGGAGTGTTTGAAAGGTGAAATTCCACTTTTACGGGTGCATGAGTTACATTAAATTATAGTGCAGAATGTTTTGGTGGTCCGATACCTCAAATGAATTGAAAATTCATAACTTTTGTTCTACTGAATGGATTCTGAAAATTCAAAAGCTATGTGTACCTAAGTCACTCAGGAACCTCCTAAACCCACCTATGTCATATTATGACTTGGTGGGAGTGTAAGAAATCAAAAGAAAGCTCTTGATCTCACCCTTGTGGATGCAGGGAGAACTAAAACCTCGCGTATAAGGCGAGATTACGGTATCTAATATCCAAGATGCTTTTCACTATGAAAATATAGGATAGCAATGTGCCTTGCAGGTAACTCGAAAAGCCTTTTTTTTTTTTTTTGCTTGAGAGAAAGAAGAGTTATAGGAGCCACCTTGAATTAAGACTTTATTGGGGGTGCAAAAATATCATGAAAATTGAAACTGTATATATATTATTGTATTATTTCCCTTAGATAAGCTGGTATCAGTGAGAAAGTTAAGGCATGCCTACCATCATTGCAAGGTGACGCTTTTTTGCTACAATGCTAAAGTATATGCATCAGAGATGCCACTCACTGGCAGACAAAAACCAGGAAAACTGGACTTTGGACACATTTTCCCAGGAATTTAACATAATTTAATACAGAAATCTTGGAATCAAAACAAGGAATTCCTGGGAAACCAGGAAAAGTGGCATCTCTGAATGCATTCCATTTGGAAACCTTTGGGAACCTTTTTCCTGCCCTTTTGTGGTGCTGCTAACCACCATGGACATTTACTGGCTCTCCAAGCAGATGTGTTGTGGTTGCACTACTTATCCAAAACGGCTACCCCGGAAGTCATCGGCTTTGACCTTGGATGTTCCCGTAGTTGGCAACTCACACTCTATCTGTAGTGCAACCAGCGAAAGTGACCCAGTGAATTAGAAAAATGTAGAAGTTGTGTGAAAGCACAGAGTTACAACAGTAGAAGTTGCAATGCTTTTGGCACGTGGTGGCGCCACTTCTTTTCGTGCGAGCAGCGCCGCAGGCGCTGGTATTAGAACTACATTATAAACAGGTTACACTAATTTATATCTGCTTGGAGCTAGTTCCTGCCCATATGCTGATATCATCTGCACCACTATCCCTCCTCTTCCTCCTGTTCGCACCACCTGCCTCAATGTGGGCCCTCATTTGCATGTATTTGCACCACCTCAGTCAAAAAGAGTGGATCAACATCCCATAGGCTTAGCATTGGGCCCAAAAGTGTCTTAACTCTACTCCTCTGAAAATGTGACTGACTACTTTGGTTGTTCCAATCAAGATCTCCAAAACCATAAAACAGAAAAACTTAAATCTTTCAAAACCTTAAAGAAAACCTTCTAACCTCAAACACCATGTACATTTTTTGCAATTTTTGACCTATTTTCATGCTTTATTTCAGACATTTATTTCCACTTCCTGTCCCCTATCTACCTCCAACCAGAGGCACTGAAAATCAGTTTTTTTACCTGGCTCTTATAACTCACTTTTCGAGTAATGAATTGTATTTACAGTCAGACAAGCTTCTGTGGCCCCCAGCTGTTTGAGAATCATTAATGTCTAAGAAGACATGGACTTATCGGGCTTCAGATATCATAAACCATTCAGCAAGGCCCAGAGGGCAGCTGCCACCGATAGAGGGAAAGGGTAGAGGACTGTTGGAGGGGATTGGTAAGGGTTTGTTTAGTTTTACGTCCGGGGGCCATCGAGGAACTCAGACATTGGATTTCGGACATGAAGTCCTTTCTTTTCTCTTAGGACAGGTATTTATATGCTGCTTGCCCGACACAGTAGTGACCCCATCTATGGATGACCGAATCTATGAGATGAATGACCGAATCTATGAGGAGGGGTGAGGGGGAAACCGCTATCGGGGCTTCATTCCCCTACTCTTTTCGAAGGATAGAAAGTGTTCTTTTATTTGCCTGGTTCCATAGGCAGGGCCAGACAAACCATGGCCTTTGATCACTCAGACGTGGTTCACTGAGGGGGGCTCCTATGGCAAAAGACAAGCATGTAGACCCAGGCCCACACATATGGACACCAGCTGCCCACATGCTCACCCCAAGCCACAAAAAACTCAAGTTTGTCACCTTTTACAAATCTGGTATGCCCACTGGTAGAATGTAAGGAGATTTTCTCCTTCGTGGACTCCCAATGAAGTTATTCTGCTCCTCCATGCCCTCACATGAAGGTCCCCACTCCACGGGGGGAATTGTTAAGGGTAGAGGCTATTATAGGAGGGGAGTGGTAAAGGTAGAGGTAGAGGCAGAGGCTGCTGAGGATGGAGAGTGGTAAGGGCATAGGTTATTGGAGAAGGGGAATTATAAGGGTAGAGTCTGCTCGATGATGGAGACAGGTAAGGGTAGAGGTTGTTTGATGAGGAAGTGGTAAGGGTAGAGGATGCTTCGTGAATGGGGAGAGGAGTAGAGGCTGCTGGATGAGTTCAACGAACACACTAGATTGAAGGTACAGGGATAGAGGCAACAATGTATTTCACATTGGGAAATGGGACACGTGACGATTAAGAGTACTGATCACCATTACAAAATTGCAAAGATAAGATGAATTAACGTTCATTGATTTATCATCAATTTTGAAATCAAATTGTTCAACTCTCATAGAACCAACTTTTACACTTTATTAAGTTAACCAGAAACACACTTTGACATTTCATGTCCGTTTAAAAGATTTTATTATCTGGTAGATTAGTGTACTTTAGTGGAGCTTGGTGGCTCGTGCTTCAGCATACACACTTCTAGAAATAGTAATTGATATTTGTCGAGCCTGAGTGCTAACAACCTAACTACTGTGTGGACAGTTACTCGTTAGAATGTCACACAAAGGCCACTCTTCCAAAAATGCCATTTCTTTCGTCATTTTAATTAATTCTAGAGGCAACTTGAGAGTTCTGTTTACCAAAAATTTAACGTGTGATATATATCACATATGGCCCAGGGTCTACTACCCACCCCCCCCAATATAAAAATTGGGCGTTGTGCACTGAAGCACAGAAGGCTCAGGGTAGGTACCATAAAACCCTCTATCAACCCTGTAGGGTCACAGGAATCAGCACTTGCGAAATATTGACTAATTACTTCAAATAGAGACTATTATCTATATATGTACTGACACCAGTCTTGCATAATCTTCTCTTACTAAACCCCTTGGACTGCTGGCCCCCTGGTGGGCTGGCCCCCTGGTGGGCTGGCCCCCGGACACCTGGCCCCCTGGACACTTGGCCCCCAGACACCTAGCCCCTGGACACCTGCCCCCCTGGACACCTAGCCCCCACAGAAAACTTTATCCTTAGCATGCTTAGTTTATCGCTCAGTCCCCAAATGTGTTATGTGTATAGCTTGGACACTGTAAACATTGCCTGCTGAAAAAAAGTGTCTCACTTGGTGATTACCCATAGGACTCCATGTGCTATTTTCATCGCCAAAATCTATCTGACCCATAGACCCAATGGTTAAAGAACTTGAAGTCAGTATAGTTCCCAAAAACATGACGTAAGTACAGCAGCTTTTTTCATAGAGAAAGACATCACTCACCATAAAGGACAAAATGTTGTCTGATAGATGTGATTTGAAACTTTCCTTTGGCTTTTGAAAAATGTGTAAACTAACAGTATATCACTGAATGATTACACCCTAAAGTTGGTGATTACAAATTTGTGGATCTGACTGAAAACCTGGCTCCAATAGCCCAGGGGATACCCTGGGCCAACAACTTTCTAATTTAGAGGTACAGGTTGACTCCTCCCCTCTCCTACAATCCTCACTTTGCTCCTAAGCCCTTGGCTGCCCCTTTCCACAGGGCTTCATCCATCAGCTGCCTGGGTAGCGTGCCGTGGCATGGATCGATACCCTGCTGGCCTGTCCCACCCCCTGGAGGAGGAAGGCTGTGGAGAGGGGTGGTTACTGCAACTGGTATGTTGTGATAGGAGAGCAGATGGTGACTGAACTGATGGCAGACCCAGTAGCGCTGCCTGCTGCAGCAGCTATCTTGATCAGGGCTGATTAGAAGTAGCATCTACAGAAAGTCCTCCCTCCATCCCCACCCATCTTCCTACAGTATCCATCCACCCTGGAGACCCACCCAGGACGGCATAATGATACAAACCTCTACCGGCCTGTCTCCAGGGTCTCCGGTCTCTGAGGGTGCTATAACAAAGCATCAATGTACCTGTAGGGGGGTGAAGAGACTGACATATCATAAAGAGGCATTTTGGGGTTCCACATGAGTAGTAGTGTTACTGGTGTGAAGGTGATTTGAAAAAGTGATTCAAACCTTTGTATTTCGAGGTATGCATCCTGGGTATGCATAAATATACTGTGTAGGGCTTCTACTGGGAGCAAGCCTCTTGATGAGCGCCTCATACGTATACTACGTGTACTCCGACTTCTAGTGTTTAAGTAGCTGCAGAATGTTACATCACTTGCACATGTTACATGAACTTATTTAAACTAATGAAGGATATCAAAAGTGGAATGTACAGTGTTTACAACTGGGAGATAACAGATATCTACCAGTATGTATGTTTACAAATACGAAGAACAAGGAGCTGGAATATGCGAATGGGGTATATGCGAACAGGGCATGCTTAATGGGCAGGCCTCCACATCAAGTTTGATTAAACTCTGACGCGTTGATCCAAGTGAACAGAATGTTCAGTGAACCTTTTTCTGGGATGCTATCGCTCGTGTACTCTCCTCTCAACCATCAAGATGTGCGTCTCTTGTTAAGATGGGAGCTTTTCACACGACAATGGCTCCCTCCTAAATAAATGCTGTACATGTACATGATTTACAGCAAAATTGATGTATTCCTCATATTTTTCTTCTTTTCTGCCTAAAAGGACTCTCTCATCGATAGAGGAAGTGGGACAAGATACGAGGTAACAGGGTGCCCTACTTAGTTATCGCTACTGTTAGAGTAAGTAAAATTTCGACAGCCACTAAGAGTCATATTCATGGCAAGAAAACTCCATACATCAATTGCTTGGTGAATGTGTTGCCGGTGCCCATGCATATGTGCATAAGACGCAGAGAGGACAAAAAAGATGGGATTTAGAGCATTTTATGATGTGCTAGGTAAGCCCCATTCATCGTTCAAATCATGAGGAATATGAGGGAAAGAGGGATGCATCTCAGGTCGGGGGATTTCAGGGTGGCAATGAGGATCAAAATGAAGCTCCATCAATTCCAGCCACTTTAGGCTACCTCGTCAGCCACCACAGCTAACAGAACCGGGGTAAATGAAGCCGCACACGTTTCTTATTTTTTACCTACACCATCAATTTCAGAGCATCCACTAGAGTTGCCTTCCCTCGCATTTTACCTCATACAAACCGACCACCACTCTCTTTACCCTGAGCCCACAAAACCCAACCGAACTGTATTAAAATCCCATAAATTGGAATGGCCGACACCACCAAGAGGGTTTTTGCTGGGAAAGTCATCTGGTTTAATTTTTCTTTTTGGATTACAATTTCCCAGTTTGCCGCAGACGGTATGAATGGTTTTGTTACGCTACAATGAACCAGTGTCTTTTTTCTCTAGTGATAAGAGGGGCTGACCAACCACAGGCTGTCCCAGTGCATTACTCAGATAGACAGGTACTTGCGTTTTTATTGGCGCATGCACCAAAAAGCACCATTATGGGGAAGCTTTGTTCCAAGGCAGAGGTGTAAAATTGGCTGCATGTTCTATTGGTTGGATCCTTTCGTGATTCCTACAAGGTATATACCGGTATACGCTGCAACACTCACCCTACCCAAGCACACACTTATTTCTATGTTTCATTTCCTTTTTTAATGCTCTGACCTCGGCTCTATTTCTTATCCTCAATGTATGAACATAACACCTCCAGCTTCTTGACATTCAAAGCTTTATGCATCTACAATATTTCTTTTCTAAATCAAGGAGAAGTACCAGTAGTCATGGATCAACGTATGACATTAGTCACCATGCCTGGAACCGGGCCTATATCAATGACTCTTTTAGAGCTTTTAGAGAAATGTCTAGGCCAGGCAAAACAACTGTTTTGCTAGGTAGGGTTGGGTTACCTGGAATAATTTTTGCCTTGATACTACGTAATACCCACTAGCTGTTTTGTTTTTTGTTTTGTTTTTTCACTAGATAAAAATATCAGAGGTGAAGGACAATGCAGACAGAGCACTGACTATTGTAGACACTATCAGTATCGGCATACATCATGATGACACTACATGGTACCAATGATAAGTAAAATGTCACACGTGAAGGACTTAGTCCTAAGGAGACGCCCTCGATGTAAAACACAGTCTAAGTTCAACAGACTTTTTTTTTACAGTGTGGGAAGGGTGGTGGTGGAGAGAAGCTAGACAGTGTAAGTTCAACAGACATTTTTTTACAGTGTAGGGAGGGTGGTGGTGGAGAGAAGCTAGACAGTGTAAGTTCAACATACATTTTTTACAGTGTAGAAAGGGTGGTGGTGGAGAGAAGCTAGACTGTGTAAGTTCAACACACATTTTTTTACAGTGTAGGGAGGGGGCGGGTCGGTGATGGAGAGAAGCTAGACAGTATAAGTTCAACACACATTTTTTACAGTGTATGAAGGGGTGGCATTGGAGAGAAGCTAGACAGTGTAAGTTCAACAGACATTTTTTTACAGTGTAGGGAGGGTGGTGGTGGAGAGAAGCTAGACACTGTAAGTTCAACACACATTTTTTACAGTGTAGGAAGGGTGGTGGAGAGAAGCTAGACAGTGTAAGTTCAACACATATTTTTTAGTGTTTACAGTGTAAGGGGGGGCTTGGTGGTGGACAGAAGCTAGACAGTGTAAAGTTCAACACACATTTTTTTACAGTGTAGGAACAGGTGGCGGTGGAGAGAAGCTAGACAGAGTAAGTTCAACACGCATAAGACTAAGGGCGCTTCTAATAGTGTAAATACCATCAACAGGTCATTCACATTCACCCTAATTATGGGTGCATTGGTCAGTAAGACTAAGGACGCTTCTACGAGTATAAATACCATCAACAGGTCGTTCATATTCACCCTAATTATGGGTGCATTGGTCAGTAAGACTAAGGACGCTTCTACTATTGTAAATACCATCAACAGGTTGTTCACATTCACAAACACTTAGGGACTCTAGTGGACAAAGCTACGATGAGTAGGAGCATTGCATGCAGGCAGCAATGGTCATGATGCCTGGGTGGAGGGTAGTATCACCCTGTTACGGCCAGCCTTATAAGAACAAAATGAACCAACAAAATAGTAAAACGAAGTTTTGTATACATTTTGAAAATCAAGATGAATAATGTGTCCACATAAGCAATATAAAACAGTTGTAATTTGGCTAAATTTCTATACAGAAATTATCAAATAAGGTAATTTACAATTGCACAGGTCGACTCAAGGGTTATCGGACTGTCCGATTTGGTGTGCAATCGACCTCCCATGTGTATACCAATAAAGAGCTCATCTTGATGCCCCTACATGTTTTTGCAGTGTGTGGTATAGCAACCTGTGGTGCTACCATTAGAAAACTAGTGTATAGTTTCATGTGTCGACTCAGGGACTCTGACAACGATCTAATAAAAGGGTTGGTAGATCACACAGCAAGTGATGTCCTATTCACCTCCAATATATGAGAAACTGGTACCAAGAACTGTATGTTCACTTTACTATTACATAACAATAGTCTAGGTATTCTTATCATATACATATATGTCATATACTATGGACCTTTGTAATGCAATTGTGTCTGAAATAAAGAATTGAATTGAATTGAATATACCTAGTAATATACCTGAAGAGACCCTGACCCAGACGTCTGCGACCTGGGGCAGCCCCGTCATGTTTACCTGTGGTATATAGTACAGGTACCTGTTTTATGGTACAGGTAGGTTAACAGCATGCAGAAAACTCCACCACTATATCTCTCTGTCACACTCCACAGTCACATGTCTGTTCATGAACACGGCATACGTCCCTTTACAGACCTTTCCAATGTGGATATTTCTCTTCCATAAGTAAAGAATGCAAGGCCTAACAAGTTTAAATTGTTTCATGAAACCCGACCCTACCTGGTAAAACTGGATTGACCCTTATCTTATTCCCTTTCATTTTGAGGAATTCTTTTGTCTTTGTTGTTGTTGATTTACTCATCTTTGTGTCGCTACTGCTGTGTGTACAAGCGAATTATATCATTTAAAAAATCATTAAAAGACGACAATGCAACTGTTCTACCCTTCCTTATGATGACACAGGGCACACATGCACCTGTCTAAAGGTGTCGTTGTTGTTTTTTTTTGTTTTTTTTTCTTTTCTATCATTTTTCTTTCTTCAAAGATTGAGGTGGAAGTTATCATAACTATACAGTTTATAATACCCTTTCTTTCATTGCCACTGTCAGTGTCATGATTTTCTTTTCTTTCTTCCATGACATGGGCAATTGTGACCAAAGATTCCCGAAATCTACGGTTTTTCTAAAATACCCTGTAAAATCTTATTTTCCTTCTATTAGGAGTTTTTAAAACATTCCAGAAATCCTAGTTTAATAGATACATATGACCACTGATAATGTCTTCTCCCTAAGGACATGGCAAAGGGTGAAATTACATGGACAATCACCTTGTTGCTGATTTCTTTTCTGATATTGGGATTAGGAAATAATGCATCAAGTACCGGGGGTATGTTGAATATCTTTAAGATTTTGTAATGCATTTTGCCATGGGTGGTCTAGATGTTTTATAATGATAACTTTTTCTCGTACATTTCCTATGTAATGTAACCCTTCTGGAGGACCCTTATCAGTGGGGAGATACGCCTGATAAGGGCCATGCTGGTTGCTGTCATTTTGCTCCTGCTCCTAAGACTAGATATAAAATGTCTAAGTCTGTGCCAAAGACATGGCCATGACTTATATATATAGTGTATGCATATAATATGTAAGTGCCCCTGTAGGGGTTAATGGTCACTGGTGCAGGCAGGCTGGAAGACTAATCTGTTTGTTTCAAGGTGAGAAATCACTAACCCTTTAAGATAAACAAAGTAAATTAATGCATCATACCAGACTTATGGTAATGAAGCCTATGTATAGTTGAACAGTATATGTATAGGTGGCCTGTTAAATGATTGAGGGTTACTAGGAGGTGTGACAACATCAATACTCTATTCCTAAGGCTAAATAACCTGCTGTTAGCCCTCGGAATATAGCCTGTCTGCACCATAGATTATAGAGGCTCCACTGTACTATAATGTTCCACCTATGCAATGTTCATGAAGACATTGTATCAGCAAAAAATGGTAAGGTTTACATAGAAGTAAGTATCTGATTGACGTCTAGTCAATCAGATAATAACTATTAGCCTGTAAGGGAGTGATCATTTTTTTTTTTTTTTTTTTGGGGGGGGGGGAATTCCCCCCCACCCCTGACCGAGGGGTGGGCAAAAACTTTTCATCCCCTCTATTCAAGCCTCTTGACGGGGGGTGGCAAAAATAATTTCACCTCTTCTCAGCAAAAAAGCCTGTGTGATATTGTAGGTCAAAGGGCGCATCGCACATGATTTTTCGGCCCCTCAAGTCAGGGGGGAGGCCAAAAAGTGTCCCTCATGCGGGGGAGGGGCATTTTTTTTTCACCGAAACCACAGCCCAACCAGTGCCATTTGCCAACCAAATGCCAACATTGGCCCAACGTTGGCAGGACATCCGCAAATGGTCGGCCCCTGGTCGACCATTTGTTGATGCTGATGTTTGCCGACCAAAAGCCAACGTTGGGCCTAGGCTTTAATGCCTAGCCTTATATTAAATCCATATCTATGTGGAGCTCTATCACCGAACTGAGCTGCATGTACAGGGATGAAAGTCACAGAGCACGAAAATCCCTGAAATGGACCAATATTCGCCTGAAAAACATGGGTTTCCATATGAATGTATAGGGCCCTGGAACTTCAAAATCCCTGAAATCAGGGAATTCCCTGAAGACTTTCATCCCTGCATGTAAACCCCCATTCAAAAGTGGAGTGGGATATTTAAAAGGTCTGATCATATTGAAATATCACTACCTTTGTAAATACTCTGTGGTACATGTACCTAGAAATGATGTGTTCTAATATTATATGAAGGTTGATCAGATCAATCTGGCTAATTGATTACATATCTGGCTAATCAAAAATGAGGCAAATTCGCCAGACTGGCTAACAGAAAATATGTACTAGCGCTAGCCTAGCTATTAGCCCAAAGTTAAAGAGCATAGGAGAGTTGAGTAAAAAAATCCAAGAATTTCAGGTCTGCTAATCACACAGCCATTTAGAAAATTTTGACTTTCCAACATGATCTGTAATACTTATCTTAGTTCCTTTTGATGCAAAATATAGCCCACTAATCCACAAACTTTTGTGCTTACAGTGATGTTATTGTTTACCCTCTATGATCATTCAATCAAATTTAAATTGAGATTAAGTAAAGCAAGGTCTGAAATGTGTGAGAACCAGTGCAGCCTGTGAACAGTGGGTAGGGTAGGGACTGATAAGACCCACACTGGCTGGAAATCCACTGACAGAAAATATTATAGAAATTCCACATTCAATCCCTCATAACTTCTGTTCTAGTACCATTATAAAGACAATTTAAACACCATTAAATTACTCAAGTTGCCAGCTTCCCAGTGATATAAAATTATAAAATTATCCGGGTAAATCCAAAATAAAAGTTTGGCATGTTTTCCCTGCAATGTTGGCAGTCTGAACAAGTGAAACACCCCCTACTCTCTTTGGGCCACTCTTTAAAGATATGTTTATCCACCTATTCAAGATATTGACACAAAAATGACAATATAAATCAACTTAATTCTGATTACTTACGTAGACTGACAAATAGATGACACCTGTAGCACTTCTAAGACCGAACAATTCCAGATCGGTTTGTCCAAATCAACTAAACTGGCCTCAGAGGTCGATGTTGTTCGCCATACTACAAGTAGTTCGGTATGCGCAAGAAAACTATGTTGTCGTTAACAAAAAGGTGTATTTGCAGGTGGATGGAATATATATTTTCAATCTTTCTGCAGCATAAGTCAGTCTAAAATGATTAGGCGTAATCTATTGTCTGTATTTTACTGGTGTAGAGGAATTTAAATGATTACATTAAGGACTATTTTCTTAAAGCGATGAATATATGATTATTACCCTGTGAGAGGGACTGACCTACTTTTGCCAAAGTGGGAGGGTTACGCGGGAAATTCAAGCACCTGTCAAGTGACCTGTCATTGTGGCGTATTTTGCCGTACTCTGACCTTTTGCAGTGTGAATGGGTTGTATCGACAAGTGATGTAGACTCTTCTCGCTTGATATGACTAGGTTAAAATGACTGACCCGAATTAAACACAAAGTTTTCTTTCTTCCGTCTGGTCAGTCTGCCTCTTCAGTCACGGAGGTACGGAAACAGTTTGTTTGGACGTCTCCCGGCGACGCGAAAGTGTGATCGCGTTACACTACTAAGTTTAGCTCTTTTTCCATATAATCCGCGGTTCACTGATGTCTAAAGGCAATGAGGATGATAATTTATTTAGCAGACTTACACTCGGCGTGGTGAAGAGCCTTGGTACGTAAAAATTTGCAAGTTGCAGACCTCTTTACTAAGAATTTCCGCCTTTATCGCTCATGTAAACAACGCAATTCCTACGGCCGTGATTCCACTGGGTACCGGGACCCATGGCCCTAGAGACCGATGGCCCCGGGGACCGATGGCCCCAAGTGGGACCGATGGCCCTAGAAAATGAGACTGATGGCCCCAACTTTTAAACCAGGGTCCATCCCACATCTATCACCTATCTTCATTAATCATATACATATCTATGACACTTTCCATATTACACTTGATTGAAAATTATATGAAAAAAAGAAAATTATTAAGAAAAAATGTTGAAAAAAAAAAAAAAATTCAGATGTGCTTTCTATATTGAATCCATACATAAACACAATTAAATCACATGTCTGACATATGTTTTAACCATATCTTCTATGATTTATTTGCCATTTTAATAAAGTAATAGAATTCAGGTGTGAATGTGTGTGTTTTTTTTTTCAATTTCTATTTAATTTCCTTTACTGGTATTTATTTATTTATTTTTTTCAATTTCTTGTGTATTCAAAGCAGGTGTGAAAGTAGTAGCTTCCTAGTTGTGAAGAATGTGATTTTATTTTTGTGTGTATTCCATTTTTTTTTTTTTTCAATTTCTATTTAATTTCCTTTATTTTTATTTTTTTTCTTATCAATTTCTTGTGTATTCAAAGCAGGTGTGAAAGTAGTAGCTTCCTAGTTGTGAAGAATGTGAATTTATTTTGTGTATTCCATTTTTATTTTCAATTTCATTTTTTTTTTTCAATTTCTAACTAATTTCCTTCATTTTTTATTAATCCATTTCTCTTTGATTTCTCTTAGTCACTACCGGTACCGGTATGTAGTCACTACGTCTACAGTGTGCCCAGTCGGTGCTGCAAACTGAAAGGTGTCATAGCTAATCCCCAGGCACCCACAGGCTATAGTATACACACTGCCTCAGTGGGTAGGCATTGGTTATTGTGGCACTAACACCTCCAAACTTGTGCTAAAATACACCAAAAATGCTCCATAAGCAGTCAACATCATGTAAACATTCATTCTATAACAAATATATGTGAATTATTTGACCATATTATACACAGGGGCATCAAATTTGAAAGTGGGGCCATCAGTCCCAAAAGTGGGGCCATCAGTCTCATTTTCTGGGGCCATCAGTCCCGGGCCAACTGTCCCTAGGGCCATCGGTCCCACATTCCTTCCACTGCGCCTGGATACATATATAGATAGAACTAAACGACCGTGGTGTACGAGGTGGTCGATCCACCACGAGGGAGTTGTCTCCCGAGGGGTGGATAGGCCACCGAGGATACCAGGGGAGTTTAGTTCTATATTTATTTTATGTTTTTAGAGGTTTAAATAAGGAAAAATTATCAAAATCCGTTACCGTATTGCCCCGTTCAAGCGGCGGTCCGCCATTTTGATGTTTACACGCACCCAGATCGAGGCTGCAGTACTGGATCGGCCGCTGTGGTGGATCGAGACACGTTACGCCACTGGGGGTGTGGCGATCGGCCGCGCAATGCTATCTCTACGGGAAGAAGTTATTCACATAAAATAAAGCGCTAGCGGCCACTATGTAGGCACTGACAGCGCTAAGCCGGTTTCGGTGTACGCAATTCCCAGTCACTGACACTGGTAGTGGTAGGGATGGCAGTACTCGCCAGATGGCATGATCAACACTGCCTGCTGAGGCAGCCATTCCTGCCCGAATTTTCTATCTGGGTAATATCAACTTTGCCCCCACCCTGGAGGAGATCCAACAAAGATATTTATATGATTCCAAATGCTATGACTGTCAGTGTCACTTAGACTACACCTCTAGTTTTAGTATCAGGCTATAATTTTAGTAAAAATAAATTATAAATGATATATATCAGAGGTTCAAAGTAAGCTTAATTACGGTATGCTGAAAAACTGACAAAGTTGCCGATACTCTCTAGCCACTATATAGGTGATGGAAAGTCATTATTTTTCTATATAAATCAGTCTTATGTTCATTGATTTGTGCATGGCAGTGTTAGTGGGAAAGTAAGGTCTAGAGCAAGGTTGACCCTGAAATTTTGGCTATGTCCACTTTCCTGGTCTTCAAAATTAGGAAAACGTCACATAATATCTAAAATGAATCAATGATGTGATAATATAATATTTTTCCTACAAGGAAAAACTAACAGCATCTAAATCCATTGACAATTCAATGACTTATAACCATTTATATTGAAGATGCCAAGTGTGTTTTTTTATCATTTTCTGTGAAAAATCCCTCTGACAGCCTGTACACAATCGCCTCTTGTACAAAAACTACTAACATTAGGAAGATAAATCTACCTGATTCATAGAGGGAAAATGTTGGGCTTTGTTATGACAGGTGATAGATAGCTCCGTGATGACATTTTCAATTTCTTAGATTCTTGCCAGGACCCCATGCTCGGGCAGATTCAGGGCAATTCTCAGTGAAAAGCCTGTTCCAGACAGCATCTCAACATGATGGATTTTGCTATCAAACTCTAATAAAAACACACTTTTCGCACTTCTAGCATCCTAAAGTATTGATAAATTTTGTTTTTTGAATTTTTTTAAAAAGAATTTTTAACCCCTTGCCATGCCTACTGCCACTTACTGGGCCATACAGAGGGCCATCCACAAATGACGTCATAAGAAAAGGGGGTGTGGGCCTAGGCTGGGGAACTCTGCCTCTCTTGCGCAGGAACGGGATGAGTTCAGGAACTGGTAGGCCTGGCATGACTAAGCCGAAATACCTGCCTGCTTACAGGCAGGATCCAACATGTATACAAGTCTATATGGCCTTAGCGTGTTCCTTAGCGGGCCGACCCCTGCTGAAGCTGGTACCTTGCGAGATAAGGACTGATAACAGCGAGCTGATGGGTACCGGGTGTTATGTAATGCACCCTGAAAAGTCGGCACTGAATGAAAGGAATTTTCTCATTGGTCAAAAAATGTATCCCGCTAGGTCGGAATAGGGCTTAGTACTGAGGCCTAGTGCGTCCGCCATTGCTTTATCTGGGAGCTGGTGAGATAAGGACTGATAACAACCAGCATGGTGGGTACCAGCTGTTACATAATGTACCCAAAAAGTTCTGCAGTGAATGGAGGGAGGCATCTCATTGGTTGATATTGTATCCCGGGTCAGCCCTATAGTGGCACAAACACATGGCTATTCTGAACTAAGTACTCAATGTCACTTCCTGGAAATTGTCCCCCCTATTCACAAACACGTGTACACTCTTCCTGTACAGCAACTTAAAGTGGTTGAAGCATGAAATATTTCCAAAAAATCAGGCATGTTTATGTTCAGAGTGCAGTCTCCAACATGGAAGGCCATGCAGCCATGCTGTTTACTGAGGAAAGCAGTTTTAGAAATGACCTGGATTATAAATTGCTTAGGCCAGACGATGACAGCCTCTCGCTCCCACTAACGGCTGACAGCAAAGTTGGCTGGCCTCATAGAAAACAAATAACTCAAGCAAAAATACATTTTTCTCTCACCCTCCTCATATGCCTAATATAACATGTGATTCTGTTCTTGCAATACTTAATCTTAACTTTTATAGTCTTGATGATCCATATTTTAGTAAAATTTAGAAATTTGAGGCCATGATCTTAAACTTGGCACAGTGCCAAGCCAAGGCTTTTGCTGCAGCCAGCAGATATAAAAAAGAGGACTGTAAGTCAATAAAAGCTTCTATCTTTCCATCCAAGCACATGTGGCAAGTAAAATATATCATAGTTGTATGGCTAAAGTTTGGAAACCATACATTAATGGGAAGTTTGTTCAAATTCATTAGGTACCAATGGTACCGAATATTAAACTGCAACAAAGGCCTTTGCTCTCTGCCGCTCCTGGTAGGAAGAGTCGGCAGGGAGCTCGGCCTAAAATTGCTGTGTGTATTTCATGTACTTTGTGCATTGAGAACATTTGGATATGCATTGAGGGAAGTGTTGGTGGAAGCATTTGACCTGACAGTAAGTACTTCTGTGAGAACTGGGCACTCAACCAATCTGGCAGAGTAGATAGACTACCAACAGACACCTTTGGTCTCTGAGGTTCCCTCAGAGTGTCTACGGAGTAGGCATGACAGGCTACCAGGTAAAAAAAAACAAACATGACAGGAGGGGTGTCAAAACTTGTGATCAAATTTAGCATGACGTCATTTATGGATGGACCCCAGACTGGTAGTTCTAAAACTAGGGCCCCAGGACTACGAGGTACAGAGATGAGAGTTTAAGCTGGTGATCCACTACTGCGTTTTTGTTGCGACAGTCCGCTGCCTTTAGGTTTCTAAACTATGGCACCGCTGGGTATGCAGAACAAGGCTGGTACTTCTCTATAAAGGGAGGGACCCTCGATGAAAGAAAAAAAAATATCAGTACCTACATGTACCAGTACTAACAGGAGGGGGAGGTAAAGGGGCATGAGAATGATTTTAAATTCCATATAGACATCTATTAATTTTATGTCAGAATATATGTTTGTCTATGTAAATACATATTCTAAATCACATCTCCTTTATTTGTTTCCAATCACTCAGAAGCTGAGAAAATTGTATGTATTAAAAATGTTGGATGTAGATGTTTTGCCTGTTTTGAGGAACACTATTTTATAGTGTGAACGGTCTCTGAAAACTGAGATTTGGTGTCTGCCAGCAGTCTGACTACACACTGAAGTGTGCGTAATAACAACTGGGCCTGCACACTGCAGGTAATAGTGTACCAGTAGATGGTTGTTGGCCCACTAAGGCCTATGAATAGATTCTGTCACTGAAGACGGGTCTGCCCTATACTAGGCTATATGACCTGTGCCACGGTTGAGGCGTTCGGAGTACGGCCAAGGCATCAATGCTGGTTTGTAAGGCCACCCCCTATTGGTTCTCCCCATGTGGGTCAATGTTGATCCCTGAGTCAACTTACTACCCTCCCAAGCATAGTTAGGGACTGGTACCTAGCCAGACCTGGCTGGGGTGGAAGCGGGTGGAGGGAACAAGCTAAGGTTGTGTAGTTAGCGTTCGAGGTCACCCCCACCCACAATGCACTGCAAAATGTAAGAAAACTGTACCCCGAACGCCTCGACTATGAATAGAACCAACCAAGCTGCACATAACTAGACCCATATCCAAAAGATTATACTTTGCTAAACAAGACACTAATGTCTCGTATGTATTTTGAAAGTGACTTACAACCACTAAACTTTGTGATCATGTACACTAATCATATAGACCCTTCAAACAGACTACCCTTCCAATTGCCATCCTTCAAAGTTATTTACAATGAAAATCTCACATGTTAGCTAAGTTCAGTCAATCATTGGAAGCTACAAACTTGCCGCACACAGAGGCTTATTGGGCTTAAAATTGGTACATGTACCACTGTGAAGTCACTTTGATGAATATGAGGTCCACAAATGGGGAACTAGTACTGTGTGTGAGCTCTTGTATATTCCTCTGCTCACACTTTTGACTGCACTGGGCAGTGGGAGCGATTCTAGTGGACTCTCGCTAAAGGGCAGTAAAGGGTACAATAGAAAGACGTAAAATATGCACACTTTTTAAGAAGTATAAGTTTTTCTATTTCATGTTTCACAGAGAAGAGACCTGGCGTATGTGATATTGTACTAGAAGAAAATCTTCCAGTGGAGAAGCACACACTAACATCATGGGAACAGGTACGTCTCCTCTTACAAAGTATCAGTAACGGTATGAGTAAATTATCAAGATGCTACCCTATTTGTTCATACTACCGGTACATATTTCTATTATGTCGTTTTTTTCTTTACTCAAGTGGGAGATATGGTAGTGTTTGTTCAGTCACCTTTCATATTTGGTGTATACCAGTCAGAAAAGCTGACACAAAATTAGCCCTTATTCCAATCAGTTTGGTGAACACTAGATTTACCTGATTGATGTACCGGGTAGATGTTCTATATTCAGTCAAAGTTCCTTCCAGCCGCCTAAACTAATGTTATCATATATTGCCATTGATTGATTGATTGATTAAATGGTTTATTGGCCAATCTATCTCGTGTAAATAGAGTTTGAGTTTTTCAATAACTAGCCATAGCGGCAAACACATAATTATACATATTTGGACAGTACAATGGAAATTGTCTCTAAACATGTACATTTGTGTTTCAGAAATATTCTTGCCTGATGCCGGATGATGTGAAAAGTTTCTATCTGACGACCAATGGATTTAGACTGAAATGGAGTGCCAAAATGAATGGTAATTTCTACTCTTGAGATTATAAATAATATGGACCAGTGTAATGTGTGGTGCCAAATCTTTAGCTACATCTGTATATATTTGGATTTAATTACCCACCATCTGTAGCTCTCTCATCTACACTAGTTCCAACCAAATGGTACTAAGGACATGCATATCGATAAAAATAATAGACTGCGGTCCCACAACTGTATATCCATAAGTGTTTTTTTATGTTCTGTGTGAAATCATATAAAGTGACCAAAGTTGAGCGGGTCGTGACAGACCTACGGCGCAGAAGGCAAGCCACCTTTACCGAGACACTTGTTTTCAAAGGTAGACATTCACCTAAACGAGTTGTCTATTGAGTTCTGGCGTTTCTGTATGTTCAAGTTCATGATTTGTTCCGCCTTTTTTCTTCCCTCTGTTAAAGTGGTGGATAGAGGATGGGGGCGGTACTCAAGCCTTAATACTATGGAACGAATCCATAAAAGTAGCGGTAGCAAGGGTCGTCAATTAATTGAAATATCAAAACCTCCTTTATTACAAGTGATTTTGTCAAATACTTATTTATACGATACTCGAATAAACAGGACACAATAAAGTTTTTATTATCCTGCCTTTTAGAAACAAGGATACCTGTTGGCCGGATGGAGATCAACCCTTTTGAACACCTTGTTCGTATCGGTGGCGTTGGTAGCAGTGGTTCTGCTGACCGCAAACTCCCTTCACTTTCTGATATTTGTGGTGATAATGAAATAGAACCCGACTCTAAAGGTAAATTGACTCCAGTATCACCATTCATATCTCCATTTGCTGATTTCGTTTGAATGTCACATTACGGGCAGTTATGTTCAAAAGTCATTATAAACCTTTAAACTATACTATAGATAATATCTGCAAGCAATGTATATGGACGGAAATTGTTGGATATAAAAAAAGGGTAACCTTAAAGTAAGTCGTATTCTTTAGTGACTCTGAAATATCATTGTCTAATATACCCGGTAAGTAATATAGTTCTTGTTCCATAATGCTCTCATTTTCAGATGCATGCAGGCCAAAGTTTGACCATCGCAGTAGAATTTTTGAACTTGACCCGTGTGACGGATATGGTAAAGTTTGCCTCGTCTACAGCAACACCAAACCAGGTTTGTCACATGCCAAACAAGTTCAAACGAACAGCATGACTTCAAGTTTAATCACTGACATATTTTTTTAATTATTTTGTATAACATTACCTTATGACACAAAATGCATTTTGATCCAGCCATCACATACTTATATAAATCTCATACTAATGCTTGGCATGACACCAGGCAATCGACACTTTCTGCAAATGATTTTCATGATGTTTTATCTTCTTCTTTTTTTTTTAAAGCGATAAAAAGGCCATCGTCTTTATCTTTTAAGCATCTTTATCCAGAGAGACACTCTACTTTAGGGCATAGCGTGTATAATGCTGCTTAGATTTACTTGTAGCATAGTCATACATAAGAATAGCATCTAGTGCAGTAATTGTTAATTTCAGAATTTCTGAGTAGAACCAATGATTAAAATTAAATCATCTAGCCTAGTGTTATCAGCATAATCATAAGACTTCATTAATACAGTATTTGCGTTAATGAAACTATGACATTGCTATGGAAGCCAAAGTGTGCGCTCTCAGAGTGGATTTAGAATTTCAGATATACATACAATCTAAAGCATGGTTTTGAGATAAGATGCATCTTGATTACTAGGCATGGATAAAACTGCATGCTTTGAGACAGCTGTTGAAACGCATTACACTTTGTCTTTCAGACTCCTCAGGTAATTTTTCAGTCAATAATTAGCTGTCTACCAGGTATTTTGTGCACCAGCGTGGTCCATTCGTGTGGAAATTATAATAACATGTTGAGCTTTTCTTGTGAATATGTTTCTCGTTCTTACTCGAACCTTTTGCCATGATCATTAGCCTTTAGGGTAAAGGGTTCTGTAATTTGATGAAATTAAGGAGGTTTCAAAACGAACAATATGTGATATAAATTTTGAATATATTTCTCAGTCATGACAGATAGCTACGTACTTACCAATTTAAGAAACATGTATTTAGAAATAAGAAATAACAAATCTAAATCTGCTCACACCATGATTTTGATATAGCATTAGACCTTTGTAGCCAGAAAACAAACCGCTGTAGTTTTAGATCAACTGTAACGTCTATTACACCGCTTGTAGATCTGTTTGTAACCACACTGAACGAAACATATATATTCATTTAAATCTTTTTAGAAATCAAGAAGTATATAACATTTTAACACTATCATCGTGTAATGGGTTAGTAACTGACCAGCGTAGCTTCTTGGTTTTAATGCCAATAAGCTTGAATTATGATATATCTGAGAAAGCGTATCTTGTGGCCGCTTTGTTTCAAAGGCACAGTAAACTCGTTTACTGCATGATTGTGTGATTACAATGTACTGAATTACCACAAAGACAGTATCATACAAGATCTCTGTCAGCAGCCGACATGGGTATACTGTGACTTTAAAGAGAATACACATATATTAACAAAAACAAAGTGGTTCAGATAATCTCTAATTTTGTGCTTATATTTGATAAAGCATGCTACTCATGTTACATGCTTTATCCCTTCCAGTGTTGCATCTTTGAATTTTTTTTTCTTCATCTAATCATGTCCCCTGTGTTGCATTAAAAACCCGTTTATCATGATCTAGAAATGTGATAAATTCATGTTTCACTAACACTGCTATGCAGTTCTGCGTGAAAGTATTCATTGTTCATCGTCATCCAATATCATTTATTGATTCTGTGATATCTGAACCTTCGAGATTTTAATATTTAATTTGATTTCTGAACCACTTTGTAAGTCAAGTTCTTCTTATTTATAGAAATCAATGTCCGATAATTGCTAGGTAACTTGCCTGTCCGACTGCAGAATGATTGCTCAAACTTTGTATTTGCATTTTGAAAACAATTTACCTACATACTTAATAAGCATGCCACACATGTAAAAGTTTTATTCAGATTCAAAAATGTAAATACGTTTACATACCTGTATTTAAGAGTTTTTGCCATATGTGATTTTGCATGTTTTACCTTCATTTGATAACACTTTTGTACAATTTTAAGAAATGATTAATTCTGTGGAATTTTAAGAGACAAATAATTTTGATGACCACGGAACCTTACTTGAGCGGGTAACTTTCTCCAATTTTCAGATGATGCTTATGATGATGATCTAGATGGAAATATAAGTGATGAATTTGATTATGAGGAGGGTAAGATAGGTTTGGTTGAAGGCACTGCACTCACTTCATCCTTACACAGTATGACATTTTCCTATCTATAATGAAGTGATAGTACCAAGCCAGTCATATTGATAGTCCCCTCACCCTGATTGAAGGGTTGGATTGACACTGGGACACTAGTTGATTATAGGTCTCACAAACTTGATGCACTTTTTTCTATTACACAAAATAGTCCTTTCCCTCTGAACATCTATCCTTGTAAAGCTTAACATTCAGACACAAGTTAGATTTTGTCTCCAACACAAGAGTATAATGAGTTTCCAGACAGAACTGCACAAAGGGATTTATACCCTAGACTCTATTTCAATATCCAGTTTTAGGGTGGCTGAAAGGAAAGCATTCTACGTCATCAATTATCTCTGCTCCAATAATGTTGAATGGGGCGGGGGCTAGGAGAAATACAGGTATTGGGTATATTTGTTTCATGTCAGAACAAAGGTAGTATACACATTGGTAATCAGGGATATAGGTAAAAAGCATGGCAGCATTCTGCTCTCGTCTCAATTTTCAGGTTTTAGAATGCCTTGGGGGGGGGGGGGCATCCATAAATGACGTCATGCCGAATTGACTATTTTTTTTTATAACCCCCTCCACACACACACACACACACACACTCGTTTAAGGTTTTTTTTTTTTGCCAATTTTACAATGCTTCAGAAGGTATATGGAGAATTAATCCCGTCATGACGGGCCTTACCACCCCACCCTCCATGATTTGTGGGGGTGGTAAGGCCCGTCGTTTGTGGACGGCCCCTTACCGTTAATGGGAATCTACATTGATCACATCCCTGACTCGCAACCCTGTGTAGCCTATGGTGGTATACATGGTATTTGAATCAAGAATGTGATTGTCGGGTGGGCGAGATAGGTTGGTTCAAGATGAGACAGTGCATCTTTTTCATTCATATACAGCATTACATTATTATATTATATTATTTGAGCGATGTTTTTCCCCCAACAATGCTTTAATCTGAATGGCGAATACCTTTGATGAACGCGCACATATCCATTGTAAAGAGGTGGTATCTGAAGAGTCAGCACACACTGAAGACAACACACACATCATAAACATTCACAAACCCAAAACATTCCAATAATAAACTTTAGCCGCGAGAAAGATGGTCATATCCTTGTAGGTGGATCATAGCTCAGTCCAGAGAGAATGTATATGTATATCACATTTGTTTAGATTTCCGTTACAATATGGGAGACATTTTTTAAAAAAAATCATTATATAGCCTTCCATCGAAATCACGGTGCTGCGTTATATCCAGCTCATTTAAAAAAGAAAGATAATGCTTCATTCTTTACCATGACGTGCACGTTTTATCACCAGTAATGTCGGTTAAATAGTTCCTTGACCTAGGTTACAACTACGAAACTTATTACTACTATTAAAAGAATCTACATTGATCTTCCCTCAGACTGCAGCGTTCTTGTTTAAATTCGTGATATAAACGTTAATCCAAAAATATCAAGCAAGTTGGATGAAAGAAACTGATTCTAAATTATCATAGCATCTGTGAAAATCGTCTATTGAAAGAATATATATTGTGTTGCAGGGATCCCAGCTTCTAAGGCTGACATCTGGTTTCTTGATCGGTCCCTTCAGTGGCACCACTTGGCGGATGATTTTATCAGCTACTACCGGCTACTCTTGATGCACATCGGCCTCCCCCACTGGCAATATGCATTTACCGATGTTGGATTGCCTCCCCAGGCAAAGGTTAGTCAAAACTTAAACGTCTGTTCTGTGTTCTGATTTGTTATGCCTAATATAGATATCGTGCTCATGTAAAATCTTGTAGAGTAAACTTCATTTCCTCTTTATTTTGCTGACCATTTGTTAAAAGAGAAGAATTTATGTCAATCAAACTGTATGTAAAATTAGAACTTATAATGGGGTTTCAGCAATGGTTCAATATGTATGCACCAATGCGGCTAGACATGCAGCACAAGATGTCTTCAATGGATGAAGAGACAGACAATAGCAATTCCCCATCATCACAACTCGATATAGCCAAAGTGTTCAAAGGGAAGACGGACAAAAAGTGAGTACAAGTTCTTTGTTACTGGAAACTACCGTAATCTCCCGTGTAGAAGACGCGTCTTCTACACCAAACAAATGCCTGGTGCGTCTTATAGGATTATCTGAAGTTGGGGGTGTGTCTTATATGCAGGGTATTTTTACTATAGAAATGTACTAATCTTACAAATTTCAGCCCTAAGATTTGCGTCTTATACGCGAAACAGCCATTGGCAAGTTAGGGGTGCGTCTTATATGCACACTGCGACTTATACGCGGGAGATTGCGGTACCTTTGTTTACTAGATAGAATGTGTAGGTCTTAACCTAAAGGTGTAATGAAATCATTTACACTTAGAATTTCTGTCTAAAGTATTTCTCGTTCATCCCTCTCTGTACACTTCTAAATCATACAGGACATTTTTTATCTCCACAAATAACACAATAACCCGCTAGAGTACTCCTTTATCATTAGAGAGGTTAAGATTCTGGAACTTGTACCTTTACGGGAACGGCAATGCCTACAAGTACACGTTCCAGTACACATTCAGGTAATGTGGTTAAGATATTTGGCCCTCCATGATTTGCGGGGGAAAAAAAGGCTATTCACACTTGAAGTATGTGGTTCAAGCTGAATAGGCTATGGGGTATAAGCAAAGGAAATTACATTAAGAAATAATTAGATTTGAGCCAATTTACACCTACAGTAGGTACTCACACATCCCAGCAAATCTGTGTCAACTTTTGTCATGCTGCGCCAGCCTCACCCCATGCGCTCTTAGGACTTGACGCGTGGGTGATCACGGACCATGACAAGATATGACACATGTGTGAACATCCCAGCCAAATTTGTGAAGTTGAGTCAACATGCGTGAACCTTCACCAACAATGACACATGATGACATCATGTGTCATCACACATTATCACACACACTGACACATGGGTCATGACACAGTATCACATATATTGACGCACAGACTAATTTATGGGTGGGGGATAGGCAGGGGGGGGGGGGGTTGCAGGTGCTTGTGGGTTTCTGATATTTCATAACTTTATTAACATCAATTCAGCTGTTCATATGCTGGTTCCCATTGAAGATATCTCTCCTCTGCATGTCATGTGTTGCCCACTTTGCTTGAAAATGGATAGATATTCTGTCAGCTGTGTGAGTTGAATTTTCCTTGTATCAGTCTTGAGAATGCCTGTTGAAATGATAAGAAATGGTCATAAACAAACAGCAGCAATCTAATTTTCACCACCCACTCACATCCAAATTGATAAACAATGACCACTCCCATATGGCAGCCTGAATCCCCCAGAATTTCCCTGAGCCTTGCTCACATATATAGAAAGTTCTACATTAATTTGGGGTGTTGAGACAAATAGCTGAATTCAGCAATAAGATAGATGTTCAGGGATTGTAGATAATATCAATGTGTTACTGTATAAATGCTTATCACATAGGATTTAAAGTCAAATCAATCTAGAACTGTGTGACCACCTACCACAAGATCTGTTCTCCATGGCTGCCTCTGCCTGACTGTTTTGAAAGCAGGAGGAGAACAAAGGAATGGGAGGGAAATTTGAAATGGACCAATCAAAACACAGAATAGTACATAATGTGTCATTGTGCGTGAAGTTATGTCATGGTGGGTGAGAGTTGGCGAATCTTGACGCATGCTCACATCTCCTCACACAGTCTGTCATGCTAATGTTGGACAAAGTATCTGCCCCTATTATCACTCAATACAGAGTTATTTAACCAGCCTATGAAGAGATCCTATATATTTGCTCTAATCAGCTGTGACCTAGCTAATCAGTAGACATTAAACCTTCATACCCCATCAAACCAGGACAAACAGATACTTAAATATCATGTAAAACATATGCAATTCCAATTCAGTGCTATGTCCCATAGACAAAACAAATGAGCTATTATGTCTAATGTATGCACTAAATCACATATACTTGGCTATCATTATGTTCCTGATTCATATGTATTTCATGCCATGTAAAAAAGAAACTTGCTCTGTGAAACATAAATTCTCATATTGACATTTACTCCATAGGCCCACTCTGCAAAGTACAAGCCATGAGAATCCATACAGTTTCCATAGTCTCTTATTGTTGAAGGCTTGGTGAAGAAATGTCATGCTAGGTGAGAGTTGACAAGTATTGACACATGTTGACATGTGCTCACCCTGGTCCCCTCACATCTTTATTGAAGTAAGTGAAGACATGTGAAGCTGCCTGAGAGTTGACAAGTATTGACGAATGCTCACCCAGTTCCCATCACATCCTTATGGAAATGAGTGAAGACATGTGAGGTTGGGTGAGAGTTGACAAGTATTGACACATGTTGACATTTGCTCACCCAGTTCCCCTCACATCTTTATGGAAATGAGTGAAGACATGTGAAGCTGTGTGAGAGTTGACAAGTATTGACACATGTTGACACTTGCTCACCCAGTTCCCCTCACATCTTTATGGAAATGAGTGAAGACATGTGAAGCGGTGTGAGAGTTGACAAGTATTGACACATGTTGACCCATGCTCTCTCAGGTCTTACTGAAGTAAGTGAAGGTTTGTCAAGCTGAGTGAGAGTTGACGTTGTATCACACAAAATGACATTATTTGTTATCACTCAATGTACTCACACATTCCTCACCCAGCATGACTCATGTTCACTAGGATTTGCTGGGATCTATTTGTTAGTAAGGTATACCTATGCCATCTATAACCATATTTAATTCTTTTATATATCTGTTCTCCCTACATGTACGTGTAGAACACCCTCTACACGTTGAAAACTTCTAGTCTACAAGTTGTATACTGTTGGCTTGGGATACCCCCCACGTGATCTATGACGTTCCCCGTACGCGTTGCAGTACACATTTATATCTTAACCTCCCTACTGTCTTCATTTCAGGAAACTGCCGCCAGCCCAAAAGCAGCTTCAAAAGAGACCCGGTGCTCCATCAGCCAGGTATGCATTTTGGGATTATCATTTGAAAAGCTCAGCATAGAGCACGTCTATTCTAAGTTGGCATAACTCTTAGACTGACTTGAATGAACTCTCGCAGATAACTTTGATTCAATAAATTATACTGTAGCATCATAAATAATCAATTTTTTAAAGATTCCATTCAAGACAGCTTCATGTAGCTCAACTTTCAAAACATCTCTGTCCAGCAACATTTTCTTTTCTCGGAAGGTATAGTTGCTGATAAAATACCTTTTCTATACTACTCTTTTCAGAAGTCAGACGTTCATGGGAAGGACAGCATCCATGACACAACAACCCAAAGCTGCTCTTAAATAAGGGTCCAGAATGATCCCGGTCTTAATCTGTGTTCACATCTTGTTATATATATGTACATATCTAGACAGAATACATTCCATATGCTATATCTGGCCACACCAAATAAAAAAGTTGGTCTATGGATTTCCTGCATCATATTTTTGAAAATGAAAATTTTATTTTTTTCTGAAAATCATTTTGTCTATGGGAAGCGCCCGCATCATTTTTTTTAAAAAATTGGATTTTTTTTTTTTTGCCAGATAGAGTTTATATTGAAGCAGCATATGAACGAACACATACTCTGAAACAGCAGACCACTCATTGGAAAGCTGAAAGTCTGCAGATCCCCCTAGGCCTAGCAAAAAAAAAAAAAAAAAAAAATGCCTGCTCCTCATCTTTGATTGCAAGAATCCATAGACAAAAACGAATTTTGAAAAAAATTAAAATTTCGCCCTCCCGCACTGTTATTTCAAAGCTAAAATCCATAGACCCGTGTGACCTCATTTGCTTTTCTTCATCCCCTTCAAATGGGTATGAACCTTTCATCAAGGCAGGAATAATGTAAATATACAACTTGTGTAATGATAAATGGCTAAAAATCTACAACTCAATACCATGTATAATCCTCTTTATCATGAATATCCGTCCAGATATGTGATGAAATACATCACATATTTCATTCGTTGTTCTGTGATTATCCTGTTTAATACACTGCTAAACATTTTATTGTCCCGTTTTTTGAGGACACTTTATGAACCTAAACATGCTTAGTCTCATAATGTGATTAGCCTTTGTGTTTAGATTTCAATGTGTTTAGGTCTATCTTTAGGGTTGGAAAGTGTTTACTGTGTTGATGTTTAGTTTTTCCCATGTGTTTAAATATGACATGTTTAGATGATATTTCAAAGTTATAGTGTTTAGCATTATGATATTGTGTTTAGATATGGTATCGATATATATTGAAAGGTGTAGATCATCTCAATTATTCTACTAAACCTTTAGAAGGCAAAGAGTACATCATACTCTCAAGTAGTTACCTCACATCTCTTATCCATAATAGGGAATAACCCTATGTATGTGGATTACAACAGAATGGAGTGACGAATTTTATCTCACCTCGTGCCTTCCTTGCGGCCGACACTCAAGGGTGAGAGGTCCCGCGGGTTGTATCCACACCGAAGTGAGATTACCCTTGTGGCGTTGCATGCCCGGACCCTAGTCTAATGGGGAGGGGGGATGATGGTGACCACATCTATGGTAAGGTAGAAATCACGCCCCTACACATTTACCGAGGCAATGGTTCTTTAACATCCATCACTACATAGGCATAGTGAGAGATGGACAGGCCTGTTTCAAGTCATTTGTCTGCCATGACCGCCGAGAGACTTTCCAGCACAGCCTAGCCAGAGCAGGGAGGAACTCAAACGACACCTTACGGCGACGTTTGGAACCACCACTATGCCCCGGCCGGGCTGGGAACCGAACCCACGACCTTACGGCCTGTGAGCGGACGCGCTACCGACTGCGCCACGCCTCCCGACACAGAATGGATGAGTGAAGATAGCTTTATCTATTCTTGGACTAGATAGAAAAGGTGTCTATGGAGTGAATTGCTCATGGATCCAAATGATATAGGATCTAAATGGCCAATCTATAATTTTTGAACATAGCATTGATGTTCTTTCATATGAAATTCCTGATTAATGATTTACAAAGGATTGTAAACATATTTTTTATGAGAAGCAGGTATAACTCTTTTTAATAACTCCAGTCAAGCACAGCGCTGCCACCTAGTGGGTATTTTATACCTAATCACCTAAACATATACATGTTGATATCCTAAACACCTAAACTTTAGACTGTTTCAACACTAAACGTCTAAACATGTTTAGCACAAGTGTTTAGGCATTTAGAATAAAAGTGTTTAAATGCTAGATAGATAGCCAAGAGTGCACCTATATATCCAATATGTTTAGACTTTAAACATGCTTAAACCTAATAAACATGTTTAAAACCTAAGCTCCTTTTTTACAGTGTATTAAATATGTATTAGGGTTCTTCTTTATCATTACAAATAATTGATTTACTTTTAGTACATGGTCAGTATCATTAGTATTTTGTTTTATGAGTTTTATTAGAGCGTGTTTTTCTTGCTTTAGCATATATGCTATAGCAAAAAACACGATATATTGTAGTAGGGGTATGGATTGGATTTTGGGAGGGGTAGGGTGCATCAAGCTGAAATTCCTTTCTAGCAAACAATAAAACTTCAATCACATGCTATACACTGTGTTCTATGATAATAAAGCTTTCTTGTTATGTGTAGTAGATGTTGGGGGTTTCCTCTTTTTACCTTCAGAAAAGTTGAGCTCAAAAAACAAAATTGTCACTGACAAACTACTTCTGGTAGACTCTAGTGTTAAATCTTGAATATATGTAACAGCCGACTTTGGCCAGGTTGCATTTGTTGCATGGCTTAGGCACCTGGCCTGGTGATGGAGACCAAAAAACCAAATCCTGTCCTCTTCATTTTTTTTGTGAACCTAAACAGTGGGGGTAAAATATGGAATTAAATCATCTTGGCAAAGGGTAGAGAGTGCCATATAGTCCAGTGAGTGCACCGCATGGCCGGTGAAGATGTGATAATTGTCGTCCATCTAACAAACACCAACCCATCAGATGAGCTGTCAGCTGTGACGGCCGTCCCCTGCCCACCTTGCCTCACTGTCCTACAGGGCACCACCCATAACCCTGCACTCCCGACAGCCCAAACAGCCTTTCTCCCCCAACCCAACTCCTACATACACATGGTGCTCAGTACAATGGCAGTGTAGGAAGTTGTTGAAGACAGTTCTCTGAAATGGTCATGAAGGGGCTGAGAGATGGGGGGTGGGGTGGGAGGTCACAGCCTTATATGGGCATCAGCAGGCACACACCAGTAGCATTGCATCAACAACTGTGGCCATAAATATGTTCATGCCCCCACACTTGGAAAGCCTCTATATCTGGTAGCCCCCACATCCGGTGGACCCCACCTTTGATTTGTGATGACTCACACTTCTCATGCCCCTGAATTCTGATAGTTCCCATTTCTGGTGGACCCATATCTGGTAGCCCCCACTTCTAATGACCCCATGATTGGTGGACCCCATTCCTGGTGCCCCCCCCCCTCCTGATGGCCCTCACCTTTGATGGCCTCTCCCCACTTCTGGTGGACCCATGATCGGTGCCTTCCACTTCTGATGGCCCAATGATTGATGGCTCCCACTTCTGATCCCCCATGATTAGTAACCCCATCTCTAATGTCTCACGTCTCTTATGGCCCCCACTCCTGAAAGCTCCCATGTCTGGTGGCCCCCACTTCTGATGACCCCCTGTCTGATGGCCCCATATTTGGTGCCCCCCCCCCACTTCTGGTGGCCCTATGATTGGTGGCCTCCACTTCTGATGGTCCCATGATTGATAGCGCCCACTTCTGATCACCCATGATTGGTGGCCCCACCTCTAATGGTCCCCACTTCTGGTGGCCCCATGATTAGTGGCCCCCACCTCAAGTAGCTTGGTAACCCTCACTTATGGTGGCCCCCACTTCTGGTGACCCCCTGATTGGTGGCCCCAACTTCTAGTGGCCCCATAATTGGTAGCCCTCACTTCTGCTGGTCCCATAATTGGTCACCCCTGCCTCTGATGGTCCCCGCTTCTGATGATCCCCATGATTTTTTTTTTATAAAGCATTTTATTGACCAATCCACTATGTGCTGTAGTGATAATAAATGTCAGTCAACTGTGTGGCTGGAGATTGTTCATTTTGGATCTTATATATACAAAAAAAAAGTAAAAGGAAAAATGGATGAATGACAGTCTAAGACACACAACCAATGTATCTAGACCTGATAGGATATTTACAATGATCGATGAATTCGAGTTTTGTCATGTATAGGATGGGTTCAGATCTATCCATTCTTGGCAGATCAACAAAATCAGATAATCTAACATAAACAATATACAGTTATTGATGTACAAATACTTATGCCCGTTAGAGGAACTAAATTGAAGTCTTACTTGAGTGACTGCAATTTTGACTCAAATACAAGAAAGAAGAAACACATAGCATGCAACTCCCCCTCCTTTTTTTTGTAGTTCTACCTAACCTATAGGCTAGATAGAACTACCAAAAAATGGAGGGGAGTAGCATGCTGTGTCCAGTATGTTAGTCCCATACTGTAGCCTAAACAAGAAACTATATATATCAGATGAAAAAGTTGAATGTTTGGCGATAAATGTAAGCAAACGTGGTAACAAGAGAATAACCATTTGCACTTTGTACAGAGTGCCAAGGTTTCAGCTTTCTGTGAGCATTTAAAGTTAATAGGCGACAATGTAGAAGTCTGGCTAGTTGGAGACTTCAACATAGACTTTAGGAAAACAACCTCTCTGTCCTATAGGAAAGTGTTGGGTGGACGGCTTATATAAAAGACGTAACCAGAATAGGCAAAAAATGGATGTTCCACCGTTGACAATATCATAACTAATTGCAGATATGTAGTGGCTGCAGGTTTTTTTTCCAGAGATGGTTAGCGATTATCTCACTGTCTATAGCATAAGAAAGAAAGCCAAAGAAAATTTTGAAATGCGAAAGACAGTTGGCAGATCTTACAAAAAAAAAAAAAAAAAATCTGTGTGATATGCAGGAAACCATTCTAACCCATGACTGGGAAAGTTTTTTTTTTGAACTCACAGACCTTGATGGAATGTGGTGCTTCATGATGTCAATAGTTTAGAAATATCTAGACTTTGCATGTCTTCTAAGGGAATTCACCTTTAAAGACTATGGTAAAGAGTGGCTATAGCTAATGAGAAACCTAACCTTATACATCAGAAAAGGGATCTTCTCCAAGAGGTCAGAAGATAAAGCAGTTTATGATAGATTAATTGAATGCAGTGAAAAATATGACAAATGCTATGATAAATCAGGCCAAATCTGATCAAGTCACCTCAAAACTTGAGAATTTCAGAATAAAAAGCTATAATGCTGTCCTTTTCCCATGGTGCAGGCGGGTCTGTAAAGCTGAATTTTTTTTAAGTGGCCTTACAAGAAAACTTGCACATAAGTTTATAAAAGCAATCTTCTCAGTAAATACCAACATGGATACCGAAATAATTTCAGCACTGGAGTAGCAGTTTCTGATTTAGTTGATAACCTATTCACTGCTAGGGATCTAGGCCATACTGTAATGGCTACCTTTGTAGATATGAAGAAAGCCTTTGATAGCATTCACCACGGCATCCTTATGCTAAAGCTTAGTAAAATAGGTCTCCCCTTAAATTTCCTGAGATGGATTGAAAGTTATCTGAGTGATAGGAAACAGGCGACAAAAACTGGCTCTAAGATCTCAAGCTCGTGTAATGTACCTTTTGGAGTACCACAAGGTTCAGGACTCGGCCTGCTGCTGTTTATTTTCTTTATCAATGACCTTCAGCATAACGTTAACTTTTGTCAGATGTCACTATATGCAGATGACATAGTTATGTACTCATCACATGCAAATCAAAGATTAGCTGTACGGAACATGCAAGTTGATCTGCGTCACTTAGAGCGATGGTGTAATGCAAATAGTATGAGTGAGTGAGTGAGTAATAGATGTTTAACGCCATTTCGACAGCTAAGGTCATATTCATTGCGAGAACTATATTACACAATTTCACAGAGGAATGTGTCAGTGCCCGCGCATTTGTGCACCACACACATCCCATGGGGATAGGAAAGAGGAGAAATAGACCCTTTTAAGTGGGCTAGGGAAGCCCTTCAAATACTATGACAATCAACGTAAATAAAACCCAAGCCATGTGCTTTACTTCAGCTCAAGAGTAGGAAAGGGTTGCCAAATCTAGCCCTCAGAATAGGTGACAAGGTACTTACTGAAGTCAATCCCTATACCTACTTGGATGTAGACCTTGACGCTGATCTCTCACTGTGTATGTGTCCAATACACACTCTAACAAAATTTTTAAATTACATGAACTTAGACCTCTATTAACAGAGAAGGCAGTTCTTGCCATCTATAAACAAATAATACTCCCCTAACTGGACTATTGTTTTCTTAGCAGAGTCAGCTAGAAGAGACCCGACACTCAAATTTCAAGTTTTACAAAACTAAGCCCTCAGGATGTGTTCAAGAGCTAGAGTGAGAGATGAGACAGTCCAAGGCCTGCATGAAAGAGCTTAAACACCCATGCTTTAAAAAAAAACCACGGTGGGATGAGCTCCTGGTTACTATAATGTTCAGGAAATCTAAGAAAGTTAACCCCCTCTTTAGAGCCAGGAGGATGAGAACTAGTGATAAGTTTATTTTTCCGACGCGGCAAGCGAGAACAACCATGTGTACTAAATCCCCATACAATAGAGCACTGAGAAAATTCTTCCTGACAAAGTGACATGTATACCCATGTCAACTTGATTTGACACAGAGAGCACAGGTCATTGGGACATGTGCACATATGTCACCATGACAACTGTAGCACACAGTAATCCTCATATGATTTGACATGCCTTAAAATGCCATGTCATCTGTGAGTTGACCAGGGTCACGGCCATGTCGAAGGCACTTGACATGTGATGGTTTGACATACATAATTGTTCTAGGATATTCCACTAGATGGAGCAAACAACCATTTTGGTACCAGGACTAATCACTACCAAGAAGTACTACCAACACTTGAGACATTTGATGTATCTGTGTCATTTTGTTTTCATGAAGAATAGATCACTAAGGTCTGTAAATACTATCAATAAATGGTAGTGAATTCTATTTCGTTGTTAAATCTGCATTTGTTATTGAATATCAAAATAGACACCCACCATCCTGAATACTCCAACTGGAGTGGTTAGACACCTTATGTGTGGGTCAGTGAAAATACCAAAGGACTGTATTCTAACCCACAATCTATAATCTCAGTATCTACAGTACAGGGAGACATATGGCATTGCCATGCACCTCCATGCCCTTGTCTTATGGACTGCATAGAGGTCCTCAGTCAAGTAGGAGTTCTGTAGATAGGAAAAAGTGCCTTAGTGTTGCAGGCCTGTGGGACTATGATATCCCCTGCCTTCTATTATAGGCCTCCCTTGATTGAACCATTGGTACATAGTTATTGACTGCTCTTGACCCTTACATAATTGTCTCACAGTATTACCTAGCACTCAGGTGAATGGATCAGAAATATGTGACGTGTCTTTATTACGCATGTCAAATGGAGTTGACAAACCAAATATGAGAGGGTCAACCTCATTTGACATGCCTTCATACATGTCATCTGGGAGACAAATTGTGACCTGTGCAGTATGTGTCAAAGCGATCAGTGTTCTTTCCTCTGTGAGGTTGTGCTTTATGGGACAAGCTCCCAGCTGAAATACAGAATCTAGAGAAAAAAGACTCCTTTAAACGTAAGATTAAAGTGTTGTATGCTACCAACATGAAAGACAAACGCAAAAAGTACTATACACGAAGGGAACGTAACAGGCAGCAGCTTCCAGCTAGATAATGACTGCCTCCAGGCTTACTCTGAGAGAAAGCCTGTCCTAGCAAGGTCTGCAATTAAAAGCTGACTTACTCAGAGAGAAAGTCATCACTGCATTATGACATTACCATGTTGTATCAAAGCATAAAGTTTAACACACATACTCTGTGAGAATGTGGTGACTATAATTATAACAATATCCACAGGAAATCATACTTAGTGAGAATGCATGTGTCTCTGTTCAAAGAACACACAATCAGTGACCTATAACTCTCCAATATTTTCAGCCACTATAAATGTTTACAATGAACTCTGTGTAATACAGACAAACAACACATCTTGTAATTCCATGTCTATATCATCCATACTACATATCCTTCCATTTACCTATCCTTCAGGTTGCCTATCCTTCATGGTATATATCCCACTTGGCAAAAAAATGTTTTTAAACGAGGCAAGGGCCTTTGACACCACCTTTCTGACCTCTTGTTTACTAGCCCTTAGCCGAGTTTCTTATGATTACCAAGTTTCAATTGCTATTTTGGCTTCTAGCAGATTACATGCACCACCAAAAAAATATTCCAATACACAGCATATGCCCTATCACACCCTTCAAAGATCCCATGAGTCATATTTCTATTTACATGAAAATCTTATGATAAATGATGAAAAAAACATTTCATGGGGTATGATTTTCTTATATTGAGATTCCAAGAATTTGCATAGACCATCAAAACCTGTCATTTAGCACTATTTCGGTTACAACTGAACCCCCAAAAATTAGTCATATTGTGAGACAAAAAGTAAGACAAAGCTATCCATGCAATAGAATTTACATTTAAGGTGTACTTTGATGGCTGTGACATGGTAATTACTGTTGTCTTTTTTTTCCTATGGAGAAATGCATGGGATTTAGGGCTCTTTTTACCCTAAATAAAAGGGTAATCAAACTGTCTTTAACCCCACTTATAGACAGATTTCAGATTTTTTTAGAAGAGGAGGGCATAGAGTAGGAATGGGGGCAGTGTGCGCCATGGTTATCTGGGCAAACATCTTTTGATATAGTTGATTTTGAAGGCCTTCCAATTTGGTTTATTGATAGGTTTAATTCCAAGATTCTCTCATAGACAAAGCATTAGGCCCCATACAGACACATACTGTAGCAGGCTCACACATCAATCACAAGTATCAGCAGTCCCTTTAAGAGAAATAGCACCGTGGGAAAGCTCAAGGTCCTTCTGATCTTTCCCATGAACACCTGGCAGATGTAAGGATGTGACCAGGAAGTGTGACATGGGATGATGATATGGGGTGATGACATGGATGACTAGAGATGATGACATGAGGTGATGATATGGGATGATGACAGGGTGATGACAGGGGGTGATGACATGGACGACATGAGGTGATGACATGGACGACATGAGGTGATGACATTGACAACATGGGGTGATGACATTAACAACATGAGGTGATGGTATGGGATAATGACATGGAGTGATGACAATATAATGACATGAGATGACATGGATTAATGAAATGATGTGATGACATGGATGACATGAGGTGATGACATGAGGTGATGACATGGGGTAATTGTATTGGATAATGATATGAGAGGATGACATGAATGACATGGATGACTAGAGCTGATGACATGAGGTGATGACATGTGGTGATATGAGGTGATAACATGAGGTGATGCCATGGATGACATGAGTTGATGATATGGATGACTAGAGATGATGACATGAGGTGATGACAGGGATGATGACATGGATGACATGAGGTGATGACATGGATGACTAGAGATGATGACATTGATGACACGGGGTGATGACATTGATGACATGAGATGATGACATGAGGTGATGACATGGATGGCATGAGATGATGACAATGTAATGACATGAGGTGATGACATGATGTGATGGTATGAATAATGACATGAGGTGATGACATTGATTGATGACATGAGGTGATGATATGATGACATGATATGATGGTATGAATAATGACATGAGGTGATGACATGGATGACTAGAGATGATGACATGGATGACTAGAGATGATGACTTGGGGTGATGACATGAGGTGATATGGGATGATGACATGAGGTGATGACATGGATGACATGGGGTGATGACATGAGGTGATCCCGATGACATTAGGTGATGACATGTGTGACATGAGGTGATTACATGAGGTGATGGTATAGGAAAATGACATGAGATGATGACATGAGGTGATGACATTAATGACATGGTGATGATGACATGGATGATATGAGGTGATGACAGGGGATGATGACATGCAGTGATGACATGAGGTGATCATTTAGGGATTTGGGGTGATCACTTGGGAGGGATGGTGTAGCCATCAGGATGTAGCCACCAGGACCTATCACATAGGGGATATAATGTACAGACACTTACAAACTGCTGCCCTTAAATGCTTTGTGTCCATGGTGCTGGGAATCATGGGCAAGTTACTTTGTAACTGGACTTGTTACTTTTTGGATAGAGACAAACAGCTAAGATAAAAATTTAAGCAAACGCCACCTTGTTGAGTTTATGTTCTTTGTAGAACTTTACAGATCTTTGTTGAACTTTATGGATCTTTATTGAACTTTATTGAATTTTATGGAACTTTATGGTATCTTGGGACCGTTTTGGTATCTTGGGACTTTTTTAGGACTTTGGGACTTTCTGAAGACTTTGGGCCCTTTTCAGAACTTTTTCGGGACTTTTGCACCTTTTCGGGACATTAAGACCTTTTTGGGACTTTGGACCTTTATAGGACCTTTCATGACTTTTGGACCTTTTTTTAACTAGGGACCTTTTTGGGTCTTTGGGACCTTGTCCACCCATTGTCCACCCCTGGGAAGGACATGGTACTGGACACATTTCTTTTTGTAATACAGACAAATAACTAAGATAATGGTTGAGGAAACCACACCTTGTCTCATTTTGTTTGTAGTGTTTTGTATGTGGAAGATAGTCATTATGGATGCATTTGTAGGTAATATGGAATTCAGAATCATGTAGTTATTATTGTTAAAGGTAGACATGAGCTGAAACATGGCTAGTTGGGTTGGCCCTGAAGACCAGGGAAAGCTATGACTGATGTTTGATTGGTCTAGACAAAGCTATAATTACCTACTTAATACTAGTAACACACAAATTCAGGCAGTTGGGTCTAAAGGCAGGGGCAGGCAGGGTAGGTGGTGCCACCACCAGACAATCACCAGTGGGTGTGGGAGGCAGAGGGGATGGTAGATAGGCACACCACTAGGTGGGTTGGGGGGCAGGGATTTTGAAAGGGCCGCGCATCGCGCATATTGCGCATTTAAAACTTAAATGGCCCATTAAATACACCAAAAAATGCGCCATTGGCGCATTAGCACAATGTGCATCACCCCCCAAAACATTTTACATAAACTTTCTTTGAGATGAGCTGTATCTACTTAAGATATAGTAGTGTTATATATCGTTGGAAAGCTAAGAGTCAGACGGATAGATCTATTGTAATTTTGCTCTTTGAAATCGTAGTGGTAGGGGATGAAAATTGTAAGAAGTACAAAAATATCTGAAGGCACACTTTGAAATCTCTATACTTCCTTTTGAATTTTGCAAGTTGACCTATGAAAAGAGAAGTTTAATACACCCAGGAAATTAAAGGCAGAGTTGTGTCCGGAAATCCCAAAACATATTAGTATAATATAATATAATAATATAATTACACCTATTTTGCTTCAACAGATTCTGCATTTTGGCTAAATGGTTCATATTGGCCCATTGGTCTCCAAAATGGCGCATTGTTTTGGCCATGAATGCGCCATTGGCCCATTTAAAAAAATCCTATCAAAATCCCTAGGGGGGTACTCAGTCATGTCTCACTACTCGATCAGAGCTGTGCTGGTAGTTGTGGGTGGGAGGGGGAGGAAGACAATCAAGCAGGTACATGTGTCCTTATGACATAGTCTTGGGCAAGTCATCTAGCCTAGGCTCTGTACCCTTGCCTCGTTTCCTTTCTGTCTCTCCAAGACATACTCTAGACTTAACTGTTTTAAACTAAACGCTTTCTTGTTTTTTCAATGTTTGCAAATGTTTTTATTAGGTTTGGGTAAAAATGTTCGTAAAAATACATTGAAAAATGGTAAAAACATGTTTTTAAACCAATTCTCGATGTTTGTGTTTTCAACGTCAAAAAAACTTTTGTATAAACATTTGTATGTTGCATTTATTTTACATCAAAAAACACTTTTTAACCTGAAATAAAACAAAACGTTTTTTTAATATGTGAAAAAATGTTTTTGAGTACATATTTTGATGTTATTTCAACATTGAAAAAGCATTTGGCAAACTTAGGAACCAAAAAAAAACGTTATTTTAACATCAAAAATATTTTTTGCCAAGTGGGATCCCTTAGTCTACTTAGCAAGTAGAGGTTTGAAAACATTTTTTAAAGTACATGTTTTATCTATGTTTAAAACAAACTTAAGATGCTGAAATGAACATTTGCTTTACATGAAAGACATTTTTCGCTCAGTGGGATAGATCCCATATGGCAAAAAAACATTTTTTTAATGTTTTCAAATGTTTGAAATAGGTTTGGGTAGAAAATTATGCAAAAGGAAAAATGTTTATTTTCAAGTTGAAAATATGTACATGCAAACAACTTTTAAAACATGATAAAATAAATTCTGATGTTTGTTTTTCAACATGTTTAATGTTTGTAAAATGTTTTTTAATGTTTGTAAAATGATTTTTAATGTTTGTTTTTCACCTAATATAAAAACTTTTGATATAACATTAAAAAAGTTTTAAGTGCATGTTTTAAACAAACATTTGAACAATTTAGGAACCTAGAGAGAACGTTTTTAACCTTAAAAAACTTTTTTTTCAAGTGGTATAGCATGAGTGATATGCAGCATGGGGGATAGGAAGAGAGGAATAGACATCAAGAGGGATGTGAAGCAAGTTGGAAAGAAAGCTAGCATAATGATAAGCATGTTGAGGCATATATAGATAAGCATGGTATTTCAAGAGGCTGATGGATATGTAAGTAAGCATGAGTAATATGCAGGCTGGGGGATAGGCACCATGAGGGATAGGCAGGCTGTATGATAGGCATTATTAAGGTAGAACTGTAGACTTAAAATAGTAGACACAATAAGGAATGCACTATTAACCATTAGGGCTCAGCAATGCACAGACACAGTCCTTGCCAGATTGAGAGATAGGCAAACATTTAGATATGTAGATTGGTTATGAACTTTGGTTTATGTGTTGTATGTACCGTATTCTCCCACGTAGAAGACGCGATGCACGTATAGGACGCACCCCAAACTCAGCAAAAGCATTTTCGCGTATAAGACGCACCTCTTAGGTACCAATTTTGTAAATTCAGTACATTTCTATAGTAAAATTACCCCTCGTATAAGACGCACCCCCAACTTGAGAGTAAGCTAGAAGACGCACCAGCATTTTGTTTGGCGTAGAGGACGCGTCTTATACGTGAGAGATTACGGTAAAGAGAGTTCCAATATTTTTCAATATCATTTTTGTACATTTTCAAAATATTTTCATCATCAAACCTAATTTTTGGGTAATTTTGAAAAATTTCTGAGAATCAAGACTACAAATTTTGGATTTATCAGAATTTTTTGATTTAGTTGATACCTTCTTACTATCTGGTATCAACCTGATAAGGGCGTACCACAGTTCCATAAACCACCTAGTTCTGTATAGGAATCAACACTGAACACACAAAGCAGCCTACTTTTAAGGGGGAGGGGAAAGGGGGATGGCCTGTTACACTTTTCCCATAGACTATGCTCTCAGTAAAACATCCTAGGGAACCTATACTATCCTTGATTTGGGGGCAGAAAACTGTGCTTTTGTTGATATTGGTTGCCATGGAAGCATTATTTTCACTCAAAATTGAGGAATCAAAAAAGCCTATTTCTAAGGGATAGGCACAAGATGATAAAAATCTGATAATCAGATCAAATTTTATGAGAAGAAGAATGTGAAGAATATGACAATTTCCCTAATTTGCAGAATTATGCCTAATTATACCAATCATCTCTCGTGAAATATACAAGGTAGAACTTATTTGGGATTTGAATAGGTCGGTAACCATCTAAGTTAATAGAGACGTAACTCTAAAACTAGCAGACATATTTTCTCATGTAATATATCATTGGAAAGTTCATGGCCTGAATTTAAAAATTGACTTTTCCCCTGGGGGACCCTTTTTTCTTGGCTATACACAATTGTTCAATGGAGGCAGCCATTGCTTGATAAGGCACCGCACACACTAAGTTACCATGTATTAGTAGTGTCATTTTGTTAGCACATGAATTCTACAAAGGAGCAATAGAACATATCTATGTATATTGAAAAGTACTAGGACACTGCATAATTATGCTAATTATGCAAATAATATGCGTGGATATGGAGTATGAATCTGGGGTGTTTCGTCCCCCTAAAGAACATGCCCCCCTAAAAAAATTGTTTTGAAAAAGAATAAGTGAAATAATGTTTTTGACTAGGACCCTTTTTTCGGCCCCAGCCGGTCCACCTGTGCCCTTACCACAGTGTGCACATGCCCTACATCCAGCCCAAACGTATCTGTTTAAAGCGTTACCGGCTAAAAAGGGCAGGTTTGAGGAAGGAACGGATCGAAATGAAGGGTCCAGGCACTGGCAGAAAGGTCCAAGAACTGGCAGTTTTACAAAAAAAATCATATCTCCCTTACTATTGATCGCACAGGAACATGCAGCACATGATTTGGTATCAGTTTTTTGAGAGGATTACTCATACGACATCAAAACAAAGTTTTGACTGATATTTCAAATTTTAGAAATTCAAGCATAAGCAATGAAGTGACCTGCCTCATATAGCCTACCCACCAATCAGTGGTCAATTAACGGCTGTAGGCATCGACAAAACATACAGGTAACGGAGCCACCGCCACCGTTCAGAGGTGGGCGGGGTTCTGCAATGACCAATGTAGAGGATTATAACAGGACCACCATCACCACCAACAATGCCACCACTTCTGTGCTTGACTGATTTGCATATTTTAATCCAGGTATAGGCATACTCAATACTGTACCTAGGAGACAGGATTATACATAGAGAGCAAGGAAGCACCACTATGAGAGCTTGTATTTAAGAATGGGTCCCCTCCTAAGAACGAAAGGCAACTAGTAGCATATAATATTGTGTCTCATGAAATCCGTGCGATGTCAGCTTTCTTATCAACACTTTTTAAAAAAAAATAACATATGGGTCTCCTTCTCCAGGTCCTTAGGTGTCATGTTCTCTACTTTTTTTTTCTTAGATATGTACTTTTCCCTTTTTTCTAGTCCATTTCATAGACCTCCCTCTCTCTCTCCCGTTTCTTATCAACCTTCACCTTCAGGGGCAATAAATCTTGAAAATTATAATTTATCTTTATTTTTTCCAGTTAATCACAAGGGCATACATATTTTCTTCACTCTAATGTAAACCTTATCTCTTATCTCTCCCTCTTGTCTCTCCAGACATGCAAAATATTTTCCCCCTTTTCCCTCCTCTAGTTATGCTTTATTGAAGTTCCCTTTTCACATTTAACTTCTATTTCTCATGGTTTAATGTAGATAACTTTCTCCCCTCATTCCTCAGCCCTTTGTTCATTCAAGTTCCTTTCTCTATACCAGCCAATAAGAAAGGTGACATGCCGATAAGAAAGGTGACATTGTGACATTGAATCAATCCTTTTCATTGTTTTTATTTTTTTTTCCATGATCAGAAATAAGCACACAAATTGCGCCCTCTGGCCTTACTGTCTATATTTGTATCTTAATCTTTTTTCTTATCTCCTTCTCAGTACTCTTATTTCCTCTGACATACATGCTGATAAGAAAGGTGACACACCAAAAAGAAACTTTTCAAACAGTCTTTTCAATTTTTATTCTTAAAGCACACATATTTAACTGTTCCTTTCATTCTCAGCTCATCCTACGACTTCCTCATAACCAGTCTATGTTGTGTAACAGATAAGATTCCATTTTGAACAACATTATCAAATATTGTAAATAGATGTATAATTAAGATGAAATAGTGTATAACCTAATGATCTCTTGATGGCTTAAAGCATCGCCAATAAAACGTACCACAAGACAATATATTTCACAAACCAGAATAACTAAGGTTTTTGAGGTAACATTTACATTGATATTTTATTACTATCATAACTCAAGTATAAGGGACAAATTTATTGGTTAAATTTTCTGAATTGGGTATTTCAAGTTTTGACATAGTACTATCTACCCTCTTTCTTTCACCATAATTCAGATATATATATTTATCTGATCTGATTGTTTTCTTTTTGGACAGTTCTTCAGAGGAAGAAAATAACTTGCATTCCAATGCAGATGATTAACATAGTTGAGGACGATATATATATATATATATATATATATATATATATATATATATATATATATATATATATATAGCATTCTATTAATGTTGTGTCATAATGTTGTGTATATATATATATATATATATATATATATATATATATATATATATACATACATATATACTAACAACCTGACTTTGGGAGAATGATATAAGCTGCACCTGGGTTGCAAATGGCCTGATAATCCTTATTATTACATGACTTCTGTGATTTTGGGTGCTTTTCCTGGATATTCCCATGCACATACCTGTCGATATTGCATGGCATGATGCATGCATCATGTCTTTTGTAAGGTGTGCGGTTATCCAAGGATAACAGGCACCCAGTGCTTTTATCAATGGATAACATGCACACCTTACATGTCATATTTTACATACGAACCTACGAAATTTTCATTGCCAGGGTAGGGGTCGAACCTGCAGTCTCCTGATCCCAATTCTGACTCCCTGTGCATTGCGCCACAGGGACTGACGAGAAAGTGTGGGTGTTTGCCTGTATATGTATAATGCCATAGCCCCTACCTGGATAGTTGCGACCTCAGTAACTCTCACATGCGCAAGGTTAGAATAGCATTATAATTATAGAGGACTGCTGGACACTTTCAAACCAAACCAACGGCTGCCTAGTGCTGAGGTGTGTGTACCGATGGTCTAGTGGTCTGCAGCTCCCATAACGGCGATGACTGCAGGACGCGTTCAGACCAAACAAATGGCTGCCGGGCGCCAAGGTGTATGTACCAATGGTCTAGTGTTTAGCGTATTGCGCTCAGCTGCTAGAGGTAGGCAGGACAAGTCCCGGTCCGGGCGTACATTTTTTTTCGCAGTATGTAAACGCACTATGGCAGGCTTCGAGTCCCGGGGAGGGGGAAGGATTTTTGTTTTCAACTTGAATTTATTGATATTCTATTGATTATGATTATCATGTAATAAAATAAGTAGTTAATGGATAATTCATGACTTGTGTGTTTGCAAAGGATAATTACATTCGGGCTGCACCCTCGTGTAATTATCCTTTGCTAACACACACAATTCATGAATTATCCATTAATTACTTGTTCACTACAATATACTCTTCCTCTATATATAATGCCACATATGGCCATACCTTGGTAAAACTAAAAGACACAAAAAGGGTCTGAAATCCATAATGTAGGGATGAAGCGGTGTGTGTGCACCCTATCAATCGCTTAATGTACTAGACTAACATAACAGACAGCCAACCTAGTCAAAAACAACCGCTCTCAAAAAGAAATCCATAATGTATATGCCATGGCGTATATGCATGCTTTTATGGTATATGCTGCAGGATGCATATGTGTTTCTACAATACACTCTATTATGCTTTGTCCTCTAAACAGAAAGAATATCAATCACAATGGGTTTTTTTTCCACTTTCATGTAGCTCATATAACTTGTGTAAAACGTAGCACCACCTGACAAATATAGCACTACATGATAAGACCTCATATGCTAACACCTCTTATTGATCTTTACATATCACATGGAATGCCACAGATGGGTCTCTTCAGAAGATATAAAGATTTAACGTGTGATATATATCACATATGGCCCAGGGTCTACTAACCCCCACCCAATATAAAAATTGGGCGTTGTGCATTGAAGCACAGAAGGCTCAGGGTAGGTACCATAAAACCCTTTATCAACCCTGTAGGGTCACAGGAATCAGCACTTGCGAAATATTGACTAATTACTTAAAATAGAGACTACCATAATCTCCCGCGTAGAAGACGCGTTGCGCGTATAAGACGCACCCCAAACTCAGCAAAGGCATTTTCACATATAAGACGCACATTTTAATGCTGAAATTTGTAAGATTAGTACATTTCTTTAGTAAAATTACCCCTCGTATAAGACACACACCCAACTTGAGAGTAAGCTATAAGACCCAGCAGCATTTTGTTTGGCGTATAAGATGCGTCTTATACGCGGCAGATTACGGTATTATCTATACATGTACTGACACCAGTCTGGCATAATCTTCTCTTACTAAACCCCTTGGACTGCTGGCCCCCTGGTGTGCTGGCCCCCGGACACCTGGCCCCTGGACACCTGGCCCCCGGACACCTGGCCCCTCCGAAAACTTTATCCTTAGCATGCTTAGTTTATCGCTCAGTCCCCAATGTGTTACGTGTATAGCTTGGACACTGTAAACATTGCCTGCTGAAAAAAAGTGTCTCACTTGGTGATTACCCATAGGACTCCATGTGCTAATTTCATCACCAAAATCTATCTGACCCATAGACCCAATGGTTAAAGAACTTGTAGTCAGTAGAGCTCCCAAAAACATGACGTAAGTACAGCAGCTTTTATCGTAGAGAAAGACATCACTCACCATAAAGGACAAAATGTTGTCTGATAGATGAGATTTGAAACTTTCCTTTGGCTTTTGAAAAATGTGTAAACTAACAGTATATCACTGAATGATAACACCCTAAAGTTGGTGATTACAAATTTGTGGATCTGACTGAAAACCCGGCTCCAATAGCCCAGGGGATACCCTGGGCCAACAACTATCATGTTTAATCAATGCTAATATATGGCATTGTCCTTTCCTAAGACAGTGGCTGGAAAATTATCAGTACTTTTGAGAAAGCAGGTGGATAAAACACAATCTCAAAGAAATATATAGGCAACAATAATGGCCAACATGACAAATGCTATCACTTTAAGGAAGCCTGATGATGGATCTTCATCTGCTGGTTTCCTTGTTTGAAGGGCATAGAAGACACGATCCCACTGAGTCATGATTGCATTACGGGCTCCAGCCCATGGGTGAGGGCCATGTATCCGATACTGATACGGAGTGGCTGGAGCAGAAAAGCACTTCCAGCCCAAGAGGGGATCAGACAGCAAGAGCTTTGCTGGAAAAGAAAGACGATTGAGCATAATTTTCAGCTTGGTTTTACTGAGGGCATTGAATAAATGTAATTACCATACTTGACGTAAAATGTGTAGGCAGTTAAAAATGATTTTAACTGAAAAAGTGGCCCAAAATATACATTCAACTGGGCTATATGAGTAACTCAAAATCTTTCACCCCTCAGTCTTCACACCTACACAGATGTGAAGGCTTTAACACTTCTACACAAGTGCTGTCTGAGGGCTCCAATGATGACTTCTACCTTTTTTATGTTATTTCATAACAAAGAGTCCTTTGTCTCCAAAATCATAAAGAAATAGGTGCTTTCCTAATGCGAGAGGACGTACTTGTTAGGATATGGGTGCTTATTACATGAAATAATGTACTCTTGATGACTAGTTCAAATGAAGTCCAGGTATGATATAATTTGGTTTGTTATAAACATTTCAGATCAAATGAAATTTTAAGCCAGATTCAATGTAAAACATCTCTCTCCTATCAAGCACACCCTGATTTTCCGCTAATCATAGATGCAAGTGAGGTGTATCCAACCTTAGCTGAGGGATTTTATTGTATGTGCATATTATTTTCATGAATACTCACGAATGTTGGGTTTGCAACCGATATTGTCTGCAAGTTCATCCATGTACGGTATATAGTCTACTTGGATAGTGTGGCGTTGTGACTTGACATAGCGCTTTGCCATCACATTCTGTTTACTTTTTATGTCTTTCCACATCAATTCTTGTGAAGGAAGCTTTGCCTGGTCCTTAATGAAAATGGATTTGAAGGTAATCCCCAAAAACCTTACTACAATGGGTGATCTTTACTGCAATGCTGGATCATTTTGCCCTTTTTGAACATTATGATAGGGGTTATGTTTACACTTTTCAGAGGGGTGTAACATGCTTCTAAGCATCCTTGTGGAATCTCACCATTAACATTTTTGATATATAATGACCACTCCCTGAGACCTTATTTGAGTAGCTATCATCCTAAAACCTCCATCAGAAGCCGACCCCTTAACTTGAATGAAATTATGAGCTGAATTTCAAATCATTTGAATATGGTTAAACTATCATTTACTTGATTTAAAACCTCCCTTTGTGCAAATATTATTAGCCGAATTGGGCTTCAAAACACAAAAACTGGTCGGTTTCTGATAAAGGTTTTATGGTATCTTGATTCAAAAGATCATAACACATGAATAAATAAAGCAACAATTGCTAACACTTTAAGCATCCCACCTGCCAAAGCTGCACAGCCCATCGACACTGCATCTCTGAGATAGGCATAATAGCACCCAAGGGTTGTATGCACCCTATCACAGCCATGGTTGGGTGTTCCAAGTCAGGTGGATAGACATACTTGTATAAGTCTACACAATTTTCTTTGACATCAATGACATCCTTCCCGATGAAGGGGAAACCAAATTTGTATCCAGTGGCAAAAATAATGACATCTATCTCATCTACAAAGGAGCCATCCTCAAACTCCACACCTTTCTCAGTGATCTTGTGAAATTAAAAAGAAAGATATGAATACAAATGCTTTTACACAAGATGGATAATCATTCCTATGGAAACATAATTTTCCACATTGTATCATAACAATTACAGAATTCTTTACTGTGCCACACTATGAAATAAAGACTTCCACAAATCAGTATTTTATCCCCAGTCATTTTTCCCCTTGAAAGAAGTCAAGTATTAAGCAGGAAGAATGAAGTGTATATTTGAATATGATGAACAAGCTTTTTTTCTTTGAAGGCTTTCAACAAAATAGACTGAAATTTTAGGCTGTGAGTTGCATTTTTATGAAATTCATTTATAAATAGTAAAAGTTTACCATATTCCATACAAAAGATGTTACATAAATCAGTGTATCAATTTCAGAAAAGAACAAACAAAACAGACCTTTTTGATATTAGGTTTGATGACAACTGAGCCACAGATGATACGGTTGGGGAGGTCATCATTGACCATTGGATGCTGAGACAGAATGCGATGCTCAGGTTTAAGCCCATATAGAGAGTGGTCAAATTTGTTGTTCACTTGACTCTCTGCAATACTATTAATCCAGTCGTAAGGTATCATCTTAAATAGATTCCACAACATTCTACGTGAGTTAAGCATGTCAACAGGCAAGCCTTTATCAGCCACACGATTCAACACCCATGAACCGCGCCTTGTGCTGAGGTAAACCTGCAGTTAAAAAAGTATTTTTATCAAATGTCTATCCTTGGATTGCAGTTTGCATATGAATATATTTCTACCGTCTTGCACTGCTTAAGCATCAAGCATAAACCTTAACATGAACAAAAAGAAATACAATTTAAACATCCCTGCTCCCCATCCCCCCACAAAAAAAAACCCACATTGATGAAAATGTAGATATGATATGAGAGGTGGCTATCAGAGTATTTGATAAACTAACCTTTATCATCAATGGCATTTAGTCACCTAGCCAGGTGCAGACTCCCCGTCATGGTGGTCCGGAAGGGGCCTTACCCAGGTACCCTTTACCTTAGTGACCCAGATACAGTTACAAATTTGTTGCTCAAAGAAAAGGATATGTGACCTGATTATATACGGGGATCTTAAGTTCTGCTACTGGCCATCAGGGTCTACTAGAATGGGAAAAGAGTGTAAAATAGAACAAAAATTGCTTTAAGATTTACCTGTTTGCAGACTCTTCCCAACTCCACAGCGACATCTCCACCAGAATTTCCAATACCAATAACAACCACACGTTTGTTTTCATATCCCACATGGTCCTTATTTCAAAGATAACATGGGCCAGAGCTGCTGTTATTGAGACTAATTACAAACATTACAATGTTTAAATCACATGGCCTACGCATGGACAAAGAATAAGATGAGGTATAAATTTGATTATGATTTAGGGAGTGATCATTTTTTAACAATGGGTGAGGGGGATGTGCAGAAGAGATTTTGACCCCCCTTTTCAAGGGTCAACATTTTTTTTACCCTCCGGAGGGCAAAAATCATGTGCAAATGCTCCCTTTTAACATATAGTGACGCGCGGGTTTTTTCGCTGAAAACAGGTGAAATCATTTTTCACTCCCTTACTGATACTTATTATATGTGAGACTGATTGGAATAGAACAGCAAAGGAAACATAAAAACTGAGCTACATGGTATATAAAGAGAGTTGTCAATATTTGCTGATTTAGATCTAAATATTGAAGTGTTTTTTTAATAAATCTCTTTTTAAAGGGTGGCTAGCATGGATAAGACGTACCCATGTTAGCAAGTCACATGACCACCCCATGGCCAATCAGGGCGCTGCAAACTTTTTGCTTGGTCCCTCGAAATTTATTCTTTGAGCAGGTATCGTAGCAAGGCGAGAGGGGCCGTGTAGGAGGTGGCGAACATTTCCACTACAACCAGCTGCCGTACACGGCCCCCTCACCTCCCTCTCTCTACTATCCTATACCTCCACAACCCCTACATGGATTTTCTTGCTCTAAACTGTATATTAGACAGAAATAGTTATTTTATCACAGGGCAAATTTGTTTGTACATGTGCAATGATTAAGGGGACAAACAGGGGTGTGGAAGTTGAGGGGTGTATGTTCAGCTCTTGTTACTCCCTGTCCCTTGCCATGGACCACTGCCATCACAACCCCTGTGTCTTTCACAACAAATGTTGACCTCCTGAAGGGGGATTAGCTAATGGGGTTGTGTACAGTGTCATAGAGTACATCCAGCCCTACATGACAGTATATAGAGCATCTCTATATTCAGATTAGAAGTTTACAATTCGTGGTAGTGAAAAGTTTGATGTGATGCCGATTACAAACTATCTAAGTTAGAAAAATACTCTAAGCACCATTTTAATTGTTGAAATTAGAGGAGTAGAAACATGTTCATTTGGTTGAATTTATTGATATAAATGAAGTCAGCATCTGTGGCTTAGTGAAAAATGGTCAGTAATTTTGAAGTAAAAGTTAGGGGACAGGGTCTGGAGTAGCCACACTGACCAAGGATGGAGGGGGGAAGGCCGTGACCATGCTGTAATCCCCTCTCCCCTGGAGGACAGATGGCAGGAGAAGGGTTATTTTCTTAGTCCATGGGGCAGTAAGCCCCATATGTTATAACTCCATAGACATCTATCTCAAATCTGACATATTTCTATTAGAGATGGATGCATTAATATATTCAATTACTCTGGAAATATTTTGAATTTTTGAAAAATTCAAAAAGTATGTTAATCCTCAAGATTAACTCTACCAATAAAATCAATCTGATCAGAGGTAGCTTGTTTATTTAAAATCGCATTCTCATTGCTAGGTATCGATCATGATTATTCCCGTGCTAGCCCCCCTTAAGGCCAAGTGCTACAGGCACCTAGTGGCCATTTTGTGAACTACAGCTCAAATCTTGTTAAGAGGAATCTGGTAGGTTTTAAGCTGATTTCCATCATTATCTGTTCAAAAGGACCCCTAAATATATAGTTTTTTTCTTTTCCTGAAGTATTCAATAATGTATTCACAAACAGTAGATCTACCCCCCCCCCCCTACCCCCCCTCCAGATGCGGCCCATAGACTTATTGCTTAAGGTCCCACCCCATCTGTATCGATGTGCATCCAGAGCAGAAAGTAGCTCTGGAACCATATGATTTTGAATGGCTGTTATATATCTTATTTTTTGTTGTTGAAAAATTCCTCATCTAGTTAGGGATTTATAAATAGAGCAGAACTCACCAGAAATCACTGATTTTTAGGTGGTCGCCCATTGAAGCCTATGGTGAAGCCATACATTGGTCAGCCCTGGTAAAACTAGCACTGGGACCCCAATCTTTTATTTCATATTCTGATTACAAATAGTATAAAGAACTTGTGAAACATGTTTAAAGAAAATTCATTGTAAATTATTTTTGAGCCACCTGTAGCACTTGGCCTTAATAAATACACATAATCTAGTATGAAAGTATGCCCATGATAAATATAGATTCACCTTGTAATCATGGGTGTGGACTATCTTTCCTTTGAAGTCTTCTTCACCTGGAAACTGTGGCAGATGTTTTTCAGCATGGTGGCCTGTACACACAAAGATGCTGTCAAATACTTCATGGGTCACTGATGAGGAGTTCAGATCCTGAATGAATGTTGAATTGGAAAATGTGTAAATATTTTAGACTCCATTAAAAAGTGGTAAATAAGTGCAAAGGGCAGTATAATGGACAATAATTCGATTAGCTTGAGTTGTCTGTGTGTTTTACTAAATGCAAATATATATACATATTTGATCATTATGCAAATACTGCCGAAAATAAATAACTTCTACTCACTTTGACCTGTAGATCCCACTTTCCACTATCCTTGAAATCAGCAGCCTTTTCAACACTTTGGATCTCGGTTTTGAAGCGTATGGCAGGCTCCAGGTTAAAATGTTGTGCATACATCTTGAAATACTCAACCACCTTAGAGTTATGCATGAAGTTTGGGAACTCTTTTGGAATGGGGAAGTCACTGTAGCACATCATCTCCTTACTTGTATTAATGACAGTTGACTTCATTACACAGGCTTGTCCTTCAATAGCACTTGAGGTGTAGTACCAGAGGCCCCCAATGTGGTCGGTCCTTTCGAAACACACCTATGAGAATGCAATAGGTGTTGACATCATTATTATATGACAAAATATAGAGGAAACTGAACCTTTCCAGAGAAAAATGATTACTGTATACACAGTAATTATTTACCATTAACTCCCAGGTACAAGACACAGCTTATACTTGAATCAGAGGTCTCCTGAGTGGCTTGTAAGTTGTTTGCCAATTCAGGGTGCAGCTTATACATTGGCTTAACCTAATAGAACAATACTCTCAGTGTGAGTGTGGCTTATATACACGAGCTTAGAGTATGTATGTATATGTGCCGTAATAACCGGCATATACCGTCAACCGGGGTTACTTGAGACAGTTTTAGAGGTTTTTGTATGTAATTTCTTAATATTAAATCTACCCATATTTTCTCTAGATGTTATTGACTGATCTTCTAGCTGTCTCTAGTTACCCCAATTTGTGGTAACTAGAGACACCCTGGGGTAACATGAGACACCCTAACTTCATCATTGATAGTGACAGAAATCAGGCAGTTATTGCAAATGAACAGTTAGAATGAAGAAATACATGGCAAAGACATCTCAAAAATGCATGCAGACTTATTATTGAACATTAGATATTAATAATATTTTCCTGCTGAAAAAACTGTCTCAAGTAACCCCATGAAGGAGCCAATTAGCATATTTTTTCTCAAAATAGGCCCAGGGTGACTTGAAATAAATTTTTTGTGTGTAAAATTGTAAAATCAATCAGCCAACAAGAAAGCGTTTAGTTTAAAACAGTTAAGTCTAGAGTATGTCTTGGAGAGACAGAAAGGAAACGAGGCAAGGGTACAGAGCCTAGGCTAGATGACTTGCCCATGACTATGTCATAAGGACACATGTACCTGCTTGATTGTCTTTCTCCCCCTCCCACCCACAACTACCAGCACAGCTCTGATCGAGTAGTGAGACATGACTGAGTACCCCCCAACCCACCTAGTGGTGTGCCTATCTACCATCCCCTCTGCCTCCCACACCCACTGGTGATTGTCTGGTGGTGTCACCACCTACCCTGCCTGCCCCTGCCTTTAGACCCAACTGCCTTAATTTGTGTGTTACTAGTATTAAGTAGGTAATTATAGCTTTGTCTAGACCAATCAAACATCAGTCATAGCTTTCCCTGGTCTTCAGGGCCAACCTAACTAGCCATGTTTCAGCTCATGTCTACCTTTAACAATAATAACTACATGATTCTGAATTCCATATTACCTACAAATGCATCCATAATGACTATCTTCCACATACAAAACACTACAAACAAAATGAGACAAGGTGTGGTTTCCTCAACCATTATCTTAGTTGTGTGTCTGTATTACAAAAAGAAATGTGTCCAGTACCATGTCCTTCCCAGGGGTGGACAATGGGTGGACAAGGTCCCAAAGACCCAAAAAGGTCCCTAGTTAAAAAAAAGGTCCAAAAGTCATGAAAGGTCCTATAAAGGTCCAAAGTCCCAAAAAGGTCTTAATGTCCCGAAAAGGTGCAAAAGTCCCGAAAAAGTTCTGAAAAGGGCCCAAAGTCTTCAGAAAGTCCCAAAGTCCTAAAAATGTCCCAAGGTACCAAAACGGTCCCAAGATACCATAAAGTTCCATAAAATTCAATAAAGATCCATAAAGTTCAACAAAGATCTGTAAAGTTCTACAAAGAACATAAACTCAACAAGGTGGCATTTGCTTAAACTTTTATCTTAGCTGTTTGTCTCTATCCAAAAAGTAACAAGTCCAGTTACAAAGTAACTTGCACCATGGACACAAAGCATTTAAGGGCAGCAGTTTGTAAGTGTCTGTACATTATATCCCCTGTGTGGTAGGTCCTGGTGGCTACATCCTGATGGCTACATCATCCCTCCCAAGTAATCATCCCAAATGATCACCTCATGTCATCACTGCATGTCATCATCCCCTGTCATCACCCCATGTCATCACCTCATGTCATCCATGTCATCATCACATGTAATCAATGTCATCACCTCATGTCATTTTCCTATACCATCACCTCATGTAATCACCTTATGTCACACATGTCATCACCTAATGTCATCAAGATCACCTCACGTCATCACCCCATGTCATCCATGTTATCAACTCATGTCAACCATGCCATAACCTCATGTCATCATTCCATGTCATCATCTCATGTCATCACCTTGTCATCACCCCATGTCATCACCTCATGTCATTAATATCATCACCCCATTTCATCACCTCATGTCATTATCCCATACCATCACCTCATGTCATGCATGTCATTACCCCATGTCATCACCTCATGTCATCAATCAATGTCATCACCTCATGTCATTACCTTGTCATCACCCCATGTCATTAATGTCATCACCTCATGACATTATTCATACCATCACATCATGTCATCACCTCATGTCATCAATGTCATCACCCCATGTCATTATCCATACCATCACCTCATGTCATCACCTTGTCATCACCTCATGTCATACATGTCATCATCCCATATCACCTCATGTCATCACCCCATCTCATAATCTCTAGTCATCCATATCATCACCTCATGTCATCACCTCATGTCATCATCCCATATCACCTCATGTCATCACCCCATGTCATCATCTCTAGTCATCCATGTCATCACCTCATGTCATCCATGTCATCACCTCATATCATCACCATCACATGTCATCATCTCTAGTCATCCATGTCATCACCCCATGCAATTCATGTCATCCTCTCATCATTTTCCAATACAATTACCTCATGTCATCACCTCATGTCACCACCTCATGTCATCCATGTCATCACATCATTTCATCAATCCATGTCATCATCTCATGTTATTATATTGTCATCACCCCATGTCATCACCTCCATGTCATTATCCCATACCATCACCTCATGTTGTCAATGTCATCATCTCATGTTGTCAATGTCATCACCTCATGTCATCCATGTCATCACCCCCTGTCATCACCCTCTGTCATCATCCCATATCATCACCTCATTTCATTATCTCTAGTCATCCATGTCATCACCCCATATCATCATCCCATGTCACACTTCCTGGTCACATCCTTCCATCTGCCAGGTGTTCATGGGAAAGATCAGAAGGACCTTGAGCTTTCCCACGGTGATATTTCTCTTAAAGGGACTGCTGATACTTGTGATTAATGTGTGAGCCTGCTAGAGTATGTGTCTGTATGGGGCCTAATGCTTTGTCTATGAGAGAATCTTGGAATTAAACCTATAAATAAACCAAATTGGAAGGCCTTCAAAATCAACTATATCAAAAGATGTTTGCCCAGATAACCATGACGCACACTGCCCCCATTCCTACTCTATGCCCTCCTCTTCTAAAAAAATCTGAAATCTGTCTATAAGTGGGGTTAAAGACAGTTTGATTACCCTTTTATTTAGGGTAAAAAGAGCCCTAAATCCCATGCATTTCTCCATAGGAAAAAAAAAGACAACAGTAATTACCATGTCACAGCCATCAAAGTACACCTTAAATGTAAATTATATTGCATGGATAGCTTTGTCTTACTTTTTGTCTCACTATATGACTAATTTTTGGGGGTTCAGTTGTAACCGAAATAGTGCTAAATGACAGGTTTTGATGGTCTATGGAAATTCTTGGAATCTCAATATAAGAAAATCATACCCCATAAAATGTTTTTTTCATCATTTATCATAAGATTTTCATGTAAATAGAAATATGACTCATGGGGTCTCTGAAGGGTGTGATAGGGCATATGCTGTGTAATGGAATATTTTTTTGGTGGTGCATGTAATCTGCTAGAAGCCAAAATAGCAATTGAAACTTGGTAATCATAAGAAACGCGGCTAAGGGCTAGTAAACAAGAGGTCAGAAAGGTGGTGTCAAAGGCCCTTGCCTCGTTTAATAAAGAAGATAATTGTTTATTGGCCACTATTAATATTAAATGGGAAAAGTGGTTAACTAGGTGACGAAAAATTCAAGTTTGATAAAAAATATCTTTAATTAAGAAAAAAGAATTCATCAAAATTTCAACTTTTTTATCCACATAAGGCATATCTGTCGTTTAGGACTTACAGCCTAATCCAGGGAATCCTACAAGATGCATCTAGGGATTAATTTGGTTAAGTTTAGCACTAATTCGGTATAGAATATACCGTAAAACCCCGTTTATAAGCCGACCTCCACCATAAGCCCAAGGTAGACTTTGCGAAAATGTTATAAGCTGATTTTGGGGCTTAATTTACAGCATTTTCTCTTTAATCTGTTGTTATTAAACCCTGTTCATAACTCGGGGGTAGACTTTGGCAATGAATTAGAAGCCTATTTTGACCAAAAATAGCAAAAAAAAGATCAGCTTATAACCAGGGTTTTAAGGTATATAAGGTGCATCCCCAGCTTTTGCTTGATCTAGCGCAAGGGCCCATCCTCGTGCATAAGCTGTGGGTACGTGGGCTAGTAAAATATACTGTATTCATTCTAAAACATGCATCTGTGCACAGAAAAAGTCTTTTGATGGTCAAAACCTAACTTCTAATAAGCGCCTTCCTAAGAAAAATCCTTTTTTTTCTTTTTAGATGATGATTGTTGTTGATATATGTAATTTGATAACAGGGGATGTGTGCTTAGGACCCGAAAATGGGTATGTGTGCTTTATATAAGAGTGTGTGTGCTCTTTAGAATCAATAAAAATGGTACACATGTATATATATATATATATATATATATATATATATATATATATATATATATATATATATATATATATATATATACATCAGTATAAATCAATGTACAAGCATTTACACTGTCACAATGATTGATTACATGCATTCCCTCTACACAATGTTTATGAAAATACAGTTTACATAATCGATCTTATTTCAGTTAGTATGCCAAATATTATGAGAAATGAAAAGTTGACTAATGCCTGAGAATTATTGTTCCCCATGAATAATTCCATGACACAACTTGGCAGGATATAGCAGGGGCGGCGGAACTTGGGGGGGGGGCAGGGGGCACATGCCCCCACAACTTTCCTGTTGGGGCGGCAAGACTATGTTTTTGCCCCCCCCATTTTTTCCAATACCAATGTCAATTCATAACTTAAGGCCTACAATTTCAATCCAATACAGCATCCAACTACCGTATGCTTGTTGAATTCCCCATAATGCACCATTTTAACCCTAAAATTTCAAAATCTTTCAATGTGGGGGGGGGGGATATAACAAATATGGGATATATGAGGCCAAGATCAATATAATCCTGACAGAAAGATAATTAAGCAAAGTCTATATATGTAGGTCTGTGGTAAGACAGAGGGAAATTGTGTTACAAGTTGCATGTGACCCTAAGGGACCTGTTATGATGTATGTATCCAAAATGGAAAAGAAGGTAAAACTTTGCATCTCAAATTAGATTGATATGGTGATAGGATAGGAAAAATGGGGGCCTGAGCCTAAAGTCAGATGCAAAATTGACTAGAAATTACCTTTCTAAACAAAGTCCATGTACATATATGTATGAGGGGTGTCTCGCTTGAGCCAACAATTCTAGGTTGCTGCAATGGGGCCCTCGCTGGGCCCCACCAATGAAGATTTGCTTCCTACGCCTCTGCATTTATGTTATGTAAAATGGTTGCTAAGGGCAAGTTCCGGGCTTCATTGGGGTAGGAGGCGAGAGATCATGGGGATCAGCAAGGGATATCCCAATATGTAAATGAAATGACGTCACAGGACTCCCCCACTGTCCAATCACAGGCCCTATTGTTGCAGTTGTCAGGTCATAGCCAATCAGGAGCACCGACACAGGATACTGATGGGTGGGGCCTATTATGAAGGTGCTCAAGTTGTGAATGGTATTTAGAGTATACCGGCTGTTGACTCAGAGGTAGATGATGCCACCAATGTCTACATGATGGGTGGGCTGATTGGTAGGCCGTACATTCAAGCAAATGGGCCTGGTATGAGTGCATCACTAGTGGGGCCTGGGGAAGCTGAGAATAGTGACGGCAAATTATCTTAAGGTGAGATGAGCCTGAAAGTAAGAAATACAGAGAATGGGTTAGATAATTCTAATGATAGTAATGTTGGTAATTTTGAAGAGGTGGAAGGGGAGCTGTCTCTGGTTCATGAAGGTAGTGGACATCATGGCAGTGACTTGTCCTGCATTGTGTTGGTCAGTGATTCAGGTTCAGTGGACTCCTCTGATAGAGACTCTGCGATGGGTGCCTCACTTCTACCAGATGACTCAGCTTCTCTAAGCTTACAGGAGGTTCAGTTTGAAGAGGCCCGTATAACTGAGGAAGCTAACTGGAACAGACGGGTAGGAAAACAAGGCGGGATAGACTAGGAGATAAACCACAATGATGGACTGCAGAGATTACCTTCACAGTCTGACATGTATGGCTTCGGAGCCTCCACCCCGATAACAGGAAACTCAAGTGCCTTATTCTTCCCTGCCTCTCTACCTGACGTGGTGCAGAAGCTAGATGATCTTTAAATGGATAGAATTATGGATCAGTTTGCCCACCTGGAGAGTAAAATGTCTGAGCAGCAAACAAGAAATGACAGTGAATTTAGTAAATGGCTCTCTAGTTTTGAAACAAGTGTTGCAAAGGTAGTGGGTCTGCACACGGCTCCCATATCAAGTAGCATACAGGAGTTGATAGAGTCTATAGCCTCTACAGACACTGAGGTTAAAAAGTTGGTTGAAAAGGTGGCTACCCTTAAAGCTAGAATAAATCAGATGGAGGGAGCACAAGGAGCCCATCAAGAGGAGCTTCAGATCTACATGGAAAAGGAAGCTGATAGACTGACTACAGAAGTGAGAGAAAGAAATAGAGCTATACAGACCAAGGTGGAAGAATGCGCTGAGTCTTGTCGTAAATATTATGTAAAAATGACTAAGGGAGATATGGACACTTGAGGTCAAGGAGAAGGTGAGATCAGAGGTAGAGAAAGCTATGGCCAATACCACTATGTCCATAGAGGGGGAAAACACGGCTATAGGAAACCTCAGAAGTGAAACAGAAGGTTTCAAACAAGAACTGCAGGGGCTAAAGGAAGATAAGCAGAGAAAAGATGAAGAAATAAAGAACCTCAAGTTAAAGCTGATGCGTTGAATCTAGATGAGAATACCAGCTGGGCAGACTTTCAGGATAAAGTTGAAGGCGAAAGAAAAGGCAGGCAGGAAGATGAGACAGTGGTGAAAGAGGCTGATAAGGACCAGATCAAATTTAATTTCAACCCTCTTGATCTGAAAACCTATGATCGAAAGAACAGAGTTAACAGTGATGCTGACAGGGAGACAGGGGGGCATGGTGCAGCCCTCAACAGAGACAAGAGTCAGGAGGTCTCTAAGAAGAAAGTAGATCAGGTAGATAAGGAAAGGCAGGGTCCGGTAGTAGATAATAAGATAAGCAAACCAGCAAGGTGTGAAAATGACTTTGATTGGAGATCTGGCAATTACAGAAGGAGAGGGCAGTCTAATGGTGTAAGAAGTAGGAGCCCTGATGATATTAAAAGAGACTGGATTTTTAGAGATGAGAGGAGACCTAGATCCAGGGAGAGAAGGAGTGGAGGAGACTATGGTCGGAATGGTAGCCAGGGAAGAGATGGCAGAAGGGATGGATCCTCTTGGCGAGGGACTCTCCAGACAAGGGGAGAGTTCCTCCCAGAGTAAAGAAAGCTGGAACAGGAGGAATCAGACAGACAACAGAAGGGATGAAGTAAAGGGAAAGAGGGCCTCTGAAGTAAGTAAAGCTAAAGAGGCAGAAAATGGTAGCAGTAAAAGAAAGCGGGTTAACCCTTCAAATGACCTGCTTAGAATGAGAACTACAAAGAATGCTATCATTTTCTCGGGAGAAAAATGCTTTCTAAGCAATTTCTATTATAGTGACTTTGAACTGGAGATCATGGAAGATCATCCCTTCAAATACATCAGTGTGGAGCAGGCGTTTGCTCACCTCAAAGCCCTGTTCACTGGAGATGACGATGCTGTAGACCATATCCTTGAGGCAAACAACTCAAAAGACATTAAAGCTAAGTCTAACACGGTGAGGCTAGGTGATCCTAGAGAGTGGAATAAGTCAAAAGAACGGTATCTCGAGGAATTCAACAGAAAGAAGTTTGAGAACGAGACCTTGGCCACCCAGCTCATTGAAACTTATCCGCTTCAACTTGTAGAGGGGACGACCTCAGTGACCTGGGGGGAGGTGAGCCTTTTTACAGCAAGAAATATGATGATGGCACATACTGTGGGGAGAATCGTTTTGGCAAAATCCTACAGAGACTGAGGATGAAGCTGATAAGCGAAAGGGCGATAGATAAATCCAAATTAGCTCCTATTAAGTACATCCCAGTCTGGAGAAGTGATAGACATGATTAATAAACTGTCATATGACACTGAGCTGAGTTAAAACGGGGATGTCAAAGAGGTTAACGAGATGTGAAGTTGTGGACTAACACGAAGGTGATGAAGTATGTCATATGGAACTGTGTGAAAGGGGATGGGGGTAGCAGAGAGGGGGAGGTTACAGATCTCTGACATAAATGATTAACTCTGAAGGTTGTCTGGTGTAACTGAAAGATGGTCTTAATTATGATACCATGTTTACTGTATGTGGTGATTTTCAAGTTATGAAGTTGAAGTTAAAATTTACTACTTAATGTATATGGGTGTTCACCAAGTTGTCAAGTTTTTAAATTTACTGCTCTATGTACACAGGAACTGATAAAATATAGACTTTTAAAAATCCTAGGTTTGTCACATGATCAGGTCTTATACCCTGTGTTGTGTATGGACTTCTCATCAGAGGGATTCTCTACCTTCTCTCTGGTGGCATTCGATCATCTTCATTATTCTTCTTATTTTTTCTGGTACCCTGTATATGCTTGGGTCAGTCCTGAGTCATTACTGTCTTCTTATGACAATGGATAATAATTCAATTTCCAAAAAGAATGCAAATTTAAGGACCTTGAACTGCAGGGAGGTAAGGAAGGTGAAGGGGGTGAAGCTAGCACATGTAAATTGCAGAAGCTACAACACAAAAACGAGGGACGATGTCCAAGCTATGTTAGATGGATTTGACATAGTCTCATTGTCAGAGACATGGATACATGACATGTATGACGAAGCGTTGTTGGGTTGGCAGGGCAAGCGCTATCACAGATTGGATAGAGGAGAGAAGATTGGGGGTGGCCTGTTATGCTATCTGTCTAGAAAGCCGTATCAGTACTGGACGATTGTCCAAAGATTCTCAAGAATGACTAAGGATATAGAGTGTCTTGCTGTCTCAGTCAATAAGCCTAAGAACAAAGCAATGATTGTGTTTAATATATATATATATATATATATATATATATATATATATATATATATATATATATATTTATAGGCCAAACAACAAAGACAGTGAAGTGGATGTATTCTCTGAGGAGCTTTCTAAAATGTTAAAAGGATTGAAGGAAGAAATGTGGATACTTGGAGACTTCAATGTTAATGTACTGGAGAAAGGGGGGAAAGCTTTTAAGCTTAAGAAATTTTGTAGACGTCATCATCTGAAAGTGCTGATAAATGATATAACTAGACCATATAATGGTGGGTCGGCTATTGACAATATTTTAACTAAATGTAGGTTTGTAGCTGATTCATGTGTTAGGGGCGACCTCATCAGCAATCACCTCCAAGTGTGTGCGGTAAGAAAAAAGGAAAGAAATAGGACTATTCAAAACTCCTTTAAGGGGAGAGCTTATAAAAACTTTAATAAGGATGAGTTGGAGGATATTTTACTGAGCACAGACTGGAAGAGGTTCTACGATTTGGACTGTCCCAATGATAAATGGACTTTCATTTAGGATATTGTAGTTTCCTACCTAGATGATAAATGTCAAAGAATATACTTTCAGAGACTGGCAATCCATGGCTAACGCCTGAGATAGTTTTTGAATCCCAGAGGAGGGCTGAAAAGGTCAGACGCTACAAGGCAACCAAGAGGGAGATTTTCTTGATCGAAGCCAGGGTGCTTAGAGTCAGTATAAGTAAGCTGGCCAGAAAGGCAAAGGTAGCCTTCATCAAGAGAAACTTGGAGGAGGCGAATAATAATTATAAGAAATTCTGGGCCTGTTTGAAGAAGCTTATATACCCTCCCAAAGATGTGGCCTTGGCGAGTCTGACAGATCAGGTCTCTGGGGACCCGATAGAGGATGTACCTAATCATGTCAATGATTATTTTGCTAACATTGGTGATGTTTTGTTTGCAAGCCTCAATGAAAAAAAAAACTAATTGATGTACCGGTAATGAGTGAGCCATGATCCAGTGGTGAATATGTCAAGGTCATGCCTGATTTTAAATGGTTCAATCAGTCATATTAGGACTCTTGTTAAATATATCTATGTTAACAAACCTTCAGGAATAGATTATATAAGGCCACACCTTTTATTTTAAGAATTTGTTGGCGTCCAATGGATTCCTTGCTGGAAAAGTGAGGCTAGCAAAAAATTCTTATTTAAAAAAAAACATTGCCAAACATCACAAAGAGAAAACTTGTAGAAAGTGAAGCGAGCGAAATCCGTAGACCAGATTGTATTTCCGAAAATATGGAGAGGGAAATCTGTAGACCAACTTATTTTTTTGGTGTGGCCTAAGTGCTACGGTGATAAAAGATGTACTTGGCATGTTGATACCTCAAATGCATCATATATATGCAATGTCTATTGAAGAAGGGATTTTCCCTACTGTCTGGGCAGTGGCCAGGGTGACCATAATCCCAAAGGGTGTTCAGTCTAAATTTGTGGGAGATTGGAGGCCGATCTCTATTTTACCAACTCCGAGAAACATCCTGGAAAAAATTGTCCAGGAGTATCTGCTTGATTCTCTGGAGGGCTGTGGTCTGCTCTCATCTGATCAATATGGATTTAGGAAAGATAAAAGTACTGGTGAAGCTATTATGGACCTGGTGGAGGACCTTGCTGAAGCTAAGGATAATGGAGAAATTTCAGCTGTCTGTTATTTGTTTTGTACTAGCTCTGTTTATGAAGCGAAAACTTATAGGCTCATATAGACCTAAGTAGGTCACCTCGCCCAAAGTGGGTCGAAAATGTTCAAACACTTTGTCCCAACCCTCCCAGATGATTTATTCGGACACCGGACCCATTGGATCCCCCCAGCCGGAAATACAAACCTACACCTACCATAGCTCTACCTATGGAACGAAAACTTCATAGGCTCATATAGACGTAAGTAGGTCACCTCACCCAAAGCGGATCAAAAATGTTTGGACACATTGCCCCGACCCATCCAGATGAATTATTCGGACACCAGACCGATTGGTCCCCCCATCCAGAAAAAGAAACCTACACCATAGTTCTGTTTATGGAGCGAAAACTTCGTAGGCTCATTTAGACCTAAGTAGGTCACCTCAATCAAAGTGCGTCAAAATGTTCGGACACATTGCCCCAACCCCCCCGTTGATTTTTTTCAGACACCAGACCCATTGGACCCCCAATCCATAAAAAGAAACCTAGACCTACCATAGCTGTGTTTATGGAGCGAAAACTTCATAGGCTCATATAGACCTAAGTAGGTCACCTCACCCAAAGTGGGACAAAAATGTTCAAACACTTTGTCCCTACCCTCCCAGACAATTTTTTCAGACACTGGACACATTGGACCCCCCAACCAGAGATAGAAGCCCAGACCTTCCATAGATCTATGTAGGGTCGTAGGCTCATTTAGACTGAAGTAGGTCACCTCACCCAAAGCGGGTCAAAAATATTTGGACACATTGTCCTGACCCTCCCAGATGATTTATTCGGACACTGGAGCCATTGGACCCCCCCCAGCCAGAAATACAAACCTACACCTACCATACTATGCAGCGAAAACTTTGTAGGCTCATGTAGATATAAGTAGGTCACCTCACCCAAATCGAGTCAAAAATGTTCGGACACATTGCCCCAACCCCCCCAGCTGATTTTTTCGGACACCGGACCCATTGGACCCCCCAGCTAAAAATACAAACCTACACCTACCATAACTCTATCTATGGAGCGAAAACTTCATAGGCTCATAAAGACGCAAGTCGGTCACCTCACCCAAAGCAGGTCAAAAATGTTCAGACACATTGTCCCGACCCTCCAAGAAGGTTTTTCCGGACACCGGACCCATTTCAGGTGAAAATTTGTATTGTATAATGCATAACTGATTGCTCAATAAACAAACAAACAAACATTTGACCCCCCACCCGCGATAGAAGCCTAGACCTACCATAGATGTAGGTCACCTCACCCAAAGACAGGCTTTGTCCATGCCGGTCTGGCAGAGGCATAGGAGGCAAATCTTCATTGGGGGGGCCCATTGGGGCCCCACCTCGACCAACTTAAATTTTCAGCTCAAGCGCAATAGGGCCTACACATAGCTATATAAAATTTTTGATGAATTTTAGATCTGATTTGAGGCCCAGGCCCTCATTTTCCCTATATCATTACTATATCAATCTTATTTGAGATGCAAAGTTTAAGCTCTTGTTCAATTCATTATGAATTCTTGGCAAATTTTTGGGGGGCCCAGACGTACTCAGGCCCCACCTCCTTCATGATTGGTGGGGGCCCAGCCCCCCCCCCTTTCCTATGCCCCTGTCTGGGGGTCATGGTGATAGAGACCGTGGTAGTGGGGATTAGACCCCTATAGGATAGTGGATGTGTTCCTCTCAAACAGATCCTTTAGAGTCACCCCAGGGTGAAAGTCCAAATGATGAGTGAGTGAGTGATGTTTAACGCCATTTCGACAGCTAAGGTCATATTCATGAGGTGATCTGATCATGTCATAGAGGAAGTAACCTCTTGGAGGATATCAATACTTCTCTCTCTCCTTGTCTCTCACTACCTAACTCATGTGGAGTGTTATCATATACTGCATTTAAAGGAGTTGTTCATTTACCGGAATTGGAAATATTTGTTAAATCCGATTATATTTGTTCTACATAAATGTGGATGTTTTCCCTGTTAATGATGGAGTTTACACGATCAGTTTATCAGAGTCATTGTATTATGAAAGAAATCTGGTGGAGCTGTGACATTTGTTATACTCAAGATGGAAGCTGCACCTGAAATTACTTTGTGGAAGCATTATTATTGGGTTCGATTAAATCACGAGTATATATATATATATATATATATATATATATATATATATATATATATATGTTTTACATTTTGAAATCTGGAGATCGGCATGCATGTCACAGGGATTATTATTAATTTTTTTTTGAGTTGTAAGTAATGTGCATTGTTGGAATTATTATTGAAAATCATTAACGAATATGGACAATTTAAATAAAAACCTTGGAGATGAATTACCCATTTGTGTCTTCTTTCCTAAATGGGCAGTGGGACTTAGACATGGTTCTACCTCTTGACAATAGATTCCCCTATATAACTTATTTGTATGCGAGTGGAGGAGGATTGTAAATTAATTGGTGGAAAACTCAAGTATTAACTCTATTTTATTTTGAGAAGAGATCCAACTTTAGCACATAAAACCCCTCTTTTCCCCTACACCTGTAACAGCCCATAAGGTATGAGTGAACTAATTTTTGTTATATTTGAATTTGCTCTATTAATAAAATGCAGTAAATAGAATACATCCACGCAAAGAGTATCCTGTATCCAGTAAACCAGATAGGAGATAATAATGATGATGACGGTTGGGAAATTGATTTGGGGAATTTAAACAGATATTTTGCCTGACAACAATAGGGTAAAGATTCCTTACCCTTATCTGTAATTGATTACCTTCTTACATCTGGACTATTATCTAGTGGGTGGGAGTATCGCAGTGCATTGTTATTACTGTATATAGACTGCTGTGATGAGTGGATTATAAAAAGCCTATTCACACCAATTATATGAGGTGGGGATCATACTCTTTTTGGATCATTATAAAAACAACAAAAGGTTCCTATGCTCTGAAGGACATTCCTTATCTATACAAATTGAAACTTTTGCAAATTATTTACATGTCATTTGTTGTGATTCTTCTGCGAGAGGTAAATAATTCTAAATCATTTATTTATTCACAATATTTTGTTATGGTTGGTGAGAAACACAATGAATCCATAACAATGGTTTTAACATCTACTGTAAGTACCCCCATATGAGCAAAACCCCCAGCACCTCGAGTTTGTGAAATGCTCTGAAATTTAATATGTATTCTTAACTTTTTTTTTCGAACCAATTGATTTGCAAAATTTAAAATCTATGGGCCCCTGAGATACATAAGCAAATGTCCACGACCATGGAATATTTTTGAATTGTATTCACCGAGGTGAGGCTGTCCCTATTCAACGCCGGAGTTGAATGCGGACAGGCCTCAAAGAGGTGAATGCGATGCAAAAATGTTCAATGGGAGTGGATATTTGCATTTATGTCATCGCATATGGGATTGATTTGCTTTTAGATAAAGAAAAACAGCTCAGCTCCATTCAAAATCCAAGATGGTGGACCCTCCCTCATTCCCTTTTGTCTGAAAGGATATATAAACCATGGCTTATGCGGAGGATTTTAAGGTGTGTACCTCACAAGAGGTCCTCAAAGAAAAGTAGTAACCTTAATGACATATTAATGCCATTAAGATGTCATCCAAGTGTTATATATAAGACTTGCCTTATAATGAAAACACATGTCATGACAACGCTTGCACGAGTTCATTTAGATGAAAGCTAAGATGAAATTTTTCATGTCATTGTAAATAACAAATGATATCATATATAGATTATCAGATTCGATATCATAATGTTCATATGAATTGTCATGACAAGCATAGAGCAAAATTGATTCAGAAGTGAAAAAAGAAAGATGATGTTGTACTGTGAGAATACTCAATTTCATGTTGTTTTAGCCTTATTTCCTTGTCGTTGTACATAGATGTAATAAAGTGTCTTTTGAGGTTTGAGCTAGCTCCTTTTAAAGGGTAGAGTATGCCACTACCTCAGCCCAGTACACCTATTAAGCTGTGCAGCAGTCCTACTCAAATAAAACCAGTGAGAGATACCTATTGACTGAAGGCTTTATTGAATTTTCTCCTCAGTGACCCACACCCCAAGCATAAAAAAAGTACAAAGGTCTGCCAAATATCCCAGCATCTCACAACTGAACAACACTCGACCATGTCCTATTATTCACAGAGTCTTATCATGACAATCTCTACTTCCTCAGACAATGCATTCCTTGTTCTCTCCTAATTTCCTTCTGTTATTAAAAGTTCCCTATCCAGATGACAACTCACAATTCCTAAGCTCATATGATGTTAAATAGTAGGCAAGGCAGAAGGCAAGTCCAGTCTGATTTTAACCTCTTATGAAGCAGAGTAGTGCATTCACTTGGAAAGTTTTAATAGCTATTATAGGATGCTGATCTCGCGGTGGATCCAAAGTCCACACAGGGATGTTCCCTGCATGGAGAGGGAAAGGCCTTCCCCAGGCCTGGAGTCCGATTGTACTGATCACTGCCTCTAATTCCTACCTTCCTCTTATATGAAGTCCCTTGGTTGAGAGCTAGCCATTCCCAGTCAGTGCCCTTTAGAACTACAAATAGTTGTGCATGGTCTATTCTCTAAATCTCCTCAGCAGTGAATGGTGAGTGTATTTGTTGTTGAATGTGCATGCCATTTCCAAGGTTATTATTCTCCTCTTATATAATGCTAGTGTTTTCTGATGTGTATAGACTATCCACTCCTTTGATCTAATGGTATCTGGCTATTAACTGTTAGCTCATATATGTGTGCCTGCCCCTCAATGTTTCTTCCATGCTCCATCTAAACAAACTCCCCATTTCCATCTCAGAATTCCATAAATATATTACTTAAGGAGCCTCCTTTCTAATTGTTGTTATCTCAACGCGCCTGCTCTGAGAAATGTCGTCATCTCATGACGTCACTACCTCGTATTCATTTCCCATTTATTATTAACTTCTGTTCAACTTTATAAAGTAGTTATCTCTTAATCTAATATTCTTCTTCCTATTTTTCATCATTAGTCCCTCTGATTCTACTGGTTCTAAACCAATTATCTCTTTTATTTTTTAGATAGAGTCTCTCCTGTCTTCCCCCTGGCTATTGGTGTTTTTATCCCTTTCATCTCTCGACTGGAGCAATCAAGCTTTCTACCCAAAATCTCATTATGGACTCGAGCACTACAGCTTACACAACTAATTCCACCCAAACATGCCACCAATCCATTTCCTCTCAGACTGCTTTTATCAATAAACATCCATTACTCTGTCTTGCCTTACTGCCTTTTTCTTTATATCCCTATTAAATCCTTTACATATCTTATTACTGTCAGCACTGCTGATTACATATTATTATCTATTATTTCTCTATCACCATCGTACAATGTAAAAGAAGAGATTATGGTGAGAAATTATGTAATAAATTTTTATATGGAATAAGTAAAATTTGCGGACTTGGATTTAGTTCTGGAAGATAAATCTATGGTAGGTCTAGGATTCTATGTCTGACAAAATCACCTGGGGGTGTCCGGGCAATTTATCTGAATATTTTGAACCCAGTCTGGGTGAGGTGACTTACTTACATCTATATGACCCTACAAAATTTTCTCTCCATAGGTATACCTATGGTAGGTCTGGGCTTCTATGTCTGGTTAGGGGGTCCAATGGGTCCGGTCGAACAAAATCACCTGGGGGGGTCCGGGCAATGTATTGGAATATTTTTGACCCAGTTTGGGTGAGGTGACCTTATTACGTCTATATGAGCCTATGAAGTTTTCTCTCCATAGGTATATACCTGGGAGGTCTAGGAATCTATCTCAGGCTGGGGTCCAATGGGTCCGGGGTCAGATAAATTCGCCTGGGGGGGGGGTCCAGGCAATGTATCTGAACATTTTTGACCCAGTTTGGGTGAGGTGACCTAATTATGTCTATATGAGCCTACAAAGTTTTCTCTCCATAGGTATATACCTGGGAGGTTTAGGAATCTATCTCTGACTGGGGGTCCAATGGGTCCGGTGTCAGACAAAATTACCTAGGGGGTCCTGGCAATGTATCTGAACATTTTTGACCCATTTTGGATGAGGTGACCTACTTCCGTGTATATGAGCCTACAAAGTTTTCTCTCCATGCGTATATACCTGGGAGGTCTAGTGAGTGAGTGAGTGTGTAATAGATGTTTAACACCATTTTGACAGCTAAGGTCATATTCATGGTGAGAACTACATTACACAATTTCACAGAGGAATGTGTCAGTGCCCGCGCATATGTGCACCACACACATCCTGAGGGGATAGTAAAGAGGAGACATAGACCCTTTTAAGTGGGCTAGGGAAGCCGGGGAGGTCTAGGAATCTATCTCTGGCTGGGGGGTCCAATGGGTCCGGGGTTGGACAAAATCACCTGGGGGGGGTCAGGACAATGCATCCGAATATTTTTGACCCAGTTTGGGTGAGGTGAGCTATGTACGTCCATATGAGCCTACAAAGTTTTCTCTCCATAGGTATATACCTGGGAGGTCTAGGAATCTATCTCAGGCTGGGGGGTCCAATGGGTCCGGCGTCAGACAAAATCACCTGGGGGGGTCAGGACAATGTATCTGAATATTTTTGACAAGTTTGGGTGAGGTGACCTACTTACGTCCATATGAGCCTACGAAGTTTTCTCTCCATAGGTAGATCTGTTGTAGGTCTAGGCTTCTATGTCTGGTTGGGGGTCCAATGGGTCCGGTGTTGAACAAAATCACATGGGGGGTCCAGGCAATGTATCGGAATATTTTTGACTCAGTTTAGGTGAGGTGACCTAATTACATCTATATGAGCCTACAAAGTTTTCTCTCCATGCGTATATACCTGGGAGGTCTAGGAATCTATCTCAGGCTGGGGGTCCAATGGGTCCAGGGTCAGACAAAATCGCCTAGGGGGGTCGGGACAATGTATCTGAACATTTTTGATCCAGTTTGGGTGAGGTGACCTACTTCCGTGTATATGAGACTACAAAGTTTTCTCTCCATAGGTATATACCTGGGAGGTGTAGGAATCTATCTCAGGCTGGGGGGTCCAATGGGTCCGGGGTTGGACAAAATGACCTGGAGGGGTCCAGGCAATTCATCTGAATATTTTTGACCAAGTTTGGGTGAGGTGACCTACTTTTGTCCATATGAGCCTACGAAGTTTTCTCTCCATAGGCAGACCAATGGTAGGTTGGTCTAGACATCTATCTATCGCTGGGGGGTCCAATGGGTCTGGTGTCAAACAAAAACACCTGGGGGGTCCCGGCAATGTATCGGAATATTTTTGACCCAGTTTAGGTGAGGTGACCTTATTACTTCTATATGAGCCTATGAAGTTTTCTCTCCATAGGTATATACCTGGGAGGTTTAGGAATCTATCTCTGACTTGGGGGTCCAATGGGTCCGGGGTCAGACAAAATCGCCCTGGGGGGTCTGGGCAATGTATCTGAACATTTTTGACCCAGTTTGGATGAGGTGACCTACTTACGTCTATATGAGCATACGAAGGTTCCGCTCCATAGACAGCTGCATGGTAGGTTTAGGGTACCGGTACTATCTCTTGCTGGGGGGTCCAATGGGTCCGCTGTCTGAAAAAAATCACCTAGAGGGAGATTTCCCATTGAATCCAAAATAATCATACTGAACATTCTATATTGGCTGAGGCTTGAGCATGGATCGAAAAACCTTATTCTAAATGAGGCCTTCTCTACCATGAAGAGTGAAAACCACCAATGGCTTAAAGATATCCAATACCTCTTGTTTAAAATCGGTTGTAAGAATGTCTGGCTTGATCCTTATGCTTGGTCAAAGTCCTCACTCAAAAACAATATAAAGAGAAGGTTCAATGATGCACATATTCAGAAATACAACCAGTACATTGATAACCCAGAGAATACTGGCAAGTGTAGAATTATCAAGATGTGTAAAGATGATCTCAATGACATTTATGAAGAGCGTGAATACCTAACGCATACAGAATCACCTAAAATTAGAACCATTATTGCTAAACTCCGGACTGACAATAACTGTACACTTGACAGCCTGTCAAGAAGTTATAGAGGAAAGAAACCTGTCAAGTGCACATTCTGTAATGCTGTGCAAGATGTCAATCGTGTCTTCTTACATCGTAACATGCCCGAGATGAGAAACGCACGGTCAGTGTTTTGAAACAAAATACCTCAAGTTCTTTGATTACTATAAAAGACACTATGACACTAGGAAACTTTCTCAAATACTAGCAGTGGCCCCATATTGCAAATCATCTAAAAGGCCAGGAGCTGTAAACTGTATATACTCATATATAAAATCTGTCTACAACATTGTAAATGAAAACCTGGTGCTGACATAAGTGTACCTGTACATTAGTCAATAAAGTCATATTGAATCTTGAATCTTGCAATTAAAAGATGACTAATAAAGGTAGAACTTTTGTAAAGATAGTTCTGAAATCCCCATGATTAAAAGAAGTTGATAGAATGATAAAATTTACAGCTTATTGGATACAAAATTTCATTATGGTGAGTAACGCGGTTCAGGAGCTCAATCTCGCGTCACCCAATAGGCAATACGTAGCGATGACAGCCAAATACAGCACAACACTCCCTATATTGGACAGAATTACACCAAATTTACACTAAATTAAAGGGGAAATATAGCTCTAACTCACTGGTACACTAGTTTACTGCATTTCATATTTTTTACCCATTCAGAGAGTGAACATTTAAGTGATTTTGGTGATTCTGTCAGACAACCCTGTTTGAGTCACATGAAGAAGTCATATTGTTTTTTGCCAAGCAGGACGAATATACAGAGTAATTCTTCTTGAATTTTTGATTAAGAATGATCTGGTGTTATAAAAATTGATTTTAGCGATTTTTGGCGATTTTTAAACATCTAGAGGTATTATCTAACAGAAAGAAATTAATATTTAGATTTTTTAGCTTGCCATAAAAATCTCTCTATTGGGAATATCAACTTAATTCCAAAAGCCTTTAAACGCAAATATTAAGCCCTTTCAGTTGATACATAGATTGTGGAGTTCTGTTGAGGTCTTGATTTTTGGCTGTCATCGCTACAATACGGCGGAGTGGGATCTCTTTATACCAGATTTTACCTCTTTGATTGGCCATACTGTTTACAGCGCCACCCTCTTCTGTAGTGTGTGCCAATGGCAATGCGTGAGAGTTGGCGACCCTGCTTTCCCTGAAAATCATATTGTACAACTACTACCACCAGCATTTTGTATGATTAGGGACCAATACTCACGACATCAAGTCCTTCTTCCAAGCAACATTTGATGGCAGTCAGTCCACTGGCTCCAGCCCCAATCACAGCAACTCTCTTTTTCGTCATCGTTCCTTGATCAGCTACCAAACGCTGAAATGCGTATATTGAAACAAATCATGTACTGCCTAAGCAACCTTTGTACCAGAATCCATGTGAACCATGGGAAACTGTGTCAAGGCTTGGAGCGAGGGCCGAGACGTGACCTACTTTTAATATACGTGCCAGTGCCACGTGCTTTTGTTTACAATGGTGGGGGGCGTGGCACGCACGTACTGTTTTCAGTGCCACCCTCTACTGGAGGGTATCAGTCTCGCCCGGTTCGCTGGTTCCGCTGCGGGATCGATGCTTTATGTCATGGCTGATACGACCGTCACTATAGATTAGTACTAGAACCGCCGTATTCAATGGGGGGCATTGAATACAATGTGTCTGTATTCAATGGGTGTCCGCCATCTTGGATTTTGAACAGATCTGAGCTGTTTTTCTTTATTTAAAGGCAAAATAACCCCCTAGGCCATGACATAAATGCAAATGTCCATTCCAGGGAATAAATTCCTATAAGGCATCGTTGAATACGGACAGCCTCACCTCGGTGAATACGATGCAAATTTATTCCCTGGTCATGGACATTTGCTTATATATACCGAGCGTGGGAGGTTGGGCTGCGGGACCAGCCAATCTCGCCCGGTCATGATTCTAGGGAATACCTCTCTGATGGTCCCCATTTTCTGGGGAAGATTACTACGCGAGGTACCTGCCTACAAATAAGCACTACAGCAACCAGCGGAACACAGAAAATAATCCAAGTTAGTAAATACTAATCTAACTTAGACAAAATCACCCATTAGGCAAAATACCCAACATGTTAGTAACATCTTACTAATGTGTTAGTAGTATTAACTAGCCTATTAAGACAAGCTGACTTGACTTAGCCATGTCTAAGGTGTAGTAGATTTTTTCACACCAGGTGGCAGTGTGGATTGCATGAGGATTTTTATGGTAAGTGCATATCATGGAAAAGCCTATGAATGTCAGAATAAAGGTGCTTTCAATGACTATCGACATAATAACGCCTCTACAATTCAACCTGGCATGTGATTTACCAGAATACACTTAATAAATATATATTTGTTATTGAAGGAGCAATGAAGAATAATGGAAACACATTTTCTGTGGAAATTTAATTTACTCATATATCCACATCTTTGACATTATGATAAACCCAGAGTAACTAAGTTCACGGGTCGCAAAGAAAATGATGTGAGGTATTGAACTTGTTTCTCAATTGGGGAGGCTCTGTTTTGGATGTCTTAACCTATGTGGAGTTTACACTTATCATTTCAACATTAAGAGAATTGCTATGTTGCTTGAAAGTCTATGTAGTTAGTGGAAAAGTCTAAGGCAAGTTAGGAGAAATCAGGCAAGTCGGGCATTTTTCCTAAGGGTTAGACGTAAACTCCCAAGAAAACTTCGATGGTTTGGGGACGTGCAAACTCCCAACTTGGGTTAGCAAGTCCAACAAATGTTAGGCGAAAGGCCCAAGATATTCAGAATATTTTTTTTTGTGTGAAAAAACTTCTTTTACCCACAAACGCTAGGTGCCAGAGACGACTCACGCTAGTGGTCGAGCTGGTGGTCGAGCTGGGGCCAGATTGGGAGTGTATCCCAGTGGGGCGTGGCAATTGGCGCCGTGGCACTTTCGTGCTACACTGATCAATCTGTGTTCTGTCCCTCCACAATACGGTATTGTGGAGGGACAGAACACCCACAGATTGATCAGTGTACTTTCGTGCGGGCCACTCAGACTAACGGGTCACTCTTGAAAAAAAGCTCTAAGTGTGTGTGTGTGTGTGGGGGGGGAGGGGGGTTGCAAACCCAATAAACCTTCATACTGGGGGGGGGGGGGGACAAAACTAAATGTTGTGTGTATCAAATATTTTGGTAAGGTTGGGGGCATTTTGCAAAATCAGTTCTTACCCTTAGTGGGGGGGGGGCGCAATGACTTTTATCATATTAATGGTGGGGGGGGGGGGAGGGGTCGATAGAAAATTTGCTTGTTTGCCAAAATCCAATTCTGCCTCACCCAACTAGCAATATAATGACTCGGCCCTACAGCAACAAAAAAGGCTTTTTAAATTTTGAATATTTAATGTTTAGCTCAGAAATCACAGCCGAGTCATTCATTGCCAGCTCGGTGAATTTTTGAGGGCTGACAGAAAAAAAAAGATAAATTATAAAATACGGACTTGCATGTGGAACGATGCCCCGCCCCCCCCCCTCCTTTGAATGTTCATCGAGCTCAATTTCTAAAGAAAAAAAGGGTGCCCTCGGGGATGGGGGCAGCCAGCTGCTATTATCAACATCACTGTGCATGCGTAAAACCCCTCTCCCCTCCCTGTGGTTATTGTTCACCTTTGGTTTTAAAATAGTCTCTATATAATGTTACCACTAGGCACGAATAATGGAGTACCCATTTAAGCTTCTTTTTTTTTCAAGCAAAAAGGAGGGGGATGCCCCTCCCCCGTCCAAATCTGCCTCTACATTATGTAGCACTACATAACAAACCGTTATTTCTTTTTCAACATGATTTATTATCTAAATAGACATATTGTTCAGTAAATGGCATTCGCATTTCATTACTTATCTTGCACATAAGTCTTGTCATGATTTCATGTTCACCTATATTCTTCTCTTCTTTGAGATTCTTCTCTGGACCTATCCTGCAGTATAATCACATGCATAGACCATATCTTGCAAGAGAAAGACAAAACACTTTTTTAACAGTATACATTTTATGCACCTTTCCAGTGTACACCAAAAACAGTGATACATATACTCGTGTATATTTCATATATCGATACATCCAATCAATTGGGCATTCCATGCATGCTATGTACTAGTATCCATGTTTCCGACAATACATGTGTATCGCATCTCTTACATACAAATTGCTATATCATTTATCATATTCTAATTTTCTCTTCTGAACAGAGCACATATATTGATATTTGTTTCTGTATCAATTTAATACATCTAGAACGAGTATTATGATGTTACCCTGGGGATATTATCTGGGAGCACCCTGATAACTCAATGGGAATGTACCATAATCAACGTAATAAGTGCCCATTGCTCCCCCCCCCTTCCATGAGTCAGTTATGCTCTAAACTACTGGGGTGTAATAAATAAGCAGAGGTTCAGAAGGGTTGGAACTAAGTGAGAGTTATCTCACTTCGCATCGTGAAATAAGTCTCAGTCAGATCCAATCCGAGTGAACCTTTGCATTTATTTCCTGTTATTTTGGTCAGAAATTGTCAAAACTATTTTAAAATGTCATAGAAAAGATCATTATTTATGCATATTACTATCATTTGGGTTGCTCTTACTGGCCGTGAGATATGGGGGAGGTTTATCTCACGGGGTGTGAGGTACAATAAACTAAGGGGCGTCAATATTCCACTGTTTCCAACACGAAATAAATTACTTAAAGCACCCTGGGCATTTTTTGCCCCGGTATGTCAAATACAGGACACATGTGGAGAGCTCAGTAGGGCGTTAGGAAATCATACTAGAGGCATGGTTTATAAACAGGGGTATTTATAGTAAATACCTGCAATCTGAGTGATGGAAAGCTAGATGGTAATCCAAAGATAAGGGCGGGGGGTGTGAAAACATGGGGTACAGTAATCAGATTTTGTTCAATTGGTCAATCAGGCACTCGTTATACAGAGTAAGCCTACAGAGGTGTGGTTTAATTGATTTAACCCATGGTCAATGAATATAATCATAACGGTCTTCCTTTGTTCTCAGGTGTCGCCGTGGGTAGGCACTTTCATCACTGAAAGCCTCCAGGGATCTGATCTCACTCTGAGGCCCCTACTGGCCTTAATATTTGGAATAGAGGGGTGGTTGGGGTGTTGTTTTAATGGTGGTCAAGCTGAATAGAATAATACTTGAGAAGAGATGGGAAATACATAAACACTTGTTGATGATGTGAACATGCACGTCACAGGATATATAATGAAATAATGTGAGTTGGAGAAAGTTGAACACTTTTGGGTGCTGGATATTATGTTTGTGACTAACCCCACACAGGGATAAACTGTAGGTCAAGGAGGAATATTGCCTAGAGAGACCTGAAATACATGTACTCATGTGTTCTGCTGCTGAGTGCACATGAGTGGGCCTCTGGTAAGGTAAACAATGACTGCACTGCCTGCCTATGCAGTAGGCTGTGATCACAATACCTGATCCAGCTCAACTATGGATCCCTGGGTGTATATAAGATAGGAAGATGATTAAAACAGATATGAAGTTATCAAATATATCTGAGATGGGCAAATTCATCCTATAGATTTTAAGCTACTTAGATAATCTTATGCAAGAGCCTACTGTGGGTTAATGACCAATGGTGTGGTCTTAATTGGCATGTCTAGACCATTCAATGTAGGCTGTGATTGGCTGTGGGGTCTTGACTGGATGAGACAAAATTGACATGTTGGTTATTAAAGCTGTGTCTAGACCACTCACACATTTCTGACTTGTTCTTAAGCCTCAGGTGGACGGGGGAGCCTTTTACTGCCACACAACCCACTTTTTTGGCTTGCTCGCGTTAGTGGAATACTATAGACTTCGGTAGGGGGGGATTATTGATGATGTAAAATTTCCCAATTTGTATTTCTTTTTACCCGCATATAAGGCGCATCCCTAACTTAACCCGCTCCTACGATCTGATTTGCGCACAACACACGCCTTATATGCGGGTGATTACGGTAATAGGTACACCACGGGATCAATCAGTTTACATTGTACATGCATAATCATGGTGTATAACACCGTATGTATATTTCATGTAACAAAGTAATCAAATGGTACATCTTTAATGTATTGCATACAGGTATACCACACCATTAATGGTGCATACTTGTATGCAATACATTGGCCAATATCTAAGCTGGCAAAATCAACTGTTGAGTTGGATATGACTCTTGGACGCTGTTTTGAAATAGCACAAAATATTGGAAATTATCTATAGTTTAGTAAACTACCGTAATACCCCGCATGTAAAGCAACCCAGTGCATGAGATGTACCTTGCGTTTGTGGGTTTGTTCAATAAGATGAATTAGCATAACTTGTGCATTACCCCAAAACCCTCTGTATATGAACCACATCCGTGTATAAGCTGCAACTTGTCTTTGGGAGAATAGCCGCACCTGTGGCCTGAAATGGTTCCAATTCCTTAGTATAGTTTATAAATGTCAAGCCCCACATATAAGCAGAACCCAGACATCACACAGACAATAACACACATTGGGTCTCTGAAATGGTCTCTAAACTGCTATTTATACGCGGGTTTTAGGGTACTCAATAAATTTTCAGAATTGAAAAAAATAAATGAGCAGCTAGTATCCCAAAAAACCCTTGCAGATTTGCGCCTTAAACACAGGATACTACGGTTACAACAATATGCAGCAGTTACAAGAGCATCATGCATCATTACATGCCACACCACAAAGAGTAACAATCATTGCCTTTCCTACATTACCTGCAAAAATACACATTTTATCGTATTTTATTACCGATTATGTTCTGCTCTATATTCTATACGTCATGAATAAATAACGAAAATACACTACACTATAAAAGTGCGTGTTTATAAAAGAATAATACATGTCGTGCACTTCAGACAACTGAAGTAAAAATGCACTTTCCTACCATTTCCACATACATGATATGATTTGAATGCACGTTATATGGCTGAACAGAGAGTAGGGGTCAATAAATAATAGTATAGTACTGTAACCTTCAGCATTCGCTGTATACATAGTATATATAATACAGGTATATCTTCAAAATGTATCCATAACACTACTATTAACCCCAACGTATGAGGTGCAGTATGACTGACATTGCAAGATTCGTACGAGGCACACCTGATATTTGAGTTACTGTACCACACCATTAAATACCACACACATACTGTGCACCCTCACACTGGGGAAGTCCTATAGACTCTCCACCAGTCACCAAGTCATGGCTGTTTCTCGAGATCTCACGGAGCTTTCAATCAGGTTCCAGTCATTTTCCCCTCTTTGTGATGTTTACTTCTATTGCTGCTTACGTGTTCATACCAGGTGATATATCTGCATATATTTGGAAGCAGCATAATCATGTTTGGTAAATAGGCTTTCTATTAGAGAATAGTAGGACAGATGCATATGTATAGAGATTGATGATAGTAAACAGCGCAAAGAGTGAAAAGTACATGGAACCTGACTCGAGAGCTGCGTGAATGTGCGAGATTAGGCCCGGGATTTGCAACCGGTGAAGACCCTATAGGCCACAATGGTTCTATAGTACCTAACAGGGTAGTTCTTATTCTCCAAAAATAGCTGTACTCCTAGAAACACGCACCTCAATATAACCGTTGACATTTTAGCCATTGAGCAGGAACGTATACGATGTGCCTGAGTGAGCTGTTAACAAAATAAAACTTTTTATCTTCTGGATTTCTCACATATTGCCCATTATCAACTTTGATAATAGTGGAACAGAGGTAACTAAGATAACACAAAGTGTATGGCCCTAATATCATGTGCCCCGCTTTGGAATGATTAAAAACATTTAAAATTATAAATGATAAACCCAAATGATTTTGGTTATAGGTAACAGTAATCAAGGAACTAAAATATATAGAACCTATTACCTATACCTCACAAGCACAACTGGAATACTGAGTTATTTAAGGCACTGACAAATGTCCTATCATACCACCATGACAAATATCTTGTGACGTGAACTTTTAAAAGGTTATGACTTGGCGGAATCGACATAAAAGAGCAGTAATATCAGTAATTCTAGAGACAAAACACGAACAGGAATTTGGCTTAGGTCCAGTATCATATTCAATTGCCCATTACCTATACTAAAATTCTCTCTGTCTGACTAACATTTTGGCATGCTCTGGCCTGTACTAAATTACTATACAAATATATAAAACCCAATAATCAGGGGCTATAAAGCACAAGTGTTTTCCATTCGTAGAAGTGAAACGCTAGTTGCATGTAGCGGGTTGGTGGCGAAGACTTTTATGGGCAGGTCCCAAACCATCGTCTCCACGTCGAGCTCTGCAGGACCCTGCCATGTGGTTGTTTCACTGTTGTTTTGGGGATCCTTTGGCGAAGGTAAAGTTTTCTTGGCTGTCACAAATTCGAAGTGTAATCGCCATTTAAGACTCACTGAAAAAAAGAGAGAATCAATCAATTAATTCAGTTCTTCCTTTGGAGTACCGGTAATTCGTATGAATTACAATGTACAGGACGTATATGCAGTTCATGAGTTCTGCGCTAAGATATAATCAATTCCTGACTACTACTCTTATTGTTCTGTGTATATTCACGAACTGCAGGTTTGATGGGTTGTGGACATTTGCCCAGACACGAAAGATCACATCTGACGAAATAATTTTGAGCGCAAGATGAAGTTTCATTTCAGAAAAATATCATTCAGCAAATGCCATCTCTGTAGAAAAGTCTTTCTCTTATGTATACAGTCAAACCTCACTTCCTCGACCCTTTGATTCCTCAGATCCCTCATTACTTCAGACAGAAAATCTGGAACTACCTCTATGTTTTCTATTTTATTTGGACTTAAGTCCTCAGATAATTTGCTTCCTTAGACAATTTTCCTTGCATTTTCCATATCTGAGGAAGCAAGGGCTGACTTTATAGTTTTTCACTCAAACTGGTCGTACTCCTAATAAAGGCTGCCACAGGCAATGCTGGTTTGGGGAAGAGGTAAATACAAGCGCTAAGCCAGTAAGGTGGGAACCGAATCAAAGCTTGTTCAAAAACCTTCCAACTATCAAAATGTAATTGCATACCCTATATACTAATGTCAGTAGTTCTGTATCAGTATTATTAGGCAAAACCAGGGATCCTTTCTTAATTGTTTTATCAGTTCGTCACTAAGTGTATGCAAGGTCATAATTCTACATATGTCTTTTATACAGCTCAGTATTGTGCATTAAAAAGGGAAAAGGAATGAGGCATTTATTGTAGACAATACTCCTCTGATAATCTATTGCAAGTGCCTTGGTCCTTAGCTATTGCTAGTTACATGGTTCTTACTAAGTCAGAGACCGACAAAATTAATAACTTAAGGTTCACTTATCACATATCACAGAAAGAATATTGCCTTATCCATGACACGATAATGACTCAAAATGTGCCCATGAAAGTCTGGACCAAGGCACCTTTATAACATTTACGATATGTAATTTACCAACTACTGGTACTTTGTACAAATAACTTAATGACGAACGGTTAACTTCAAAGTACCTGGGTTATCTAATTGATAGTTACTCACTCAGTCGGAACGGACCTAGAATTATTGCCAGAATATCATATCAATTTTACCCTATTGCCGTATTCATAATGATTATTCTATTTTCATTTGTTAGTTATTTCTTCTGAAGCAGTGGCGGATTTAGATGGGTAGCTCCGGGGTGCGTGCCCCCTCTTTTTTTTTGCAAATACTTACGCATTAATTGCATATTTTGGACCCTAAAATTTGCTAAGAATTAGAGAGTGCACCCCGCCCTTTTGAACCGTGCCCATTCCTTTGGAAATCATAAACAGGTGGACGTATGGTGACTTCACAACTTTCACTTTTTTAACATTGCAATCTCACAAACGAGAAAGAATTCGAAAAATCTCGTCTTCATTTCTACCATATGACCAGTTCTTGGGTGACCTACCTAGGTCTGTCTGGAAGCTGGGCGTGGCAGTGAGCGGGATGGGTACAGAGATATGTGTATGGCGCGTATGTAAGCAGAACTCATGGTGCCGACTATGTGATGTTACAGTTGTGCCTTGTGTGGCTTTTCGCCGACATTCCTCGGCAATGATCTCTTCACTTTGCAATGTCACTGAGAACTGAAGAAAAATATCACAGAGCATAAAATGTGATTTTAGCCCAGAATCATGATTGCACTTCGACCTTTCCAATGCGATGTTGGACTCATAATGTAAATGGTATTTGTCATATTTAGGTGAACTCAATCAGCTAAAGATAACAGGGTTATTATATCATCACCTTAGTGCTAGAAAGTTGTAACTGAATCTGGGTCAATATCTCAGAGGACGGGTGTGAGACCCTACCACACCTCAACACTACCTTGCTTCTTATGGCGCGGTTGCCATGCTCGCCTCACCTTATCAACTTCCGTTGTCAAGGTCTGGGTCAAAAAGATAAAAGGTACATTGTACCTCTGTGAGGGCCTCAAGGAGGTATTGTTTACCTTGGTGACCCATATGCAGTTACAACCATCTTGCACTAAGGCAATGGCATATAACGAAGCTCACTTTCGTAAACCTGGAAATTATTCAAGGGAAAACCAGTCATATCTTATTATATGATAATATTCACAAGATCGACATTGATATTCTTTACACATATTTTACAGAAAATTCTGAAAAGTATTGTCTAGACTAACCTGTACACATGGTATTGTTGCCTCTGAGAAGTCACATGTCCCTACTATATCATCTCCTATTCGATAGGCTTGTTTGAACAAACAGAACCGCGCTACTTTGCCTTTTGAATTTGTTATGTTGTAAAAATCTGGAAGGGAGAAAACGTAAATGTACAGAATTAGATATATGTTAGAGAACTGGACAAAAAGTAACAACAAAATGTGTTTAAATGTAAATCTAATCTAAATCTACCTAGCTCATAAGCCGTGGCTTATATTTGAATCTAATGCATCTTCCGCCTTGTAAGAAACAATCCCATGAAAGTCAGGGTGCATCTTATCGGCGGAGTGCTTATAGTACAGAACAGTACTAAACCTTCAAAACTCAGCCCCAGCTGCGCCCTCTAGCATATCTTTCAACTCAAGGTGCATTGTGCACGACATGAACCTTATATGTGAGGGACTACGGTAAATTCTTCTATGCTAAATATTTAATCAGATGAACTGATTCACCCTTTATGTAGAATGCACTGAGATGGTTGGATACGTGAGTTAAGATACTCTAGGAGTCACTTGCACACAAATCACATGGTCAGTTTGGGTTTAGGATGACTTATAGCCAGGGTGTGACTTATATGTTAGGTAGTATTTGGAAAGTAATAGTACCGTAATCTCCCACGTAGAAGACGCGCTGCGCGTATAAGACGCACCCCAAACTCAGCACATGCATTTTCGCATATAAGACACACCTCTTAGGTACCAATTTTGTAAATCCAGTACTGTTCTATAGTAAAATTACCCCTCGTATAAGACGCACCCCCAACTTGAGAGTATGCTATAAGACGCACCAGCATTTTGTTTGGCATAGAGGACGCGTCTTATACGCGAAAGATTACGGTAATAGCTACAGCTATAAAGCACATATACCGTATTCATTCTAAAGAGCACACATATACAGAGAAAAACTTGTTGGTGCTCAAAGCCTAAAACCAAAACTAACTCTTAATAGGCGTACATCTCCCCTAAGTATACAAAAAAAAATAATCTTTGTTAATCTTACTTTTTAGGTGATGATTGTTATTCAATTTTTTATGGGACGTGCACTTAGTTCCCAAAATGGGGATGCGTGTTTGTTAGAGAATGTGCGCTCTTTATAATGAATACGATAATAAGAGTCACAATGTGGCTTACAATATCTACCTACCAAATCCTATTGGGTGAGCATTTATGCTGATACTACCATAGTGGTCCACATAACTTAGCACCTGGGTGCTCATTGATTTCAGTCCCACTGTACCCCCGGCGCTCATACGAGACAGGCGATTATTTGAATACTGTTTTTAGTGCTTAAGATTAATTTCAATACCCCTATACCCCTGGTGCTTATTCGACACCTTCCCTTATTTCATGTGAATACCTTCTTCCCATATTCACATGAATACGGGAAGAAGGTATGTGTACCGATCCACCACAGCGGCCGATCCGGTACTGCAGCCTAGTTCAGGGCGCATGTAAACATTCAAAATAGCGGACCGCTGCTCGTACGGGGAACTACGGTAACGGATTTTGCTGATTTTTCCTTATTTAAACCCTCTAAAAACATAAAATAAATAGAGAACTAAACTCCCCTGGTGTCCTTGGTGGCCGATCCACCCCTCGGGGGGTGTCTCCCCCCTCGTGGTAGATCGGCCACCTCGTACACCATGGTCGTTTAGTTCTATTTATTTGAGACCCTGGGGCTTGAACGGGCCATTATGGTATCTCCAAGAGGGTATCCATAAAATACTCAGAGCTATAAATTTGCAAGTAATCAATAGTTTTGGTGTGTACTTACTTGGCCCTTTCCTACACGTGATAGTCTGAAGTATCTCAAGCGCCACTTCTAGAAGGGAGTGTGGAGATTCCACTTTCTGGTTGTGAAGGAATGGATTACTCGGTTTCAGCTCCTCTGCTGGATCCTTATAGACGCTAAGATCATGTAGACCTTTTGGAGAAATTGCTCAATTATTTACATGATTTGATACACCCTAAGGTTTGAACATCTAATTGCTATTGTATGAGTCATATAACAGACCAGTCCCATGTCAGAAATGGTCCCCACCCTCCGATGACATATCTAGGGAAGCTACACTATACATTTAGCAAAATAAGGATTAAAGTCTTGGGGAGTGACGAATACAAATGTCATTTCAAATAATTAGGGAATTAAATTAAGTCCCATAAAATCCATCTAAACCACCAAAAGATGTCGAAGTTTATAATCAATCGCTTTTACAGCGTGATTAAATGAGGGTATATACAAAGAATACTATGCAACTAGAAAAAATGAAACTTTAGGTACCCAAAGATACTTTCACCACGATGGGAAAGGGTAATTTTGGGAGTCTACAAATCAAGCATAGACTTAATATAGTATAATGCTCTGTGACCATGGAGAGCTATTAAGTCGTCACATACACTGGCTGTACAACGGTTACTAACCTTGTCTTAGGTATTCGACTGTCATGCAAATGTTTTGCAAAATTATGAAAGCAGCAATGGTGCTCGGGTTAGTCGTGTTTAACATGAAGGAAATCAGAAAGTTGTGCCAAAGACACCGTCTGATATACTGAACAATGTATATATACATTTATTGTTAACTCAATATTTAAGTTGAAAGGAGGAATTCTAAATACATACATCAACTTATCAAAACGGCATTGGAAATGGAAAATAGTGAGGGCTCTCATTCCAACCATGCAAATTACCCCCATCTTAAAATACTCCTGTATAGCGTTTTTGTTGCTTTACCCTGTAATATTTAGTATAATTTTAGGCATAAAGTAAAGCTTAAATCACCTGGCACAATCAGCACTCTGAATGGAACCCTCAGCAGCTTGGTTGGATGACCAAACCTTTGGGTTCCTATTGTCACCTTGTAAGAATACTTGATAGCTGTACCTCTGAAGGACGGGGGAGCTTCTAGGGGTACCTTTTCTCTATATGTATCTGAAAATGAATTTAGAGTGCAGCCTATAGTTACCCGATATACGACATAGGAATATTGGGCTCTCACTACAATGTTTTGAAATACACGCAGATTCAGTCAGTGAATCATGTCTAAAAAAAATGAGAATTATGGACCTCTACGGATATCTACTGTAACAAGTTAACTTACATGTATGTGATTCTCCTGGTGCAAGAGTAAGATCACAGAAAAGTATTGACGGTTTGCTCGTAAGAACTGTGCAGCCCTTCTCTCCTGTATACAGAAGAAACAATGAAACAAATTCATCAGCAATTACTTTTTTCTTAGACGTACACATTGGTAGAGCCCAAGAAGAAGACACACCTCATAGTATCTATGCGCGATATATGGTCTCACTATTTTTTTGGTGTTGCCTATTGGCACTATCATTGTATCAACATGAGAATATGACTAAAAATGAACATGAGGCGAGTGGTGGTGGATTTCTCCCGCCCCCTCAAAATAGCCTCCCCTCCCCACCCAAAGCTTAAAACACGTGACTCATTTCAATATCTAACACTCAACTTACCTTTGCTGGCAATGAAGGACGTGTCATTACCATGAGTAGTGACATCTGAAGCAGATAGTTGAGTTGACTTGGGTAAAAGCATTCGGCCTTCACTGACAGAACACTGGCAGTGAATCTGCGCACTAGCCCATGCCAGCTTTGCCAACTTGACTCTGCAAATAAAAGAAAACATGTAGATCTACAGAGATACTTCTCGACGCTTTGTATAATGATAAACCTTATAAACGAAAAACAAAACATCAACTGGTGAGTTCCAAGTTAAGTGCAACGATGTATCACCCCCTACCCCTCTTCAGCGTACAAATTTACCACTATAAGAAAAAGAAACTTAGCAGTGTGTGCTAGTTCCTATCATGGTACAATCTATATCACACGGACCTCTTATATAAAAGAATTGGACTAAATAAAAATTTAATAATGGCACAATGAATAACAATGCCAGTCGGTGGCATGTAATTTGTAGGTTATTTGCATACTACCAGTACTTTTTCCAGTAAGGAAGAAATTGAATTCATTACCACTCTTTGATATACTTTATCAAAAGAGTAGTGGCGTGCAAAGATATTGATTTTTCCTACGAAGCACACTAGTGATTGTGTTATCAAAATGACACAGGAAACATGTAAGATTAGAAAAACATGAACAAGAGCACTGCAAAATATTGAATGTGTCCTGCACAAGGTTCTGTCAATCATTGCAAGTACATCACTAACATAGATTACAGAAGTAAATACCCTACAATAGAAACTGGTTATCACAACACAGGACTTCCCTAATTTTAGAGGAAAGGCCAATCATGGAGATGCTGCAGTCATGCGCAACATAGAGAGATTAGAACATGATTCACTGCATGCAACTTTTTCCATCTCCCAGTATAATTCTTCAGTCATGAGATTTGGCCCTTGTGCATACTACCATAATCCCCCGCGTATAAGGTGCATCCCGCGTATATGTCGCACCCTGAGTTGAAAGAAATGCTATAAGGTTCAATATAATTTTCAAGGTTCAGTACCGTTCTATAGTAAAAGTACCCCACCTAGCCTTGCAGAAATGAAAGTCTCAGAGCATCAAAACCCCTGAAATTGTCCAATATCCACCCAAAAACCTGGGTTTTTACGTGAATGCATAGCGTCTTTGAACTTCAGAATGTCCGAAATCAGGGAAATCCCTGAAGACTTTTCATCCCTGTAAGACGCATCCAGACCTTGGGCTGATTCTATACGGCACAGGGGCCTCAGATCTACATACAAGACGTGTCTTATATGCGGGAGATTACGGTATAATGTGTAGGGCAATGATTGTTTTTAATTCAGATGATTTACAACCCCCCCCCCCTTTCAACTCGATGTATTCACAATTCGTGGATTTAATCTACTCTCCCAAAACATATAGAACTTCCAGATGTGACATGTGCACCTTAAGATATAAAGTACAAACTAGGCAATTTCCACACTAGTTTGTAACATACAGTGTGCTACACTATAAGGATACATGAATGTTCTACATGGACGGCTAGTCAACTAAGTTCAGGTAACTCGCTGTAGGAGTGCTTAGAAAATTTTTGAACAGCAAGACACATTAAGCATTCGTACTCATCATCTGAACAAGCATTATCAGTTTCTGGGTTCCCTTCAGATTTTTCAGCAATTTCAGGGGAAGCATTTCTGTAATAAAAGAATTAACATAAAACGAACGCAATACCTGGATTCACTACGTAGTTTGTAATTTTAACATTTGTTTGTGAAATGTGCATATTTTGTTTTGAATTCCTAGCAAACAGCAAACAAAAATCACGTTTAGTAATACTGATACGTACCCGTTACTTGGTTTCTAGATGTCTTCTCTTAAATGTGTACACAATGTAATGCAATGTGTCTGAAGTAGAAATGTTCTCATATCCCACTGAATGATTATGAGGACCTTGTTGTCTCTTGAGCACAACTTGGTTCATCAAAATGAACTTTATTAAAATATTACTCAAATTGACTTACTTTGCTGGGCTTCCATCAGCTCTCAACCTGACAGTGTTAGTGAATGTAACCTGACATTCTAAAGTTTCTCCTGCCAAGTACACAGACCGGCCCGGCAGCTTAGCTGTCACTTGAATCATGGCTCTGAAGAAACAAGAAACACGTATCAAATACACTGAAGCCAAAAGAAATAATAGAAGAAGAAAAAAACACTGCCTACTTATCTTAAAGGTGCTCTGAATCGAGGCCTACTTCTGCCGACGTTAGCACTGTGGCGGACGTAGCCGATTCAGAGCTCCTTTAAGGTTTATAATGTGTCTAAGCAAGGCTGCCCGAAATATAAATTTGAAGGAAAATTTATGGTGGTGTACACTCCTACACTACCGTAAACTCCCGCGTATAAGACACGTCCTATACGCCAAACAAAATGCTGGGGGGTCTTATAGGATGTACTGAAATTGGGGTTGCGTCTTATACGAGGGATAATTTTACTATAGAAATGCACTGAATTTACAAAATTGAGCCCCAAGAGGTGCGTCTTATACGTGAAAATGCTTCTGCTGCGTTTGGGGTGCGTCCTATACGCGCAGCGCGTCTTTTACGCAGGAGAATACGGTAGCTCCCTCACCGCACATTGGCACTCTGTGCTTCCCATCTAGGTCCTAAGAGGGGAGTGGTCATTTACCATCCACATCCTATCAGGCTTAAAAAAGTGTTATGTTCAGGTAACACTACCTACTGTAATCTCCCGCGTATAAGGCGCGTCTTATACGCGAATCAGATCGTGAGTGGGTCTTATATGTCTCTATTTTAAATAGCGAAGAATCTGTATTTTAAATAGCGAAGAATCTGTATTTTAAATAGCGAAGAATCTGTGACTGCATGCTACTAAGATTACCAGCGCAAACATATTTTAACTGCTGTTGAGGGGGAGAGGGCGTAAATATATTTTTGCACATCTGTGTGAAAACTTCCCCTTTCCCCGCCCATTGATGAATAATGACCACTCCCTCTAGGGTCTAGAGTGACCCTAGTTGGACCACCCAAATCAAACGTATGTGTTTTGACGTCAGTGGTCTCTGAGGGAGTGATCATTTTTTAACGGGGGGGGGGGGGCTGGTGGGGTTTGTGCGCAGACTCGTGAAAAGAATTTCCCTCCCCCTCCCTAGTCCCGAAATAGGCACTTACCTAGTTTTCAAGACTTTGTCCCATGCATTTTATCTATTAAGCAATGGATAGATCTCATTAAAAGAAGTGGATTTGCTCTTTAAATGAAGTCTTTATGCCAAGTATAACTGAAGTTATGACTGATCGAAGAAGCCAAATCGAACCCAAAATTCTGCCAGTGTTAAGAGTTTAAATAGGGTCCAGATTTGTGATCAAGCATATTGGATACAGGAGTGGCTACATCTCTTAAATTATTATTTTAGACTATTTTCTTTTCAAGAATGGAAGAGTTCCCCATAAAAGGTTGAAAATCAATGTATCATATCAAATTTTAACAATTTAAAGGGATTTTATCTTGACTTAATATCATCTGTCATTTAGCGATCTGACAGAATTGGTCCAAAATTATGGAGTTAATATGAGATCTTTAATTGGTCAGAATTTCCCTTTAAATTGACATAAAGGCTTCATTTAAAAAGGAAATCCACTTCTTTCTATCAGCTCTATCCATTGCTATATAAATACTATATATAGGATTGAATTCTGGCAAACAGACAAGGACCTAACATAGAGAAGCTGTTGGAGGGGTGATAGCGAATAGTACGCTAACATTTTTGTGGGGTCTGGCAAACATCCTGTTCCCCTATGAAAAGAAAACCCCTAGACATTTTCTAAACCATTTTTTTTCTGTAGAAAGTGTGGGAACTATTCTCTTTTATGTGAGATTTGGCATTTATACCAAAAAAATGCTTTCAAAGTTATGGGATAACTTCACTTGGGGAGAATGGGATGTTTGCCTGCATCAATTATTTCTCAAAATCTTAAACCCCTAATCAATCCCTTTAAAATGAGTCCATGTATGTTAAGATCCTCCAATAAATAGCTACACAATGAGCTGTCCAAGAAAGGAGAGTTTAGCACTCCCCATTTTCAGCTTTATCACAGTTTCACACCTCCACTGCAGCAGAACCATGCACTGGGGGTAGGTAAGTGCCTACCCAAAAATACTCCGTAGACACTCTGAGGGAACCTCAGAGACCAAGTGTGTTTGTTGTAGTCTGTTTGGTCAGCCAATCTGGCAGAGTGGCCATTTCTCACAGAAGTACTTACTGTCAGGTCCAATGCTTCCACCAACACTTCCCTCAATGTATATCCAAAGATTCACAATACACAAAGCACTTGAAATACTTGTGATAATTAATAATCCAGGTGATTTTCAAATCTCCCTCCCTAACTCCAAATCATTGTCCGCCATCTTGAAGCCAGGTGTAGCCACCTAGTGCCAAAAAGACTACACTATTCTTGGATGGTTAGCCCTATGATTTTAAGAGCAGGTAACACCAGGTAGCACCCCAGCATGTTGACAATGGAGTCCATTGAGGTAGTGATATCTAAGCTCAAGATAAACATGTCAGATTTATTGGATATATCTCATGTTTCAGTCAATATAACTTATAAGCTGATGTACATGAAAACTACATGTTTGTGAATAGGAGGGACAATTTCCAGGAACTGACAGTGAGTACTTAGTTCAGACTAGCCATGTGTTTGTGCCACTAAAGACTTGTATACATCTTGGATCCTGCCTGTGAGCAGGCAGGTATTTCGGCCTAACCCGAAAATTGTGTGTAAACGTGCACGCACTGGCTTTTTTGCTGAAAACAGGTGAAATAATTTTGACCCCCCCCTGGCTCAAGGGCCTTGTCAAGGGGGGGTCAAAGTTTTTTTTTACCCCCCCCCCCCTAGGGAGCATTCATTATTTATGGCGGGGGTGGGGGTGAGCATTTGGCGAAAGAGAATAGGTCAAAAATAAAAGGCCCCCCCTAAAGAATACGTCCAAAATTTTTGGCCCCCCCCTCAAGAATAGGTTGAAAATAAATGGCCCCCCCCTCAAGAATAGGTTGAAAATAAAGCGCCCCCCCCCCCCCAATGACGATCATCCATGAATATTCTTTTATTTAACATAAATGCCAAAACCATATGCCTATACATTGTGTGATACATATAATTATACCTCTCTTGAGAGTAGTACTTTAACATTTTAATGATTAGCATTGACTATAGTCAACATCGTCGCGGGTCGAGCATCGACTATAGTCGACACCATGTAGGCCTCCTTATATAGGAATCGTGCAGGGACTGTGAATACCATATTCATTCTAATAACCGCACCGGTGCTGAAAATAAATCATTAGATGGTCGAAACCTTAATACAAAAATCATTTCCAAAAGGCACACCCCTAAAGTCTAAAAACCATTTGCTCTAAAAAACTTTACTTTTACAGCAGCATGATTTGACACAAGTGGTGTGTGCTTACAACCCAAATGGTGAGGGGTGCGCTTATTAGTGCAGGTGCATTTAATAGAAGGTAGGCCCTTACTCCTAGGAAATTTAAAGGCTGTCCCCATGGCCAGATAACTCATGTGCCTTCTGCCCTTAATGGGTTAATAGACTCCAAGGGATAGGTGATAGAATTGGTCTCAACTCAGATACACCTTATAGACAAGGTATTTTTTTTTTGTGTAGAATAGTCTTGTTGTTCATAAGAGAGACTCAGATTCTTTGGAAGATAGTACATACCATGTATCATCTCTATTAGAATATGCTACTTCTAGATGAAATAGGTTAAAAAGCAGCTGTAGCTGCATGTACTGGTAGTCATCAACAAGAAATGCACATTGGTATTGATCAATTGAAAAAGATCTCTAAATATAGTTCCATCCAATTAGATTTCACTGAACTGGATCAATTTGATTACCTTTAGTCTTTCAAAAGGAGTCACTGATACATTAAAAGACATTTTATGGTGACGAAATTTGCGACATTTTGGATAAATACCCTAAAAATAAATGGCCCCCCCTCTAAGAATAGGTAAAAAACAAACGGCCCCCCCTCTAAGAATACCCTGAAAATATTTGGCCCCCCCCCTAAGAATACCCTGAAAATAAATGGCCCCCCCCTCAATTTGCTCACCCCCACCCCTGCCATAAATAATGAATGCTCCCCTAGTCAAGGCGTCGAAAACATTCTGACCCCCGTCACCACCCCCCCCCCCCCCCTCAGCCACCTGTGACTCAGACGATACTCAGTCTACCCCCGCCACCCCCCCCCCCCCCTCCCTGACTCCTGTCTCCTGAGCCTGAGGCTACAGATTCATGATTTTAATGGCCGATTTGATTGATTCATACACCCCAGATTGAGATATCTCAAAACTAGATGAGTGCATTTAACTTAATCACACAAACAATGTGACAATCTATATTGACTGAAGTAGTAATTAACAATAAACACTTGAGAAACCCACCAAACCTGTTAGATCCGTCGCACTGGGGTCCAAGTGTGTGTACTACGTCACGCACAGGTCAGAAGTAGCTGCACTGCCACGAAGGCTAATAAATGTAAGAAATATCCGTGGTATTAACTAAATTATACGCTAGGACATGCACCGAGATGAAGTATTGCTTGTCTCTATCGAAAAAAGCTACAATAGAATAGATGAACGACTCCTGACCCGATAAAATCTTAGGCCACAATCACAACAGAGGCCGGGGTCAAGGTTGTTGTCGGGTCAGACCCCGAAACTGATGACGTCACATTGTTTTCCTTCAACATGGAAGCCGACAAACCTTGGTTGGCGACTGCTCCACTAAAAAATATTGAAGGACTGCCTGATTTTGGATGGCGTGTGCGATTGGATCATGAATTTAAGGAGCCTTGTGTTCCTTTCACCCTTCCACGATTGCATCAGCTCCCAGGGCTCCTTGCTCTGTCTGCAAGGTAAGTTCTAGTTGGCACAGGTGCCCGTCACTCAGACTCAGACTGAGACTCTGCGGTGTGCCACAGTGACAGTCACAGTGGCTTAACTTAAGCCTTATACAAGTTATAGTCAAGTTAGTGGAGGCAAGGAAATAGTCAGTACTTCCTTGGTGTAGGCCACCGCTCGGAACTTCGTTCTGTACGACGTGAGGAGGATTGGGACAGGGAATCTCTGTCTGCAGTGCCAGTGGCGTCACTGTAGTGTAGTGTAAACAAGTTGGCCCAACGACAACCACTGATCAGCTGGATAGCTGGGCAAGCAAACACAAAGGCGCCACACAAAGGATATTAATTATTATTCCTACTTTAGTCTTTAGGGAGTGATTATTTTTTAACAACAGGGGGGGGGCTGGTGGGTTCGAGGGGGGGGTCAGAATGTTTTCAAGCTCTTGACCAGGGCCTGGCACGGTCCAGGGGGTCAGAAATTTTTTTGCCCCCTTGACTAGGGGGGGGGGTCAAAATAATTTCACCTGTTTTCAGCGAAAAAGCCCGCATGTTACTATAGGTTAAAAGGGCGCATTCACATACGGTTTTCACCTCCTGAAGGGGGGTCAAAAAAATTTTGACCCGTCGAGAATGGGGGGGGGGCAGATCCAACATATATCCAAGCTGCATCTAACTACTAGAAGGATAAGTGTTTTAAATTTTGAGTTGAAATCAGAAATTAATATAAAAAGAAAATCATGAAAATGTTGGTAGTGTGCATTCACATTCAGCAAATTTAAAATCGCAGAAAATCGCAGCCCTATAGCTGTTTGAACTAGCCATATTCTAACAAATAAGATATCATAGAATAACCCTGTATGTTTTGATAGCTTCTGTACTAAATATTTTTTTTGGAAAATCTGTCCAAAGTTGTATAAATTGGTCAGACCCTCCCGCTTTAAATAACCAGTCAATTTTTCTCAAAATCCCCTTAAAATATAGGTCTATATGTTGGCTACACATGTAAAATATTATCTCATTTAACTTTTAGTAAAAATGAGAATATCCATGCATTTCTGCAATAAGAACATGGCTGGTTAGGTGAGTCAACATTGTGGTCTGACAATCATTAAGTTTACTCAAAAGTTTACTGCCTGAATTTGGAGAAAAAAAACAGGGGAATACAGCAAAATACTTCCAGTGATCTAGACCTATGTTTTACCTTTCATTTGATACTAATTTGAAGTACCGTAATCTCCCGCGTATAAGACGCGCTGCACGTATAAGACGCACCCAAACTCAGCACATGCATTTTCGCGTATTAGACGCACATTTTAATGCTAAAATTTGTAAGATTAGTACATTTCTATAGAAAAATTACCCCTCGTATAAGACGCTCCCCCAACTTCAAAGTACCAGCATTTTGTTTGGCGTATAAGACACGTCTTATACGCGGGAGTTTACGGTATTTCTGACAAGTAGAACCTTCAGAATCAATATTTTACAAACACCAGATTATCATAATGACAGATACAGGGAGGAGGCAGCCAGATTCGGCTGACTTCACTTAGGGACTCAAGGAGTGATAATTTTTTAACAAAGGGGGGGGGGGGCTGGTCGGTTGTTTTGAGGGGAGGGAGCGTCAAAATTTTTTGAGCCCTTGACCGAGGGAGGTCAATTTTTTTTCTCCACCCCTTTGAGGGGGGGGGGGGGTCAAAATAAATTTATCCATTTTCATTGCGTACAATTTTTAAGTAGATTGCACTTTAGCAGGCACACATCTTGTGTCATGTTAGGGTTAGCATAAGGGTAAGTAAAGGGTTCGCTACAGCACCTGCTAAGGAAGTGGTCATTATCTATCAACAAAGGGGTGGTGGTTTTGTGGGGGGGGGGGTAAAAATTTCAGACCCCTCTCGAGGGGGGAGCTAAAAAAAATTTGACCCTTCTTGAGGGGGTGGGCTAAAAAACTTACCCTCTTTTTAGTCAAAAAGCCTGCACGCTACTATAGATCAAAAGGGGGCGAGAAAATTCATTGATAAATAATGACCACTCCCTACCGTAATCTCCTGCGTATAAGGGGCAGCCCGCGTATAAGGCGCACCTAGAGTTTTGGAAAATTCTCAAAAAAATGAAAAATTCATAACTTTGGTTCTACTGAATGAATTTTCAAAATTCAAAAACCTATGGGTAGCTTGGGCCACCTCGGGCCCTCCTGGGCCCCATTTTGTCCTATTTTGACCAAGGGGGCATGTAAGATATAAAAAGAAAGGTCTTGGTGTCCCCCTTGTGGATCCAATGAGAACTAAAAACCCCTGTATAAGACGCGCCTTATACGCGGGAGATTACGGTAGTAAAGTGCAAAAATTTCCTTTTGCGCGTCTGCGCGCAAACCCACCAGCCCCTCCTGTTGTTAAAAAATGATCACTCCCTTATCTCCCCAAATATTAAAACACTCGCAAAAACGACTGACCACTGACTGTGTGTCATTCGAAAGACACACAGTCAGTGGTCAGTCGTTTTTGGACCCTCCCCACTGGGGAGGGTGGGGTGGGCTGAGAGAGTGGGGCTCTATACCTCTGGGTCATAGTAAATGTCAAAAGATATATAGAAATTATACAACAAGTCAGAGAGAAAGATCACTGAAACATTGCAATATACCGTAAACTCCCGCGTATAAGACGCGTCCTCTACGCCAAACAAATGCCTTGTGGGTCTTATAGGATGTACTGAAATTGGGGGTGCGTCTTATACGAGGGGTAATTTTACTTTAGAACAGTACTGGATTGACAAAAATCACCCTTAAAATGTGCGTCTTATACGCAAAAATGGTCGTGCTGAGTTTGGGGTGCGTCCTATACGCGCAATGCGTCTTATACGCGGGAGTTTACGGTAACTAGGATATTTTTTATGTGAAAATTGAAAAGAAAGATAAGGTTATTCAGTAAAGTCACCCTGTATTAGAATAATGGGCAGATGGGGGCCAGTGGTAGGGAGCCCGAGATGGACTCTTATCTTCACAGTTCACACCTATCTTATCAGCAGTCTCAACATATGACCACTGACTGCACAGGAAAAACTGCAAAATTTCTGCTAGATCATGGGCCTTCAGAAATTATGTAGTTTGGGATGATAAACTTGTGTTAAAATGTGAGCACAATACATGGTAGGGTCACAGACCATATCTTTTTGTACAGTTTAAAATGATGACGAAAATATCATGGGTCATGCTGGGCTCACTGAAGCCCCGGTCCCTGCCCCTTTGTGTGTCGCATGGCTACTGGACAAGAGTCACTCTCGAGCTTGTACATTGCTGTCTGGAATATACAGCACAAGCACTTCAGAAACAATTGATAGCCAATTAAGTCATGTCTACATGGCTAGAGAAACTTAACATTGGGGATTGAGGAATGTGGGCTTTTGTAATAGAATAAGGATAATTCCAGCTGTGCAACATGCAGGCATGAGTAGGCCTATAGTTTCTATGGAGGGGTTTTCTAATGGAACAAGGAGCAATCTCTGTGTATACTATGCAGGCATGGGTATCTGCCTTGTTCCATTGAAAAAGCAAATAGAGTCCCTTCTTTAATACCTATGCAGGCATGTGTATATTAACAGGTAGATACTGGAAGAATAGGTCGCTACTCCTGTCTATAAACAGACAGGTAGATTCTTTTCAATGGAACAAGGCAGATACCCATGCCTGCATACTATACACAGAGATTGCTCCTTGTTCCATTAGAAAACGCCACATTAGAAACTTTATCCATGCCTGCATACTTTCCACCTGTATTTATCCTTATTCATTTACAAAAGGCCATATTATAGAGGCTGGTTTGTGAACACCATTTTCCATTTCCTTCATTCAAGGATACACTTTTTCCTTTCACCTCTGGGCCACACCATCTAAGGGAGTGGTCATTTATTATCAACAGGGGGGGGTGGTGGGTTTGAGGGGGGGGCGTAAAAAAATCTGACCCCTCTCGAGGGGGGGCTAAAAAAATTTTGACCCCTCTTGAGGGGGGGGGCTAAAAAAATTTACCCTCTTTTTAGCAAAAAAGCCCGTGCGCTACTATAGATCAAAGAGGGGGGTGCGAAAACTCTCCGGCGCAGGGGGGGCGCAAAATTTTTTTACTGCCGTCGAGGGGGGGACGTCCGCGCGAAAACCCACCACCCCCCCCTGTTGATAAATAATGACCACTCCCTAACTATATTCTTCAGTGACAAAAAATTCTCTCAGCGAGTTCTCATTCTCCCATTCATAGAGAAGGCCGGTTCATGAGTAGTGGGAATGACTAGGGGTTATCTCATGAGGCGAAGCCAAGTGAGATAACCCTTAGTCAGTCCTACTACAAGTGAACCTTTTTATTTATTTCATGTTATCTCGGTCAGAAATGTTCAAAAACCATTTAAAATGACATGAACAGATGATTATTTATCTGTTTTATGATCATTTTGGTTGCTTTTACTGGCCGTGAGATACGGGCTAGGGTTATCTCTCAGGGGGTGTGAGATACGGAGCTGCAGTGTTAAACCTATTCCGAGTTTGCAGGTCGCCCCATGGGCGCCGCCATTACTGGAGCTTGTTACCAGCGAGTTTTACTGATAAGAACTATCAGATGGGTACCAGTCGGCCCCCGAGAGGACCGCACTGAATCGTAGGGGTTATCCCATTGGCTAATAAATAAGTCCGTATAGGCTGTCAGTATCTCAGGCATATCAACATGAAATAATTCAAAAGAAGGTCTTGGAGTCCCCCTTGCAGATCCAGTGAGAACTTAAACCCGTGTATAAGACACACATCATAGGAGATTACGGTAATTCCCATAAGAATAGACAAAAGGTCTGACATTAAGACGCTTCTGTCCGAGAACTCAATTACTTGTTAATTACTAAAGAGTCAGGACTACTTAATCTGCCTTATGTCATTGGCTCAGACCCCCTCCCTGAGTCTACACCGCCGGGTAGGCAGTGGCGTGCTAAAAAAATTATATATTTCTTTCTCCCAATAATTCATTAAAAATAGAAATCATCCATCTTTTCCCACGAAACCAGATATGTACATCATCAATTTTGTGATATTAAAGATGTATTAATAAAAAAAATTGCCAGAAATATGAGAGGAGAACATTAAAGGGATGGATGGAAGGGGGACTTTGGAGGGATGGATAGAAAGGGCTGGGGACATGAGGTGGTGGATTGACTGGTGGGAGTGGAGGTGGAAGGTAGACTTGGAAAGGTGAGATGGAAGGGACGTTGTTTTAGATTCAGACCAATGGTTTTTGACAGTGGTTTAAGTCTTTGTTTTTCCACATGCCAATAATTATGAAGGCATATACAACATATTATCAGTCATATGGACCTCCTGCAAAACCTTATGCATAAGCTGCCATGTATGTATAAAGCTCAACACAACAATGTGCTATAACCAGTGCCTCAATTGAAGGTGTGGAACACTTTGGCTTATCACTAAAGGCCCCGCTAAAGGCCCATATCACATATTGAAATTGATAAAATGTCAATATCCCCAAGTCGAATTTAGGGGTCTAGGACCATGTCAGTATGTACATATCGGTGTCAAACATCTTAATGTTTTGCTCTTTCAAACTGTCCATGAAGTGAGAGTATGTTTCAGGTACCGGTACGATGTATATGTACTTATATTGACCCTTTTGAACTTTGACACAGCATATATCAGTTACGTGTCATCATTATCTCTACAACCAACTTGCCGTTGCTGACTGGTTTATCAAGACCATGCATTGACCAAAGCTTACAAATATGCATCGAAATGTCCAAGTGCTGGTAGCATAACACTGCCAAGTACATATGTTTGAACTTTCATATTAGCCGTACTATTGCAAGTCGTACAATCTAACCAAAGTCCCACAATCAGGTTACTACGATATAGATGGTGACAGTAGCAATTTCTCAGTTAGTGCCATGTCAGCTTCATTTAACATACAATGGCTGGCAGCTATATAGTATACGGGCATCATGTACTATGATGGAACCTCCCGCATTCAACAGTATGTGTAATGACTGGGGCTTTGTGGTTGTGACACTGGTGAATGGGGAGGGGGCATCATAAGGGCTTATCAAAGTACATGTACATGTATTATGTAAACGCAGCAGATATTATATCAGGCTTTTCCACATATCATTGATTCGGCAGAGAAACACTGTGTTAAACCATTAAGGCTGGTAAGGCCTTAATGCATCGTGCCGACTGGTCAACTTGATGCATGAGTACAGCCCTCTGGCGAGTTTACTCAGGGGAAAATTTTCTTGGTTTAGACTTGAAATGGTGCATTCTGGAGGATTCTAATTGAACACGTTAAGTCTCAAGACCATATAATTTGAGGTAAATCCTCAAATCATTTTTCATGTTATAGATTATTGAACAAGTAACCAATGGATAATTCATGACGAGTGTGTGTTAGTGAAGGATAATGACACGAGGCCGTAGGCTAACACACACAAGTCATGAATTATCCATTGACTACTTATTTTATTCCATGAAACCAATATAATCAATAGAATACCAATAAATTCAATTTGAAAACAAAAATTATTCTCCCTCCCCGGGACTCGAAGCCAGCCAGTGTGTGTGTACACAGGTACATACACCTCCTCGCCCGGCAGCGGACAGCGACAGCGCACACGGCGAAAAAAAATGCGCCCGAACCGGGGCTCGATCCATGTACCTCTGACGGCTGAGCGCAAAGCGCTAACCGCTAGACCACCGCGTCTCCTCCTTCTGCAGCGGACAGCGACAGCGCACACGGCGAAAAAAAGATGCGTCTCGCTGTTATGTTTGTATGTATAATACACCTCGTTGCCCAGCAGCGGACAGCGGACAGCCACCATCAGTCAGTCCCTGTGGCGCAATGCATAGGGAGTTGGACTAGGGATCTGAGACTCTAGGTTCGAGCCCTGCCCTGGCCTTGTAAATTTCTTGGGTTTTAACATGTAACATATGACATGGAAGGACATGAGAGGCGTGCGGTTATCCATGGATAACCCGCACCGGGCACAGGTAATCCATGGATAACCGCACGCCTTACAAAATTGATGTTACAGCCTACAGGGTGTGCAATATCGACAGATATGTGGATGGGAATAGCCACCAAAAAGCACCCAGTAAGCCAGAAATCGTGGAATAATGGTGGTTAGGGGAGATGTATATCCTCCCCATGTTGGAGATCTCTACAAGGAAAATCTTGAATCAAACTTGTACTAAGATTGTGATGCCTTGAATTTTTGGGAGGTTGGGGGCTTGGCCCCCAAGAAAATCTTGAAATTAAGACAGGAAATGGTGCATTCTGATGCATTCTGGCACACCATTTTAATGCAGATCAGCATGTACTCTTCCACCCCACCCCCCAAAGACTGCAAGTGTTGATATTTCACTTGTTCCCATTATGCCAAAATAGTCATATTGTCAGAAATCAAAATCTTTGGAAACAGATTAATAGTTACACTACCCCCATATAGCAAACATGAATTGCTTCTGGGCATAGGTATAGATCATTTATACATGGGTGGTTTGTCTTCAGATACAAGGTGGTTGTTGAAAGGTGAAAGTGGGGGAACTAGAATGATCTTACAAGGTTTTAAGGGAATCAATCAGTGAGAAGTAGGTATATATTCAAAAGTTATGTCAAGTCAAGGTATTAATCTATTATATTGATACCTGTACCTGAGTAGCCACTGCTCTCAGAGCTATTAGAGACCAAAAATATCCCATGTAAGACATGCACAGTTGTTCTCCATTGGTTGTCCCTAGGTTAACCTACTTGGCCCTCAAATTAAATTAATACCCACTCTCAAATTTTTGACCAATATAATCTTTGTACAAAAACCTTCAGTGCAGCCATGCAAAAAGTTACTCTTCCTGCCACCTCCCATTAATTGGTGTCCTGCAACCTGCAAGTTAGACCTGAGGGGCCAGACATGGCAAGGGTGAGGGTGGGTAGTCAGTGAAGTAGACTGGAACTTGTGACTTTTAACCTTAGTAATGAGAAATATTTCTCTTTTAATTGTGAAAATTACAATTTTTATCCTACATCTATGTGAGGCCAACAGTGCTTTTCCTCATGATCTAAGCTTTGCAACAATATATATGGAACATCATATTCAAAAAATTCTCCTCTCTTCTTTCTCCTCCTTTTTTTTTTTTTTTTTTTTGCAGGAGGGGGGGGGGCAAGGCCCGTTCGCCCCCCCTCCTGTATCCACCACTGTTTAATATAAGACGCAACGGGCTGATTTTTAGATAATACATGTATTATATACCTCATATACCGACTTAGCAGGATTAGTTATCGGCCAATCAAATCATCCAACTATTCACTGCGATCCTCTTGGGGGGGGCATATGGTATCCATCTGATATTGCAGTTCGTTCCTCATAGATCGGCTCATTACTTGAATTAAGACTTCTGAAACACATGCCAGTAGACTTGGCCCAAGTCCTAGCCCCCTAGCACTATTATTCATAGTTTGACCTGGGTCTCCTCACCTAGAACCACTGCACCACCCCTATCTTGAAGACCATTGCAGGTCCAAAGTGGTGCTTGTTCACTCTCCCTGTATATCCCAGTCCTATAGGTACAGTATGGTGTATACCTATACATGGAGTGATTTATGCAAATTAGTGCTCTTGCTTGAGCTATGGTGGTGCTGGTGGTGAATCCTGGTCACTGAAGTGGTGGCAGAGGCCACAGGGATAGCCCTGTGTTCTAATACAAAGCACTGCTCCCTCATAATCCTCTGCATTGGCCATTGACCCCCCTCCCCCCACCTCTGAACAAAGCTGGTTCTATAGTGGTGAATGTGGTGGTTATATGAGTCCACCACCTCCATGTTTCTAAAATGTGTAAAACCTATCCCTAATGGGTAGGGACATAGGGACGCTGTTAGGGCTGGTATAAACGCCGTGAGTAGCACAGACCATTGCCTGTTTGATAACATGTACATAACCCTTTATAGATGGCATGATGCATTGATGTATAGTTAACCCTTTATGGATGGCATGATGCATTGATGCACATTTAACCCTTTATGGATGGCATGATGCATCGTCAGCAAATATGTCAGTAATAATACACTATTTGTCAGCAATTAATCAATGTATGTTAGTAATTACTCACTTTTTGTCAGCAGTTAGTCAATATATGTTAGCAATTACTCACTATTTCTCAGCAATTAAACAAAATATGTCAGTAATAATGCACTATTTGTCAGCAATTAGTCAATGCATGTTAGTAATTGCTCATTATTTGTCAGCAGTTCGTCAACATATGTCAGTAATCACTCCCTATTTGTCAATACCTGATTGAATATTGAAAATTGAATTGAAAATAGCATTAAAAACTCGGGTCTTTTAGGTCTTAGACCTAACCTGCTCCATCTTTTAGGTACCTGATTCTATTGTTTCCCATGTGGGTCAGCCATCTTGATTTTCCAAAATACAGGGATCCAGTCCATATATGGTCACTTTTGACCTTCAAAAATTATCAGGTGGATGTTAGTAGCCATAGGGACACCTCAACTACCTGATTCTATTGTTTTCCATATGTGTCAGCCATCTTGGTTTTCAGAAACATAGGGATCCAGGCCATATATGGTCAATTTTGACCTTCAAAAGTTATCAGGTGGATGTTAGTAGCCAAAGGGACACCTGAACTACCTGATTCTTTTATTTTCTGTGTGTGTCGGCCATCTTGGTTTTCAGAAACACAGGAATCCAGGCCATATATGGTCAATTTTGACCTTCAAACGTTATCAGATGGATGTTAGTGACCATTGGGACACCTCAACAACCCAATTCTATTGTTTTCCATGTGTGTCAGCCATCTTGGTTTTTGGAAACACAGGGATCCAGGCCATACATGGTGAAATTTGATCTTTTACAGTTATCAGGTGGATGTTAGTAGCCATAGGGACACCTCAACTACCAAATTCTACTGTTTTCCATATGTGTCGGCCATCTTGGTTTTCAAAAACACAGGGATCCAGGCCATATGTGGTGCATTTTGATCTTCAAAAGGATATAAATGGTCAATTTTGACCTCCAAAAGTTATCAGATGGATGTTAGTAGCCATAGGGACACCTCAACCACCTGATTCTATTGTTTTCCATGTGTGTCAGCCATCTTGGTTTTCAGAAACACAGGGATCCAGGATATATATATGGTCAATTTTGACCTTCAAAAGTTATCAGATGGATGTTAGTGACCATTGGGACACCTCAACTACCCGATTCTATTTTCCATGTGTGTCGGCCATCTTGGTCTTTTGGAAACACAGGGATCCAGGCCATATATGGTCAATTTTGACCTTCAAAAGTTATCAGATGGATATTAGTGACCACAGGGACACCTCAACTACCTGATTGTATTGTTTTCCATGTGTTTCGGCCATCTTGGTTTTCATAAACACAGGGATCTAGGCCATATATGGTCAATTTTGATCTTTCAAAGTTATCAGGTGGATGTTAGTAGCCATAGGGCACCTCAACTACCTGATTCTATTCTTTTCCATGTGTGTCAGCCATCTTGGTTTTCAGAAACAGGGATCCAGGCCATATATGGTCAATTTTGACCTTCAAAAGTTATCAGATGGATGTTAGTGACCATAGGGACACCTGAACTACCTGATTCTATTGTTTTCTGTGTGTGTCGGCCATCTTGGTTTTCAGAAACACAGGAATCCAGGCCATATATGGTCAATTTTTACCTTCAAAAGTTATCAGATCGATGTTAGTGACCATTGGGACACCTCAACTACCCAATTCTATTGTTTTCCATATGTGTCGGCCATCTTGGATTTTAGAAACACAGGGATCTAGGCCATATATGGTCAATTTTGATCTTTCAAAGTTATCAGATGGATGTTAGTGACAATTGGGACACCTCAACTACCAAATTCTATTGTTTTCCATGTTTGTCGGCCATCTTGGTTTTCAAAAACACAGGGATCCAGGCCATATGTGGTGAATTTTGATCTTCAAATGTTATCAGATGGATGTTAGTGACCATTGGGACACCTCGACTACCTGGTTCTATTGTTTTCTATGTGTGTCGGCCATTTTGGTTTTCGGAAACACAGGAATCCAGGCCATACATGGTCAATTTTGATCTTTCAAAGTTATCAGGTGGACGTTAGTAGCCATAGGGACACTTCAACTACCCAATTCTTTTGTTTTCTATGTGTGTCAGCCATCTTAGTTTTCAGAAACACAGGGATCCAGGCCATACATGGTGAATTTTGATCTTCAAAAGTTATCAGATGTTAGCATGCTGGTATATGAGTCCACCACCTACATGATAAAGTTTTAATGTTTTTCCTTTACAATATTGGTTGAATTTGCCTTAATCATAGCTCCTAATTATCTTAGTATTAATGCGTACGGCATTACAGCTATGCTGTGTATTTCTGTGATTACAATAATTTGGTTTTGAATGATAAAATATCATGAAACTACCAGATTAAATTTTGAATCAGTATAATGTACGGCAATATAAAAATGTCTGCTACTAAGACCGTGGTCAAATCCTAAAATCTGATCCTAATATCCTGATCCTAGATATGGAGATTTCAGCTGAATCAATATCCTGATCCTAATATCCTATCTATTGCCCCCTCGTCAGTGATGTCTGCTGTCACATTCCAATGTGAAATTGTGTAATGTAGTTCTCGCTATGAATATGACCTTAGCTGTCAAATGGCGTTGAACCTCTATTACTCACTCACCGCTGGTAATCAGCTTCAGCAATGGCCGTGCCCATAGTACAATCTGCTACCCTGGCATAGTAGGCGCACCTTGAGTTGAAAATTAAAGATGTAAGGTACACCCAGGTTGTTTTACGCCCTGTAGGCCTCTCCCACTTTGCCCAATGGACACATCCATTACTAAAGCTGCTACCGATGAGATAAACATGTTTAGGTACCAGTCACACCCAAAGAATTCAACAGAAAATGGAAAGAATAATGCCATTGGTCTAAATGTATCCCGCCTAAACCCTATGCACAAGGTACAATGGCATCAACCTTACTCATAGTACTATTAGATAATCTGGCCGCTAATGGGATCCATCCATGTGGTAACACTAAATGTTTATTGATGTACATGTGTTGTATATTTTTCTGATATATTTCTTCAATAAAATGAAATATTCTGCTACTTCAGTTTGGTGACTTTTATTTCAGGTATGGATATACATGGTACAAGATGAAGAAGAAGGGGAGACGAATGTTCATTGACAATTTGGATCTTGTACCATGGAGGCCAATATATGGTAAGTACAGGTACCATGTAAACTTTGGGTGTTTTATTTTGGAACCCAAAAGTTCCATTTATGTTTCCTTTTTGATTTCTGAATAGACATGGGTTTAGAAGAGACTTTGATATCACAACTTGTAGGCCAGCACCAAACAATTAGCTAGCCTTTGCCGTACAGCTTTGAGGCATGTATCCGGTAACACACATTGATGTGTCCAACATCTTGTGTTATCAGTAGGCATGTATATCTGCCGTCCTTTTGCCACTTATCTGGAAGAAAAATCATGATTGATCATTATGTCTCACACTCACAGGGGTCCCAATCGGTGGTATTGGTGCTGGCACCATAGGACGCGGTTACCGTGGTGAATTCTGCCGCTTTCAAATGATCCCAGGGATGTACAAGTACAACACAGTTGATGCCGACCAGGTACCATAATTTGTCATGTTTAAATACTTTGAATTTAACTAATTTTGAATTAAAACTATAAAAAGACTAGAACAAGATATACGGAGGTTAGCTGCTGTATTTTGTATTTCTTACAGTTCATAGTCAACATTCGTCGTAAGGGGCAGACTGTATACCAGCAGGTGCTAAGCCCTCTAAGACCGTCAGGGGACCGGTTAGACTCATGGAATTGGGCCTTCGACCCAAGCCATGCTCATTACCAAGGCTTGTACCCTCGGGCTTGGACTCGCTATCAATTGCCTGGTCAGGGCGTAACATTGGTTTGTCGGCAGATCTCTCCCATATTCCCACATGATTACAAGGTATGTCACAGGATATTTTTGGGTTCTTTCTAAGGATGAGGTGAAGAAGACATATTATTCAATAATCTTTCTACAATATCCCATAAAGTACAGGGTCTTTCCGTGTGTGCTGTCTAATTATAATTACAATTAGAATTTCACAATCCGACTATCCTTATTGCAGAAAAAGGCTAGCCAGATGTCGAATCTGACATACCCGGTACTATTGAATTAATTGATGTGATGTCAAACTGTACCAGACAAAACCTAATAGATCCTGATGATAACAAATTGTTGAAGATAATATGATTGAAATGCGACTAATTGATATATGAGATTTAAGTGAATGGGCTTTTTCCATTTGCAGGACACAAGTTTGCCGACAGCTGTGTTTGTGTGGACGGTGGAGAATCACAGCAGTCAGGACCTGGAAATTAGCCTCACCTTCTGCTTCCAGAATGGACAAGGGGAGAAGTCTGATCAGGCAGCCGGTGTGTGGAGCGAGCCCTTCTCTACATCAGATCTCACCGACAAGGTGTCTGGAGTCATGATCCATCAGAAGTTCCGCAACATGAAATGTGTATATGGTATTGGCGCCCGTCATAAGGTATGTGAAGATTCTTCCTCAGAATCCATGTGTTGTGTATGATCATTTTTCGAAAAAAATGCCATATGTTTTATGAAATATTCCATTAGCTGTGAATTTCATCCTTTAATTCTTGAAGTTCGGTCAAGATAGCTCAAGATATGTAAGTTTGTATACATATACCCACCGATATATCATTTACAGTCAGGTGTTCGGGTCAGCCATAAAGTTGCCTTTGATCCTGCTGGTTCAGGAAAAGAACTCTGGATGGACCTCATGAACGATGGTGAACTCAACTCGAAAACTGGTAGGTGTATTCATAAAGATTCCCTCGATAAGAATTTTTTTCTTGAATAAAGCAATACAGTTTCAAAACACTGATCCTAATCGTGGTGGACTTGTCTGGCAGTTCAGTATAAAAGAGAATTATGGCAAACTTAACGGTAATTTGCACATCAGATATGTGATCATATGCACTTTCTCTGAGATGAGTTTGGTTAGTCGCCTACACCTGTATCATTTTGTATCACTCGGCTATCTATGCAGATCCTAGCAAAGAAACCAAGGAAGGAGAGGAACTTGCCTCTGCTGTCTGCATCCAATGTTTGGTACCTGCCAATCAGAGTAAAGACATGGAGTTTAGTCTCACCTGGGACATGCCACTCATTCACTTTGGAGCTAACGAGAGGCTGTATTCCAAGTAAGACATAAGTTTTGTTGACACAGATCGGGTACTATGGGTATTGCCAGTGTCAAGCTCTCTACACTGACTATTTTGATCAAATGATAATTGTTGAATTTCTAGTATCTAAGATATGTATCATTAAAGTTGCTGCTCCAAGTAAAATGGATTTACACGTGAGCTTACTAGATATACTTTTTGTAGTATCATCTTCTGAATAAATGTAGCTCTGTTATTGAGATGACACTATTTCATACTAGGAGGTATGCCCGCTGGTTCGGCACAGCTGGAGATGCTACCCCTCGTCTGGCTAGCTATGCTTTGAACACTTACAAGGAATGGGAGAAAAAGATCGTTGACTGGCAATCTCCAATCCTAAACAACAGGTGAACCATTCAATTATCCACTCATGAAGCCCTGGTAGCGGTTTTCCCCCTCAACCCTCCTCATAGATTCGGTCATTCATCTCATAGATTCGGTCATTCATAGATACGGTCACTGCTGTGCTGGGCAAGCAGCATATAAATACCTGTCCAAACAGAAAAGAATGGACTTAATGTCCGAGAAACCTTGAATGTCTGAGTTCCTCCATGGCCCCCGGATGTAAAACTAAACAAACAAACAAACAAACTCATGTATTCCTTCCCTTAAAGCTCCATGTATAGGCTGTGGTTAGTATGTTGAGCAGACTCCAAGTGCAGCATTAGCCCAGTGTCATAAAGTAATGATGCATCTTAATATGTGCGAGGTGCACTTTATAGGCAAGGTTTTACAATTATTTCCAAAGTAAAACAAAAGAAAGATTTTTCTTCATGTTCCCCGTGCCTGTAGTAGCCCTTTTGTTTACGAACAAGTAGGAAAAGTAGCCCATTGAAGGCATATGAGCTAGCGTATTAAATTCACTTCAAACTATCGTTCAACATCCAAGTCGTGGCATTTCTGTTTTAAAAAAAAAACAATTGTAAAATTTTGATTTATTTTTGTTACCTGTATATTTTTTTTTGCAGTAAACTACCTGCTTGGTATAAGTCTGCACTCTTTAACGAGTTGTACTTTGTGAGTGATGGTGGGACACTGTGGTGTGACCCTTATGAAGCAAACCAGACTGCTGTCGGTCAAGCAGAATGGGCGGACCAACTTCACCCTGTGATCAAGGAGTACAGCCGCTTCGCCTATCTTGAAGGTAAAATACCATTTTAACCCGAAAAGCGAGTTATAAGGGGACACTCTGGGGCACTGCACTTTCAGTCATTTTGGTGGTGCGAATAAGTTTAAAAAAAGATGGAAGTTTTATATATAAGAGCCAGAATTACTTAATGAATTTGTAGTGCCATTAAAGGAGGAAATGTAGGGGTCTTGCAGGAAAAGGTATTTCATTACCAAGTTTTGTAAATTTTGAGAAATTGTCAATAATGTACAGACTCAGTTGGTTGGCAGCCATAAGACTCTTTTTGCCTCCAATGGTGAAGTTATATGATGTTGATCCATGTATCAACTTTCCCCCTTTTTTGGCAATGTGGTGCGAATAGTGCAGTTTTGGCGGGAGTTATGCAAATATTGGCTTGGTGGTGCGAATAACCTGGTGAGGGAGTGCTGATGCAACAGGATGAGTGCACAACTCATGGGGGGCCATCCACAAATGACGTCATGCTGAAGGGGGGGAGGGGGGGTCAGGCCGGCATGACGAAATAAATTTTCCATATACCTTCAGCATTGCAAAATTGGCAAAAAACATGACGAGGGGGGTCTAAAAAGGTCAAATTTTGCATGATGTTATTTATATACATGGCCCCTGGGAGCCAATCACAGGCTTTTCCCTTTTTTCGCGTTATCAGAAATTTACATTGCTGCATTATATTTTTGACAATGTTTGATTGGTTGTGCTTCAGGTCCATATCGTATATTTTTGATGTAAGGATGCTAACTGCTGGTGTAGGATAAGATCTGTGTGGTGTGTAAAAACAATTCCACCGTACACCAATGATTTAGAACTTGTTTAACATATCTATTAATACGATATACATAATATAACCAACTGTTATGTCATGAAATGTATGTTTTTCTTCTTTGTAGGTCATGAATACCGCATGTACAATACATACGACGTTCATCACTATGCATCATTTGCACTCATAATGCTATGGCCAAAGCTCCAGCTGAGTCTACAGTATGATATCGGTAAGAGCTATTTGCTGTCTCTTTTTTTCTCTCATTCTGATTTGCTCCTGTATAGGAAGATGAAATATTTATAGTAGCTCTTGAGAACTGTGAGAGACATACAATAATAGATAAAGGATTTAATAGAATATGTAACAGCCTAAAGTTTTTCATCGCTGCACCTTGCCCTCGGTATTTATATCTGGATTAAATGATGCATCTTTCGGATACACCTCGCTGAATAGCTTACCACCGGTAGGAGCCATCAGGGTCTCGGCTGAAACCATGAGGAATGTTATACAACTTTGTATTTCTGTTCATTTTATAGCGGATTCTGTACCCCGGGAGCAGGCAGAGAAAGTCATGTACTGTATGTCGGGAGAATACGCTGCCAGCAAGGCACCCAATGCTGTTCCACATGACATAGGAGACCCAGGTATGACACATGTCACTTATCGTATCCGTAACAACTCCTAATCAAGCTACTGGGGCGTTTAAACTTTCATCACCCATATATACCCTTTTCGACGTAATTAGCGAAAATTTGGGTCATTTCTAGTCTGAAATTTGACCAAAAAGAAGGGGTGATGACTTGTTAGGGTATGTGTGCTCATTACGTTAAATATGCCATTTACCGGTAACAGTAACAAATGAACAGTCATACCCTGTATATTATTAGACACTACAATATCATTCCATTATAAGTACGATGTGTAAGACCTCCTGCCAGAGTAGGGGTTTTAAATCTATGCCATTTCTTGTATGCTTACAGATGACGAACCATGGGAGCGTGCCAACGCTTACTTGATCCATCCAACCCAGGAGTGGAAGGACCTCAACACTAAGTTTGTACTCCAAGTGTACAGAGATTACGCTGACACCAAAGATGCACAATTCATGAAAGACATGTATCCTGCCATTAAGGTAAACAAAATACTTTAAGTATTAATTGGCATTTCTTGTTTATGGTCATAGATCATCGAGGTATAAATGATCCAATAGGTAGCCTTTTGAAAAATTAAGGTAAATTCTTTGAAAATACCTCATTGATAAAACACAACTTATTTGAGAGGATGCAGCTTGTACTCGGTATACACCTTGATATATGTGAGGTGTTATGGTGTCTGTAGACTACGTATGATCGTCCTATGAACAGCTGATCGATGTCAATACATATAAGATACTAGATCTAATCAATACTTTAGCTCTAGCGCTGATATGTGTGTGCTCCCTAAGTCCATGAGTTTTAATCATATTCAGAGCATGACACTGCCAATAATTTATTGTCTGGACGCTGGAGAACTTTATTGATGTCATGCCATATTTTCTGCAGTTTGGTGCAAAATGTATATAACATTGGGAGCCTATGTGCACGCCCTATTTACACAATTATATACGTGATAACATCCATTTCATTTTCAGTCTGTGATGGAGGCCTCCTTACGTTGGGATGTCGATGATGATGGAATCATTGACAACAGTGGTTTCCCCGACCAGACGTATGACGCCTGGTCAGTTGTTGGCGCCAGGTCTGTATCAAAGTTATCTGTCAGTAAATTATTTCATATTTAAGTACTGTTCTAGTATATCAGAGTAACATCCCAATTAAGTTGGGATGCCACTTTCCCTGGTTTACCAGGAATTCCTAGGTGTTTTTTTTTTAATTTTTAAATTTTCTTTTTCATAGAGATTTCTGTATAAAAATTTGATTGTATTGATTTCCCGAGAAAATGTGTCCAAAATAGTATTTGTCCTGGTTTTTGTCGGTCAGCGAGTGGCAACTCTGATGTTGTGCTTTTTGTCCTTACAGTGCCTACTGTGGAGGAATGTGGTTGGCGGCAGTCCGAATGTTTGTAGAAATGGCCAAGGAACTTGGACACAAGGATGATGTAGAGAAATTCTCCAAAATTCTTGAGAAGGGGAAAGCTAACTTTGAGAAGAAACTATGGAATGGTAAGTGAAACTATTGGAACCCTGCTTTTATCTCAAAGGTTTGGGAACTATAAAGTCTCTCTCCCTTTGTTTATCGAAATTCTAAGTCTCGATGGTGACGACTTGTATACATGTAGTATATTTTGATGGAAAATCCACAAACTAAACCTCAACGACGTAAATATGTAGTATATCTATTTTCCTTCCTGTCCACCAGGTGAATACTACAACTACGACAGTAGCACCAGCAAGCACTCAGACAGTGTGATGGCTGACCAGTTGGCCGGGCAGTGGTTCCTCAAGGCTTCAATGCTCCCTGATGATGATGTAAGTGACTCATAAGTTAAGATTTTTTCATGACCTTAGCTACAACAATGCCAAATTTTAAGGTGCAAGTTAAATTAACTGAGTTATAATGGCACATGTTTTGCAGGTATTCCCACATGATCATGTCGTGAAGAGCTTAGAAAGCATCTACAAGCATAACGTATTGCCATTTGAGGGAGGCACCATGGGCGCCATTAATGGTATGCGGCCGGATGGTACGAAGGATCTAACAAGCTGTCAGTCGGATGAATTCTGGACTGGAGTGACATACTCTGTCGGTTCTCTCATGTTCCAGGAAGGTAAGTTGCTGTTATTCTCAGTGCTGAGTAATTCTTTAAATTTCATTTGGTATATATGTGACCTTTACTATATAAGCCAAAGGCAATAAAAGTATTACTAACTCTATCTTTGTTTGATTAATTGTAGGCCTGGTGGAAAAGGCATGGCAGGTGGGTTATGGTGCCTACCACATGTGCTATGAACGGTACGGACTGGCCTACCAGACTCCTGAGGCATACTTTGATGACCACCGCTACAGATCACTGGGCTACATGCGGCCACTATGTATCTGGTCAATGCAGCACTCGTTAGAGCGATTCCAGTCCCACCTCCTCAAGTAAACCGTTATACCACATAATGCTACCATGAGCTATACATAAATGGGCCAGTATATACAAAGAGCGGTATCTATATAACAAAGATTGCTATCTATACAGTTTTTATGTGTCAATGTATTAGTTCTCAGGTCATCATGGATATGGGTCCTTCTTCTTTTTATCACAGTTATTACTGTAATGACATGCAGTGTGTGATATTAGAATCTTGAAACTGCAGTTATACTTAATATATAGAACAGTGGAAACACTTCGAAATGCTCAACCTCAGCTCGGTTTTACTCTACTAGTATAACTTAACTAACTACCGTTAACTACCGTTATATATATATATATATATATATATATATATATATATATATATATATATATATATATATATATATATATATATATATATCTGTTTTAATTCATGTCATTTTAACGATTGATCTTTAATGATTATTGTCTTAATCGTGCAATCAATGAGTTCTTAATGATTTTATGAGTATAATATACATTATTTATGAAATTGAGTAACTTGAATCTGTGTACCTGCCATACATCGTCACAACTTTTAAAAGGTCATACGAATGGAAGCGTCATCCACAGAATAATTCATAGCTAAATGGAGTGTAAAATTGTAGAATTAGGTGTCAGTGACATCTATGATCTGGGTGGGAGGAGCTCATACATCTAATCCTCATAGTAATTGTAAACTTTGAAGAAATGTGAGGGGTAAAGTTAAGGACAGATAAATATATAGCCTATGCACAACCAGGATTTATGAGTTTGCATGATCTGAGAAAGATCTTTTAGTCAGGTTTGTAGTGTATTTTTTTTTCAAATAGAGAGCCAAGTTTTGTGGTGGCTGGCTCCACACACTATTAATTGCTATTGATAATGTTCGATAATGTTAATATCTTGTACACATGTCATGAATAGGCATTATATGTATAGTCTAACCAGTACTAACAGTTGATAGTGGTAGATATGCTTTGGACGCTGTACCGTAACGCGGGACAGTTAAGTAAAATTCATAATGCCATTAGCACATTAGCGGAATAGGATTTGGTTTATCAGGTCTGTCTTATATTTTAAAAATATTTTGAAAATGTTCATGGATCCAGAATATTGTAGCCAGATTATGTAACCATACACAGTATCATAAGTCCCCATTGTGGTGGAGCGACAGGTTCTTATGGTCGATAATGTATAAAGATCACTGTGTTGTGTTCAATGTTCTCAATTGGTACTCAATGGAGTAACACTAGAGACCTATTGGCTATTGGCTTTTTAAAATTCATTCTGTCTTTCACCTGAGTACTTGTATTCACAGTCGATCAATCTGTTACCATCTCTTATATACACCAGTCTCTTATATATTGTATTTTCTTCTGAATAGTCACTTTCTATATCTACAAATGCGCTTAAAACTTTATGATTTACTAGTATATGTATCTACGGATACTTGATTTGGGTGTACTCAGCAGCGGCCACCCTGGAATATTCAAATGTGTCCCGACTTTCATGTCCCGATGGATATTTACAAACATTTCTTTGAATCCAGTCTCTTTATTACTCATTGTATGACCTGGGCATAATATGTATTGATAGCTATAATGAACACTAATGTACTGCACCATATCCACCAGACCATCTATTTATGTGTATGTAGTGGGAATGGGAATGTAGACACCGTATAAGTGAAACTGACCAAAATCTAATGTCAGTAGGTTCTAATTACACAAAGAATGAAATAGGCTCACTGTGTGATATACCTTAGCACCTGACTCGTAAGTTTAGCATAAGTCGGGGCTATACTTTTGAGACGGATAAAGCCAATTCTGGGGAATTTTTATCTTGTTTTCACGCTAACCCACTTGGATAAAACCCTACTGATATGACCATGGTTTTAAGGTGCCATACATTGTTGCATACACGGTACATCTTGTGTATAGAGCGCACCTACACATTTGAAACATGCAAATTCGGGTTTGTCTCTTCTGCGGTTTTGATATTATACCGGTACTACATATACACGTATAAGACACACTTATGTATAAGCAACATCCCCAACTTTGGTAAATACTATGGGCCGCACCTGGAGTTTGACTTTCCATAGCTTTGTTACTGATCGATTCTTTCTGTAGGACATTGGGTGCTCAAATGGCAATGCCCGCAATTTACAAATATTTGCCAAATTCAGAAACCAAAATATTAGTAATTTTTTTTTAAATGCTTATTATATTGTGTGAAATTAAAATTCTAATCATACCCCCGGTACTCCATTTAAGTCATGTAAGCAGTATTTTTTTTTGTCATCACCAGATGCTACTATACGTATTGTAGATTTTGATTTGATGAACACACACCGTTGACTTGCACAATGATAGGTAAAGGTTTTCAGGGACTTAGTTTTGAAACCACTTAAAAAGGTTTCTGTACATGCAGCGGTAACTCATTTTGAGTTCATGATTGTACAAGTAGTTCAAAGCATGTATACCATCGAAACAACTATAACCCGTGCAATAACCATTAGTTATTTTAGAAATTGTACACTGTGCCATTTTACATCAAGTTGATTTCGATTTTTTATGGAATAATTATAGAAGTGTGAAATCAGTTTAAAAAGCATGATATCAAGTCTTTATTTGTTTAATTTTTGACATGAATTACGTCTTAGGTTTTAATCCTGTTAAATTCTGAATATTTTCTAGGTCCTGCAACTCATTATGATTATGTGTCATATTTGATTAGTTGAACTGACATCAAGAATAAACAACTGTTCACTCAAAATAGTGTTATTATGATTAGGTCCCTCCTTTATATTCCTTTGATACCCTTAGATGATCAGATGTTGCAAATGTATAATCCCATTTGTTCATCAAAATACCATTTCAGAATTTAAGTTCAATAGCTTGTAAAAACGTACCGGCATTACTCGTCAGTGAGCAAGTGGATTAGCTGTGGGCCAGTTATATTTCTATAAGCTTACGATGTGAAGATATGAAGCAAGGGTACCAAACATTTTCTTCGCATCTCCAGGATAATTTCTGATGGCTTCCGACATGGTGTGCGCCCCCTCCATTCTGCCCATTTTCTAACGCCCCTTATAGATTAACCTACTATAGCATAGATCCAAGAAAAAGTTGCACAGGGGTCCAAGTGGACGATTCATGGTCACTTTGCCCTATTTAAATTCATGGGAGTTTGTCTCCTTTAAACCATTAGGGGCCGCAAATGCAGTAATGCATCATGCCCATTGGTTGTCATGATGCAAGTGACTCACCAGAGTATGGTAGGAAATATTGGCTACAGCAACACAACCGTGTTCGGCCCATGTTCTTGACAATTGGAAAGAGAAAATCAACCAGAATCTGATCCACGTATATTACCGTAATCTCCCGCGTATAAGATGCAGTGCGCGTATAAGACGCACCTAGAGTTTTGGATTATGCCCAAAAGAATGAAATATTCATAACCTTTCTTCTACTGAATGGATTTTCAACATTTAAAAAGCTATGTGTAGCTCTGGCCTCCCAGACACCACTGGAGCCATCTATGTCATAATATGACTTAGGGGGAGTGTAATATATCAAAATAAAGCTCTTGGTGTCCCCCTTGTGGATCCAGGGAGAACTAAAACCTCACGTATAAGACGCGTCTTTTATTTTTTGTGAATAACTTCTTCCCGTAGAGATAGCATTGCGCGGCCGATCCGCACACCCCGAGTGGCGTAACGTGTGCCGATCCACCACAGCGGCCGATCCACCACTGCAGCCTCGTTCTGGGTGCATGTAAACATTCAAAATGGCAACTCCCTCGTGGTGGATCGGCCACCTCGTACACCACGGTCATTTAGTTCTATCTATATACGCGGGAGATTACGGTAGTATTGGTATGCAGTCGGCCCTTGCTTCCTTGACCCTTTAATTCCTCAGATCCCTCATTACCTCAGACAGAAAATCTGTAACTCCCCCTATATTTTCTGTTATATTTGGACTTAAATCCTCGGATAATTTGCATTCTCAATTTTCCTTGCATTTTCTAAATCTGAGGAAGCAAGGGCCGACTGTGGATGGATGAGAACTGCCTAAGCATTTTTCTTCGAACAGTCAATTTATCTTGGGCCTGCAGATTTAGGTGCGGCTAGTAGTTATCCCCCAATCTACCGGTATGTGCCCTGATGGCTAGAAAAGTTTGCGTCTACCCATGTAATACTTGGTATAAAATAGTATCCCAGCTAGCACAACTTGCGCAATTTACGTCATTCTTAGGTGAAAATTCATCAGATTTACGTAAGAAGGATGTCATTTGGAGGTGTGCGAGCAGGGATACCAGTACATGAGTAAGCTGACTAGCCAAATAAAAGGCATCCACACCATTTAGTGTTCTGGGTGGAAGGTGACAGCACTGGTTATCCAGTTCAGTATACTGCAGTATTCCCGGTTAGTGGGATCCTTGGTGGGCTGACCCCTGCTTGAGCTGGGACCTTGCGAGAAAAGGACTGATAACAGCCAGCATAATCAGGGTTCCCACTGGTCAGTTAAAGCTATTTTTCTTTAAAGGTCAGTTAAAAGAATATTTTTGGAAAAAGTCAGTTAAAATTAAAATCTTGACTAATTTAGGGGGATAATTGTCAAGATTCCATGCAAATTCACAAAATTTCTAGAACACTCACAGCCGAGAGTTGATAATTTTTTTTTGTGAGCCCCGTAAATCATCTATTTTGTCAGTTAAAAGTTGATAAATGTCAGGTAAAAGTCAGTTAAAACCATGATCCATAAATAGTGGAAACCCTGATAATGGGTACCAGGTGTTATGTAATACACCCTAAAAAGTCTGCCCTGGATGAAAGGAATATTCTCATTGGTCAATAATGAATCCCACTAGGTCGGAATAAGACAGATCCTGGAGGGTTGGCAGGTTCAGCCCAGTCCATCTGGGGCCTGCCCCTCTATAATTATTGGCCACTAGCTGGTCTGGAGCTGGTTCCGGCAACACACACTGATAACTTATAAGATGGGACCAGCATGTCACTGGAAGTGGGTGTTAACCAGGGACAAGGTACCCATCATGGTAGGTCTCATCAGTTGGTTTTTACCTCAATCAGTGCAATTCAAAAATTAAAATTTGATCCATGGAGATCATTGACAATAAGATAAAAAAACAACACACTTTTTGTTTTGAATCATAACGGTTTTTTTAATACACCAAAAGCCTTTGCTCATACCATGTGCATAGTTAAGCTTCTATCGTAAAGCGTCAGGTTTTACTTCCGTAACATACTCATAACTGATGATTGACAAGATGCCCATTAACACTCTTGCACAAAAACATCTATCACAATGTTTGAATACATTTCTTTTGCTCAAAAATACATGATCAAAGTACAGTAACAAAATTGGGACACGTTTAACAATGACTTCAAGCTTTCACCTAATCACCATATATATTCGTAGTATACTTTACAGCTATAAATGATGAAAAGAACTATCAGTGTAATCTCTGATGAAACAAAACACTTACATTTTCCAAATTTCATAATAATCAACATTACTCCATTGCTTGGACGACACACACCACTGCGTCAAGTTGAGATACGGATTTTCAAACTGTTATATGATAATCATCATATGTCCACATCGTAGCAGTAATTTGATTGTACATGTTGTGAGCTAACTACAAACAGATATAAGCTGCTATCTATCTAGTAATCCACATATATATTTTGTTTAGATTTCCCCCATCATACTTTACAGAGATGCCACCCCAACCCCACCGTCTGTTGACATTGTAAATTGTCTGCTTCTTAACACTCATCCCCCTCACGTATAAGCCACACCCCTAGGTGCACCTTATGGAATCTGGCTCATGTCAGGGTATAATTGTAGGCGAGGATTTCTAGCAAAGTATTAAACCGTCTAAAATAAATATCCACCTTATAGCATTTCCTTAGCCTTTATCATACTACGTTAAAAAATCACGTTTAATACTACCTGGGACTGGACCCCAGACTAGAAAAAATCCTAAACATTGATGGTTAAAGATACAAACTTCATCTCTTGCATGATCATTCATTAGGATATTAAGCATCTTTACATGTGGTTATTATCACCAGTTTTGATATGTCTATTTAACACTTAATTCCTAGGAGAAAAAAATGACAAAATGTTGTCAATCAAAAGGCATAGTGACCGAATGTGTTTTTTCTGTTTTATATGGTAGATACCCCATATATACCTACATGCCTAACAAATTTTATTGAAAAAGCCTGGGTCGTTTTTTTTCATAAATCAACAAAATGTGTCATTTTCTAGTGGGGTCCATGTGGACCCCAGCACTGTCATAGACCTTATTTCAGCAGCAGAGAAACCACTTTAATGGCTCTGATACTGTAATTAGCCCCCAAAAGTTCCAACTTGGCAACTTGTACTTGAGTGAAGGTATTTCCTATGTGAGGGACAAATATTTTACTTATTTTTTATGAATCTCCATTAGATTTCATGCCAGCGATAAAAGACAAACATATAGGGTCTCAACTAATCTTTTGTTCTGTAGAGAATGTTCTTCAAAACTTAAACTGTCTGCCCTATATATTAACACCCCAGGGTCCCAATCAAAACAAAAATAAAAAGGTCAGTCTGAAAATCTGTATAAGGTTACCAACACAATCATTGAGATCTGACATCTACATAATATATATAATACCACATATTCTGACACCATCAACACTAAGAAAGTGTCTACAATTACCCTAATACTGTTCAAGATCATGAGGTGTAATAGATGTAAAATGCAAAGCCAGGGACCCCTTATTGTTTTCAGCAGAAAAGATCCTTGGGATGCGTTTATGATGTTCAGGCATTTTAAAGAAAACAATATTTGTGACAATTAGATAAAATTTGGTGAAGTTCAGAACAATACTTCTATGCTTTTTACAAGAAAGTAGATGCCCGGGGTCTGGTTGGACCCCAGGTAGTAAGATAAGGGTTAAACACAGAGTATGTCTTATGCGAGGTGCGCTTTATGCACAAGGCAGTTCCATTATACAGAATTCTGGGGGGGGGGGGGGTGTGGCAACACTGACGTTGGACTAACATCAAATACGAAAGTCTGAAAGCCATGATATTTTTTTTCTGCACAATGGACTACTGATGACCTACTACTGCAGGTAATTACTCCCAGACCTTAGGCCACAAGATGTATAGGCTGACGTTTGATCAGATAAGCGTGCATGCTGAACTACTAGAAGTATCATAGATATGACATACATTTGTACCAGGAACATGTATCATACCAGTTGGTATCGGGATATGACCTTGTAATGTCACTTCTCTTTTTGTAAAGCATTTTAATGGTATACGTTTGCAGAGATATAGAACATACATATCTAAAAGTATGCTCAGGTGCAGGTATATGCTCTGGTCGAGTAACTAGGGTTCCTATATTCCGAATTAATTTTCATTTCAGTCTGATAGTTGATGGTTCTTACATGATTGATCATACAAGAACACTAACAGACTGATCTGGAAATCATACTTTTGGCAATGTTCGTGGAGAATCAATGGGAATCAAGCTTTGCGTAATAAATACCACATCTTCAACTAAAATATGACAGTAGAGAGGTACCGTAATCTCCCGCGTATAAGGCGTCTTATACGCCAAACAAAATGCTGCTGGGTCTTATACACGGGAGGTAAATTACCTTGAGATTAGGGTGCGCCTTATAGGGGGGTATTTTTACTATAGAACAGTACTAAACTGACAAAAATCTGCCCTTAGGGGGGCGCCTTCTACGCGGGAGATTACGTTACCTTAAGTATAAAAAAAGGAAGACACATTCATAAAATCACGTTCAACATAATGGTGTGTTCAGGATAGCATCGCTCACTGTTCCGTGGTTTCTGCAGTAGCTCCACCACATGCCTGCGCTTCCTCAGACTGTTCATCTCCACCAGATACCGCTCCATCTCCATGACTGCTCTCCTCATCCATATCCTCTGCATCTGACTCATGGTCACTCTCCACATCCATCCTTGCGGTTGTGGGCATCTCTCCAGGCTTCATCTTGCCAGCCGCCATCAAACGTTGGAATTTTCCTAATACAGAGAATAAATCATACCCTGTAATTATTCTGCGAGGCCGTTAAAAGGGGCCCCCTGGAGTGAGAACTCCAGGGGTTTATAAATAACAAGTACTGGTAATTCACTCAGAGGGGTGAATCCACAAATGCCCTGTCGTCAGTTTTATCACCTCCAGGGTCCCCTTTCCACCATAAATGAGGTCTGCAAACCTGTGATCTAAAATTGTGTTAATCTAAATAGAGTGCTAGCTGCTCCTAAAAAATTGAACACGTGCTTTAGAGCACTTATGGCCCAGGTCTTCCACCAAATATCATAAAAAAAAAATATAGAAATTAAGCCTACCTCACTGTTGACACTATAGTGACAGTGTGTTGATCATCTCGCTGTCCGCCATTTTGGATTTTGATATTCTGGGTGCATGCACGATCCCTCATTGCCAGAAGTGGCATTTTCGATGGAGAAATGATATATTCTATCGATTTAACTTGAAATTAATGTGTTTTTTAATATAATCCATTCATTTCGGGCAATATTAATCGATTTGAATCGAACAGACCATAGTGACAGTATGTCCGAGTGCCGTCAATGCTTGAGCCTATGGGATATACCCATTATCGCTCGTATATTTCATTGGCGAATAACTCCTCTCCTGGCAAGTTAAGCATTGCAGAATGCCAGGTGGGCTTTTTTGACGGAGAATTCGATAGATTCTATTGATTTAACTTGAAATTAATAGCTTTTTGAATATAATCCATGCATGTTTGGCAATATCAATCGAATTGAATTGAATACACACCCCCTCAATTTACTGTTATAAAATAAAATATGACGATTGGTTACTCTGCGCGCATGCGTCAAGTCTTCAGACCGGAAGTTTGGCGGTAGATATAACAAAAAAATGGTGGTCCGATTTACACACTCATATATGAACGGTCTTAACCCGTCCTATACAGAAAATTCCACCTTAGCTGCTGAAAAAAAAGCGTCTTAATTGCCCAATTCCCATAGGAGCCAATGTGTTATTTCTACCCCCTGTCTACCCCCGAAATCTACCGCCCAATGTAATCCTATGGAGCCTCGTTTTCATAAGAAAGTAAGTCAAACATGGCAGGTTTTTTCTTCAGCATTTTTCATAGCTAAAGAAACTTTTTTTTTCAGGAATTGTGCATGTACAATGAAAGACTAGATCCTAAAGATTATCTTTCCATGATTTTTTGTTTAATTATCCCCCAATTTCGATGAGCAATTCCCATCTAAAGTCCCAATTCCCGATCGTCAGTTTTTGGCTAAAAAGGCGCCGCCAATGACCCAGGAGGAGTTTTTGGCTAAAAAGGTGCCGCCCATGACCCAGGAGGACCTGGGCCAATGACTATTTCAATGAGATATTTAAATGGTGTGCGGTGGTGGTATCTGATGTTAACAACATAGCACCCTTATTGGGGGACTATGACCTCCCAGTGGGAGGGCTTGACAAATTCTGAGGTCTTGACTATAATTACCGTAAAATCTCTCATACCTGCGGGGACCAGCCTCGATCTTCCAGGCCCTATAGTGGGCCTGGAAGATTTCTTATTAAATCACTGCAATGCCTCCTCTAAAATGATCCAGGATCCTGGATCATTTTCTCATAAGATAGTGGCCTCACTGATTGGTGCATTCCCCTATGTGCTAATTAATATTTATGAATGAACCTTGTTCCCCTGTGATTCTACCTGTTGCAACTCCATTACTAGAACCAGCAGGCTCAATGCAACTACAAAACATGGGCTTATGCTGAGGTTGAACTCATGACCCTTGCATTTGGAAACCTCTGCTCTCCCAACCGAGCTAGCCAGGCAATCGATTTACCAGCAGCAAAGGGAATGACATATTCTCTTGGCTGTAGGGTTAGGTTTAGGATACAGTACAGGTAAGTTTTTAACACCTGCTTCAACCTGCTGCAACGTCAGTGGATCTAAAACAAGTCTCCCAGACTGGCGGGGACCAGCGTAGGCAAATGATAGGTTTCTAGTCAGGGCTATGTTGGGTTGCCCTAATAGGGCAAACTGAATTGCAAGTGGGCTCGAGACAGTTTTTGTTCTCAGCAAGTTGTGTTGGCCACATCAGGCTAATTCATTTGGGCATAGATCAGCTTCAAAATGGGTAAACACTTTTAGGGACAAATTGCTTTCAGAGTGGTCACCCCATATTGGGCAGAGATCAGTTTCAAAGATGGTTGGTCGGTTGGGGCTGAGGATGGGTTTAGACAAGGCATACTCAGCCGGCATTTCTGAACTACTCTTTTTAATGTAGAGCTCTCCCCCCCCCCTAACAATACAGGAAATATATGATAAAAATGGGCTTTTAAATTGGATCAATTGTAACAGTTAACAGATTTTCCCAGAGTTTGCAACTAAAATTCCTTTGAAATGTGTAAAGTAAGGTGATGCCACTAGTCACAAAGTGACTACACGATTCTTGTGGTAGTGAGATTATCTTTGGCCATGTAATTATAATGACTTGGATTACGGACTTTTTCATCTGAGTGTATGGTCGGCCATCGGTAAAAAAAAAAGTTCACTAAGCCCCCTATCTGACCACCAAACTTCCCCATTGGCGGGAGGTAAAAAAAAACAAAAAAACAAAAAAACAAACAAACATGGAAAAGCACTTTTTTGGCAATCAAACATCGGAACATAAAGATATGTCGACCTTTGAAAGGCAGTCACAGGAAGGTTTTTTGATTACTAACTACATTTTTCTTCAACAAAATTTGTTTGCCATGTTTGCTACCTGGGAAAGGATGTCGACATATGTGAGTGATTTTATGATACATATAATCAGATGCACCGGTAACTACAAATATTTGATTGAAGAGGGACTACCGGTAATCTATATAAGAAGTTGTGGCTTACTTCGCTGCTTTTCTGAGAGGGCTTTTAACTCCTGTTGAAACATTGCCTCTTGTCTGTGTTCTTCTGCAGTTGAGAGTCCAGGTCTTAAAAGAAATTGGATTTTCAAACAATTATTCACTAAAGCATTATCTATACGAGTTCAAAATCAAGTTACCGGTAAGCCCACCAACACATATGGGGCTGACGATGGGTTAAGACAACACATCCCCACCTGGGAGTTCTGAACAGTAAATGCAACTTAAGAATACCAAGTTAATGCAGTTTATCAAAAATCTCCATAATAAATAAGAGAAAGTTGAAGGCATTTACATGTATATCTACTTACTGTTGAACTATATCTTGTTTATCTCCACATTTAGCACACGCTTTCTTCGTTTGTGCACATGCCTCACATAGAAGATAATACGCCCTCTTCACTGTTTTCTGTTTGCATGAGACACTGGAAGCAAGACGAGATAGACTTGATATTGACATTTGACATTGAACACATGCCTTTAATAGTGACTCAAAAACATCCTCACTGCTGTAGGAACTTAGGCCTAAAAAAAAAAGTTGTGTGTTTCAGGTAACATGCTGAAAAAAATTAGGTAAGGTAGATCAAATTTATTTTTCATTTTGTAATTTTTTTGTAACTGCTTCAAAGACTCCTGAAGAGTTGCGGTGACTCGTGCATGAGTCACGCCGACTCAGAGATAGCTCAATTGACTAAAAAATTGGTCAGTAACCTTTATTTTCTTCAAACATGGAAAAAAAGTTAGGGTCGGCCCTGTTTGGCTAGGTAGGGTCGGGTGACCTGAAACAATTTTTTTTGGCCTTAAGCTGCTCCCATGTGATGCTTTTGTGGATCTCAATTGCAGAGGATGGCCCCTCGAATACCCTCTAACCCTGATGGAGTGATCATTTTTTTTTTTACAACAGCCACCTCCGCTCCCAAACCAAATAAACATTCATCCTGCCCCCCCCCCCCCGCCAGTGATGGGGGTCCCCGATATCACAAGTAAAATTAAAGAAAGGCTCATGTCATATGTCATATGTCACCCAAATCCCCTTGTCTCAGTCATGTCACTAAAGTTTCACGTCATGTCAATAAAGCCCATGTCACATGTCTCTTTTAAAAAATGGCCACGTCGCGATGTCAAATTTAGATGTCCACATCCCATTTTTACCCATTTTCAGTGCAGAAGGTTGATATATCATTTCATAAATACCTATTCAATAGCCTAGCCTTTTCTCGTGAGCAGAACCCTGGTTGCTAGGGATCTGGCAAAGGGTCGAAATATGCACTAGAAAGAGTACCGTAAACTCCCGCGTATAAGACACGTCCTCTAGGCCAAACAAAATGCTGGGCAGTCTTATAGGATGTACTGAAATTGGGGGTGCGTCTTATACGAGGGGTAATTTTACTATAGAAATGTACTGAATTTACAAAATTCACCCCTAAGAGGTGCGTCTTATACGCGAAATTGCATGTGCTGAGTTTAGGGTGCGTCTTATACGCGCAGCACGTCTTATACGCGGGAGATTACGGTAGTATGTGTTGGAAATGTTTAATATCTTATAGACTTTGCTGTTGTTAAATCTTTTCTGATAAGGATTTTAGCACATTTTCTAGTATATTTCCTATTCAAAATAACCATTTACGAGGAAGATAAGGACTGAGTCATTAATTGCCAGCTGGGGTGGGGGCTTGATGGATTTTGGCGGATCAGCAGATTTTATTCTGACCCCCGACCACCATGACAAAAACTATTGTAACCCCCCACTAAGAACTGATTTTGGAAAATGACCGACCCAACAATTTGATGTGCATGTGGAACCAGTGTTTAAGCGATTAATATTGCAGGTAACTCTGAACGCTTTGGTCTGGCCATTTTGACACTATAGTGACAGCAATGCGAAAGACTAACAGGTCTATTGCGCGCCCGCCATGTTGGATTTTGCCGTCAACCGGCTATGTTGAATTGATTGTTATATTTTTAATGCGTATACAGAGAGAAATGTCTAACCTTTTTGACACTATAGTGACAGCAAAGAAGAAACATACTCCATACATATTGCGGGTCCGCCATTTTGGATTTTGCCGTCAATCGGCAGGCTATGTCGTCCTAACGCGGCAAATGTTCTCAAATAATTTCAAATCATATTTGTTATGCCTGTTTTTGCATAGATTCATCTTCTCCCTACACTCTAATATATTATCAAATTTAATTCAACAACCGCCATGTTTGTATCAAAGTAAGACGCAATTGGCATGTCGTAAAAGTCGCTCGGACGATTTTTGGCAAAAACTTTCCGAGACAAACTCAAATGGTATAACCGAGGATTATAGCACCAGATTAAATGTCCAAAAGAGCCATAGAAACAAGATTAACATGCAATATATCATTTTCCATTACATTCTTATCACATACATGACACCGAACCCGTCACCCAAAATGTCACCCCCATAGAAAAGCATTGAGTGCACCAAGCGTCTAAGTTGGATTTCAGGTGACCTACTTTTTTTTCAAACCTAAATTTTACAAAGATTACAATCTTATAAGAGCTAAATCTTACACCTCCATGATCCCAAATATGTACTCTATCACATGACAAGTTTCATTTCATCTCATATTTAATGGTTTTCATGTAATTTGACCTCAAAGTCAACAACCTCTTCTCAAAAACTGCACACTTCCGGTCTTAAAAGATTCGCCTGCCCCTGGCCTACCCGTCTCTTAAAACTTGGCGATCCGAGTTAATGATGCATTGCGATGGGTATTTCAAACTATTTGAATTGCCCATATTTATTTTTGACCCCCACCCCCCCTAAGTGTGAAGGTTTATTAAATATTGCCCCCCCTACCAAGAGGCTTTTTTTTCAAAATGTCCCCCCCCATATCTACCTCGGCCCTAAGGCTTAGCCTAAGGGCCTTGCTGGTTGAATGCTAGCTATGTCTATGACGTCACTGCTGCTCCCTAGAATCTGCCAATTCATAACAGTAGCATTTACAGGGGTGTGAAATCCTGAAACCGATTTCCTCTGAAGCGTATCATACCATCTCCCCAGGAATTTTAGTCTATATCTAAATTTTTTACATTATAGTAAATTGATTAAAATAGTTAAGTCGACACTTTATACCACCTTATATTCATAAAGGGAAGCTTAGAATAATGGTTAGGATGCTTTGATATCTCTATTTTGGCTGACATTATAGATCCAACATTGGAGAAAATTCAAAGACCCCCCCCCCCCTCACATTAATGCTAATTCATTTTCTCAGTAGATTTGAACACATCTCAAGAATGATCCTGGAAAGCATCAAAACCGCGGAATTCCGCGGAAATTTCACCCCCCTGATTTACAAAATTCTAAAGGGACCTACCATGTTTTCGGCTGGGTGAGGGGCTTGTATTTCTTATATTTAATTTTCCAGTCTATGATATCCTTGCATCTTGCACAACATCCAGTTATTTCGAGACTGTTTAGCATTTGTATCTTTTGAGTAGTGTCGTGCATGTTATTCTTAAATGCTTTTGCATTCTTATGTTTTTGGGGTCTGCTCCTCGTCACGTTCCCACGTTGTGAACTCATATTATCAGCTAAGGTTTCCTTCTAGCAGTTAAACAACGCCTCTGAAACAAGTGACCACGCTGCTGAGTAGTCGCAGTGGACACTGTCACTGACAGTCTAGAAGTAGTATAGTGACAGTGTCACTGCTGACAGTGAGAGTCAAAAGGTCGCGTTGTAGTGAAAATGGTCCTCCTTTGGGATTTTCAGGATTACCAAGGGGACAAAAAGAACGTCCTCTAAGAAGCATGTATGTGTATTCGAAATATTTCTTGGCACGGTCAGGTGTTTTCGCTGAGATTAGGAAATATTGCGCCGAAAGATGTGTGCTTTCGACTTCATTTGCACATGTCACTGGTTGTCGAATAGTTGAAGGCTGGTACCAGCAAAAATACACTCGTAAAATGACGTTTTATTGTATTCTACCAACGCCATCATTGTTATAAAATATTAAACGGCAAATCATGTTGTTGTTATTGTAAGAAATTCCTTATTTTGTCTTGATTTAGATAGAAATTCTAAAATTTACTGCGGAGTAACACGGAAGAGTCGCCTCGCTTCCGTTTGGCGTACTTGGTGTGTGACGTCACCTTCTGAGGAAAACAGTTGTCGGCAAAAGGATATAATCAAAGACTAAGTACTGTCACGATCAACATATTTTGGGCCCTTTCGCCGTTCCTGAACTATATTAGATAGTCCAGGAAGAGATACATTCATCTTTGTAAGCACTCATATGCCAACAAAATGAATGGTTTATCTCTGAGTGAGCTCTGTTGTCTCTTTTGCTGTCCGCCATGTCCCTCACGGGTGGCTGCCAAACTGGCCTTTCTGCCACCAGAACCAACATATTCCTTCATTTCGGACGACACTGGATCCAAGAGCAGCCTTCATCTAACCGAGAGAGCAGAATGGCAGTATACCCAACGCGAACTTGACTGTATAGAGGTATTTCAAACCCGCACAGCTCGTGGAAATCGCATTGCTTGTGCCTATGTTCGCTGTGCACCAAACGCCCGATACACCATACTCTTCAGTCACGGGAACGCCGTCGATCTGGGACAGATGACCAGCTTCTACATCGGTCTTGGGAGTAGAATAAATTGTAACATCTTTAGTTACGACTACTCGGGCTATGGCACGAGTTCTGGAAAACCGTCTGAGAAGAATCTGTATTCGGATATTGACGCCGCATGGCTGGCCTTGAGGACGAGGTATGGCATCAGTCCCGAAAACATTGTTCTCTATGGACAGAGCATCGGCACCGTGCCTACCATCGACTTGGCATCAAGATACGAGGTTGGAGCTGTGGTCCTACACTCACCGCTCATGTCAGGAATGAGAGTAGCCTTCCCTGACACCAAGAGGACGTGGTTCTTTGATGCCTTCCCTAGGTAAGATTTCATCAATTCATGGTTTTTTCAAATAAAGTGTAGATCTACCGGAACATTGTAGATAGAATCGCCAAAATAAATCAAATGTTTAATTGCTGATGGAAGTACATAGTGTATTAGTGACATGTTAAGTATGTAATATTCAATAGAATCCCAGTAATTGAAAAATGACAAATTTCAAGGTGTAGATCAGTCCTTATTTGAAGTTGCCGGGAGCGTAGTGACCGTAGCAATTCTATTATGCTTTCGGTTCTGTCCCTTGTGCCTATGACTTGTGCCTTGGTGACGTCATACAGACCCAGTGACGTCATGCAGATGGGTTGCCTAGAGAAGCGTCAAACCAGACTCGTAAAAGGCGACAAACTTGGGGTTTCTTGTGTCTTGGGGTGAGCATGTGGGCAGCTGGTGTCCATATGCGCGGGCCTGGGCTTACATGCTTGTTTTTTTGCCATGGGATTCCCCCTCAGTGAACCACGTCTGAGTGATCAAAGGCTGTGGTTTGTCTGGCCCTGCCTATGGGACCAGGCAAATAAAAGAACACTTGCTATCCTTCGAAAAGAGTAGGGGAATGAAGCCCCGGTAGCGGAATTGGGCAGATATATGATTTAGAATATTCAACACCAGAGTCCTGTTCAGAATGAAAAAAAGGGTCATTATTAGACCTATAGCCACTGGCCATGACCTCAGCTTTCCAACAATGAAAGATATTCAAACTACATTGTACCGTCATTTGTTCATTGATATTAACACACAGCGATATGAAATTGCAGCTATAACGTCAATTTATCTCTGCTGGTATGAAAGGAAAATAGTCTGTGAAAGATAGATTATATATAAATCATGCCTTTGAGAGCCCAATCCTAAACTACCTGGTATTTGAATTATGCTGGTATCGTAATCAACCGCTGGTTTTCAGTTTGCGCTCCATGCAACGCGAATCTTGGATATGTAAAGGGGCACAAAGAAAATTTCTCCTTCCAGCTCATCAGCAGAAAGCACTATAAATAGCCACTCGTGACTGGCTAGTGATCAGACATATATAACAATATATACTATAATCTGACTAAGGATCCCCTTTAGAAGTAGATGGAGGTCCAATTACGATGGCGTTAGTAATGATTTTGCCACTTGATGTGCTACTTCCTCCTACTGACGGTGGTATCTTGATATAATTGACTCAAGTTGTCATGTGATAAACTGAGTCATGCATCAGTGATCAATGGTGGAATTAGATATTGCATTGTGGTATATAATCAACAGAGTGGGTGTTAGTGCAGATGAGGGGTCTCAGTCAGCACATGAGTGTGTAAATAACCAGTTAGATAACGGGACTGATAACTATGATTAATGGCTGAATGAACGGAGATATGTGTTTATTTACTGTAGGATTTGTGAATGGATATACACTCATGATATGATAATGGTGGTGAGTGGGTGTGGTGACATTCACTCCATGTCTTTTTTTCTTTTTTCTTTTGACCATTCAAGGTTAAAGTAGTGCTGCCATAATGTGAACTTAAAGTGAAAGGTGATACACAAAGAATTGTTGAAAATGTCCTGCATATCTCACTGTAAACTTATGGCAAGTATATATCCTCCAATTCGGACAACGAAGAAACTAATGAGAAATACCATGGGCATGGAAATGTATATGGAAATCAGGCCACACCATCGCTCAATGTGAGTGACAAAAGCCTTTGGCCAAGCCTTTCTCTTTTCATGAGGCCATACATCGTTACATTACTATAAGGCCAGTCCAAAATAAAAAGTTGGTCTATGGATTTCCCGTTCCAAATTTTCGGAAATCAAATTGTTTTTTTCTTTGAAAATTATTTTGTCTAAGGATTGCGCCGGCACTATTTTCTGCAAAAATTGATTTTTTTTTTTTTTTTATTTTTTTTTTGCCATAATCTTTGAAGAAACAATGGCAGATACTAGCTTTAAAAACCGGCAAACTCCTCTCAACTCCTTTCTTTGGAAATCTTTGGTTATAAAAAAAAAAAAAATTAAAAATCGCCCTCCCCAAATCTGTGATGTGCAGAATCCATTGACAAAAACAATTCTAAAAAAAAAAAAAAAAAAGATTTCGCCCTCCCTCTCCATTTTTTCCAAATGAAAATCCATAGACCAACTTTTTAATTTGGTGTGGCCTTAGTTCATGTTGGGAATGATAGTGCCTATAGTAATGGACAGGGAGAACCACTCTCCAAAGGGGTTAGGCCGTTCACCTGCGTCGCTGTGTACCACGAAAATGGCCCCCATAGAGCCCTGTAGTGGCACTATTATAGGCTACCTGAGGAGTAGGGGAAGGAGGGGCATGGTCTTTGATTGTAAATCCGTGCCTTGTGGCATTCTTATCAGGAGATCTTATGCCTTTGTGGCAGAGGGGATAAATTGGGCTACATTTGTGACCATCCTCCACTTTTCTATTATTATCAGAAGTGTGACTGCTCACACTCTAGAGGACTGAGCAGCTCAGATTGACTTAAAAAATTAAGATGATTATAATGGAGGTAGGCACATATGAAAGCTTAATATTTTGCCCACAAAAAAGTTATTATGTGTTACGCTGTATTTCCAGTAGATATGAACGGATATTAGGTTATCTAGGGGTACATTAATGTCTAAATCACTCATTTATATTGATAAATTCCATGTTATCATGTCATTATGCATCATGATACAGTTGATTTGTCAGAACTATGTCAGGAAGTAGTTGAAGATTGTTATCTACCTCAAACCATGCATTGATAATACCGTAATCTCCCGCGTATAAGACGCGTCCTCTACGCCAAACAAATGCCTGGTACGTCTTATAGGATTTTTTCAAGTTGGGTGTGCTTCTTATACGAGGGGTAATTTTACTATAGAAATGTACTAATCTTACAAATTTCAGCCTTAAAATGTGTGTCTTCTACGCGAAAATGCCTCTGCTGAGTTTAGGGTGCGTCCTATACGCGCAGTGCGTCTTCTACGCGGGAGAATACGGTAGTTATTTATAACCACATATTGGCTATTTACATGTGCTCCTGAGGGCAGTGAAAACAGCACTCATAGAGCCTGTACTAGTACTGTGGAGTAGGGGACTCTGTGCACTGGGTGACCACTTTCTGGCTGCAGTTTGTATGGGGAATTTGTCACAGAAAACCCCTGACTTTACCTCACATTTTCCTTAATATCTTAATAACTGTAAGAGATATCAACATGGGGTTTGCTGCATTGTTCATCAGACACATTACCCCTTTTATTGAGGGGCTATACTTTTTTGTGTGACTTCTATCGGGGGGTAATCATCCTAAAGGGGCACATGGAAACTGGATTTCATTTTCCAAGGCTATTCTCCAATGCGACGTTTTCAATAGCCTTAAAATCCTATATTACAAAAAAAAAAAAACACCAACAAAAAAACAAACAGATGAAATCTAGAGAACCTCTTGAATTGCTCCAAATTCAATATTTCATAACGAGTCAGCCTAGAAGCAGTATTTGACTAGACGAATCCTGCTTCGTGAAGGCTAAATCATGAAGAAACACTCTGACAGCCTGGAGCATTTTTTGTGAACTCCTGTCTATTTCTCCCCCTACAGATGTGGAGGTGAAGGTTGAATGGAATTCCCAGTCTACCTCAGCTGTGAGTGCATCTGTCAAAACCATAAAGGAGTTTGTGTCTCTTCAAAGTCACTCTACTTACTCCTTTTTAACGCATCGCAGCCGCGTTTCTGGTATCGCCCAAAAAGCCATGACACATATAGGGGAGCTTGATGTATTGCTTTTACAATCCGCCTTAAAAGTAATAAATCTCAACCATCCTCTATTCTAATTATGTGGAAATGAAGGGGAACATGTTGGCACACAATTTAATCCTTATATTTCTTTGCGAAACAGTGTTTTGTTTTGGGAAAAATGGTAGTAGAGTCCTGATAAGACGTTTTTTTTAAGACATTTTGAAGTAACGCAATATCTGGTGCATATTGCGAGAAATCATGTGAGTTTGTGCAAGCTGGCACTAAACACCCATACCGTAGGTCTATGCTTTAGAGATTGAAACCTTGAACAGAATTGTTCACAAAGAGGCAAAGACGGTACAAACATGGCGGATGGGTGGGGTTAGAGGAGTACAGGTAGCATCGAAATGGCTTCATAGCAGGTTAGTAAAAGCGATATGAGGTGCCCTGGTCTGTACAGTGTAAGATTAGATCCTTATTCAAGGCCTAATGATATCATTTTTGCCAGCCATGGCGAGAAAATACCAAAATGGCGAGTGTACAGGGAGACGATCAGTCCCCGGGGCGCAAGACCAGCATGGCGGCGATAGGTCTACGGGAAATGTGAGGGGAGGACCCCGGCGAGCAGTCCACTGCTACCGGTCTTTTTTTTTTTTTAATTTTTCTTTTGTCAATGGATTCTGCACGTCACAGATGTGGAGAGGGACAGTTTTTAAAGCTACCGTAAACTCCCGCGTATAAGAAGCGTCCTCTACGCCAAACAAAATGCTGGGGCGTCTTATAGCTTTCTCTCAAGTTGGGTGTGCATCTTATACGAGGGGTAATTTTACTATAGAACAGTACTGAATTTACAAAAAATGGTACCTAAGAGGTGCGTCTTATACGAGAAACAACCATTGACAAGCATGGGGTGCGTCTTATACGCGCAACACATCTTATACGCGGGAGATTACGGTAGTATCTGCCAATGTTTGTTCAAAAATTATGGCCCAAAAAAAAAAAATCAGATTTTTGCAGAAAATGGTGCAGGCGCAATCCACAGACTAAATAATTAAAAAAAAAATGAAAATTTGTATTTCTAAAAATATGATGCGGGAAATCCATAGGCCAACTATTTAATTTGGTGTGGCCTAAGTACAGAGGTATTCTATATTTGAGGACTACCGGTAACTGGCTCTTCTGTCTTACGAGTTCTGAAGAGGTCATTTAGGATGCTCTCTATTTCAAGCATAACTGGTAAATGTGGATCGCTTCAACATCCGTTCACTCAGCTGGCTTATTTACATGTAAAGAATAGTACCGTAAAACCCATTGCATAGGCTGTGGTTTATAGACCATTTCAAGCCCCCAGTTCGGTTTATAGCACCTCCTGGAACTCAGGGTGTGGCTTATATGCTTAATTTTACTTATATAGACTATAGGAATTAACGGGAACCTTTTCTCCACAATTAAGGTGGATGAGTAAGCTGTGTGAACTGGCTACTGGTCTCTAGCCCCCCCAGTCAGCACCAGGTGTCTATGTGTGTGTCAGGGTCCTCCCCTATGTTAGGCCACACCAAATTAAAAAAAATGGTCAATGGATTTTCTGTTTTAGAAAAAGAGGCATGAGGGCGAAATTTTTATTTTATTTTTCTAAATTTTTTTATTTGTCTATGGATTTTGCATAGCCAAAATGTGGAGAGGGCATTTTTTTTTTTTTTTTTTTTGGTGGTTGGAAATCTCTCTTTTTCCTAAGTGCAGAATAGGCCTATATAATAAAACCGATGACATCTTTACCTATCTAATGAGTGGTCTGCCATTTCTGTACTTTTATTGATTGATCCTGGAAGCTCCTTGAAAAAAAATTCTGCAATTTTCCAGAAAATGATGTGGGCGGAATCCATAGACCAATTAATTTTCTTAAAAAATTAAAATTTGTATTTTGGAAAATAAGGTGCGGGAAATCCATAGACCAATATTTTATTTTGGTGTGGGCTTAGGTACCCTCTATTCACCGTTATAACATCTACCAGAACATGCACCACCCCCGCCCTCCTGCCCACCCCCACCCACAAATATCTCCAGTGTTGTGTCAGAGCCTTGAGCAGCCAGTTTGTCAGGTTTTCTCTGAACAGAGAGTGTGTACTTGTAATGTACATTTGATTTTATTTTAAACATTCCCACTAAAAAAACACCGGGTCAAATAGGTCAGAAATGGGTAGCTATAATAGACACACCGCTTTAACTATTATGGTATAATGAATATTCGAATATTGAAGGTACCCTAATAAGATGTGTCTTATACGCTATGTTTTAGTCTCCCTGGATCCGCAAGGGGGGCAGTAAGACCTTTATTTTGATGTTACACTCCCACTAAATCATTCTATGACATAGTAGGGTTCAGGAGGTTCCAGGGTGTTTTAGCTACACATAGCTTTTTTAATTTTCAAAATCCATTCATTAGAGGAGAACTTATGATTTTTTTTTTACCTTTTTAAGCATAATCCAAAACTCTAGGCGCAGCTAATATGCACGCTGCATCTTATATATGTGTGTATGTATGTATATATGTATAATATATATATATATATATATATATATATATATATATATATATATATATATATATATATATATATATATTGATTGATACTGCTTTAGGTTATAAAGAGTTCTGTTCTGGTAAGTAATTACCGATGAATAGGCTCACCGCCAACTCTTAAGTGCACAGATTATTATCTTATATGTATTAGATGTATTAATTCTGTAACATTGACCATGTTCACATTGAGACAGACTACATAGTAATCTTTGACATAGGTTCTGATTAGCATAAAATGTACTGAACTATCAATGTACATATACAGAGGGATATGTGCAGTAAAATGCAGTAATCCTTGTCTAAATAATACAACCCTTGTATGTACTATGTTTACCTTTACATACATTCTGAACTATTAAACTAGCAGTTGAGTGTTCAGAAACAGTTTATTACGTGAAATAACAGGAATGCTTCTTGCAACCTTTCTACTCCGTACTTCTACCGTAATCTCCCGTGTATAAGGCGCAGCTCGCGTATAAGGCGTATCCCCAACTAAGATAATGCAATTCCACATATAAGGTGCACCTCTAAGGGCATATTTTTGTTAATTTAGTACTGTTCTATAGTAAAATTACCCCCCTATAAGGCACACCCCAAACTCAAGGCAATGCCCCTCACATATGAGACTCAGCAGCATTTTGTTTGCCGTATAAGACGCGCCTTATACGCGGGAGATTACGGTATTCCCGTTTCTAAGCCCTGGGTTAAAATACAGCCGTCATGCATTTTGCCCCTTCATCGTCATCAGCACCCGCCAGGAAGTCTGTCATGTATTGTTAGACTTTGCAGCACAGGGTGGGTCGTGACGAGTATATCCGCCATTAGTGGACTGGGTAATGTTAAAGGGAGAAGTACTTTGGTGAAGGTAGGGGGAGGTGCTTGGTTTTCAATCATTAATCACAAGCCACATGGTAGGCGTGCGTGGGCGTTTTCGTCCCCAAACGCCACATGCAACATTGATACCCTCATCACAACTCGGATAACCTGCCGTTAGGGCTAGAGTGCCATAACAACTCTACGGCAAGATGGTCCCAGTACATTAGTTATACATGCAGCTGTATATTGCTGGTGTTGAAATTAGCCCCTCTTTTGACGGGTTGATTCATGGATCAGGTATACACAATTTAGTGTCTGATAATACATATAACTAACAAGACCGAGATTAACAGGTAAAATACTTCTCTAGCTCTCTTGAAATACACTCACAATCTCTTAAAACAGACATTGGTAGATTGTAAAGCCCTTTTCTTGTGATATTACGCTTACAGTTTAATACAATTTGCAGAGGCGTAGGAAGCAAATCTTCATTGGGGGGGGGGGCCCAGACATGCTCAGGCCCCACCTCCTTTATGATTGGGGGGCCCCTGGCCCCCCCCTTTTCCTACGCCCCTGTACAATGTATAAACCAGAATTTGATCAAAGTTCGCGCGTTTTTGGTGCGGAGTGGTGCAAATAGTTGATGAATTTGCCGTCATTCCGTGCGCGCGTCTCCAATGTCGTAATTTCGGCACAAACATAGCGGATATCGATTTTTTTGTAAATTATGATATAGGAATATGATAAAGAATGGCCAAAGGATATGATTTGAATCGATATGTTTTATTAAAAAGATAAAAAATTACGTCTTCGCCCTGTCGTTAATTCGCATCACAAAGCCGTGGTGGTGCATATTGACCCAAATACCCATGGAAATTGGGTCGGGCATGCACAGATAGAACCAAGATCCAAAATGGCGGACAGGGAGATGATTGATTTTTGCGGCTATAACAGTAAAAAGATAGGATATATTCGATTTTATTCAATTGATATTGCCAAAGATGCATGGATTATGTTCAAAAAGCCATTAATTTCAAGTAAAAAACAATAGAATATATCATTTCTCCGTCGAAAATGCTACTTCCGGCAAGGAGGGGTCGCGCATGCGCACAAAACATCAAAATCCAAAATGGCAGACAGCGAGACGATCAACTCACGGTGCCATCGAAACTGCTGGATTATAACAAAATGGAGGAGAATTACACTGTCTCATGCATTTTTATGGTTAATATGGATCCTTATTCAAGACCTGCTGCTGTTTTGCAATGCTTAACTTGCCAAGAGAGGAGTTATTCGCCAATGAAACATACAAGCGATAATGGATGCATTCTCCATAGGCTTAACCATTGACAGTGATAATGATTGAAGAAAACATGAGGTTAGTATCAGAAGGGGCATAAAAGATGAGATTAAGTGCCCTTTCGAGTTACTTGCATTGCAAAATGCTGTCCTATATTCTCATTGGTCAATAATGTATTCCGCTAGGTCAGAATTGCAGTCTTTGTACTTGTCCACGGAATGATGTTAGCTGTCATCGCCCGCTCTAGCACTTAGAGATCAACCATGGTGAGGTCTGATCCATTGAAGTAACCAAGTGGTTTATGGCGTTCTGGACTCAATGCTCAAAGATATTGATCGGGAAATGGGGGGGGGGGGTGGAGCCTGCCCCCTACTCTCCTTTCTGGACCATGCCTCGCTTCTCCAATGTATTAACACCTCTTGCCCTCCTGTCCGGGCCAATGTCTGCCGTTTTATCACCATCGATCAGGTGTAGACCCCTCCGTGGTCATAACCTTAAAAATTCCCCCTATTTTCCACCTTCCACCTCTGATATTTTATCCGATCCCCAGCCTTCCCTTCACTCCTGCCCCAACCTACACCTACCAGTCACGTCTAACAACCAGTCCCAGTCTGGCAAATGTGCCCTGCCCTGCCCTCAAGTTTTCAATTTTTATAAGGTTTTTATTGACCAGGAAACGAGATCATCGTACACAGTTGATCTTCCACTATGGCCTCCCTGGCAGATATATGAGGTATACAACCGGACCTTTAGGTGTCAGTGGAAAGTTAATGCCTTAACAAGTGAAATAGCCTCTCAGATTGAAACCAATATACAACTCATGAACGCACCTCTCAAGGAGAAACATCATACACACATACATAGCTACAACCTCCCTTAACATACAACCTGGAGGGTGTACACAAAAGACAGAAAGCAGTGAAAGACAATAAACCCGGGCATTGATAAAAAAGTGTTCATTGTGCAGTTCAATAAGCGATAAACACAGGAAGTGGTAGACCTTAGGTCACTTCTAGCCGAGGTTAAATCAAGCTGCGGCCATCAAATATGGAGTTCAACTGATCGCTACGCCACTCCTCATGGAAAAATGTGAACAGTCTAGCCTTCACGGCCAATTTAAACTTGTTGCCATCAACCTTCCATCTGGGTTCAGGCGTCAAGGAATTCCAGCGGGCTTGGGCCTGGTAGATGGGATCCTTTATCAGTCCAGCCAAATGAGGTCTAGTTTGTTCAATAATGGGGGTCAATGTGGCCCGGGTTCCAAGGTCAGGGAGAATCTCTAAGAGTCCGTTGAACACATGGCGGTGACACTGGGTCAGTTGCATGTAAATCCGCCTCAAATCAATAGGCAGTAACCTAACCCGTATGTATAGGTCCTACACATGCATATCCCTGGGGTCATAGATCCAATAACAAGTGCGGATCCCTGTGTTATATATAGCACGTGAAGGCGTTTCAGGAGGGGCATATTTAACCCAGTTGTGAAAGTCGACCATAGTTTTCATAATGATTTCAGACGTGGGGATGTTTATAAATTGCCTCGTCTGTAATAACAGCCAGATTTTATGCCTAATGGATTTAACCATCCTGCCCTGCCCTGCCCTGCCCTGCCCTGCCCTGCCCTGCCCTGCCCTGCCCTGCCCTGCCCTGCCCTGCCCTGCCCTGATCGTGAATTTGTCACTGTTGAGCCACTGAAGATCTACCGTATCTCAGTACCCCAAGGAACTCTTATCGTATGAAAGGTCTGCTAGATCTATTCAGAAATGATGAAACCGAATATGTTGCCCAATACGGGAAGATGCTATACATTTTGACCTTATAGCTAAAAGTTATCATCTTGAAATACATTGATCACTGTTTAGCAAGGATCAAATTAAAACTTTTACTTCAACAGAAGTTAGGGCTTTCTTTTTTTAGTGTCTTTAAAGGTCGACTTCAGGAACACTGCCAACTAGACACGGCATCTTTATTTAATACCATTGTCCACTTTTTTTTTCTGTTAACGCTTTAAATACAGAATAATGTTTGAATACAGCATTACCTCTCATTGGTACGATGCATGTTTGTTTGCACCACCTGTATTCATATACAACACTGTAGAGCCTACTATAGTACTGATATAACTACATGTACTCCTCAATGTCTAAAATGATGGGCTAACATATTTCTAGTTACATTCTGTTGGCATTGTATAAGAGCTCAAGAAGTGATGTTAGGGCTTTTGCTATAAAAGGGTTAATGGGCGGTATGGCAAGAAAGCGAAATGGGTCACGGCATACATGGAGTGACAAGGACCTATCTGGGTCCTGCATCTGTAGATTTCAGAATAATCTTGTGATAACGATAAGACCTCGAGCCACTCCTACATATAAGTCAATAGTCAATAAAGGCATCATGGTACGTGTAGTCCCTAGATCCTGTGAGTGAGCACTGTCCCTCCTTTATATCGGCTTTATCAATGGTAATTGACCGGTCCTATGAACACAGAGACAGACTTGTACCCATATGTAAGAGTGCCCCTCAGAGTATCAGTATAGGCCTATAGCAGCATTTACCTATTGCCTGCTTCATCACGCCATGCAAATAGAGCAGTATTGCATGGCTGGTACAACATAGAAGTCTTCTGAGCACTGGCAGCACAGGGTTTATAAAATATACTGGTATCAAGGCTATTGATCGGTGTCTTGGTTTATACACCATGGTTGAAAACTGACTAAATTACTGTAAGCCACATCCACGTATAGACCACACTCTACGTTTTAGAGAAAACGATAAGCTGTAACAGGGGTCTGAAAAGGTGCCCATTCTGCAAATCTATTATCATGTAAAACTCCGTGTTTAAGCCACACCTTGAGGTCAGAAAAAGTATATGCCGCAGTTTGTCTCTGAAATGGTCTATATTAAACAGCTGCTTATACTCAGGGCTTTTACGGTGGTAGAAATATGATCAAAGTATGAGATATGCAGAAACCCCAGGGTAGAAACACTTCCTGAATGCATGTACTGCAGAAGAAGACCCAAGGAAAACGATAATAGAACGGGCAATGCCAGTCTTTATTATGAAAGCAGCGACATAGAATGCTCACCGGTGGTGAGATCTTCTGAAAGCTTTTAGCAGGCTGAGAGATGAGATGGCAGAGTTGAGAGTGTGTTCCGCCTCTATATCCTCCCCATGTAACGGGTCACGCTAGCAGTCACGTTGTCCGGTCAGGCGAGGCAGCTATCAATGAGTGGGTGTACTTCTCAGACAGATAACCCAAATTCCCAAGATGCGCGACGAGGACAGTTCCTCCCAGTTTCAACTATCCCACAAAAGACCAAATCTAGAAGGTCAAATGAAAAAGGTTGCAAGTTCAGAGAGAATACAACCAGTTTTTTGTGTTTTTTTTTTGTCTTTTGTTCTTTTTGGAAAGAGAAAGGCGTTAGAATCCACTGCCGTGCCCTCTCCCTTTAACCCAGCCTCCACTCTTTGACCCCACAGTTCCTAGTCTGGGTGCTGTGCGGCACACATGAAAAGGGGCCCACCAGTAACGTAGTGGTATATAAGGTCTCTCGTGCCCACTATGACCTGCATTAGAGACCTGCCTCCAGGAGAGCCTATTTTTAACCCCATCCTCCTCTAAACCCCTCTAAACCATAGTCCAGCGATACCGGCACATAAGGCTAGCTCACTATTGCGTGATGCACTTGTGATGATATATAGCCTTGAAGGGATAATCTCCATCTATTTTGATACATGTAACAATGGGTAGCCGAATGGAGAGGACCTCAGCTACTTGTAGAATCTAGTCTGTCTACTTAAGGGTTGGTTATATAAGGCATCTGGTATCTTCCTCGGGCAGTTTGAAAGGATATTGAAGCCGGGCTGCATTGTGCTTTGATTCCAAGTGCAATATGATGATGCATCGACACCGGCTGTCTATCTGGTAACAACAGCAAGGGCTTTCTTGGAGACAATGACATCCAAACTAGATCTATATCATGATGCATCATCCTGGGTAGGTAGTCACAGGAGGATATCGGTCGTCACATTCACCCCTATGAGGACGGGCCTCAAGGGGAAATACAGTTTGCATGAAGGCTGAGGACTAGAACTCTACGGGTATTAGCTGATGTGTCATGGCCATGGAGGTGGCATGGGCATGATCCTCTCGGGTGTGACTTTAGCACAACCCTGCTGGATTATTCAGGGTTAGGTGTAGGAAGGAGTAGGCGCAGTCTGAAAACGAGCTATTACCCATGCCATTTGGGCAAGAATGTATTATAGGCTCGTTGATTTGGGACTAAGAGGGTCGATGCACAAGTGCTTAGTGCTAGGTGGTTGTGTGTCTGTATAGAAAACGGTTTTAGTCCTGTTTCTTTGTATGCGCACTAGATAGTAGGTTTCCCCTTCCAACCTGTATGGCCCCATCCCATCCTACTATCCAGGTACTGCATTGTTTTACATTTATAACCAATTGCAGGGACAAAAGTCTTCAGGGTTTCAAATGATGTCATCTAGTCTTTTATTCTGTATAGAATATTCTTCTGAACTCAGGGTTCTCCTCACACTGTAATGACGCCGGTGGGCCGCCGGCGTGATTTTTACTGCCGCCGGTGTGATTACATCTCAGAATCACCGCCGGTGTCATTTTAGCTTCATATAGTTTTTTGAATTTTGCAAATCGGCCAATTAGAACAGAAGTTATGGCCATATTTATGAAAATACTTTCAATTTCTTTGTTAAATTCCCATCTGTAATCCATACACTGTCATGAATGAGACTAAACAACCAAATTTAGCCTACCATAAGGCTTAGGACGTTAACAAATGAAATTTTACTCCAGCTCACTGCAGGATTTTACGGTGTTATTTTACATTCTGCGGAGAACCCTGGAACCTAAACCAAGTGTCTCCCCTACATATTGAATTCCCCATGGGTCTCAATCAAAACAAAAATAGATTGGTCTGAGTCTGAAAATCTGTCTAAGGATATCAAACATCATATATGGAGATCTGACATGTACACATATCAAAAACACCATAATTAGCACGGCGACTAGTGAGTACTACTCGTGAGATGAGTAGACTAGTGTATGGTTCACAGTCGCCACGGTGTAAGGGATAGGGAGGCCTTGCAATCTATTTTTGTTTGTGGCTCCTCTGCTATGGACTATTCCTGCTCACTATTCTAATGTAAAAAAAAACAATAAAAAAAAACTTAAAAAAAAAAACAACACACTATTCTAATGTAATAACAACAGTGTGTGTACTTTACTTATCAGTGAAGGAATTTTCAGAATATATCTCATACTTTTGATTTTATTCGCAGATAAGACATTTCATCATTTGGAGCCCTATGGCAGATTAGCATTAGAGCATTTTAAGATTCAGAAATGCATCCCTGTAGCCTTTGTTTTAGAATTGTTCGTTTTGAAACTACTGTATATATGTAGTACAGGTTTTATCTCAGTGGGTTATGGTACAATTGGATCATATTTTCTGTATTTGAACAAAGTATTCACTGTCAAAGATCTCTATGGAGAAATCAGTGCTAAAGTGTGTGTTGCCATATGTGCATTTTTGTAAATCAGAGGAGGTTGAAGTGTAAGGCCACCTTGTGGAACTGCTACATTCTTTTCTGTGTAAAATTTTTAGTTTACATTGAAATAATGCTATCTCAGAATATGTATCTACCGTAAACTCCCGCGTATAAGACGCGCTGCGCGTATAAGACGCACCCCAAACTCAGCACATGCATTTTCGCGTATAAGACGCACATTTTAAGGCTAAAATTTGTAAGATTAGTACATTTCTATAGTAAAATTACCCCTCGTATAAGACGCCCCCCCAACTTGAAAAAATCCTATAAGACTCCCTAGCATTTTGTTTGGCGTAGAGGACGCGTCTTATACGCGGGAGTTTACGGTACTATTAGTGATGAAAGATTAATTTGATTACTCCTTTCATTATATAAACGATTTTGTGGAACACTGAAAACATGTATGTACACCGAGGTACTTACACTGTGCTCCCCCTCTACAGAGAGGTGGAGTGATCTGGCCGGTTTGCTGACCACTGGCCCATGACGAGGTACAGACTTACAAGTGATTGGCAGTTGGGTGTGTGTGTCGGGAGGGGGGGGGGCAGAGCAGGCTCCTGGCAATCTGAGACAGTGTACACTCATAATGACACACCTGTTGACTATGGCATTGAACATTGAATAAGACAGGTCCCTGTGGCAGCTGAGTGAGGTGCATGCAGAATGGACAGTCTACAGAATATTAGTACTTAGCTGCAGTGGGTAGTTCAGGTTGAATTTGTGCTATATACTACCAAAAGCCCAGATGATAGTATGCCCTATCTGTCTCACCAACTGAAACTAGACACAAGATTACAAGTCGCCGCGCCATGTCTCACAGGACTATTCTCTACTATTGTATTAAAATCTACAACACTATGGTTTTATTATATTGTAACACAATTAACATTAAAATATGTCTACAATTAGTCTGGTACTGTTTGGGATCATGAGGAGGTATAATAAATGTAAAGTGCAAAGCCAGGGACCCCTTGTTCATTTCTACTGGAGTCAACATATATATGCTCTTACATTGAATTTCACTGGGGTCCGTGTGGACCCCAGAGGATTATTGTTTCCAACATAAAAGATCCTTGGGATCCATGTATGATATTCAGGAATTTTGAATAAAACAATATTTGTGACAATTAGATTAAATATGGTGAAGTTCGGAATACTACTTCTATGTTTTTTTTTTTACAAGAAATTAGATGCCTGGGGTCTGGTTGGACCCCAGGTAGTAAGATAAGGGTTAAATAGAGAGATTTTTAGCTTCCAGAGATCTATACATTCCTGAACAAAACCTATATTTATGGCATTCTTATTGAGCATTTCAGTGATTTTGGTGCTCAGTCATACTCAACCTGCATAATGCGATGAGAACCCAGTCTAGCAATCACATTGTGAAAATGTGTGTTTCTGTAAAAAGGGATTGTGAGGTTACATCCTGTATCTTTGTGACCGATTGTGTGTGTAGAAAGAGCATGGGGACAATAGGATAATACTGTATCTGGAGCTAGACTGTCGTTAGGATGAACAATATCCTCATAACATGATAATCCATAATAAAAATCAGTCACCACCTTAATTGCCCAGTGTTCACTCTGTGCAGGGAGGTAAATGGGTAACTGGGCAGGGAAGTAAATGGATACCAGGCTGTTGCTTTAAATCCAGATTTAGATTTGTAAAAAAAAAAAAAAAAAAAAAAAAAAACTCTTCTTTCTTTTTCTCTTTTGATCACTCTAGCATCTAGGATATAAAGTTTGGTCAGTACTTCACTGCTGTCCCGACATGTTGGCCCTAGACGGGTTGTGCAGCCTTCGTGATATTCATTACACAGAAACTACTGACAATATGAACCTGTTTAACAGTTGAAATTGCCCATAAGGCCACACCAAAAAAATAAGTTGGTCTACGGATCGCCCTCTCCATATTTTTGGAAATACAAATTTTTTTTTTCTCTGAAAAAAATCTTGTCTATGGATTTCGCTCGCTTCAGTTTCTATAAGTTTTCTCTTTGTGATGTTTGGCAAAATTTAAAAAAAATAAATAAATAAAATTTGTTAGCTCGCCTCAATTTCCCAGCAAGGAATCCATTTGACACTAAAAAAATCTTTAAAGGAAAAAAAATTCGCTCGCTCGCACCATTTTTTCAAAACCAAAATCCGTAGACCAACTTATTTTTTTGCTGTGGCCTAATCTTACATCTGACAGGGAATTACCTTTAATGTCGTTGGCCTTAGGTTATTAGTTTTACAAATAGCAGAATGTCGTGAAGCTTGTGAGACGGGCTGCAGTGCCTATCTCAGGCGGCAGTCATGGTGGCTGGTGTTGGGTTTTTGTCCTCCTAGTAATTAGCAAATTAGTCAGGTGCTAGACAGGTGATTAGGACGGTAACCATGCAGGTTTTGTGAGCTGCTCACACAGGCAGACAGCAAGTTGGGCATGTTGGCTGAGTTGTTACAACAAAGGGAAAGCGATGAAAACTCGCAGATCCAAACAACGATTTGATGAAAACATTAGGGCCAGCTCGCCACTAGGTAGCCGAAGGGCTTCAGTTTTAGAAAACGATCAGCTGGGAATAAATTTATAAGAAGAAACAATATTATTCTCTGCTGCCAGAAGTAACAATACGTTGCTCAGCGGTGTTCAATAGGTTGTGAAAGAGGGTGGGGGTTGTCCATAATGAATACCGCATATATACATATACCCTATATACCGGTATTTTAGGATAGATACAAATGATGCTAATCCAGTCTAATATCAATACATATTGAGACCTCGGGTGGTTATTTGTGTCAAGGATAGACTGTTATCTATTTGAGGAATGGGGCGGTTCCCACAAGAGATATTGGTGCAGTTATAGTCCTGTACTTTATGAGTTGATAGTCATCACCCAGCGTGGCACTCTGCCTAGCAGCTCCAGGCGTTGACACAGAAACCCCACTCGCTAATGCTAGACTTGTCCTACTCTTAAAGTCTGAGAGCAGAGAGTATTTGATCCCATGAAACTTCAGTGTGATCAGTAAATAGAATACATTTGTACCATTTTTACATTTCTTAAATGTTTCGTGGTATAACTTTTGAATACTCTTGACGACGTGTAGAGAAAACAGGTATGAACAACTGGTCCCTGTCAACTGGAACACTTTCAGCACTCGACCAGGTGCTTTCTCCCAAATTCCTGAAAGTTTTTGGGTTGGAGTGCCTAGTCTATGTTGAGACTTGTGAGAGAAGACATGGTCTCGGGTTGGGTGCACCTTGTTGTGACTCAGGCCGCGGCGCCTGTATGTCACTAGGTCGACATGTAGCAGTTGCTGTTGGTCTAGGGTGTGACTCAACGAAGGCCTTTGTCTAAAACTGGATGGACGAGGACAGTGGCAGTGGCAGACTCTGAAGGATCACTTTAGGAGTTCCCCCGGCACTTTGAGAACAAAAAATATGAAGGATCCGTGTAACTACATCCAGTTAATGACAGTGGGAACTAATTGGGCAAAATAGGGTGAATTATCATTCCACATCTTTAGGAATTTATATCAGTTTTCTTTCAATTTTTCATCCACATCACCCTTGACACCATCTAAACCCCCTCCCCCTGTCGGCCACCCTTGCCCGCCCAATGATCACACTGGCGCTACCTCATACTCTACCGACTATGTTACTGGTCCACAGGCATGCTGGGAGGTCAGGCCGGGAGGTACTACTTTTCTTTGCTGGTTTCTGGCAAACAAATGGGTACTGGTGTAGCCTCCAAACAGGGTCAAAGGACTGGTCGACACCAGCAGCATATGAATACTGCGATTTTTGGTCAAAATGGTAACCTAGGGGAGAAGGCATAGTTTCCCCACCAAACTAGGTCGCCAGAGAAGTTGCCCAATGATATACCGAAAATTAAACAGGTCTATACATTATAGTGGGGGTTGTCAAAGATTTACATGCATATGCTGACGTGATTTTGAGTTAATTGGTTTGAATCATTAGATACAATCGTTTGTTACTCGTCACTAAACATCAAAAAGTATGAATGATTTATGACTGGCAACAGTACTTCAGTTTCTAAAAGTGGACTGCTACCTTACCCCGATACAAGATGTACCTGTATCGCACCTGAGTCCGGTAGGATTTCAAAAGTTGAATGCTTGAACAAGCTTTATCGGAACCAAAAGGTATCATATACTTAGAATTCCAAGAACAACTTCTGTGTCAAACTGACTCCACACCATCCACCCCCGGCATCCACCGGTTGGGTTGGTCGCACAGTCGGAGGGATTCTTAATCAATTGAGCTATATTTTTACCAGTCAGCTGCCCACAGCAAGACGTCGTGCCAAAATAACAGACACAGGTGTTATTCACTTGAAGTCTTTGCTCAGTGCAGGCTCAGGTAAAATATGTTAGTAGACTTATTAGACAGCCAAAAAGAAACAGTGCCTAATGTGATTGGTTTGGCTTGGAGGTGATGAAATTAATAATATTAGAAATATGATAGCAAAGACGGGTAGGATCGATCAAGATTACAGTTAGCTATTCCTGCTCAACCTGAGAGTTGATTTAATGTGAGAGGTAGACACTGGTTTTGGATCCCCCTGTGGAGTGGGGACCTTCATGTGAGGGCATGAAGGAGCAGAATAACTTCATTGGGAGTCCACAAGGAGAAATCTCCTTCCATACTAACAGTGGGCATACCAGATTCGTAAAAGGCGACAAACTTGGGGTTTCTTGTGTCTTGGGGTGAGCATGTGGGCAGCTGGTGTCCATATGCGCGGGCCTGGGCTTACATGCTTGTCTTTTGCCATGGGATTCCCCCTCAGTGAACCACGTCTGAGTGATCAAAGGCCGTGGTTTGTCTGGCCCTGCCTATGGGACCAGGCAAATAAAAGAACACTTGCTATCCTTCGAAAAGAGTAGGGGAATGAAGCCCCGGTAGCGGTTTTCCCCCTCGACCCTCCTCATAGATTCGGTCATTCATCTCATAGATTCGGTCATTCATAGATTCGGTCACTGCTGTGTCGGGCAAGCAGCATATAAATACCTGTCCAAAAAGAAAAGAAAGGACTTAATGTCCGAGAAACCTTGAATGTCTGAGTTCCTCGATGGCCCCCGGACGTAAAACTAAACAAACAAACAAACAAACTGGTTTTGGAGACAAAGGCCTGAGGTATGAGCAGCTTGGAGCAGCTCCGAGTAGTTCATTAAAACCACTTTCAGCTCCAGGAAGGTCACGCGGCGCCTTCAGCCACTTTGATTGTCAGGGAAGGAGAGAGACAGGGCCTAATTTAGGCCGCCTAGTTGGCCTCCGCGTCTATCACCAGGCACTGCCCTCAACTTTGTCAAACCATCAGGTGTGAAACTTCAATAATTCCCGCCCATCATCTACAGAGCAGTTTGCTATTTTGGTTCTCTAGCTGCCTGGACACGAGAGATTCTTCTGTGCAGGAATGGTGATTGAATGCCGGTTGCGCTTAGGGTAGTTGCTACAAGACTTATGAAAATAACATAATTTTTTTTTTCATTTATTTATTTTTCTTCCAGATGAATCTAAATAGATTTATATTTGTCTGTAGTTACCTTGGCAGGATCTGCGATGAATATTGGTATTAGAAAAATACTTTGATTATGAGGTATCCCCCCCCCCTACGATAACATTTCTACCATAGTGCATAGGGATGATCCATAAACTATGTCACGTCTGAGGGGATGGGGGTGTTGGTCAAAGTGACACACTCAATGATGAAGGTATGGCAAAAGGCGGCAGCGGGTGGGAGGTGTTGAAATGGCCAAAATCTGTGTGACATAATTTATGGATTAGTCCGTACATTTGAATCCATCTCCAAAGGTAATATTACAGTTGGCACCAACCATGCAGCCCCTTGGTTAATTGTATGAATTAGCCGAATGGGCAGCCTAGAGGCTTGTATAATTAAGTCTCTAAAGTTTCGGGAACGGGATTGGCCAGATCAAACAGGGGTGTGGTGTCCATTATTGGTTTGACTCCAGGGTTCTACATAAATATATGGTTCTAATTAGATCTATTATCAATATTACCTGCCAGATGGCTCCAACCTGGTTTACTTCCAGGAAAAGAAACAAAGGGGTCACGATCTCTACTCAATAGGTGGTGCATTGGCACTGTGTCAAAATCCCTAGAGGTATTGGGTATGTGTTTCCACAAATTTAAAGGTTCGCCTAGGTGTCGGACTGGCCACACCTATTTCAGCCATCCATGACCAAGCATCGGGTAATTATATGAGGAAAAAGAAAGAAAGAAAATGTGCTTGGTGTCCTTCGGCAGATGCACGTTTACAGCACGTTTATCTTTGTCAGCCTCTTTGTCTTTAATATAAACGTAAGCATATAAATGCACTCTCCTACACATCAAAACAATATTGAAGAGGACAAGGTGATAATAAGAGAGAGACCCCCCCCCCCACCCCGCCAATACCCGCGCGTCCTCATTTATACAAATATATAAAACCTGCCATGTCCCAACCGTCTGACCTTTAGTGACCCTTCGTGACCTACCTCTTACCAGTACACCTTAAAACTTTGGGTATGCAATAGGTCTCATGGTCTTTCTCTTATGCTATACATGGAACTTGCCCCTGGTATGGCTTACAGGAATCTTTGTGCAATTTTTTATATAGGGATATACGGACCAATGAAATGACACCAACTATTTACTGCGGTCCTCTCCGGGGCCAACTGGTACCCATCTGATAGGTGTTATCAGTAGAAATCACTGGTAACAAGCTCCAGCAATGGCGGCGCCCATGGGACAACCTGCTAAGTCGCTATATCGGTAGTCCAAATTAAGGCCCGTGTAGGGTAGATGCACTTGTTCGGACACTCTTGGCCATACAAAAGGTGACCATATCTAATCCTCAAGTCTTGTACCTTTAAACTTTGTGTATTTTTTTTTCCTATAGCACTATTGAAAATATGCTTTTTGACCACTTATATCCATCAAGAAGTTTTAATGATTACCTCCCTCACATGTGAATAAATGACCTGTACACATTTTGTCTTCAAACCATCAAATTGCATCTTAAGTTGGACAGCTCATGCTAGATATGACCCTACATTCAGTCACTTTGTTATCTAATTGATATTTACACAATGGATAACTTTGTGTGATATGTACTATAAAGGCATGCAGCATAATACTAGAGAAAACAATCTGATACAATAATTGGCTCAGGGACCACCATGAGTCTATACCGCTGGGTAGGTGGTGGCATTGAAAAAAAGTCAGTTACACAATTTTCAATCTCAATTTTCTACAAGAAACAAAGCATGTAAACAAATAAAAGTACCATACATGAGTAATCCATATATCAGTCTTTAGTTACAGTAAAGGAAAAAATTCAAAAATCCATCCATGAGTTCATACAAAATTAAATAAAGAAAAAAGTCAGTTCATAAAAATATCTTGTCCAATCCAGTCCTCCATAGGTTTACCTCCAGGCTGGACTTTTCTCTCTTTGTTTCTATTTGGTTCGAAAACAGCGTCTAAAAGTGAAAAGTCGCCCTGAGCCCTCTGTACCAATGCACGTCTTTCAATTTTTCTATCCAGAATAATCTCAGATACCGTAATCTCCCGCGTAGAAGGCGCAGCTCGCGTAGAAGGCGCCCCCCCCAACTCAGAGAAGGCCTTTTCACATAGAAGGCGCACATACCTCTTCTGAATCGATTTCTGGAAAAACCCGCGTATAAGGTGCCCCCCCCCCAACTCACAGGGGGGCTTTTTCGCGTAGAAGGCGCCCCCCTCCCCACCCCCCTCTATGAGTTCAAGCTGTCATCGGTGCATGGTGGGCCTTATCCCCGGCGAGTGCGTCAACACCTCCTGGTCTGCCGCGCTGCTGGCTATATGAGTTCAAGCTGTCATCGGCACACGGTCGGCTTAAACCCGCCGAGCGCCTGTACACCTCCCGGTCTGCCGCGCTGTTGGCTATATGAGTACAAGCTGTCATCGGCGCATGAAGGGCCTTATCCCCGGCGAGCGCGTCGACACCTCCCGGTCTGCCGCGCTGCTGGCTATAGGGGGGGCGCAAACGGACTGTTTCAGTCATCTGACTGGATCAGTAGTCAAGGAGGAGCCCTGTGTGCGGGGACGTCCATCTGATCGAGTCAGGAGGGATCAAACATGTTTGATATGCTCTTATCCGATCAGATGTCTCAGTCAGATGATCGAGACAGGCCGTTTGCGGTCCCCTTATATGAGTTCAACCTGTCATCGGCACACGGTCGGCTTGAACCCGCCGAGCGCCTGTACACCTCCCGGTCTGCAGCGCTGCTGGCTATATGAGTTCAAGCTGTCATCGACACACGGTCGGCTTGAACTTAATTTTTTTGTAATTTTTTGTTTAATTGCCCTATTTTTGGAGTGTTTTCCCAATTGAGATGTTGGAAAAACCAGCGTATAAGGCGCACCCCCAACCCAAGGCAATTACCCTCCCGCGTATAAGACCCAGCAGCATTTTGTTTGGCGTAGAAGACGCGCCTTATACGTGGGAGATTACGGTATTTGATTTTAAACACCTGTACCCGATCATTCTTCAAGGCCCAACTGAACATGACCTCTGTGAGGCAGAAGAGGGACTGATTGAATATAGGTGTTAGGTACTGGGTACACTAAACACACACATATGATATCTATAAATGGGAGTAGGTATGTAGTAAAGGGATTCTCTTTTGACAAAATATCCATTGTAGATGTATATAAATTATGATATAGCTGTGTCCCAAATTAGGTACAATTGGTGTCCGACTTTAGGTACAATTTATAGGTCATATAAGAATTAATCCCATAATGCAATATTAGTGGTGTATCTAGGTTTGGAAAGTTGAATCAGTAGTAAAAATATGTATGTTTCCATTGACATGTATAGCATTTCTATGAGCATGATGGTTAGGACACAACTGACTGGCCAATTAAACTAGTTTTGCCATTCACTCACGATCTCTGATTATGAAATTAAAGCAAAAACACCCTGGGTTAGCATACATGTAAAATCAGTTTTAAAGGACCTTACATCTTTTATGCTGTATTTGTTAGAGAGAATAATGGCTTAGCTTTCCTGTCCAGTTCATGTGATAGCTGGAATTCTCATATTGAGTATGTAATTCAATCCAAAAGGTGTCCGACTTTAGGTTTCTGTCCGACTCAGGGTGTATCTACCCTATAAAGCCTCTATCAATAGTGGTTCAGACCTCCAGTGGGTTTAGTTATGTGAGTAAAGTGTCTATTTTACCGGTATATAGATAGGACAGGACTGACAGGGAATGCAAATCATTCATATCAATGCAAGTACTACAAATATCCCTAATGCATCACAGCGTTTATAAATAGCCGTGAGAAAGCCATATTCATACAGGCTTCATAACTTCATTGATGATGTGGATTCGATGGTACAATTGACTTGAAGCGAGTTTCATAATCACATTTAGCATGGATCGATCATTCATGTATGGAAGAATGGGCTTGACAGGTTATAACATAATTGACTTACTTCACCAAATTAACAGTCCAGTGCCAGCTGTTTCTCTGCCCATGACAGAACCACCTGTTTATTGATCACCATACTGCCTGTTAATGTAGTATTTAATGGTCCTTTTGGAATCATTCAAGTATTATTTGCAGTTGCCGATTAGTTTAGAGATACATGCTAGAAATAGCATGGGGCAATTTAATGCTGATCGACTCGGGTCTGGGAACTTGACCAGCCCTTGACTGACGTTAGTACTAAATAATAATAAGGCATTCAGATTGTTCCCACTTAACCATTATCCTAGGTCCAGATGCACGTGTTTTATCGTGTTGGGTTGGGGTATCCATTCAACTGTTATTAACACAGTTGTACTGCAGCCATAATTATGTAGCAGCATATGACATTACGGTAGGTATCCATTGCCGTCTGTGTAGGATTCAATGTGCCATGTCAGTTCTATTTCGGATTGATACATAAAACTGTTGAATGATTGTCGTTGTATTCGCAAGATAGTATACCCTGTTTCAAATATGCATGAGTGTGTTTACCATAGGATACCCTCAGATGTGCCAAAACTCTTTCCAGTGTGATTAATAGTCTGCCTTTTGGGGATATAATATTGCAGACGTCTGACGACCTCTGTCATATACATATACAAATGAATGCTTTAAGAAGCCCTGGGGGATTCAGCCGTCGTCTATATTGAACCTGTATCAAAGGATCATCTATAGTAGACTTCTGACTATCATTGGCTACCGATTAACCTTACTGCATAGATTATGGATCCTTTCTAACCTATAGCCTCTCATCTCGGTGTATATTTACATTCAAGATTAAGATCAGATTCAGTGTGCTAGTAGAGAATACACTAAATGGCCTTATTAATGTAGAAAGGATCTTGATATTGGCGTTGTAACTGCCCTGTACAGGGATAGGCTGCACCTTATAAACCATGGTACATTCCATTAGACACGGCACACCTACTACCATGCACACACAACCTTCTTTTAGCCAAGCCCTCATTTTATCACCTGGTAGGTCTCTCACAGTTATTGCCGGAATGGTGAGCTGCTCCTGAGTAATGCATGAGGAATTAGCAGTCGTGATGAGCAGCTCACACCGTGGTGCTCATGGCTCGGCTCGGGGTTAACGCCACAACCCAGAGCTGTTTACCCACAGAGCGTAACACACGGCAGCCAAGAAAATAAATAAAAGTATCACTATCTGCGGCAGTGTCCTCATTCCACGTGTAAAACACGTTATGGTTAGACACCGGGGCCGAGTATTAGTGTCGTGGGTAATAGCAATGTACTAAACACCTGTGGAATAATGATTTCACAACCAGTTACTGCATTATGCAGGTAAGCCAGTTTGTGAGGGGAGATAAAGGTGAGGTGGCATTGGATATTACTGGGACTAGTGTGTTCAAGTAGGAGTGGGTTTGGTTGCTGCTATTGGATAGCCTCCATACTACTCTAAGTTAAAGGAGGGCTGGTAGTGATATATGATTAACATGTGTAGCTGCACTCCCCAAGTCTTGCTTGCCCCATCTAGCACAAGGCACCCCTGAACTGCCTCTGCCCTTGCTGCCCTCAGCACTACCCAAACTCTCACTCAGTGCCCTCCAAAAAGGCGCCGTTAATCTCACCCCTTTCTATTCTTATTCCCTGTGATACACAAGCTCCTACGCCGCCTCCTTATTTTTCTCTCCATCCTTTTTTCTCCCCACGTGTGTGTTTAATATAAGCATCCCTGCCTTTGTTATCCCTGGCATTCCACCGCAAACGACTTGTTCTCGCTGTATTTTTACTTGATTAATTAAAAGGGAAAGTAAAAGAAAACAGAGCAGAACCCAAAAGTGACGTACCGTAGGCCTATAGTAGTCCCTGGGAAGATGGGGAGAACAAAGCAAAGTTAGGTAAAAGCCACTTGCAAGTAAAAGATTAAGCATTGTGGTAACACTATTCATAAAGAGTGTCCTTATCCAACTAGTCGGTGTCTGGTATTCCTGTAGGCCGTTCTCAGGTAGACACACATAGGTAGATGACAAATTGATATTGCACAGATAGGCCATCATAGGTCCATATCACCAGGTGACCAGAGTAACGCTTACTCTATGTGGCTGTTATTTGAGAGCAGCCGCTAGAGCTAGGTATTTAGTGTCGAACAACCTTTAAAATGCTATTAGGGCAGCAGCGATGTTATTTTAGTGGCAAATGATGACATTTTTAGTATGTTTTTGTTGTTCCATCTTGTGGGGGATGGATTTAAAGCTGTTCTTTGCTGCTCTTCCAGACAATGAGGCTCCAACACACGCACACACGTGAAGAATAGCATCTGTGAATAAAATCAACGCCACATAGTTACCATAGTCTACTATCACTAATTCAATGTTATCAAGCCCCCAGCTATAAGGCGCACCTGATACTTAAGGCAGGGTTCTCCACACATAGGAAGAACACAGGCGGGCCGCCCGTGTGCTTTTGCCTGCCGTCCGTGTGCTCTAGCTAGAAATGGGCCGCCCGTGTGCTTTCAGCTCTCTGGGCTTTTTGTGTTTTTTTGAATTTTGCAAATCGGCCAATTAGAACAGAAGTTACTGTAAATTTAAAACAAACTACACTAAAATTTCATGGCCTCAAACCTGCATAGACCCAATAGCATTTCAATTTCAACATCACACTATGCATGTGACTAGTCAGACAAAAATTGACCTGTGTGCTTTTTCATCCTGTGGAGAACCCTGTTAAGTAGCTAGAAGTGTGGCTTATCAATAACAACACATGTCGCACCCATAAGCACGTTTGCCCTCGAGCTTTATGTGATATAATGCTCGAGGGCACTCCCTGGTGTTTGTACCAGTAAAAGATTGTATCATGACACATGGCATTGAATACCTCCTCACTAAGTACAGGTAGTATACTCCTCAGACCATGGACCCTGTAGTAAAATTCTAGGTTGTTGAAAAAAAAGGAAAAGAAAGGAAATTTCTTGTGTTGCAAGAAGGAGAAGCGGATCTGATTTGATTATTATGATTTTGAGACAGATATTTATTTCATAGTATTACTTCATGAGGGAACTGTGTTGTTGGGAGGAGGGGGGGGGGAGGTTGGTACACCACCATGCCTTCTGTGTACAAATGCTAGTGTTCCGACAGCACTTGACTGACCTAACGCCCGGCGCTTACTGTGTGACAACGCATGTATAGTTTACTGCCAATATACTGCCAATGGCACCATCCCGGCTGCCTGGGCACTGGGCGTCCTAACATTCTGCCTATCAAATAACACCCAAGCTAAACGGGACGTGACATATTGGTATGATATGAACGTTTCCAGTGTATACATGGCATGTGTACCTCATCCATGCCAACAGCTTTTTGTCCTTCAGCAAAAACGTGTAGGGTTAAAGATTTAGGCATTATAGACTGTACAGCATTATCAGTCATGGTCAAATAATAAGTCGCACTTACCAAGTTCCTTTTTGTACTTTTATCGATAATTTGATCATAGAATAACAGTTGAATCGATTTTTTATTACCGGTAGTTGGGTTATTAACGCTGTCTAGTAGGAATCTGACAGGGAGTGAAAGTCTGGTATGGAATATGTTAATGATAAGCTATCCAATTGTCCACGTTTTTTAAGCTCATGATGTGCATCTTAGACCACCTTTTCCCCATGTGGAGTGGGGACCTTCATGATAAGGGCATGGAGGAGCAGAATAACTTTATTGGGAGTCCACAAAGGAGAACTCTCCTTCCATACTAGCAGTCGGTCTACCAGAATTCTCAAGGGCCATGAACTTGAGGCTTCTTGTGGCAGTGAATCGTGTCTGAGAGACCAAAGGCTGTGGTTTGTCTGGCCCCGTCTGTGGGACCAGGCAAATAAAGGAACACTTGCTTCTTTTTTTTTAAAAAAAGGGGACACAACCCAGTAATCATTTTTCCCTCACCCCTCCACATAGGTTCAATCATTGATCTCATAGATTTTGCCATTCATAGATGCGATCACTGCATATTAAGCAAGCAGCATATAAATACCTGTCTAGCTCTTTTGGAAAAGCAGCTTTTAAACACTTGTGCAGACTGAGAAAAGAAAGGACTGAATGACCTGGGGGGAAAAAACAACTATAATTTCTATAGGATTCTAAGGTTGGCCCTGTTTTACTAGGTTAAGGTAGGGTCTGGTTAACTGAAACAGACTTATTTTTTGGCTCCCATGCATACATGTGTGGTGGTGTCTTACATGTATCTGTAAATCTGAAAGAATTGGCGATTTCGATCCTTGTGCTGGTAACTCACATTCTATACGAGTCTGCCAGTGTATGCCGTAGTCATTCCTAACAGTGGGTGGTGTTTGTGGTGCTACCTAATAGGCCGTAGGACGTGGCACTGCCCTCAGATTAATGAACTTAGGATATTACCTGTCCATTCTGGATTATTGTGAGTATAAAGGGGGCCACCCCGACACTCAGTCCTACACCAAATCAATTAACTTAGGGTGGCCACCGTAATGGCATGGGTTTTCAGGCCATCCAGTAATTGATGTGACACTCAGAGCTATGGTTCACAATACCAAAAAAAAAAAAAAGAAAAGGAAAAAAAAAAGAAAAAAAAGAAAAGGTTCACAATACCACCTACATAGGGCAAACAAAGGCACATTGGGGATAAAGTTGACTTTTTATCAGATCGGGATAATCAATTATTTTACTGATTTCTAATACACATGTAACTGAAATGTACCAGGAAATAAAAGCTTCAGTTGGGGGAAAATGGGGAGAGCGAAGAAGTAAGAAAACGAGTATTACCGGTTCTAGGGTCTGGTTCTAGGACAATAAACCCAGACTATATGACGCAGTTTCAATAATTAAAGTATCATAGTCCTCTGGTGTTGACACGCTAAGTCTAAAGGAGTATGATACAGTGGGCGGACATTGATATCAGATATAATGAAGGCCATTGGGTGCTGGCGTATCAGCAATGCTGGTGTATCAGCAATGCTGGCGTAACAGCAATGCTGGTGTATCAGCAATGCTGGCGTAACAGCAATTCTGGTGTATCAGCAATGCTGGCGTAACAGCAATTCTGGTGTATCAGCAATGCTGGCGTATCAGCAATGCTGGCGTAACAGCAATTCTGGTGTATCAGCAATGCTGGCGTATCAGCAATGCTGGTGTATCAGCAATGCTGGCGTATCAGCAATGCTGGCGTATCAGCAATGCTGGTGTATAGGTTGTGTTAATTCCCCGGTCCGTGTGTCAGTGCTCCAACTTAGCTGCTCGTTGATGCCAACTAGAGACAGGAGCTCAGTACAAACTCACTCAATGTACCTGTATATTCTACCTGGCGATGAATGTGAGCAACTCTGGTGCTCTGTGGTGGGTTGAAACAAGACACAGGTCAACAATGGTTGCTCACAGGGCCACTCAATGAGAGGAGAGATGTAATTTCATCAGGACCACAGTCTTTCCGACTCACTTCCACACTTACATTTAATTAACAGAAATTGCTCACCTGTACAGGAGGAAGGCATATTACATGTGCTGATCATAATGATACTGCAACTGAGTTCTGAAGATCTCTTTGAATACTATTCCAATTGTAGGGCCGGGGTCGCGTAGAAGGCTCAGCTCCTGTACTGCTGTAGAAGGCTCAGCTCCTGTACTGCTGTAGTGGATAAAGGTTGTAATCGACTCCTGGCTGATCACAGATTTTATCAACACGTGAGCAAATTGATAGCTCCATAAGTTGCCTAACCAGATACTATAAGCAAGAGAAAAACGATGCTACCCTGTTATCCATTACTCAACAGCTACCAGATACTATAAGTAACATAAACGACAGCGAGCCCATATAGACGCATCCAGAGTTAAGGAAATGTATGGCGTATCTAATGGTGGATTTCTGACAGTTTTGTACTGTTCTGCCTTTAAGGTATACCTTTAGTCTAGGAACATTCTAGAAGACGCAGGGTTAGTTCCATGTCTATGTTGCACCTCTTAGTTTTTTCTCTCTCTTCTTTGAACGCTTGTGCTTGTCAATTCTCAACAGAACATAGACTGGCATTATCACATCTATATACCTGCCTGGTATGTTACCGCTTTCAATAAACATGCCTCATAGGCCATAAAGGGCAAATCCTAGTGCAGGCAGCCAGTGACCCGAGTATCACCGTGTCCTGACCAGCTGAACGCTCTCCTGCACCTGCCGCGCTCATCCACAGCACCATGTCACACACAAACCTGGATGCAGAAAACTCTTGAACTAGAATTGCTAAGGTCTGGAGCACTAAAAGCACAATAACTGGTTCATGACAAATCTTACTATGGTAGTCTAATAAAAGCTCGGATTAACCCTGAGGCTGAAGTAATGTTATGAAGCAAAGAGGGGAATATGTACCGTATTCAACATTACCGAGGTTTTCATGTTGATAACACTCCATGACCATAACACTACAGTGCCGATTTGCACACCCCCGTGTAGTAACTTGTCTTTATTAACTCGAAAAGAGTTATAGGAGACGACTATGGGTCCCCTCATTTTCAGTCATTTTGGTGGTGCAAATAAGTTTTAAAAAAGATGGAAATTTTATATATAAGAGGCAGAATTACTTAATGAATTTGTAGTGCCATTAAAGGAGGAGATGTAGGGGTCTTGCAGGAAAAGGTATTTCAGTACCAACTATTGTAAATTTTGAGTAATTGTCTATATTCTACAGAGTCAGTTGGTTGGCGGCCATAAGACGCTTTTTGCCTGCAATGGTGAAGGTATATGATGTTGATCCATGTATCAATTTTCCCACCTTTTTTGGCAATGTGGTGCGAATAGGGCAGTTTTGGCGGGAGTTGTGCGAAAAGTGGCTTGGTGGTGCCAATAACCTGGGTGAGGGAGTGCTGATGTCAGACCACAAGCTAGACTTGCTCAAGGCTATTGATTTTTCTTTTCGAGTTACGAGCAATGCACATTGCTGCCCTATATTCTGCACTCCTGGTCACGTTGCTTGTTTACAAAATACATGCAGAATTCACACTGTGGTACTTAAAGTCATATGTGGTATTCGCACATTGATTTCACCTCATTCAGTAGTGCAGCTAGATCAGTGGGTGCTTGTCCTCCAAACTTTAAAATAAGTGGGCCACCATAAGACCCCGCTTCTAGGGCGGAGCTTATCCATGAGCCTTGTATGTGAGGTTATTTCACTTTGATTAGCATTGATATGGTCGAAATCAAGCCCCAGATGGACCCTATACTGTATTCGGCCTGATTAGCACACATTGCACTTGAAAATAACTAAGATATAAAATGAGGCATGGGTAGCTTATAAACATTTATAGGAGCTGTAACTGGCCAAGCTAATCAGAACCAATAAATGAAGGCGTGTGCCGTAGTATCAGTGGAATGGCCCTATTATAGCATATTTGCTCTACATGGTTGTCAGATGGAAAGATGGTAAATGCACCATCACTTAGATTTGTGTGATGAACATACACCACATGATATTGATCAGTCCTCAGCAGTACTACCAGCATGTAAACACCTATCCTCCTCCATCTCCACACCACCTCCGCCACCACGAGATTATTACCTGCACCCACACCAATCTGGGACTGGTAGTAATCAGCAAACAACCTTGCTATATGGCCTTCTCCCTACTAACAGAAAGCTAGTTTACGCTGGGTCTACAGAGTATTATTGCCATTAAAGTCTGAACCACACATTTGATTCTAACCCACAATAATAACTAATTATAACTGAAGATGGTGTTATATCGGTTATATCAGAAGATAACAAAGTAATTCAAACCACAATAGGATAACTCTGGGCACATTTTTACTTCAAAGTTAACTAAGCCATTTATATTTCCAGCTATATATGATATATTGTGCTTGGCCTTACCCATCACTAAAAAGCAGAGCAAAAACATGGAATATCAGTAACATAACCCTGTCCTTTCTTATCTCAGCTCTGAAAAACCATCCAACTCCTCCATTCTGATATACGGTATTTCCCATCCTCTCTTTGCCAGAGAATCCATATAATAGAGGTGTAAAACCCAAGGCCACAAATGTTGTAATAGTAGATCAAAGCCTAGGCATTTTCACCGAGCAGGTCTTGGGGCGAGGTATATTGTAGGCCATTGCAAGTTGTGATCGATGGACACCAACCTTATTGCTTGGGGCACGATATCTGATCCTAGTTGGTGATTGCAGTTTGGAGGTGACAGAGGGTTTCTCTGAATTGCACGCCGCTACAACACAATATCAAAGAAACAATTCATTGAAAAGATCATGATTACATATTAGTTCATCCACAGTTGTTAACTCGAAAAGCGAGTTATAAGAGCCAGGTAAAAAAAACCAACTGATTTTCAGTGCCTCTGGTTGGAGGCAGATAGGGGACAGGAAGTGGAAATAAATGTCTGAAATAAAGCATGAAAATAGGTAAAAAATTACAAAAAAAATGTACATGGTGTTTGAGGTTAGAATGTTTTCTTTAAGGTATTGAATGATTTAAGTATTCTGTTTTATGGTTTTGGAGATATTGATTGGAACAACCAAAGTAGTCAGTCACATTTTCAGAGGAGTAGAGTTAAGACACTTTTGGGCCCAATGCTAAGCCTATGGGATTTTGATCCATGGATCAACGTTCCCGCCCTTTTTGACTGAGGTGTTGCAAATAGGCTAAGGTGGTGCAAATACATGCAAATGAGGGCCCACATTGAGGCAGGTGGTGCAAACAGGAGGAAGCGGAGGTATGGTGGTGGGGATGGCATCAGCATACAGGCAGGAACTAGCTCCAAGCAGATATCAATTAGTGTAACCTGGTTATAATGTAGTTCTAAAACCACAACACATCTGCTTGGAGAGCCAGTAAATGTCCATGGTGGTTAACAGCAGCACAAAAGGGCAGGAAAAAGGTTCCCAAAGGTTTCCAAATGGAATGCATATACTTTAACATTATAGCAAAGAAGTGTCACCTTGCAATGATGGTAGGCATGCCTTAACTTTCTCACTAATACCAGCTTATCTCAGGGAGATAATACAATAATATATATACAGTTTCAATTTTTATGATATTTTTGACCCCCCATAAAGTCTTAATTCAAGGTGGCTGCTATAACTCTTCTTTCTCTCAAGCAAAAAAAAGAAGCTTTTCGAGTTACCTGCAACGCACATTGCTTTCCTATATTTTATGGTTACGAGGTATAATCAGTGCCTCAAGATGTGAAACACCTTGGATTGACCAATGAGCACTGGTTATAGCCAGTAACCCCACACAACTGTGGGTTAACTGACTTAAACCGTGGTTACATGAAATAATGACAGCTTCTTTCCTTTGTTCTAAGGTGTTACCATGGTTTAAATGTATATAACCATTGACCTTTTCTTTTTCGGGGAGAGACACCGGGACAAAATCTAGTGCAGCATAGCTGAGATGAGGGTACTGCAATGTATAACAAAGTCAGTCACAACTGAAACAATATCACTAATCCTTGTCTTTTCTCTTTCTTTACTTGCAGTATAGACAAAGTGCCGAAGATCACATCTCCAGTGCTAGTTATACATGGGACAGAAGATGAGGTAATTGACTTCTCACACGGACTAGCCATCTATGAAAGGTGTCCGCGGACTGTGGAACCCCTCTGGGTAGAGGGCGCTGGTCACAACGATGTAGAACTCTATGGACAGTACCTTGAGCGCTTGAAACAGTTCATTGGTGTTGAACTGGCGCTCAATTGACATAAGGAGGACACTAGGGTATGAAGGTCAGCTGGACCGGGCGCAAGATCATCTCTTACCAAAGGCAGGTCATCTCTGTCTGAGGAAATTGCCAACATTGAGGCCTCCATTGGACGTGAGACTGCTATCATAGAAACCTCATTCAGTGCTGAAACTGCTACTATAGAGACATCCTTTGGTGCAGAGCCAGTGTCTGAAGAGAAGCCGTCCAATGCAAGATTGTCACCTGCCAGACGTGTTTCCATCAGCAGTGAGGATTCTGTAGTCATCGAGTATCCCCAAACCTCTTTGACTTCTGTTTCAGACCCTCTCAATGTTGTTAAAACTGCCGCCATCTTGGAGCCCCTGAACTCGTTAGACGATGTATCAACCACCGCCACTGCGGAGGAATCTCCCTCTTTAAGACGAAGCCGCCGCTCTGCAGCCAACGACGATGATGACTCTGTGGCCACACCACGCATACTACCACCACCGGTGCCGCTCTCGCTGGACGAGGTGTCGGTACCAGAGGACTTTTCCGTGTCGCATTCCTGTGACTCAGCTGGCTCAGCTGCACCATCTTGTGACTCAGCTGCTGATGACCTCTGTATGCCACGGGACTATGCCTCAGCATCCAATGTGAGTGTGAGCGTGTCACCAGCCGCCATTGAAGAGGAGGAACCTGCTTCCAAGTCGAGTGATTCACTAGCCAATGTCATGTCCCTTGCGAGCAACTCTCCTGTACAGGAGGATGCCTCACTTGGCAGCATGCCGCTATCAAGCATTGCCAGCGAGTATGTGGGCACTGCAAATGGCGGGTCATTGGCAAGTGCCAGTGATTGCCACACGAGTGGTATTTACTCAGCAGGTGACCTGCAGTCATCACACAAAACCTCGCCAGCTACATCTTCGTCAGCTGCAAGCGAGATGTCTGCTGGTGACTCAGCCATCACAAGCCCCTCACTGGCCAGTGAGCCTCTCACCAAGGAGATATTTGCTACTACTGCCCTCACTGATGCAGTCCTTGAGGTCGTGGTCTCTGAGAAAGAATCCACAACCACCTCATCATCGTCTGAGCTGCTTTACAACAACTCTGTATTATTGAGGGACAGTGTTACCATCGTCAACGGAGATACAGCGCCCGTGTCCTGTACCAATCGCCCTAGTGTCAATGAAAGTGTCACTATATCTACAAATACAACAACTACCGCCTCCACCCCAACTGATACTGCCGCTGCAGTTGTTGAACAGGGTCGGGGAAGGAAAGCGGAGAGCACAACAAAAGGTGACTCTCCAGACTCTAGTTCATTATCATTGTCAGAAATACTTGTTACCCATCTGTGACATGAACTACTGTTGTCATAAATCTATAAATACAAATACTATGAATATGAAAACATAAAATATTCAAACCGCTTTGAAACTGGAGAAGGAAATCATCATTCGGCACCATCCATCTCACCTGTCACCATGAGGTTCAGGGAACTTTGTTTTCACCCATTGCATCGTAATTATGACTCATCACTCATACAGTATACATGATCAGTAGCCTCCAGCGGGTTATGTCACATACCCTTAACCCTTTAAGGGCAGAGCAAAAATTGTTGCCCTGGCCATGGGGACGGCCTCTGAAAAAAGTATAGTTCCTAGAGGACGAGCCTATTTTCAATTCCTATACTAATCCTATATAACTGGCATCGACTATAGTCGACGCTAGGCCTGCCATGGTGTCGACTATAGTCGATGCTAGGCCTACCATGGTGTCGACTATAGTCAATGCTAGGCCTCAATGGGTTAATTCACTACCCACCTCCCCTAACTCTCAAGTCATGGACTTATCACAATGCTCGGGGCATTGATAAGTTGAGTATTTCCTCCCTGCATGAGTTTATCCATTTTGTTAAACAAATCGGGTATGAATGTGTGTGTGTGCATATGGAGAAAAGGAGAATGGAGTGTGCAACCCCAAAAATAATCTGACAGTGAGTGAGAACTCACTTGTTGTGACTCAAGTGAATTTTCAGAAACTATTGTATTTGAAGTGAAGTGACAACGTTAGAATAAGACTACCATGTGCTGATGCAGTGTGGATAAGATGAAGTCCTTTATTGTACTGTTAACCAACAAAGTGAACCTGTGTGCACTGCTGGAGGATGTATTGTGTCGACCCTGTAATGTTGTTGTGCACTATGAACCCTGTGTGCCTGTGAGCAAGCGTTTGGATTTCATGAGACGCTTTCATCTTCATCATTCATGGTTAATACTACATATTATATATATCTATACATATATACATATACACGTAGCGTGACAAACTAGTCACGATGCTGACTTTTACAGGAACCGTCTCAAGTTTTTCAAGTTTAAGGCCAAAAAAATGCTAACCAGTGCGAAAAAATATATCTAAAGGCCGCATCGACAAAAACAGGAAATCATAATATCTATATATGTGTATGTATTTATGAAAGAAGGGAATACACCAGTTGGGTGCACACATAGACAGGCTGTAAAAATTGCCTGTCTTGTATTTTTTTTCTGTTAAGCGTACCCCCTCATCTTCCTGTATAATCCTCATAGTCTGTACATTTCCAAGTCGCTGACGATTTAAGACCATTTGTGAGTCAGGAGAATTATACTGAACTTAGAATATTGAGACTTGTGTCCGACACAAGCAAATCCTGTTAGTGAAACTCATAGACCAGTACTGTGTGAGTGGGTGTCTGAAGGAGAGAGACGATAAACTTGAAAATTAGAATATTTATCTTTTTAGAAAATCCTTCCTTCCTCCTAATGAAAATCCTTGAGCTAACCATAAAACACTTTTAAGTCTAGCTCTAACCATTATGAAGGGAAGGTCTCGACTTAATACTTGAACTCTTGTATACACCATGTCGAAGGTATTTCCTCTGTTGCAGGTATTGATATATGAATGTTACAGTGGTTTGTACGAACAGCAGACAAACAATAAAGGTAAAATAGACCAAAGGAAGACATGAAGGAATGTAAATACAAAGAGTAGTTGGTTTTATGTTATGAAACATTCACAGTTAAGAACTGCCAGGTGTACAGAAGGACAGACAATGTCATGCTCTTCCACAAAAATATTAGGCGGGTATGTCTGATCATTTTCAAACATATAATGTTTTAAATGATTTAAGTATTTTATACTGTACGATGTAGGTGACATTTTCAACCAGTATTCTGTCAGAAGGGAGACTTGTATCAACAAATCAGTGGCCATTTCACTGGACCAAAACTGTTATACACTGACTTGTATTAATCGATTTTTATCTTAAATATCTCTTAGTTCGATGATTTAATTCAGTTGAAATTATGTCTGATATCGGTATGACAATCTCCATTAGAACCACTGAGCACTAGGCAGCGGAACTGAACGTTACTGCTAACTACCGGTAAATGTGTAACTGACCTGCACTTTTCACCGGCAGGTATGTCTCTGAGTTTTCTGTTTCATCTTTACATTTTAGCAGTTATGAGATGCATATACTATAAGCTAAATGGAATAATTAATTACTAGAGACAATGTATGATATATAAAAAAAGAAATGAAATAATACATTGCTCTTGAGAAATATCTTAGGTGTATGAAAGATATTTCCTGTGTGTTTAAAATTTTGTCGGCCATAGGCGCGCTGTAGATAGAATTCAGTACAAATCTCATACCAGAACTTTTCTCTCCTCCCCCTCTTCAGTCATGAGCAAACAAATGTATAACCACAGAGTTTGTACGTGTATGTACACTGAAGAAATCCCAAGGTGTGCAATGGCGAGTTTGTATGATCCTTGTGACTGAAATTGTGAGTTTAGTTGTCAAAAGAAACATATTTTTGATGAAGATGTAATGAGGATGACTTTGCAATATTAGTAGTTAATTTTCTTGCCATGAGTTCAGACGAGTACATGTATTTTAGCTATCTAGCTGTCCTGTGCTTGTATTTTTTTCTTCTACGTTATTCTATTGTACAGCTTCACTTTGGTAACAAAATTATTTTCTGGTGTATAGTTCACAGGTCAGTCACAAAACTATGATAACTGGATTTATATTACGATGAATACATAATCAGGCATGAGCATTGCACCTGTATTATATTAATGAACTGATGAATCCATGGTGAAATATTCTCTGAGATATTACTAACTGGCGCCTTACGGAGGCACTGTGTGTTGTTAGGAAGTTTTAAGGAAATTGTAGATTATTGAGAGTGGAATTGTTGAATTGGCAGCAGACCATCATCATATTATATTTCCATAGTCTATTGATCAAATGAATTATCCCATCATCACATGCGTGTCCGCGGACAACATGCTGTTGGTTGTATGTATAATTTATTCACAGAGTCATGTTAGGCTATGTAAAAGAGGATATTATTCTCGATGATATTTTCAGTGATAAGATGCAACAGGTTCAATCAGATACATTCACACAGGTATATTTACTGTGTAAACATCAGTTCTTAATAAAACAAAAACGTGCTTGGAATTAGAGCGTTTCTATTCTTCATTTACATGCTACTAAAAGTTCTAATCTGGTTGCAGGATGCAAGTATTCAGGGTTTTCCCTGATTTCAGGGATTTTCAAGTTCAAAGGACCCATTTATTTCAATGTAACACCTTTATTTATGGGGTTCTAACCTGGGCTTCTAATTTAATTTAGGCTGGGACTTCAGGTATACAATGTGTATATTTTACAGCCATGTACATTTTTGTATGTACAAGTTTTTGTAACGGCCCCCTCTTTATTCAAATACTTTGGTCACAGATCCAATCCTGCGAATTTTATCATTACCGTAATCTCCCGCGTATAAGACGTGCTTATACGTGAGGTTTTAGTTCTCCCTGGATCCACAAGGGGGACACCAAGAGCTTCATTTTGATATATTACACTCCCCCTAAGTCATATTATGACATAGATGGCTCCAGTGGTGTCTGGGAGGCCAGTGCTACACATAGCTTTTTAAATTTTGAAAATCCATTCAGTAGAAGAAAAGTTATGAATATTTCATTCTTTTGGGCATAATCCAAAACTCTAGGTGCGTCTTATACACACACTGCGTCTTATACGCGGGAGATTACGGTAGTTATGAATGAGTTGTGTGACCATTTGTAATGATCTACCTTGCAGTGTGATATGGAGAAGGGTTAGCACACTGGGTTGTGTGATATAGAGCTTCTTGGTTAAACCTATGGGGCTGTCGTATTAAAAATAAAAAGAAGTAACAAGTTGGTCCCGAATTTTCTAGACAGAGGTAGAAAAATGCCCATGGCGACTAGGCATGCATTTTGTTAGCCACATTGGGAAACGGACAGTTCGCCAGATTGACTTCAATTGGACAGAATTTGATAGAGCTATATGACAGATTTGTAGGACAATTTGACAATTTTATTATGGTTGTTCAGGAAAATTAGACAAATTTAAAGGACTATTGGACAGACTTTTGGGACAATTCAACAGTTTGAGCCTGATATGAATAAAATTTTGAATATTGCCATTCCATGATTCTATGGCGTAGGGACAGTGTCACTCGGTTTGTCCTTTCAAATTCTATAAGAAGACCCGGTGAACTGCTGTTCTGTCGAATTGTCCAACAGAGTCATTAATTCAATAAGAGGCCTAGGGATATAAATCACGGTTTATTTCTGTTTTAATAGGTGTACGCTTTGAAGTAAAACAAAAAAGGGGAAGGAAAAAGAAGGGGTTGGGGGCACTGCCCCTGAAGGAAAATTTTTAAAAATTGCAAAAGCATAAAACAGTAGTTTCTAATGATAAAGAGTAGTCATTGGGTCTATTGGAGATTTTCTCTGCCCCACGCGAGATATGCCTTGGGCCTGCGCTGCCCCCTGCTCAAGTCCTGGGGACTTAAGATGGACTTTAAGTCCTCAGGACTTGACATTCAGTCCCTGGGACTTGTGTTCGAATCAATTTCAAGTCCTAGGGACTTTGTGTGAAGTCCTAGAGACTTATTGCCAAGTCCTCAGGACCTGACTGCAATACTTAGGCTTACTGGTATGCCATAACCCATCCAAGTCCTCAGGACCTAATCTTAAGTCCCAAGGACTTCTATACCCTGTGTCACAGTGTGTGATTAGACCTGTGATTGCAATGCACACTCTTAAGTCCTCAGGACTTGGAACTCAAGTCCCAGGGACCTGGGGTTAGGTCCCTGGGACTTACTGTCAAGTCCTTGGGACTTATGTTCAAGTCCTTGGGACTTGAGCCCTTGCATCAAGTCCTGACTTAAACACAAGTCCTGTGGACTTGAGGCAATGTCCAAGGGGCATTCTCATCTGCAAGAACTGAGATCTTCAAAACTTGAGTTTAGGTCCTCAGGACTTGATAGAAAGTCCTGAGGACAGGGGCTCAAGTCCCAGGGACTTGACAGCAAGTCCCAGGGATCTAACTCTAGGTCCTGGGGACCAGAGTTGGAGTCCCAAGGACTTGATGTATTTCCCATCATAGGCTTATTCACACACTATGCGACACATGACAAGTTGAGAGTTGACAAGTATTGACACATGTTGACACTTGCTCACCCAGTTCCCCTCACATCTTTATGGAAATGAGTGAAGACATGTGAAGCGGTGTAAGAGTTGACAAGTATTGATACATGTTGACACATGCTCTCTCAGGTCTTACTGAAGTAAGTGAAGGTTTGTCAAGCTGAGTGAGAGTTGACATTGTATCACACAAAATGACATTATTCGTTATCACTCAATGTACTCACACATTCCTCACCCAGCATGACTCATGTTCACTAGGATTTGCTGGGTTCTCCCTTTTTTTTTTTTTACCTGTGTGCTTCTCAAATGAGAAATGCCATCCTCCTCCACATATCCGATATAACCAGAAGGAGAATGTACTGGCAGGAGGCACCCTCTAATGGTGCCAGACGATGCTGCTCCAGTCAAGAGGACAGAATACCCCGCAGAATACACATCCACTTATTACACTAAATTTTATTGACCCTTTGATTATTGATATAGATAAGGGCTTCTCTGTGACCCTTCTGTAGATGAATTTGTATTGGGATTGCCCCTTTGAAATATAACTTTATTGTGTATTAGGATTAGGTGAAGGTCACACAATCTTTTATGATGCTAGTGGGATATGTTATACTTCCCATCTAGGCGGCCTGGTGTAGCTTGGTGTTACACTGTAGTCCTGTGGGTATTCCGTACCTCCATAACCCACAGGAGTCATCAAATCAGCGACCTTCACACTGGTTGTGTATTACACCTAATGATTGCATTGCTCTTAATTATCCACTTTGATCTAGATAATAATCTGTTTGATGGTGGATGTGTATTGGTCACCCCTTTCCACCTCTCTCACTTCCATCTCCCCTCCCCCTCTCCCTCCCAGTATAATCATGGGCGTGGAAAGCAGGGGGGACATGTCCCCCCCCCCCACTTTTGGCCAACTCCTCAAAAGGTCAAAACTAAAAGGTCAAGCAAAGGGAGGTAAAAAATTGCAGAAAAAACCCTGGTCCCACCCACTCTGAAACTGCTTCCCACGCCCCTGATAATACACATAGCGTGGATGTCCATCTCCCAGTGGCGGATCCAGGATTTGGAAAAGGAGGGGGCGCGGCCCAAAAGGAGGGGGCGCACCCCCTATTTTTGGACAAATTTTGGGGTAAAAAAAAAAGAAGTACCAAACAAATACTTGAAATAGATTTTAGAAAATCTTTAATAACTTTATTGAAACTCGCATAATTAGTGCATAGCGCAAGATGAAATTGGCGATCGGCGCAGATTGGTGAAATGCGCCTAATAATTAGCGATGACAGCCAAAAATCAGGACCTCTACGGAACTCCACAATCTATATATCAAATGAAAGGACTGAATATGTGCATACAAAGGCTTTTTGAATCAAGTTGATATTCCTAATAGAAACATTTTTTATGGAAAGCTAAAAAGATAGAAAATGAATTTCTTTCTGTTGAATGATGCTTTTAGATGTTTAAAAATCGCCAAAAATCGCTAAAATCAATTTTTATAACACCAAATCATTCTTAATAAAAAAGTCTAGGAGAATTGCTCTGTATATTCGTCCTCCTTGGCAAAAAATAATAAGACTTCTTCATGTGACTCAAATAGGGTGGTCTGACCGAAGCACCAAAATGACTCAAATGTTCACTCTCTAAAGTGGTAAAAAAATATGAAATGCAGTAAAATAGTGTACCAGTGAGTTAGAGCTATATTATCCCTTTAATTTGGTGTAAATTTTGTGCAATTCTGTCCAACAGAACCCTCAGAATCGAATTTGCAGTACCAGCTGTTTAGCACTGTGACAGATATAGGGAGTTTTGAGCTGTGGTTGGCTGTCATCGCTAAATTTAATAATTATAACAAGATACGCCATAACGGTCATATATGGGGATTATGCAGTAGCTGAGATCTGTCTGTAGTGTAGGTATGGAACATAGGCAGATAGTCAGTCTAAAGCTTGGTGTAGGTTGACCGGTTGGAGGTAATTTTTGGCGTCATCTATTGTATTTCCAGCACACTAAATTCTGAGTACTTATGAGCGCCATCTGGTGATTCATGGAGGGACTTTTGTATCTAGGTCAAGAGCACTCTTCAAGCAGATTCAAAGTCTGAATGAAATGTTTCAAAACTACGAAACATGCGCTCAAAGAGTGAGCTGAATATTCGTTTAACCGCTAGCCCCCGGAAACGCCTCAGTAGTTGAATTTTAGGTACGAGTTCTTGTGCACACCCTAGAGATTGGTAAGTATGAATATTCTACTTTAAAGCTGTGTCTCCCTTTGGTGTTTGTTGTTCGTGGTTCTCTGGCTTGTGTAGACGTTACTTGGCATTACATTTGGTGGTGGTGTGCTCTTTTGACACAGTTCTTTGGTTCGGATTCTGGAAAATACTCATTTCCGCCATCTTCCTCCACCCCCTCCCCCACCCCGGCTCCACTCAGTGAAATCTTAGGATGTTGAAAATCTGAATCTATTGGATGAAAAGTTAATGCTTATTTATTCGGCCGGGTATTAGGGGGGCCTACCGGGTGGGTGTGTCATGTCCCCGGGGGGGCCACTCATGGAAATGTTGATACCATGTCATGTGCGTACACAAACTAGCGGGAAAGGCCAAAGGGGGGGGGGGGGCCCAAGGGACGCCCCCTGAGGTCACAATGTCGCCAAAATGTAAGGTTTCAGGTCACATGTCACTTTTTTAGGGGGAAAAAACATGTCTAATAATATCTAAATTTAAGGTCTTAGGGAGTGGTCATTATTTATCAACAGGGGGGGTGGTGGGTTTTCGCGCGGATGCGCGGAAATTTTTTACGCCCCCCCGTCGACGGCAGTCAAAATTTTTAGCGGCCCCCCTTGCCAGAGGCGCAGAGAGTTTTCGCACCCCTCTTTGATCTATAGTAGCGCGCGGGCTTTTTTGCTAAAAAGGGGGTGAATTTTTTTAGCCCCCCCTCAAGAGGGGTCAAAATTTTTTTAGCCCCCCCCCTCGGGAGGGGTCTGAAAATTTTACGCCCCCCCTCAAACCCACCCTCCCCCCCCTGTTGATAAATAATGACCACTCCCTTAGATCAAATGTCACTTTTTTAAAGATTGGAAATGTCACTTTAAAAAGGGTACAAAGTCGAAATGTCGCCAAAAAATGGCCAAAAGTCGCCATGTCGTTTTTTACCCCTTATGCTTAGGGGCCACAAAGGGGGTACTTCTTGGACCATAGGAACGGATCCGCCAGGACCCGTTATAAGGGGTCCTTTTGGGCTCAATTTGGGCAAAAAGGGGCACCCTTTGAAAGGGCTTTCTAATGGTGAAAGAATTTTTGAAAGGAAAGGGGTGCATTTTTCTAGGAAATTCTCAAATTTTGGCCGGGAAAGGAGTACATTTTCCCAGGAAATTCTCAAATTTTGGCCGGAAAGGGGTACATTATATGAAAATATTACGTTGAAAGGGTGCCAAAAATGAGGGCTTGTCTTCTTGTATCCTAACAGCAGGGAAAGGGGTATTTTTTCAACCTATTTCCCGTCAAAAGGGGTATATTTTGGTGGATTTTCCCCCCGCTAAAAGGGGTATCTGGTCAAAGGCCTTGTATGCACATGGTTACTATAGTATAGAACATATAGGGAGTGGCCCCCCCGGGGTCATGTCTTGAGACATTTATGATTTACTTGTCAGTTGTCATGAACTTGAATGATGAAGGTTGCCTAGGCTAGGGCTTGGCTAGCCAGTCTCGTAGCCCTACCAAAGTGAACGGCCAACCCGTGACACAGACGAAACTCAGTCTAGGGCTAGGCTGACTGGTTTGGCGGGGGGGGGGGGGCATTCACCATCTGAAAGTATTCCGGTCTGGGGCCATTGGCCAGACCAGGTCACATGACTGACCTACTTATGGTAATTAGCAGGAACCCTCCTCAAACAGAGTGTATTATGGGAAACCTCAATAGGGCCTTATAGGCTATGCTGTAAGGGAGTGGTCATTAATATTTAGCAACAGAGCCCAGGCCAGGGGGGAGGTGGTGGGTTTTCACACAGATGCGCAAAATTTTTTTACGCCCCTCCCTTGATGGTAGGCAAAATTTTCCACCCCTCTTTGACCTATAGATCTAGTAGCGTGCAGGCTTTTTGAATAAAAAGAGGGTAAAAACTTTTTTAGCCCCCCCCCTTCCGGAGGGGTCTGAAATTTTGATGGCCCCACCACCCCCCGTTGATAAAATAATGACCACTCCCTAAGAGCTACGAAAGTGGCTAGATCTTAGAGAGTGGTCATTTATTTAGCAACCGGGGGGGGGGGGGGGTGTGGAGTGTCGGTTTTCACGCAGATGCACGAACATTTCTTACGCCCCCCCAATGACAGTCAAATCGTTTCGTGCCCCCCCTCCTGCACCTAAGGTGCGGAGAATTTTCGCGCCCCTCTTTGATCTAAAGTAGCACCTGCGCTTTTTTTTCTAAAGGCAGGGGTGTGAAATTTCCGCGGAAACGCGGAAATCGCGTTTTTGATGCTCAGAAAGACCATTCTTGAGATCTATGCAAATCCACTGAGAAAAGAATTTACCATTTGTAGGGGGGGGGGGTCTGACTTAGAATTTCTGCCAATACAATTCCAGATTGAAAAATGTGGGCATCCCAATGGCAGTTCCAAACATACTTGTACAACAGAGTGTGTTATATTATGCCCAAAGAACATTTAGATCACTTTTATCCAACATTGAAACATTAGCTAGCAAGCCGTATATTACACTTCAGAGGAAATAGGTTTTGGGATTTCACACCCCTGAAAGGGGGTAAATTTTTTATGCCCCCCCCCCTTAAGAGGGGTCAACATTTTAGCCCCTCCTCAAATGCACACCCCCTCCCCCCATTAATAAATAATGACCACTCCCTAAGACTTAGGGAGTGATAATGTTTTAACAATGGGGAGGTGCTGGTGGGTTTGCGCACGGATGCTGAAGGACCAAAAATCATGTGCGAATGCGCCGTTTTAACCTATAGATCTAGCAACGCGCAGGCTTTTTCCCTGAAAACAGGTGAAATTATTTTGACCTCCCCTGGTCAAGGGGTTGAAAAAAATCTGAAAACCAACAGCCACCCCCACCCCTTCCCGTTGTTAAAAAATGATCACTCCCTTGTGGGCCACTGGGGTATATTTTGGTGGGGCAAAAAAATTCATCCCATTTTAAGGCAACCGCAGACGGGGCTGATTCTGTCAGACGGGAGTAGTCAATATGGGGTGGGTGGGGGGGGGGTAGAGTTTCTGCATGGAGGTGGGGAAATTTAACGTCCCCACCCCCCTCGACTGTACTCAACTTTTTTTTTTGTTCACCCCCCATGCCAGAGACATGGAAAATTTTCACCCTCTCTTTGATCTATAGAATAGTGCACAGGCTATGGTAGAAGCCTGCCTTCTCTATATGGGGGGGGGGTGATAAATAATGACCACTCCCTCAAGGAAAAGGCAGATGATCCATCGGGAAAATCAAACATAAAAATGGAGGAAAATGAGGGGTTGGTCACAGTTTCCACTGATAAGTCAGGGATGTAAGTCTTCAGATTTTGCCTGATTTCAGAATTTTCAAAATTCAACATGACTTTAGATTTTCTTTGATTTCCATTCTTTGATCAGAGTTTTATGGTAATTTACAATGAATTCAGAACTTATTTGTGTATCTTCAGAATTATTCAAGCACCCTGACTTACATCCCTGATATTAAGTAGTTGTTTCAAAAGGGTGGGCACTGAAAACATACTTGTACCCGGTATGTATTTAGACACAAAGTGATACACATTTGGAAAGATGCCGCACCTAATATTGCATGCAGGTTGCATCGAGTTAGAACTTCAGCAAAATTTATTACAAGTGTATAGGTCAAACTGATGATATGTGTAACTGTTGCTGATATGTATACCCTGGTATATGTGATATACGGTACCAGCGTATTCAAAGTTACTATGGTGATATCTCGTCCCACTGTCCATGAAGGGCCCCTTTACATTGAATTCGTGTTCTAACATGGTAGCCAATTCTGGAGGAGTACCCCCACCCGTCCCTGCCTTGTTTGCAAACTTCAATTATTTTTAACTCCGTTTATACAGAGTATCAAGAGAGAATCCCAGTCCTTTTTAGTTTAAGATCGTAATAAATGAAGGGAATATTTTACTTTAAAGCCTGTCTGTATAATTATGCCCACAAGGAACTTAGATTTATATAATATGCTACTGACTATAGTGTCCCATGTAGACTAAGTCTGGAGCCCAGGTCTCGAGTCTAGACTTTGTCAAATCTCTCAGTGGCACCGGTATTGGTTTAAAGGGGTTCTGAATCGCCAACGACATCTGTGTGCAAAAGTTTGCAAAGTTAGGTCCTCGAGTCAGTGCTCCCTTAACATGATAATCTTTCACAAATTCTTTAAAATGCTTCATCTTTACTGTTGTGTGGTGCCTTCCCCTAGGTCTGAAATGGTGATGCGTATGCACTGTATTTTACAACACAGACATTTAACCTTGGCTGTGCATGCTTTGCCTTTGGGTGCTGAATACCAGGGACTGTCAGATTCTGTGCGATTCAAACCATGTGACTAGCCGCCAATGTGGCAGTCATGGGACTACTATCATAATCTGATGTACCACAAAACCTTGCATCTAAGCAGGTTGACGGAGGTTACGGTACTTGATCAAAGCTACCTTAACCTTCCCAACCCTAGTACGGGGGGGGGGAGCACTGCATTGCTGCTTAAGACTTCCTCAGTACCATCAGACTCAAGTGCGGCTTATAGCAAATCCATGAATTAGGGTTGCGGCCTTCATAGGGGGTTTACAGTAACTGACGTGACGTGGGGATGATTTAGAAGTAGGGCTAGTCAATCCGGACGTCATGCACTACTGCACCAACCAAACAGGAAACTAAGTGCTTTCCCACGTGTCAAGGGGTCTATTCCTATAGAGCCCAATGTATGGGGCATACCGAGAGTAATCTGTAAGCTAGGTGGTCACCATTCTGTGCACAGGGATATTTATATTCACACAGGATAGCAAGATCATCGAAGCAAGTCTTCCCTCTCTCTCCAAAAGGTGGGTCCCATTTTTGACCACCATGAACTGGTCTCAAGTAGATAGCATGCTTATCCATCATTTTATTTTCATTGTGATTTATGGAAGAGATGAATTGGAGAAAAAATGAGTCAGAAGGGAAGAACAAAGCCGTAGGGGGTATTCTGGAGAGACAGACTATGGTTATTTCAGTACCATTAGTTAACCAGTTTTGGTTCAGTGTTCACGTTGGAAAAAGTTTACCAACGTGACAAACGTGCCAGCTCCAAATCATTTCACATGAAGTATGATCTTTCCCACCTTGCCTCACAAATATTTCTAGGCGAGCACCGGTATGAACATATTTAAACTTACAAAGGTCCGTCATTGAGAGAACATACCAGAGTGAAATCCAGCGAAAAAAATGCGCGAAAAAAGAAAGTGGGTGGGGGGCGTGGCTGGACTCGTGTGTAATTTAGAATCCCCTGGAGGCATATTTATTAATTGATCTAGAATTAAGTTTGTTATCTTATTTTGAATGCATGTGGCATGGTTTAACAGTATAGAGTATTTGAGTTGTGCTTTGTGAAAGTCAATAAGTACTTTTTATGTTAACAAGTAACCTACCCACACAGAGATATTGAGGCTTGAAAATTGCAGTTGTAGGTACTGTTTAGTACCGTAAATCCCCGGTCATAAGCCGGATTTTTTTTTTCTATTTTGGGCCCAAACCGGCTTCTAAATTTTTCCCAAAGTCCCCCCCCGGCTTATGACCGTTTTTTTTTTACTATAGAATAAAGAGAAAATGGTAAAAATTTGACTCCAAAACTGGCTTTTAGGATTTTCCTGAACTCGCCCCCCCGGCTTCTGCCCGGGGCCGGCTTCTGACCGGGGATTTACGGTAGTGGCAAATACCTACCTATCATAAGCCACGCCTCTACTTCAGGCTATAAGGCCACCCTTAAAGCTATGTTTGTTTCCTGTCCAGAGGCCTGTTGGATATTTTTGTGAGAATGAGAAATTTTTTTCCCGAGTTCTGAAAAGAAATTTATTTTTTTGTCCATCAGCATAAGGATCTAGGTTTCTAATCACTAAATCTTAGAATGTGATGGCAAATTCAGGCCGTCCCTGCTTATGATGTTCATGACAGATAAAAATATTTTCTTAAAAAAATTCTCCCTCCCTCCCTCATGGGTCTGAAAAATTTCACCCTCTGGACAGGAAACGAACATATTTTTAAGGGTGGCCTAAGCGTACACAACTGGGCTTATACACTGGAATTTATAGTAGTTGCCTATTGTATAAATGGTCTGATTTATGTGTTGAATTCAGATTTTGATATAATGATCTCTATCAATGTGTCCTGTCAGCATTTTGGCTATCATTGTGTATAAGATGTTTTATCTATTTTTCAAACCTTTATTTTGCTCTGTAAGAACTGTGAATCATAAAATTCGAGCCTTGTGAGATTGATGTAGATTTTAAAAGGATTTTATTTTTTGTTGGTTTAGATCCACTCACAACTGAACCTTCACAATGAAAGATGCAGTAGACGGAAAGGCACGCAAATATGGCCCACCAAAGGTACCAGTTACTCCATCAGGAGCGATTAACACAATGCTGCAAACACGCTGTGGGAAGGCGTATGCTAACCCTGTCAAGGCGGGCCTAGCGTTCTACATTTGTGCTGTCTTCCAAGCCATCACGGTCTTGTATGGATATATTTACACAAGAAAGGACAAGCCTTCACATACTTATTGGATGGTAGCATGTGGTGTAGTCAGCGCAGGGATTGTCATCAAGACCTACTTGCTCTACCATATGATCATCATATCTGCGGTGGTCTTTCATTCTGTGCTGTACTACCTGTCATTCCTGCTGGCGCTGCTTGGAATAGGTCTTGGTGTTTCAGGAATTATCTTCTTTGATAAAGAGGCAAGTAAAGGGTTGTCTGGTGGATTCCGCTCACAGTCATCGCTGGTAACTGACACTGATAAAGGATCATCCCAAGCACATGGGTCAGGAGACGGCCCTGGCCTCAAAAATGAATAAACGATAATTTGGGACTTTGCCAAAGAAGGTGAATGCTTACATTAACAAATTGTTGTATGAGGGACCATATCAAGGCCATCAATATGTTCTGATAAATGCGCCAAATGCCTGCCGCGTGGGCAAGCAACCTGTATGATCGTTTTGTTCCATTTGAGCTGTGTCCAGCTGAATATATTTCTCTGTCAATGCAAGAATTTGACTGATGTAATCATAATCTATCCTTGTGCTCATACTATACCTGAAAATGCTTCACTGGTTCATGATGCTAATACCAACCAATACTTGAATTTTCAAACGCATGCAATTATGTTTTGTTTTTATGGAGACGATCGTTATCATTTCCTTTGTTAATTTCTTATTATATGCTGAGGAGATATGACAAACTCGTCTCCATTCTTTTTTTCTCGTTTTGCGACTGCCAGGATTTCATTCTTTTGCCAAGATACTTTTGCACATTATTTCCATACAAACTTGACAGATTCTCAATAATTCCTTGCATATCTCCTTCGAATTATAAATCTACCCCAATCACTGGGATAAATGTATGCAATATCATCACAAACAGCTGTATGTGCAATTTTACGTATTTACGTACATTTACACTTTGATCTTTAGTTTTGCAACCCTGGAAAATTCTCAGCACAATGCTCAACCTATAGCAAAGTGTTAGGTTTTTAGTGGAATTACCGGTATATAATTTTGTGTATATAAATTCAGTGCATATACATACACTGGGGTAGCTATTTTGGTTGGGAGCAAAATAGGTCATGAGCAGGAAGAGAGAGGGTTGGGGGGGGGGGGTAATTTTAGTCACCATGTTTGCTGTAAACGTCATAAATACCATTTAGAAATGGTATTTTGACTATTATAAGGGCCTGATTATCAAGATTTCACACACATTTGCAAATATTTCTTCAACATCCTCGCTGCAGAGCCGATGAAGTTTTTTGTGAGCCCCGTGAATCATAAAAGCTGATAGATGTCAGGTAAAAGTCAGTTAAAACCATGACCTGTAAATGGTGGGAACCCTGTACATATGCTGATAATTATATAAAACTTTGTGTGCCTTATAATTCATGATAACATTAACAATGAAGCAAATCCTTGACCCATACTCATTGTTAACCCTTTGAAATAAGAGATTCAATATCTATCTGTATAATCATTAATTCACTTCAAAAAGAGTTGATCCTCTAACATTGTTAATACATACACGTAATCAAAATCCATCCATTTAAGTTTTTGGGTATTTTATATGTCAGAATCTGTCGGATATATTTGTTAACATATGTACCTCCACATCATTAGGTTGTGTATCTGTATTTCATTATGTTGTTCCATACAAATATTAAGGCTTAGTGTTTAGGAATGTGTACCGGGTAAAAACCACAATGTTTGAAAAGGAAAAGACACAAGTCCTTATGCTTGCTCAACAGATCAACAAACCATGACGTCGCCTCAGGGCAGCAAGGTTGTAGCTGCGTCTGGGCCAACAAGTTAAAGGCACCTCTGTGAGGCCCCTCACGGGGGTGCCATTTTACCCTGTTGATCCAGATGCGGTTACAACCTTGTTGCACTAAGGCGACGATCTAATATTTCACTTATGTATGATAACCATAATGTTCATTGTATAAATAAAGTTCTCTAGTTTCAATTTACTTTTTAAGTTTGTTTATTGAATGATTTGCTGTAATTGAGGAGTTCAGACCGTGCCAATAGTGAAAGTATAAACAATTGGTTTAGAGGATCAAATAGATAGGGATATGTTGGTGTGATATAAGAGAGCTTTAGCAACCCCGACGTGGATCTATCCAGATTGCGTAACCAGGCAACCAAGTGTCTTATATCATCAAGTCGTGTGCAGCCCAGCAGAGCTACATACGTCCATCACGTAGCAAAGCACTGAGATACGTTCATTAATTACATAGCTCTGTAGCGGAGGTGTGTGTATGGGTACGTTTACGTTGGCTTTGCTAAAACTCTATAATGTCCTCCCATCGGTTCGTGGCACCCCATAACATTCGCTTGAGGACGGTGAATGGTGAAACTCCTTGTTTAAAATCTGCATACCCTGGTATGATCAAACCTGCATTAAGCTGGTTACAATACTACGATAGGCTATTTCCAGCACATGGTATGTGAGATCACTTGTGCATGTCCAGGACCCACTAAGACTTAGCAGTAGGTAACTGGAAAGCTGATCAGACATGTGGATGTAGCCACGTGGAGCTGATGACACGGGAGATTCTACCCTGAAGCTAATTGTGTGAAGCATGAACCACCAATAGTCTGAGTGTATATGATAAGTTCGCTGTGGCATTCAATAAACTCAACTTATGGTCTATTTCCCTACAGGAAACATCTCGGTTTCAGACTGGCTGCTCATGACCCAAGGCTAACCTTCATCTTCTTATGTTAGGTTAATTTGATGCATTGATTTTATTCGGTATGCATGTTCAAGAGACCTAGGAATGGCCAACACTATCACTTTTCCCCCTACACTCATTCGAGGGTAAATAAACCCCATGGATTTATTCATCTATTTGAAATATCGAATAATTAAAATGTTTTTCATTATTGTGTCAAAAAGCAGATTTGATATTTGCATTACAATAGCCTTCAGTTACCATGAGCTTTTCTGTGTTTCCCTTGTTAGAACCATCCTGTATTGCAGTTTTAAGAACCATCCTGTATTGCAGAGTGAAATTCGATGTTTAATACTAATGAATTTGAGGAGCGGGGATTATTAAAATCGTGAGAAAACTTAGCTTTGATTATTCTATCCCATGAATAAAGTCTGGATTGTCTTTTCAGTGGCCACTCGACTAATCAGTCCCTATCCGATCAGTAGGTTCTGGCAGGTTATTACACAAGGTGTGAAATGCCGCTAAGAGTGAGGACCTTTATTATAGGTCATGATGGAGCTGAATGACATTCTGTTCTGACAGTATGCATACTAGAATCCCAAAACACCCTTGAAGTTTTAGACTGCCTTATCCCGAGCCAATTTTAGAAGGGGGTGTTACCTAACCATAAAGTGTAGAGTGGTTACGTTAGGCGGGCAGCCCATGGTCATAAAGCTGCCTAGTACTACTAGAACATTACCAACAATTGTTGTATATCAGAAGATTCTATGCCTGGAAATCAAAATTAATTAAATTCTTGATTAATTAAGTTGAGAATCTTTTGAACTCAGCATGTTCCTGCCTCCGTGTAGGTACTTTAAATGAGTGTTAACTCCTACTAGAAGTGATCATATTAAATATATTTACAAGTGTGGGTTGAACCTAATACAAATTACAACAAAAGTTTTTTTTTCACCACAATGAATTTCCTTATGGTCTCTAGAATGACATATTAAAAGTCTGAAAAAATTCTGGGGCAAGGGCTATGCTTAATTACGTGGCAGAGTTGCGTCTTAGCTACCGCCTCTTTGCTCGTCTGTATCCCATAGTACTTGAGGAGGATCAGGAGGCAGATTTCAGAATCCTTCCTGTCAACTTAATTACAGTAGCCATCCGGCTCTCATTTATAAAAGAATAATGGTGAAAATGTAGCCTAAGGCATGATGCTACCATCATTATTGAAATAGAAAGATACATAAGTTAACTGTAATTATGGTAATGCTCGATTATATTTACACCTGCTTGGAATAAGATCATCTTTGCTGATCAGATTCTTACTGTTCAAGATGATGAGAATCAAAGAGAGGTGGCCAAGAGATTGTGAACAGAAAACGAGATGCGAGCAAGGCATGTGAATATAGGTCAAGAGCTCCAACCCACGGTCAACCTAGGCCTACTTTCCTACAGGATAGTAGGGAAGAAGGCCTTCTTTAAATGGGATTCACTGATTGTCACATCTGCCGCGTATGGAGCTCAGATGGAGGTAGATTATAAATTGTAATTAACAGACGAACCAAACGACGCCATTGCTTGAACCGGAAGTCCCTTTATTTTTACGACCCATCTCTACTAGAGAGTTCTGCCGGATAACACGGATACGACATCACTTTCCTTTTTTTTTTTTCAAAGTTCTCAAGTTAGTTTTATGATATAACAATCATGCTTTGATAAATGTTCTGAGGTTACAAAGAATGGTACTCGTTATACTTTATGACATAACAAAACCATCAAATTTCTTTGGCACAAATTTAGTACGTGTTGGTCTTGTCTTTATCGGGGTTGACTCTACCTCTACTTCAGGCTCGTCACCTGATGGTTCACCTTTGATAACCTCACTAAGTATATATCTCTTAACCTGAGAGCTGTTTCTCTTATACCTTGCCCCTTCGGGACTTTCTACTGTTACCTGGCTACCAGCCTTTGACACTACTGTGTACGGTTCGGGAATAAACGGTGTTTGCAATTTGTTTTCGACCCTGTCCCTTCTAAGTAGAACACTATCCCCCAAGTCAACGTCTGACATAGTTGCGCTGCGTCTTCTGTCTGCTTGCATTTTCGACAAGCCCTTTTTTCAGCGTCTCGGTCGCGAGTTTCTAAGTCAACTACATCCTGTCTCAGTTCAGGAATCTTAGTTCTTATTTTCCTGCTAAATAAAAGCTCCGCAGGGCTTTTCCCAGTTGTTGCGTGTGGGATAGCGCGATAGGCGCTGACGTATCTAAAGACTTCCTTCTTCCAGTCTTTCCCCGTAGCATGGGCGATACGCAACCGCTTCTCAATAGAGTGGTTTTGTCTTTCGACCTTACCATTCGCTTGTGGCCATTTAGGCGTTACTCTATGGTGTTTGATACGAGATTCATCCATAAAATCTGCAAACGTTTCAGAAATAAACTGCGGTCCGTTGTCAGAGAACAATGTCTCTGGGAAACCATGTGTTCCAAATATCCATTCCAAAGCTTCTTTGGTCTCCTTCACAGTGGTTGATTTCATGATTTTATACTCTATGAACCGACTATAGTAGTCTACTACCACTAGAATAGATTCTCCACTTGGGAGTGGTCCCAAGAAATCTACCGCTAGGTCCTGCCATGGACCAGCTGGCAGCGTTGTCGTCCTGATTGGTTCAGGCGGGTCTGGTTTACTGGTGATTTGACACCCGTGGCATGCTCGGCAGTACTTTTCTGCCTCTTTCTCCATATTTGGCCACCAGACCTTAGTCCGTAGGTTCTGTTTAGTACCTACTATCCCAAGATGTCCTTCATGTGCTAAGGCTAGCAGTCTTGGTCTTAGCTTCTTGGGTATCACAAGTCGAGTACCTCTCAGTACTACATACCCAATGGCACAAAGCTCTGAGCTTACAGCCGCATAAATCTTATTTGGGCAGTCGTCCCATTTGCCGGAGTCGATGCATTTCCTAACATCGCTCAGTTCTTCGTCCTCAGCGGACTCTCGCTCTACTTCTCGAGTAGTCATTGCTTTGGGTGTGGCGTTCACCGCTACAAATCACACATAGCTCTCTGTCTCATTGTCTTTCTCAGTGGGTCAGCTATGTTGGTCTTCCCTGGTATGTGTACTACCTTAAACTTATAAGCCTGCATTCGAAGCACCCATCTCTCTATGCGTGCACATGGCTTCGACTTAGGTGAGTAGATCACCTCAAGCGGCTTATGGTCAGTGTGGAGCTTAAACTCCAATCCATAGATGTATGGATGAAACGTCTCGCATGCCCACACCAGAGCCAATGCTTCCTTCTCTGTCTGAGAGTACCTTCTCTCAACGTCAGTTAGCGCTCTACTGGCATACCTGATAACTCTCTTCTCCTTCCCTTGGACCTGCACCAGCACGGCACCTAATCCTACTGGACTCGCATCTGTAATCACAATAGTCTTAGCATTTACGTCATAATAACCAAGGGTCTCGGAGCTTGCCAGCAGCTTCTTCAGCTTCTCGAATGACTTGACTTGTTCAGGACCAAAAACAAAGGGCTCGTTACTCCTGGTCAGCTTCCGCAGGGGCTCTGCGGTCGAGGCGAGATCCGGTATATATCTAGCACTGAAATTAACTAGGCCAAGAAAACTTCTTACCTCTGTTACCGTCTCGGGCTCGCTTGCCTCCAAAATGGCTTTCACCTTTTCCTTTGTTGGATGCATTCCAGTCTGGGTCAGTATGTCCCATGAATGTCATTTCAGTCACGAACAGTTCAGTCTTGTCCGGGTTAGCGGTCAGTCCATGTTCTCTTAGTCTACCGAAAATCTTTGTCAATGTCTCATAGTGCATCGCTACGTCAACAGTGTGTACAACTGAGTCGTCAGAAATGTTGACCACCCCTGGAATTCCTCGCAGGACATTCCTAACAATGCGTTGGTAAATCTCGCTAGCGGTGTTTATACCAAACGGCATACGTGTGTATCGGTACAAACCGGTATGGGTTATGAACGTAGTCAGGTCCCTCGATTCTTCGTCTAGCACAATCTGATGGTACCCCCACTTTAGATCAATCTTAGAGAATACTCTACTCTCTGTCATATCTTGTAGGGCTTCATCTATGGTAGGAATGGGCTGTCGTTCTCTAAGTACCGCTTCGTTAACACGCCGCATATCTATGCATAACCTAATGTCGCCGTCAGGCTTCGGGCCTATAACAACGGGACTAGCCCAATGGGTCGCTTCTTCGACGGGCTCAAAGATATCTTGATCAATGAGGCTCTGAATTTTCTCTTCAACCTTTTTTCGCAAACCGAACGGCGTACGTCTCAAAGGCTGGGCTACAGGCTTCACAGTATGGTCTACAGTTAAGCTGACTGGGTCGCCTTTCCACTTACCAAGGCCGCTAAGAACATCTTTATTCTCCTCTCTGACCCTTTTCCTGAGGTCCTTTACATCCCCCAGACTACAGTCAACTTTATTTACCCCTATCCCGATTTTCAGAAGACCCAATTTCTCGGAAGATTCCCTTCCCAGAAGTGGTACCCCGTCACTTTCAACGACTACGAATTCTGCTTCTACATTGCGGTCCCCCACACATGCTTTAGCGATAAAAGTACCCGCAACCTCTAACGGTTCAGTCGATGTATACGTGAACAGTTTCTTCTTTGTGGCTTTACTCTTACACAAAATTTTCTGTTTCTTACACTGTTCCCACATTTTCCGGTCAATGATGTCACAATTACCTCCCTTCTCTTGTGTATTTTTATAGGAACCCTTGTGATATTTGTCATAACTGACCTTATTAACACTCTTTTCTTTTGCCCCACACATGTCCGCTGATTGGGATTCAACCGCCTCATGTGTAGCTGCAATATTTAAAGCTTGAGTTAAATTAAGGCCTGTCCCTTTTTCAAGGAATTTTTTCTTGAGTTTATCATCCCGACACCTCTCCACTACTTGATCGCATATATAATCGTCTTTGAGATCACCAAATTCACAACCTAAGGTTAGTTTCGTCAGTCTCAGGGCAAACTGAGCAACTGATTCATTGTCCTCCCTCTTAGCCTTTGTAAATATATGTCTCTCGTAGGTCTTGTTGGTCGGTACAACAAAGTGAGTTTTCAAGGCAGCAACAGCCTCTGCCCAGCCCTTTGCATCCCCAGTGTTGGGTAGTGAAGCAAAGATTTCTCTCACCTCAGCACCAGCAGTATACAGTAATAGGGCTTTCCTCTGGGCCTTATTGTCCTCATCAGCTTCAATAAACAGTCCTATGCTGTCTGCGTATGCATTAAATTCCTCTATGTAAGCCTGCCACCTTAGAGATACTGTGGATGCATCCCCTGACACTCAAATGGTTTCATGCCTCTAATGTCCATAAATTCTGCCATGATGAGAACTGTAGTCCACCACACAAAAATCACACACTGTAGGAACACTGCAATATTTATACTATATATCACATAAACCAAATCTCAATGTGTCGCACACCTAGGCCTATAAATCAGAGTCACTGAAATAGAATACACAGTTATTTGCAAAATACACAGTAGTAAATCACAATAAACAGTACCACAATAGACCTAGGCACAGTGAGTCAATGGTTTAAATATAGTATAGTTTATATATTTAGTTCCCCAAAGTTCAATGTGTGTGGTATTCAGTCTCTAATACAGTTCACAGTTCCTAGGCAGAGTGGCAGTCCATACTCACAGGTCTTGAATACACACAGCACTGTAGACTTGAAATAGCTGACTGACCCAGATTAGACTCCAGCCTGGAATGCAGGTCATTCCCACAGACTAGCACAGTGTCTAAGTTTCACTTTCACACAATGTCAACAAAAGCACAGTCAGTTTCAGTTTCCAGGTGCAGCACAAACAACTACATACAAACTGTAAACACACTTGTAGATCTACTACTGGTCAAATCCACATCTCCAGCAGCAGAATAAACATCTGACTTTCATATACTGTACTATACACTCACAGTGGTCAGAAACCCATCCCCCACCTTGTGTACAGTGACCTGAATGTAGTCTTCGGTATTTTAGGGGTAAAATCCGTCATCTACACCTCAAACAGACCATCATAAAGGTGCTCGTCGTTGTTTTTTTTTCAAAGTCCGTGGCTGATCTTCACGATATCCCACGTGTTGCCTCTATGGCGTTGGGCTGCCCTTGTGGCTTCCACCCGTCGTGGTTTTCAATGTTCGATTTCTTCCTTGTAGAGGGGTCAAAGTGGTCAAAATGTATTCTCCACTTTTTCCCCAATGTTTTTAGAAGTAAATCCTCGTCGCCATTGTCACATCTGCCGCGTATGGAGCTCAGATGGAGGTAGATTATAAATTGTAATTAACAGACGAACCAAACGACGCCATTGCTTGAACCGAAAGTCCCTTTATTTTTACGACCCATCTCTACTAGAGAGTTCTGCCGGATAACATGGATACGACACTGATGATTCACAAGACAACATACCCCTATCCAATACTGTCCGTGCATTTGGGCTTTATTAACACTCCTTTGTCTTGCGGCCAGCTGTAGTTGTGGTCTTGTAGTTCTCTTGGCAACTTTCGGTGTTTTTCCATAGGGGTGGTTGCTGAGTTGGTGTGAGTTGTTGATGTTCACTGGTTCTAGTGCTCTTGCCAGATATAAAGTGAACAGGATTGGGCTGAGGCAGTCTCCATGGGGGACGCCCATCTTGGTGAGGAAGGGCTCCGATGTCTGAGCTCCTATGTGTACGATTAATAAACACACCGAATTACTGATAAGGGTTTATTGGTATATCCTGTTGGATTGACAGTATATGAATATTACCAAAGGGCAAAGCAATTAGACATGTAAATAAACCGTTTGATTCATGACACATTGATATACATAAGTGGTGTCTGCAATGTATATACTAGAGTACTGTGTAGATATAGAAATGTATGCTGGCAGTATATATGTGTTAGATAAAAGTAGGTATGCATATGATATGCACTTCCATATATAGACTTATAAGCAGATACATGATATGCATTCCAATAATATGATTGATTAATAGCCCAAAATATCATGGAAATATGCAAGTAGGGTGGGAGGGAGGGAAATCAAGTGTTCAGTACTGTCTCCAACAGGTCTCTGGTGTGTAGGGGGTGGAGTTTTGAGTCTGTGAGAAGAGGTCATGAGAACCACAGGGTCAAGCAGGGACACAGAGTGTGGTATGTGCATTAACACAGATCTATTCTGTTCTTATTAATCAAGTGACCTTGTGGTAGTCACCTACAATGGCCATCAAGATTGATAAACACACCGATTTACTGATAATAAGGGTTTATTGGTATATCCTGTTGGACTGACAGTATATGAATATTACCAAAGGGCAAAGCAATTAGACATGTAAATAAACCATTTGATTCATGACACATTGATATACATAAGTGGTGTCTGCAATGTATATACTAGAGTACTGTGTACATATAGAAATGTATGCTGGCAGTATATAAGTGTTAGATAAAAGTAGGTATGCATATGATTTGCACTTCCATATATAGACTTATAAGCAGATAAGCAGATACATGATATGCATTCCAATAATATGATTGATTAATAGCCCAATATACGTTTATAGCTGCTTCAGGGCAGTGTGTACAGAGTCAGTTTGGTCAGCTGGTGGACACAGGTATCCCCTTATTGCATCAGAGTGCCACCCTCCATGTCTTTTGATGTCCATCAAACTTGCCCCACCTTTAAACTAAGCAAATGAACAGCCACCCTTTCTCAAACAATGAAGGTTGTTTCTTGAGCTTTTTCCCCAATGTTCTCCATGATTATTTTCCAATTACTCTTCAGGTACCCTTTTGTCATGAGATTACCATCTTTGTACCTAAATGCTGGTGCTTCTCGAGATTTTGCTGGAGCAGAAGCCACTGCCTTTCTATATGCCCTAACTGGACCGAGTGTGATTTCTTCAATCTAGGTAGGGTTATCACCTGTGACTCCCCCAGCAACTGTTTTGTCTTTGACCATTTGACCCTAATAACAGGCAGGAATCACACTCAAATATACAAATGAAGATTGTTGAGATTTGTGTTGATAAGTTGAGAACGATGACAGATCATGAGGAATGATAAGATAGCAATATGACAAATCACATGTATGATGACATGATGTGGTAAAACACTAATATCATATTGATAATATAATAAATCACAGGTATGATAACAGGATATAATAATAGATGATAACCAATATCACAGGAGTGATAGTGTAATAACTCCAATGTATGATGACAGGGGTTGATCTATCATACACAATAATACAATATTGATAAGAGGCTAGATCACATGGTGAAATAAGACAGTAGATGCTGTTGAAGATATCAGATTCATGAAGAAGGTAAACCTTGATAGGGATATAATTGTTGAATCTGGGATAATGTACGGGCCAAGATGACGTGTTTTTGAGACCATTGTACCTGTTAAGGTCCTCACAGCGGAGAGAGGTTGGTAGGGAAGGTATAACAGTTCACACTAAGCATTCATCTCCATGGCTGGACTGGGAGCTAATTAGCTTGTGAAAGGTTATCTGCGGGGTAGGAAGTGTACTGTCCATTACAACACACGCTGTACTGACACTCTGGATGTCACACCTACGAGGAATGCTAACACCTGAGTGGAGCAGCAGGATTGTAGAGTGTGTATTGACAGTCTGGTTTCACACCTACAAGCAGTGCCGACACCTGAGTGTAGCAGTAGGTATGTGGAAGCTGTATTGACACTCTGGGTGTCACCCCTACAATGAGTGCCGACACCCGAGTGTAGCAGTAGGTATGTGGAAGCTGTATTGACACCCTGAGTGTCACACCTACAAGGAGTGCGGACACCTGAGTGTAGCATTAGGGATCTATAGTCTGTAGTGACATTCTGGGTGTCACACCTACAAGGAGTGCTGACGCCTGAGTGAAGTATTAGGTAAGAGTATACAGATAGAGAGAAGGAGTGATCGTAACCTCTTAATTACAGGTGGCCTATTGATGGGAGCGTCATACAGTAGTCTGGGAGCATAGACCATAGCATGTGTGCTACTGATAGGAACGTTGTGCAGGAGTCTGCGAACATAGTTAAGTTTCCTACTGATGGGAACGTTGTGCAGGAGTCTGTGAACATAGTATAGGTGTCCTACTGATGTGAATGTTGTCCAGGAGTCTGTGAACAAAGTATAAGTGTCCTATTGATGGGAATGATGTGCAGGAGTCTGTGAACATAGTATAGGTGTCCCACCGATGGGAATGATGAGCAGGAGTCTGTGAACATAGTGTAAGTGTCCTACTGAAGGGAACATTATCCAGGAGTCTGTGAACCTAGCATAGGTGTCCTAGTGATGGGAATGATGTGCAGGAGTTTGTGAACATAGTATAGGTGTCCCACTGATGGGAGTGATGTCCAGGAGTCTGTGAACATAGTATAAATGTCCTAGTGATGGAACGTTGTCCAGGAGTCTGTGAACATAGTATAGGTGTCCTTCTGAAGGGAATGTTGTCCATGATTCTGTGAACATAGTATAGGTGTCCTAGTAATGGGAATGATGTGCAGGAGTCTGTGAACATAGCATAGGTGTCCTAGTGATGGAAATGATATGCAGGAGTCTGTGAACATAGTATAAGTGTCCTACTGATGGGAACATTGTGCAGGAGTCTGTGAACCACTGATGGTAATGTTGTGCAGGAGTTATCAGTGGCACTCGGCACAACCTTACACACACGTTTTTTAGGAGGGGCACTATCACTTGTTGGTGTAGGCCTTTTGGCCCCTCTTTTTGGCCCCCTGCTGTCCCTCATCCTCAGCAGTGTCCAATGTAGTTGAAACAGGGGGAGGGGTGGGTTGCTGCTTGTACACACCGACCACTTCTGCTACCTGCTCGATAAAAAGTCACTATGTTTACTCAACACAGGGACTCCAACCTTTCTCTGTAGATCAGGCAGAAAATCAGCCTTAGACCTTACAATCTGTCATCCAGATATCGATGGTGACTATAACTGGAGAGTGCATCCAGACCCCCTGGGAAGTGACCACTTTCCGGTGATACTCAGCACCATCAAGGCAAACTCTCATGAAGACCAACCAGAACGTTGGAAGACCTATAAGGCGGATTGGGAGCAATTCCAGGACACCTGTAGTAGGTCCTTCTTACCCTGGGAACTGGTCAAAGAGAAAAACAACCCGACACAGTACTTCACAGAAACCCTCAGGGAGGTGAGTGCTATGTGCATCCCGAAAACCTCCAAACAACCTTGTGCCAAACCGGCGTACTGGTTTAACGATGAGTGCCGCGAGTCACGAAGACTCAGAAGGAAGGCACTGAGGAAGTTTGAGAGCAACATGAACTTGGGAAATATGCTAGCATATTACCAAGAACAAGCCAGAACCAAACTGGTGTACAACAACGTGAAGCGTGAGTCATTCCGTGAGTATGTCAACACCATCGACACCTCCACCCCCCTGAAAAGGGTATATCAAAAGGTGAAGAAGCTCAATGGAAAACCGACTCCCACAGCAACCCAAATCAAGGTTGGTGATGAGACTTTGGAGACGACACAAGAGATTGTGGATTCTCTTGCTGATCACTTCAGCAAAGTCTCCTCCAGTGCCAACTACCAAGACGAATTCCGCCAACATAAAGAAAGGGAGGAGATGAACCCATTAAACCTGCACTCTGACAACATGGAAGCATACAACAAGCTGTTCACAATGGCTGAGTTACACCGTGCTCTCAAGCAGGCAAAAGACTCATCTCCAGGCCCTGATGAGATTCATTACCAGATGTTAAAGCATCTGCCAGAGCACCAACTGAGTTTGCTCCTGGACATCTTTAACAACACCTGGACCACCGGTCAATACCCATCATCCTGGTCGGAGGCCTTAGTTGTACCGATTCCAAAACCTGGAAAGGATCCATCTATGCCCTCGAGCTACAGACCCATTGCTATGACCAGCTGTCTGGCCAAGACAATGGAAAGGATGGTCAACAACAGACTGGTATGGTACCTGGAGTCAAATGATCTTCTAACCCAGTACCAGTCTGGATTCAGAAAAGGTCGCAGTACAACTGACCACCTAGTCCGTCTTGAGAGTTTTATCCGGAAAGGATTCACCAACAAAGAACATGTTGTTGCTGTATTTTTTGACCTTGAAAAGGCTTACGACACAACATGGAAATTTGGCATTCTCCAAGACATGGAAAAAATGGGACTGCGAGGCAGACTGCCACAATTCGTGGAAGGCTTCCTCTCAAACAGAACATTTAATGTCCGACTTGGTGCCACACACTCCAAGAGAGTTGACCAAGAAACTGGAGTCCCCCAGGGCTGCGTCCTCTCAGTGACCCTTTTCGGCATTAAAATCAACGAAATAGCAAAAACCCTTGCCCACAATGTTGAGTGCTGCCTCTACGTGGATAACTTTGTCATCTGCTATCGGGGCACCTCCATGGCAACGGTAGAAAGGAGATTACAGCAAACCCTTTCCCACCTAGAGACTTGGAGCCTGGAAAATGGCTTCAAATTCTCTGAAACAAAAACATCCTGTGTGCACTTCTGTCGTAGACGAGGATGCAAGGAAGCTCCTGCCCTCACACTGCACGGGAACGCACTAAAGGTAGAAAAGGAGGTCAAATTCCTTGGACTCGTGTTTGATAGCATTCTCGCTTTCAAACCCCATATCGAATACCTCCGGAAAAAATGCCAGAAGGCCATGAACCTCTTGAAGATGCTTTCCCACTCAGACTGGGGAGCGGACCGGGAGATTCTGCTGACTCTGTATCGGACGTATACAGCTACGGCTCTGCATGGGAGCATTCAGATCATCGCCGGCAAGTAGTCTCTGCATTGAGACAGGGGTTCCACCACTGGATCTGCGACGGAGCAAGCTGTCCCTGCAATACGCCATCAGAGTCAAGGCAAATGAGAGAAACCCCACCCACCATACCATCTTCTACGAGGACCACAGCATCTTTCGTAGAAACAAGAACGTGGCAAAGCCTTTCTCAGTAAGGGTGAGAACCCTGATCAGAGAGGCCCGAATTCCCATCTCAAAGGTCATGAAGGAAGGACCTGCCAAGTCCCCTCCATGGGAACAGGCAGAAGCCAAGATCCTTTTTGACCTGAGCAAACACAAGAAAAGCGAAACTGAAAACAAGGTGTATTTGGAGAAATTGGCAGAAGTCTGCCATCGCCATCAAATGTATACTGAGGTGTACACTGATGGCTCCAAGGACGGAAACCGAGTAGGCTTTGCGGCTTGTACACCCTTCGGAGTCCGTAAAGGAGCACTACATGGAAGGAGCAGCATCTTCACTGCAGAAGCGCATGCCCTCCTAAGTGCACTGGAGTGGATGAAGGTGTCTACGCGCAATGCCTTCATCATATTCTCTGACTCGAAGTCATGCCTGCAAACTCTATGCCAGCATGACCCACGAAACCCAGTGGTGCAGCAGATGAAACAATCTATCTCCCACCTGACTCAGGCCCAGAAACAGGTCACCCTCTGTTGGCTCCCCAGCCACATTGGGATAGAGGGGAACGAAGCAGCAGACCATGCAGCTAAGAAAGCCCTGAGCCGGGAACCCGGCTTGGCTCCCATCCCCTCTTCAGACCTGCTCCCTATGGCCAAGGAGTTCATAAAGAAAGAGTGGCAGAAAAGATGGAGTTCTGACCACAACAACAAGCTCAGAGCCATCGAACCTTCGATTGGCAAAGAGCATGACCACACTGGCCTGACCAGGAGGGAATCGACAAGACTGACCCGTCTTTGGATAGGTCACTCTCTGCTGACTCACGGACACCTCATGAAGGGTGAAAACCAACCCACGTGTCAGCGATGTCAAGTACCTCTGACTATGGAACACCTGGTGCTCTCATGTCAGGCAACAAAGAGGAGTAGGGACAAGCACCTTCATGGTTTGTCCATGAACAGTGTGTTTACCAGCACTGGTAAGAAAGAACTTCTGACCTTCCTCAGGGAAGTGAAGATGTTCGAGAAGCTCTGAAGCGGGGGGGAAACACCTCCCCTCAAGTATCGGTCAGGTGGGCTGGGGGAATGATCCTCCGGCCCGGCTGGAAGAGTAATCTTGCAGCTAGGTTGGAAAGTGGCTCTCTATACTCGTCAGTCCGTGGTAAGCTGGCCCGATTGGTATAGAACCACGACTGTCCGGCCGGTGTCAGGATAATGGACCGGTCAGATGATGTGTCAACAGTCTGCGGCACAGCGTCTGGGTGAGGCAGCACGATAAAGAGGGGCCTTGAGCCACGAGCAGTGTCTCACTGCTACGAGCCGTGTCCCACTGCTACAAGCAGACTCCCAAACACACGCACACTCACATTCACACGCACACACACGCGCAAATTAAGTTTGAGAAAAGAATGGACTAAATGTCTGATAACCAAAGAGGCAGTCCCATGAGGCCTACGGCCTTAGGACGTTAAACAAATCAATCAATCAATCAATCAATCAATCCTCCTCCAAACGTATATGTGCAGGGCCATGAAGTTTTCTAGCCTTGTGTACTAACCTTCCCTTTCTGGGATCCACCTGCTGTCACTTGAGATTGAGCAGGTGAAGCTTTGTCCCCGGTGGTATTGACTCCTTGAGGCTGAGAGGGATACATAGAGTCAGACAGGCCTGTATTATCTCTCAATAAGTAGGTCTCCATTATAAACTGGTGCTATAGTATTTCTACTAAAAGCACTCCGTGTTTTTGAAGCCATGTTAGGATGCAGGTGTAATCCAAATGTTTTTAGAAAACAAATTAGAAGAGAACTCAGAAAGCAAGTGTTCAGTACTGTCTCCAACAGGTCTCTGGTGTGTAGGGGGTGGAGTTTTGAGTCTGTGAGAAGAGGTCATGAGAACCACAGGGTCAAGCAGGGACACAGAGTGTGGTATGTGCATTAACACAGATCTATTCTGTTCTTATTAATCAAGTGACCTTGTGGTAGTCACCTACAATGGCCATCAACGTTAGTCTTACATCCTATACTAAGATCTTCTGTCATGTGTAGTTCAGCCGGGTTTAGGATTGTTTCCAGGTTTTCTAGAAGGGTCTTTCTTACAGTGTCAAACGCCTTCAACATGTCCATTAGCATGCTGTTAAGTTGGTAGTCCTGCGATGTTATGGCCTTCTCTGCCAAGATTTGGCAAGGTGTGTTCTGTTGTTCCTCGACCTGCCCGATATGCGGCTTGTTCAATTGGGATGTGTCCGTCTTTTCGCCAATTCTTTTTATTAGGCATACAGCTGCCTGTAGTAGACTAAAAGGTTCTCAAACCTCACAGGCTCAGCTCCATATCATAATGTGCAGATGGGCCCTTGTACCATGGTAGCACTAGTGCTTTAATACTTAGCTTGGTTCCTTCTTTCTTCAGATCTTTAAATAACTCTTTACTGGGGTAGCGCTAACCACTCGCCAGGTCGCTAGTGGCAAATCAAATATCAATCTGGCTATCAGTAGACATGTGGGTGATCGCCAGACTGGCGACACACTTATTTTGGGACCAGTGACAAACCACAGGCAGCAAAGCGCACACAGTGCATGTTTCTTGAGTAGTCACAGCAGGTGCTGAAATCTCCAGCCCCTGAGCTGCTCCAACTTTGTAGTAACGGAAGGGTTGGTAAGGGAGAGGAACTGGGTGATAGGGTCCTCAATGGTATGAACATTGTGAGGGTGGAATGTGTTAGTGTGTAGTGTTGGAGTAGTGAGGGGGGGGGAGTTGATAAGTGAAATAGGAGATGTGTCTGGGAGTGACAAGAGGGGACTGTTTAACAAATCAGTGTAGGCAAAGGTCAGTCCTGCCTTGCTCTAAAAGGGACATAAACATGATTAAAATGCACTTCAACCAACATGGTGTACATCCATACTCACAAGTTTGGCCACATTTTGTAAAATAACATGGAGTCAGTCGTTATAATGCAATTAAGACTGACTCAAGGAGCATAGCTCTGAAGGGGAAGCCTTCACTACTTTTGACTACCAGGCTGCCTGGGAAAGGTGGCTTCTCAAACAGAGAAGAGGACTCCAGCCCCTGAGAAAGAGATGTCAGGAGAAACGAGAAGTGTGCGAAGATATAAGCCAGAAGAAGGCTGATGAGCCATTGGACTTGAGCAAACCATAAGGCAGCAGTAACATAGTCAAAACAGTTTATAGGCTCACCAGCAGATATAATGGACCTTACTTTAGATGTAGTTTTATGCTAGTATTGCTACCTATTTATCATATCTAGACATCCTACTTTTTTGGTCCTGGAGTTTTTTACGATTGCAGGGTGTCACTTCATTATGGTTTTCAATCTTGTCTGCATGGATAATGTTTTAAATGCAAAATCATATGACACTGAATTCATGTTAGATTTCTCATGATAAAGAGGATATGAGTGCTTAAAACATTTTTGTCAGCCTTTATGCACATTAAATTCAGGCTAATCTTAACTAAATCTGGCTAATCAAAATCGTAACGAATTAGCCAGACTGGCTAATAAAAAAAAGGTCTTAGTGCTAGCCCAGCTTTAGAGAGACAGCTCCAAATGACACAAGATGCATCGGGCTTCCCTAGCCCACTTAAAAGGGTCTATATCTCCTCTTTTCTATCCCCTCAGGATGTGTGTGGTGCACATATGCGCGGGCACTGACACATTCCCCTGTGAAATCTTCCACGTATAAGGCGCACCTCGCGTATAAGACGCACCTAGAGTTTCAGGAAATGGTAAAAAAAAATATAAAATTCATAACTTCTGTTCTACTGAATGGATTTTAAAAATTTAAGAACCTATGTGTACCTGAGGTACCCAGGAACCTCCTCACCACCCTATGTCATATTATGACTTAGTGGGAGTGTAACATATTAAAAGAAAGGTCTTGGTGTCCCCCTTCTGGATCCAGGGAGAACTAAAACCACGCGTATAAGACACGCCTTATACGCGAGAGATTACGGTAATGTCGTTCTCGCCATGAATATGACCTTAGTTGTTGAAATGGCGTTAAACACCTATTACTCACTCACTCACACAAGATGCATCAATAGCTTCATCAATGCTTATTTCTGTCTTCTGCCCAAAGAGAGTAGAGAACTGCTCTAGAATCGGGAGTACTCCATTGGCATGTACTCCATAATTATCCTTCTGCTCCATATCCACCTGTTTCAAAGCTTCAGTCAGTGCTTTAAAGTTATCTAGAATAACTTGGATTGCTGATACCCTCCTGTCCATCTTGTGACACAGTGGTTTGATCCCTAAGCCATCAGGAGAGAACTATTAGGGCTGCCACTTCTTTACATAGGCCAAGGGTCTTCCTTACTTAATTCACCTCAGTTGTCAAATCCTGAAGGCGTAGGCAGTGGGCTAGATAATAAGCAGAGAGCACCGGCAACTTCCTCCTTAATCCAGTCACCTGTAATGTATAATGTCATTTGTATTATTAGCGCGGCGACTAGTGAGTACTACTCGTGAGATGAGTAGACTAGTGTATGGTTCACAGTCGCCACGCTGTAAGGGACAGGGAGGCCTTGCAATCTATTTTTGTTTGTGGCTCCCCTGCTATGGACTATTCCTGCTCACTATTCTAATGTAATAACCAGTGTGTGTACTTTACTTATCAGTGAAGGAAGTTTCAGAATATATCTCATACTTTTGATTTTATTCGCAGTTAAGACATTTAATCATGTGGAGCCCTATGGCAGATTAGCATTAGAGCATTTTAAGATTTAGAAATGCATCTCTGTAGCCTTTGTTTTAGAATTGTTTGTTCTGAAACTACTATATATATGTAGAACAGGTTTCATCTCAGTGGGTTATGGTACAATTGGATCATATTTTCTGTTTTTGAACAAAGTATTCACTGTCAAAGATCTCTATGGAGAAATCAGTGCTAAAGTGTGTGTTGCCATATGTGCATTTTTGTAAATCAGAGGAGGTTGAAGCGTAAGGACACCTTGTGGTACTGCTACATTCTTTTCTGTGTAAACTTTTTTAGTTTACTCTTAGAGAACGAAAATTCAAACCATCCGCACCTCTACACTACCTTGCTTCTACTAAAAAAAAACAAAACTTTTTTAGTTTACATTGAAATAATGCTTTCTCAGAATATGTATCTGGGCCAAATTTTTGAATATAGCTCTTTTGGCCCTGGCAAAGAAAAATCAGTGAAACTCAAAATAAGTTAAAACAACTTTATTACATTCAAAGGGCAATGTCTTGGCTCCATAAAAACACCTGACATACGCAGCAACTCCTAGCGGATCCGTTTTTATAAGCGATCAAAGACAACCTGTCCTAATTTCTGTTACTCCGATAGCGTAATTCAGAGACCAACATGAAATTCATGTTAATCATGTCATAATGACCCCTTATTGCTCCTACAATCTCTCCTAGTATGTATGTATCATCATTTAAAAATTCAACAACTTCCCTCAAAAAGTCTCTGAGTTATGGGCTTTTGAACTTCAGTCATCTAGTGAAATTTTTGAAATTTTTTGTCAAAAACCTTCACTTTCCTATAGCTTTGTTAAAAATGGTCAAACAATCACCAAAATACATCTAAATTAACTTCAACATGAATACTTTAATATGAAACTACCATCCCATCCATATCTACCACCACTCTGGCACATTACTCCCTCAAAGTGGGACTGAAATTCATATATCTCCTATCGGAGTAACGCGCTATGCATGACTTTACTTTGGCCACCGCCATCAAACCCAAACACCACATAACCTAATCACACTTCATAACTCTGTACAAATGGTGTCTGGGCATTATATTGACCACTTTAAACTAGTCAGAGAACACAATTGGGGTATGCACCATCACTTTGAAAAAAATATTTCAAATTTTTTCACACTTTTCCGACATAGCGCCGACACATGCAGGTACAAAATCACTTTATCAGCTGCCAAATACCCTTACATGATGAGGTAAATAGGTCTACTATTCAATAAAACCATTACAGGCACAATACTTTAACTCATATCTGAGTAGGAGACTCATAGGTAAACATCACTCTGGACGGAGTTTTCCTATCGGAGTAACGCGCTACGCATGACTTTACTTTGGCCACCGCCATCAAACCCAAACACCACATAACCTAATCACACTTCATAACTCTGTACAAATGGTGTCTGGGCATTATATTGACCACTTTAAACTAGTCAGAGAACACAATTGGGGTATGCACCATCACTTTGAATAAAATATTTCAAATTTTTTCACACTTTTCCGACAAAGCGCCGACACATGCAGGTACAAAATCACTTTATCAGCTGCCAAATACCCTTACATGATGAGGTAAATAGGTCTACTATTCAATAAAACCATTACAGGCACAATACTTTAACTCATATCTGAGTAGGAGACTCATAGGTAAACATCACTCTGGACGGAGTTTTCCTATCGGAGTAACGCGCTACGCATGACTTTACTTTGGCCACCGCCATCAAACCCAAACACCACATAACCTAATCACACTTCATAACTCTGTACAAATGGTGTCTGGGCATTATATTGACCACTTTAAACTAGTCAGAGAACACAATTGGGGTATGCACCATCACTTTGAATAAAATATTTCAAATTTTTTCACACTTTTCCGACAAAGCGCCGACACATGCAGGTACAAAATCACTTTATCAGCTGCCAAATACCCTTACATGATGAGGTAAATAGGTCTACTATTCAATAAAACCATTACAGGCACAATACTTTAACTCATATCTGAGTAGGAGACTCATAGGTAAACATCACTCTGGACGGAGTTTTCCTATCGGTGATGAGACATTAATTTAATTACTCCTTTCATTATATAAACGATTTTGTGGAAGACTGTGAAAACATACATGTACAGAGGTATTTGCACTGTGCTCCCCCTCTACAGAGAGGTGGAGTGATCTGGCCAGTTTGCTGACCACTGGCCCGTGATGAGGTACAGATCTATTATAAGGTGATTGGCAGTTGGGTGTGTGTGTGGGGCGCTTGAGATATAGCAGGCTCCTGGCGATCTGAGACAGTGTACACTCATAATGACACACCTGTTGACTATGGCATTGAACATTGAATAAGACAGGTCCCTGTGACAGCTGAGTGAGGTGCATGCAGAATGGATAGTCTACAGGCTATTAGTACTTAGCTCCAGTCGGTAGTTCAGGTTGAATTTGTGTTATATACTACCAAAGGCCCAGATGATAGTATACCCTATCTATCAACTTACCAACTGAAACTAGACACAAGATTACAAGTCGCCGCGCCATGTCTTGCAGGACTATTCTCTACTATAGTATTAAAATCTACAACACTGGTTTTATTATCATTCATCAGGGGTGTGAAATCTCAGCCTAAAGGCAGATTTCAGCCATTTTTAAGCTCACCAGAAAAATAACATCATGCAAAATTGACAAATTCTAGTATCCCAAAGGTGATTTTTGGCCTCCCTGTAGATCAGAAAGTGTGATACTGTTACTATTAGACCATTTGAATCACTATTTTGTAATGTAAAGATGAGCATTTACAAATCTTTACAAGGCTGCTCAGTGCACTTCCGCCTAAATGGGTTTTGGTATTTCACACCCCTGATTCATGTACTTAGTTCTCATTCTAATTTATTTACATTTCATTCTGTTGAAGCAAACATACAGTGTCATAATTGAAAATATACATTGAGTTAATGCACAGTTTGGTGACGCTAGCTTTGCTCACCACTACTGGGAGTTTTCAACAGGTAGAACAGTCATACTGAGCTTTGTTAAACAGGACCAATTGCAACCATTTAAAAAAAAATCTGTGTTGACACTCCAGAGACATGTCCTGACATGTTACTTGATCCATCATAAGCTTCACCCCTGCACTTATCTAAGGGAGTGATCATTTTTTAACAACCGGGGGGGGGGGCTGGTGGGTTTGAGGCGGGGGTCAGAATTTTTTCAACACCTCTGATGGGGGGGTCAAAATAATTTCACCTGTTTTCAGTGGAAAACCCCACGCATTACTATAGGCTAAAAGGGGACGTTCGCGCGCGATTTTTTTGTCCCTTATGGGGGGGTCGAAAAAAATTTAACCCCCTCGAGAGGGGGGGCGACATTTTTTTAGCGTGGACACGCGCAAACCCACCAGCCCCCCCTGTTGTTAAAAAATGATCACTCCCTAAGGGCAGTTCACACCAAACAAGGGTATCCTTCAGAACCTCTGTGAGGATACTGGATGTCTTTCTGGTGAAGTGATAAAGGCCCATGAAATCCTCATTGGTGGTGTAGGTCTTCTTGTTGACCCATTTGATGAAGGTGCTGACTTGTTCCTTGTTGATTACATCTGTGGCCTCATCTACTATCATCCCCCTGTGGAGTGGGGACCTTCATGGTGAGGGCATGTAAAGACGTTTAACCAACTACTGTAATGTAAAGATTTTCAGACTTTTGTCATCTTTTTCTTGCAAGTTCTGCCACAATTCTTCAGTTTTCCTTTTCAGTGGCAAATATCAAAGGCTTCTTTCATTTTTTTTCTGCAACGAGCCATCAAAGTTTGTTTTTTTGCTGGTCAGCTCCTATATTTGCTTCTTTTGTGAAGATACAGTACAATTTAAAATATTCCTGGGTATGCTGGCCTAATTCGTATGGAGCCACGACTGGCCTGCCAGTGATAGTGTAATGGACCGGCCATGTGATGTGTCAAAAGTCTGTGGGTGGTGCTGACATCATGTCTGGTACCATATCCTCTATCTGGTCTCGTACTGTGGGCGTTGCTGACATCATGCCTGACTCCTCATCTTCTATCTGGTCTGGAACAGTGGGTGTTGCTGACGTCATGCCTAGTGGCATATCCTCTATCTGGTCTTGTACTGTGGGTGGTGCTGACATCATGCCTGGTACCATATCCTCTATCTGGTCTCATACTGCGGGTGTTGCTGATGCCATGTCTGGCGCCATATCCTCTATCTGGTCTTGTGCTGTGGGTGGTGTTGACATCATGCTGGGTTGCAACCACCTGGAATACTTGTCCTTATTTGCAATGCATGTAGGAGGTTACATTTAACACCATACCTTTGTGAAATTTGAGTGTCAGACATAACACTTCTAAAATGTCCTCAATCTGAAGATATGTTAGAAGTTTTATTGCTCTTTGGTCTGTGAGCACTATCATTGATGGTTCGTAAATTGGATTGGTGCTACTACGGGTGTAGTTGACATCATGCCTGGTGCTATATCCTCCCTCTGGCCTTGTACTGCTGGTGTTGCAGATACCATGCCTGACTCCTCATCCTCTATCTTGGGCTATTATAGGCGGAGTGCAAAAGTGGCACTTCCAATTGGCCTTAAATACAGTTGATATCCAGAATTTCCTCCATTTGAATTACTATCTTTATCACTCCGCTCAAATTTGGAATAATCGAATTGGGGAGTCTTTACCTAGCATCAAGTGGTAGGAGTATGTCTAAGCCCCACCGCCCATTTGGGAGAGAAGACACATTGGGACACAACACAGTCATCTCCAGGGGGAGTTATATATACCATAATCTCCCGCGTATAAGGCGCGTCTTATACGGGGGGATTTAGTTCTCATTGGATCCACAAGGGGACACCAAGACCTTTCTTTTGATATCTTACATGGCCCCTTGGTCATAATAGGACATAAGAGGGGCCCAGGAGGGTCCGGGATGGCCCAAGCTACACATAGGTTTTTGAATTTTGAAAATTCATTCAGTAGAACCAAAGTTATGAATTTTTCATTTTTTTGAGAATTTTCCAAAACTCTAGGTGCACTTTATACGCGGGCTGCGCCTTATACTCGGGAGATTAGGGTATTTTTAATGATGTTTAGAGGTTACACACAGTTTTACATGACAGGTGTGACACAACCACAAACATAATGATATGCTGGTACTCACTCAGGTCCTGTAGTAATACATACCCCTTGACAAACCCTATCCACACAGCAGGCACATGATACCTAGCATAAGGCTCACAGCATCTAAATAACTCCACAAACTGTGGGTGTGTGTGGGTGATTGAGTCCCAAAGTCCATAACTAGTTCTATTCCAAAAGGTATATCTAATTTCTGTCAATGTTCAGTCAGGGTCACAATAGTCTGTCACCCTTTAGTCCTGTCTTAGTCCTGTCCTGGTGAGGCCCCAGAAGGGTCTGGACTCTCCAACCAACCCGGCAACAGGCACTAGCTCTGCCCCCATTCCTGAGCCATGATCCCCTCATGTGACGACTGCTGACTGACTAAAATACCATGTAGTTCCATGGCACTCTCTCTCTGTCTCTCTCTCCCACCTAGACTTTGCCCTCTTGCATGCACCTCTCTCATGTCCAGAAACTATGCAGCCACTCTCACCAGACAGAAAACAATGTCTCCATAATTTTCATTCCACAGGCTCACTGGCATCACATGTCACATTCATCTGTAACTCTCTCTCTGTCTTTCTCTCTTTCCGTGGAAACCTTAAGGCTATGCCTTCCCTTTATTCTAACTCCATCTCCATGCTAGCTATTAAAACTAGTATGTACCTATCGTCTGTATATCATGTATATCCGTTTTTTCCTGAATTCCCTCTAACTCAATCTGGTCTGGTACCGTGGGTGTTGCTGATGCTATGCCTGGCGCCATATCCTCTATCTGGTCTTGTACTGCGGGTGTTGATGACATCATGCCTGACTCCTCATCCTCTATCTGGTCTTGTACTGCGGGTGTTGATGACATCATGCCTGGCGCCATATCCTCTATCTGGTCTTGTACTACAGGTGTAGTTGACATCATGCCTGGCGCCATATCCTCCATCTTTGAAGCCCTCCAAATGTGATCCACTCTTTTTCAAGTGATCTTCAGGGCTACATCATGGAGAACGATCATTACATTCTTGAAGACATTGACCATTCGTTGCACATTTTCTCAACATTTATAGGTATTGACCCTTTCCCTAGTACTGCTGTGAATGCTGAGAATTTTAGGCCATGTTCATCATGTTGTATAACACGAGATTCCACAAAGTGTTTTCATTGTGTTGAGATAAAAGAAATTTGAAAACTGATAGTCTAAATTGATACCAAGATACGTAGTGATTTGTGAGAAGGTTTTAGGGCAGAGGTACTGTAAAAATGAATGACACAGCGTGAGGGTTACAACATCTATGCAGGCTGTATAGTTATCCAATCACAAGGAGGTCCCCTTCCCACTACCGTAAACTCCCGCGTATAAGACGTGTCCTCTACGCCAAACAAAATGCTGGGGGGTCTTATAGGATGTACTGAAATTGGGGGTGCGTCTTATACGAGGGGTAATTTTACTATAGAAATGTACTGAATTTAAAAAATTGAGCCCCAAGAGGTGCGTCTTATACGTGAAAATGCTTCTGATGAGTTTGGGGTGTGTCCTATACGTGCAGCGCGTCTTCTACGCGGGAGAATACGGTAGTTTTATTCTTTGCTTCCCGGTATGAAGTATGGCCAGGGACATTTCTAGCAGAATTGGTGGGTGCCATAGTGATGGGGACTGAGTGAGCTTCATCTAGGAATATAGGGCTTCCCTAGCCCACTTAAAAGGGTCTATATCTCTTCTTTCCTACCCCCTCGAATGTGTGTGGTGCACATATGCGTGGGCACCGGCATATTCCTCTGTGAAATTGTGTAATGTAGTTCTTGCCATGAATATGACCTTAGATGTCGAAATGGCGTTAAACATCTATTACTCACTCACTCATCTAGGTATATACAGCTGATATTCAAATTCACAATTATGTCTTTCAAATGACCCACTGCCGATTCAAGACCGACAAAGGTGATGTGTGCTGTTTTTACTCGTCCACAGCAAATGGGACATTGGCACTTCCAGTGGTATCCGTTCTACTCTCTGTATCTTTGATATATACAACATGTATTTCCCTGCTCTGAATTATCATAGCTTGACTTCTCATGAAAGCACCAAGTGTGGAAATGTAACATTTTCCCTTACCTGTGACAGGGTAGATCTAGGTCTACTTTGTAGATAATGGTAGGCAAATCGTGCTACTTCAAAAAACAAACCTTTCCTGCTCCCAGTTTGGACACATCCTATGTTCACTATGTGGCATAATGATGCAATATCTCTCAAGTGGAATTTTCTATTATTTTATAGTGATATAATTAGTTTCTGGTCCTAGGCCATGTGTTGAACCGTGAGTAGTGACAATGAGCATACCAAATTCATTGAAGCAGACACAATCTAGGGTTATTGTGACGTGCCGTATTTAAATTCCTCTTTAGGACACTAAACTGAATGTTAAATCAAACATGATGAAGTTTTGTTAGGATCCCCGTATACTACTGGTATTGGGAAAGGTGTTCCCGAACTTACCTAAGCCTTGCCAAAATCCGCCTGTTGGCTCTCCAAAGCAGCTCCATACAGAAAGCTTTCGACCTGGTGATGCCACACAATCATCCTTAAATTGAATTTATAATTGGCTCAGAGTGGTGGTGAGAATTGAAAGGAAATGAATATCCATTTTTCATTGAGCATTTTCGATTAATCATACATAAAATAAAAGTGAAAAATCTCTACACCATTATTACATGTACATAGCCCTTGTGAAACAACTGACGAGTGGCCTAACCCGGTATATCATTTTCTCAAAGTCAGGGTGTGGCTTATACAGATGTTTTACAGCACCTACCCTGAGCCTTCTGTGCTTCAATGCCCATTTTTTTAATCCATTCCCACAATGACCACTTGGCATGCAAGATGTGGTTTATCTTAATCTAGCCACTGCAGTTGTCACAGTGTTTGGTGATTTCCTTTTCCACCAGGGTGAAGTGAAGGATGAAAATGAGGGACCCCGGTTTGGCACAAACTTTACATCTATTATTGACAAATAGATGATCAGAGACTCAATAATGGGTCCCCATTGTACATCAACAGCTGGGTATACCACTTGAGGTAAATGTTGAACCAAAGTGTTTTCATACTGCACATCACATCCTGGGGGATAGAAAGAGCTGGCATTCTATTCCTGCCTGACGTTAAGCACTTCATTATTGCAGTACAAACTCACATCCACTGGCTTTTCAGATGGTTAGTAACAAGTGTTTTCAGTGACTTTGGTGAGGACCTTCTAACATTTAGCTTCAATCACATCGTCAAAAGCTCTGTAAACCTTGGGGGCAAGGTCCATTTTCTTGGCAGCTTTCGATTCTTGATTTCCTGCGGGAAACCAATCTCTTTGACAAAATATGAAACAAAAGGAGGCCTGATCCAATCAGGCATTGCCATATAGTAAGTAGGGAAAATAGAAATAAATTGAAACAGTCTGTCTGCTAAATTTTAATTTTGAAATTATTCGAGACTTACCTGTAAGTTGAGGTATAATTAAGATTATACCGAGGGAACCTAGCGGTTCAGGGAATATACGAGAGAGGTGGAGTCGCGCATGCGCAGTCAGTCCTTAAGAGCTTTTTGGGGGATGAAAGCCTACAACTGATAAAATATATACTGGGATGTGTAGGCCATATCCCCCTGATTATATTCATTATTATAAATAATGTCTACTTGACGAGTTTACGAGTAAGTTGAGGGAGGGTGGGTAGGGCGTATATTCCCTGAACCGCTAGGTTCCCTCGGTATAATCTTAATTATACCTCAACTTACAGGTAAGTCGAATAATTTCAAAATTATCCCTCGGAAACCTAAGCGTTTCTGGAAATCTACAAGAGTTTCAGAGCAATTGAATCCCCCAACAGAAACCCAAACACAATCTTTTTAGTATCAAATCTATATTTAACACAAGGGGTGGCTCGGGCTTCCCTAGCCCACTTAAAAGGGTCTATATCTCCTCTTTCCTATCCCCTCAGGATGTGTGTGGTGCACATATGTGCGGGCACTGACACATTCCTCTGTTAAATTATCAACCTGTGAAGCACGGGATAGCCACTTAGTGCCGCTAAAGTGCTGTAAAACACAAATCAATCAATCAACAAGGTGTGGCTTGAAAGAAGTGGTATAAGTAGTTTCTCAGTCTCTAGAACAGTCACTGTTCGAGGAGCGCATTCCCCCCTACCACATCCTCGATTGGTTTGTGGTAGTACTCCGCGAAAGACTCCGCCTGCCTCCAACCCGCTCTCCTCATGAGGGTGTTGAGGTTTCCTCCCACCTTAAGGATGCCTGAGGCAGAGGCCCCTCTGGTGGAGTGGAGCTTGTATTGGTTGACATCAATACCAGCCTTTTTAAGCACGACCATGACCCAACGGCTGAGTGTATCGCGGGAGATACCGCGGTGGGGCGAGACCAAGCTGACCAGGAGGTTTTTCTTGCTCTTCCTTTTGTTTTGGGTGCGTTTCAGGTACTCTTCTAGGCACCTGACAACGCACACCCTAGGGTTCTGGTCGAACTTCCTCAGAACTATCGTGTTGAGGGGGTCCCCCAACCTGTTAGACTTTAGGAGCCTTGTCATCTTGAATACCACCTTGTCTCCCATTTTCAGACCTTGGATGGAAAGGTTGATGATGGTCTGGCCTCTTTGTGATGTGACTAAGAGGAGCAAAGTGGCCAGTTTCATGGAGAGCTCCCTGAGTGCGATGGTGCCATTGTCCCAGGTCTGTAGGAGGTCTAGAACCCTCCTCACATCCCAGAACTCCTGGTATCTAGGGGCTGGTGGATTCATCTCATCACAACTGAAAACTTGTACAAGTACTTGAATGCAAGGGCCAACACCAAACAAACATTCAAGAAAGAGAAACGGCAATCCTTCCGTAGGTATGTGGGTTCACTATCGAAATCCACTCCCCTGCGTAAGGTGTTCCAAGAAGTAAGAAAGCTCAATGGAAACCCTCCTCCAACTGTGCACCACCTGCAAAAAGGAGCACAGAAAGCTGAGTCTAGCAAAGAGATCTCAGACACCCTAGCAGAACATTTCAGTCAGGTGTCTTCGAGCAACAATTGCTCAGAGAAGTTCCTTGAGCACAAAACCAGAACAGAAAGGAAGAAACTCAACTTTACCTCCAACAACAAGGAAAGCTACAACAGGCCTTTCACCATGGAGGAGTTGAAATATGCCCTTGGCCAGGCTAAAGATTCTTGTCCTGGACCAGATGACATCCACTACCAGATGCTAAAACATCTACCTGAGGAAACCCTGGAGCTTCTTCTAGACGTGTACAATGACATCTGGAAAACAGAAAAATTCCCACCTTCTTGGTCAGAGGCCACAGTGGTTCCAATTCCCAAACCAGGGAAAAACCCAACTCTGGCCTCAAGCTATCGGCCCATAGCCATGACCAGTTGTCTGGCAAAGACCATGGAAAGGTTGGTGAACAACAGACTTGTCTACTTCCTCGAATCCAAGGGGAAGCTTACAATCCACCAATCAGGATTCCGTCGAGGACGCAGCACGACAGACCACCTAGTGAGCCTGGAGAGCTGGATCCGAGATGGGTTCGCTAACAAAGAACATGTGGTTGGGATCTTCTTCGATCTGGAGAAGGCCTATGATACCACATGGAGGCATGGAATAATGCAAGACATCCATGAGATTGGATTAAAGGGCAGACTAACAGGGTTCATTCAGAACTTCCTGTCGGACAGGACTTTCAATGTACGACTGGGGTCGGTTCTGTCAGAGAAAGTGGATCAGGAAATGGGTGTTCCCCAAGGCTGCATCCTCTCTGTGACCCTGTTCTGCATTAAGATCAACAGCATAACGAAACAACTTCAAGATGATGTGCAGTGCTGCCTGTATGTAGATGATTTCGTCATCTGCTACAAAGGAAGACACATGCCCACAATAGAACGCCGCCTCCAGCAGACACTGACTAAGCTGGAGAAATGGAGTCAAATGAACGGGTTCAAGTTCTCGGAGAGCAAGACCTGTGCTGTGCATTTCTGTCGCAGACGGGGATGCAAGGAAGAACCTCACCTCACCCTCCATGAGAAACGACTAACAGTCGAGAAGGAAATAAAGTTCCTCGGACTGGTATTTGACCGGATCCTGTCTTTCAGGCCCCATGTCGAATACCTCCGAAGAAAATGCCAAAAGGCAATGAACCTGTTAAAGGTCCTCAGTCATCCAGACTGGGGATGTGACAAAGAAACACTTCTAACCTTGTACATGATGTATATTCAGTCACGTCTGGACTATGGGTCAATGGTCTATGCCTCTGCCCCAAAGTCCTACCTGGACGGACTAAAGCCCATTCAGAATCAGGGACTCCGTCTATGTCTTGGGGCATTTCGGACAACACCTGCATCCAGCCTCCATGTGGAAGCAGGGATCCCACCACTGGACCTGCGCAGGGAGAAGCTCACACTACAGTATGCTATACGTGTGCGAGCTAACCCGACCAATCCAGCTCACAAGTTGATCTTCAACAACAAAAACATCTACAGAGAAAAACCAAATGTCGTCAAACCGATGGCAGTGAGAACAAGAGCACTGTTCCGGGAGGCTGGGATTCCTATGAAACGGATTGTGACAGATGAACCCGCAAAGACCCCTCCATGGGAGCAGGAGACACCAAAGGTGACCCTCGACCTTGATAAGAACAAGAAAGCCGAAACTCCTGATCATGTATTTGAGAAAGAATACAGAGCACTCAGGAACAAGTACAGTGACCACGAAGCGATCTTCACTGATGGTTCCAAAGATGGTAATAGAGTCGGATTTGCCGTCCACACCCGCTTTGGGAACCTGAAGAAAGCGCTTCACAAACAAAGTAGTATCTTCACCGCTGAAGGAAATGCTCTGTTACAAGCTTTAAATTGGACCAAGGTCTCAACGATGAAGAACTTTGTCATCTTCTCAGACTCGCACCCATGTCTGGAAGCCACACGTGACCTATATCCAAAAAACGCTATAATCCGAGCCATCCGGGAAGCATACACAGAGAACAAAACAAAAAGCAAAGATGTGGTTATGTGTTGGGTACCTAGCCACATAGGAATCGAAGGAAATGAGGCTGCAGACACTGCTGCCAAAAATGCTCTGAGGAGGCCCGTAGGGGCTGACCAGATGCCATACACAGATGTCCTACCCATGGCTAAAGTCCATGTTCAGGATAAGTGGCAGCGCAGATGGAACGCTGCAAATGCCAACAAGCTGCGAACCATCCGACCAACGGTCGGCAAAAGATACATAGAGGACAACCTGACAAGACCAGAACAGGTGAAACTGACCCGTCTTAGGACTGGTCACACCAAACTGACACACAGTCACCTTCTGAAAGGTGAAGTGGCACCTGTATGTCAGGCATGCAACACTCAGCTGAGTGTGGAACATCTCATGCTACATTGTCAGGCAACCAAGAGAAGCAGGAAGAAATTCCTGAAAAATCCAACGACAATGAACAGTGTTTTCCACAGCACTGGAAACAAGGAGATTCTTGATTTCCTGCGGGAAGCCAAGCTCTTTGACAAAATATGAAAAACAAGGAAGCCTGATCCTATCAGGCAATGCCCTATAAGTAAATAGGGAAAAACAGAAAAGAAATGAAACATAGTCTCTCTGCTAAATTTTAACTACTATTAGTGGAGGTTAAATCAACCAAACCAAACCAAACCAAATTCATCTCATAAGCCCCCTTCAGAAGCAGCTTTACATAGGGGTGCTGGCCCACTGATTGGCCTTGGAAGTCGCCCAGAATGGCCAAGAGCGCACAACGAGCAGCATTTAGCACGGTGTAGCCGTTCTTGTCTTTGGCCAGTTTCGCCAGGAACTTGCACACTTGTTGGATCGACGGTTGGAGAATTTGTGTGTCAGTGTCTGCACAGAAGGCGTACCACTTACGAAGGTATGTGTTGTACGTCTTCCGTGTGGTGGGCCTACGGGCTTGTGTGATAAGTTCGATGGCGTGGCCGTCAAATCCCTGGCGAGATAGCTCTGCTTTTAGAATGTCCGAAATGCCAAGAGCGGGGTCGCAGACAGTCGCTCTTTGTTGGCCGGCTTCCCCGGATGACAGAGGTTGCCCTTGGCCTTCCTGAACCTGAGCATTTGCCACCCGGACCACTGTAGTCCACCGTACCAGGGCTGTCCCGGCCAGTCTGGTGTTATCAGGATGGCTCTCACCCGCTCCAGCCGGATCCGCTGTATCACGGGCCCCAAGAGGCTGAAAGGAGGAAAAATGTACATATAGTTATTGACATAGCGTCAATTTCCCAGGCGCCTGGTTGAGGCCCACAGGAGACAAAAGTTTCTAACTTTTTGTTTGCTCGAGATCTATTTCAGGCTTGCTAAAGATATTACACACCTTTTTGAAAATCTTTTCACTTAGTTCCCACTCTAGGTCATGCGAGAAGTCTCTAGATAGGTAGTCAGCCAGGACCTTGTCCTTCCCCGGGATGTGGTTTATTGTTAGCCAAATGTCCCGTTCTTCACACCATTCCCAAATTTCTTTGGCTATCTTATTGCATGCTTCAGACTTAACCCCACCCATTTTTCTGACATAAGCCAGTGATGTAGTGTTGTCAGTTCTGATTTTCACATTGACCCCGTTCTCTGTGACCAGGGCGTTGAGGCCTAATTTTATGGCTGTTAGCTCATGAGTGTTACTGTGGAGGTCTACCTCCTCCTCCTTCCAAATACCTTTGGTGGAAGTGGCGCCCCTGTGGGAGCCCCACCCTGTACCAGAGGCATCTGTTATGATTTCAAAATCTGCCCCCTCATTTCAAATGCGCTTGGAAGCTGTGGGGAGGTGTTCCAGCCACCAGCTGATATCCTCTAAACCTTCCTCACCAATAACCATGGGTGAATCGAAGTTGCCCTTGTGCCTTTCAAGGGCAAGGTTCTTTTCTCTTTCTAGACCCTTTATATGTGCCAGGCCATATTGGACACCCGGCGAGAGAGAAGTCATGAGGCCCACAATCCCCGCTATGTCCCTGATCGTGTAGGGGTCATCAGTATTGGCTAGGTTCCAGATAGCCATGTTGAATTTTTTAACCTTCTCTTTAGAGGGCCGGACTGTCATAGTGACGGAGTCTAGGTGGAACCCTAGGAAAATTAGACTCTGCGTAGGCGCAAAAACTGACTTTTCTGTATGCACTATGAACCCCAACCTATCTAGTTCTTGGGCTTGTTTGTCGGTCGTCTCCCTGCATTGTGCCTCTGTTTCCCCCAGTACGAAAGAATCATCTATGTACTGGAAACACTCATGTCCCATCTCCCTGAGATTGGAGAACACTGGGGTAAGAATCTTAGTGAATATGCGAGGGGCACAAGCTAGCCCATTGGGCATAGCTTGGAATTCATAGAGGTTGCTGTATTTTTTGACCTTGAAAAGGCTTACGACACAACATGGAAATTTGGCATTCTCCAAGACATGGAAAAAATGGGACTGCGAGGCAGACTGCCACAATTCGTGGAAGGCTTCCTCGCAAACAGAACATTTAATGTCCGACTTGGTGCCACACACTCCAAGAGAGTTGACCAAGAAACTGGAGTCCCCCAGGGCTGCGTCCTCTCAGTGACCCTTTTCGGCATTAAAATCAACGAAATAGCGAAAACCCTTGCCCACAATGTTGAGTGCTGCCTCTACGTGGATGACTTTGTCATCTGCTATCGGGGCACCTCCATGGCAACGGTCGAAAGAAGATTACAGCAAACCCTTTACCACCTAGAGACTTGGAGCCTGGAAAATGGCTTCAAATTCTCTGAAACAAAAACATCCTGTGTGCACTTCTGTCGTAGACGAGGATGCAAGGAAGCTCCTGCCCTCACACTGCACGGGAACGCATTAAAGGTAGAAAAGGAGGTCAAATTCCTTGGACTCGTGTTTGATAGCATTCTCGCTTTCAAACCCCATATTGAATACCTCCAGAAGAAATGCCAGAATGCCATGAACCTCCTGAAGATGCTTTCCCACTCAGACTGGGGAGCGGACCGGGAGATTCTGCTGACTCTGTATCGGACGTATATCCTGTCTCGCCTGGACTATGGATCGGTGGTGTATGCATCAGCTGCAAGGTCCTACTTGGATTGGCTAAAACCTATCCAAAAACCAGGGCCTACGGCTCTGCATGGGAGCATTCAGATCATCACCGGCAAGTAGTCTCTGCGTTGAGGCAGGGGTTCCACCACTGGATCTGCGACGGAGCAAGCTGTCCCTGCAATACGCCATCAGAGTCAAGGCAAATGAGAGAAACCCCACCCACGATACCATCTTCTACGAGGACCACAGTGTCTTTCGTAGAAACAAGAACGTGGCAAAGCCTTTCTCAGTAAGGGTGAGAACCCTCATCAGAGAGGCCCGAATTCCCATCACAAAGGTCATGAAGGAAGGACCTGCCAAGTCCCCTCCTTGGGAACAGGCAGAAGCCAAGATCCTTTTTGACCTGAGCAAACACAAGAAAAGCGAAACTGAAAACAAGGTGTACTTGGAGAAATTGGCAGAAGTCTGCCATCACCATCAAATGTATACTGAGGTGTACACTGATGGCTCCAAGGACGGAAACCGAGTAGGCTTTGCGGCTTGTACACCCTTCGGAGTACGGAAAGGAGCACTACATGGAAGGAGCAGCATCTTCACTGCAGAAGCGCATGCCCTCCTAAGTGCACTGGAGTGGATGAAGGTGTCTACGCGCAATGCCTTCATCATATTCTCTGACTCGAAGTCATGCCTGCAAACTCTATGCCAGCATGACCCACGAAACCCAGTGGTGCAGCAGATGAAAGAATCTATCTCGCACCTGACTCAGGCCCAGAAAGAGGTCACCCTCTGTTGGCTCCCCAGCCACATTGGGATAGAGGGGAACGAAGCTGCAGACCATGCAGCTAAGAAAGCCCTGAGCCGGGAACCCGGCTTGGCTCCCATCCCCTCTTCAGACCTGCTCCCTATGGCCAAGGAGTTCATAAAAAAAGAGTGGCAGAAAAGATGGAGTTCTGACCACAATAACAAGCTCAGAGCCATCGAACCTTCGATTGGCAAAGAGCATGACCACACTGGCCTGACCAGGAGGGAATCGACAAGACTGACCCGTCTTCGGATAGGTCACTCTCTGCTGACTCACGGACACCTCATGAAGGGTGAAAACCAACCCACATGTCAGCAATGTCAAGTACCTCTGACTATGGAACACCTGGTGCTCTCATGTCAGGCAACAAAGAGGAGTAGGGACAAGCATCTTCATGGTTTGTCCATGAACAGTGTCTTTACCAGCACTGGTAAGAAAGAACTTCTGACCTTCCTCAGGGAAGTGAAGATGTTCGAGAAGCTCTGAAGCGGGGGGGAAACACCTCCCCTCAAGTATCTGTCAGGTGGGCTGGGGGAATGATCCTCCGGCCCGGCTGGAAGAGTAATCTTGCAGCCAGGTTGGAAAGTGGCTCTCTATGCTCGTCAGTCCGTGGTAAGCTGACCCGATTGGTATAGAACCACGACTGTCCGGCCGGTGTCAGGATAATGGACCGGTCAGATGATGTGTCAACAGTCTGCGGCACAGCGTCTGGGTGAGGCAGCACGATAAAGAGGGGCCTTGAGCCACGAGCAGTGTCTCACTGCTACGAGCCGTGTCCCACTGCTACAAGCAGACTCCCAAACACGCGCACACTCACATTCACACACACACGCGCAAATTAAGTTTGAGAAAAGAATGGACTAAATGTCTGATAACCAATGAGGCAGTCCCATGAGGCCTACGGCCTTAGGACGTTAAACAAATCAATCAATCAATCAATCATAGAGGTTATCTTTCCAAAGGAATCTGAGGAATTTTCTGTCTTCATCTCTGACTAATACAGAGTAATAAGCGTCTTTAAGGTCAATGGACGACATGTAACAGTTGGGTCTCATCATCTCTATCGCTGTATTCAGGCTGGTCATTTTAAAATGTTCATATTGAACCGACTCGTTCATTTTCGAGAGATTTAAAATGAGTCTAAAGTCACCATTTGGTTTTGGCCTGACAAAGACATTTGAGATGAATTGACTGTCTGTCGGTTCGACCATTTTCACTACCCTTTTGTCCAGCAGCTTGGCAATTTCTTTGTCAACATGGACCTCCTTATCAGGGCCTAATACATAAGGGAAGGTCGTTCTGTCCTCACAGGGTACGAGCTCTTCGAACGGTATGGAAATCCCTTTCACCATGCCCAGTACCCAGGGGTCTCTAGTTATTCCCATCCACTGGGTGACATATCTAGATATGTTCCCAGCTACAAAGTTTTTAGCAGTGTGAATAAACGTAAGGGGACTTGCCTGCCCCTCCAAGGGCCCTATTTCTGAAAACCCGGCTTCTTTCGGGCTGCTGCAGCGGGTGGGGCCGGGGGACGAGGGTTGCCCGGGGCGCTGAACCGCGGTGCTGTGTTGTAGCCCATCTGTGGGAAGACTATGGGCATTCGAGGAAAGTTCATCCCCTGCATGGCCATGGCCATTTGAGTGTTGTTAGGCCGTTTTGGTGGGTACGGCCGTCGTTGCTGTGGCTTCGGTGCGGGCTTGGCCTTCCCGGGGGCGGTCTTCGGCTGGGACTTTTCCAGCTTTTCCGCCATCTTATGGGCTGCATCCACTTCCTTGATGGCCTCCTCAAGGTTACCACCGTGCAGGTATTTGGGATCGTTGCCTGCCTTCTTCAGGAGGTGTTCCCCATACTTGGGCATGATGACCGGCTTGAGGAGATCCTTTCGGCGAGCCGTGATAGCGTTGATCGTGCTGACAATCAGCTGCATACCATCTATGAAAGACTCCGCAGTCATCCAACTTAGAGTCCGATGAGCCTCGAGAGAGCCACAGTTTGATCACTGGCTGGAAAGCTAACATTGCTTTCACCAGATGCATCTGGAGCTTCTTCAGTGCTTCGTCCCTCTTGAGGTATTCAGCGCTGCCCGGCCTATTCAGAAGTGCCTGCAGTGCAGGCTCCAGGTCAGGTGCTACCAGCTTGGCCGCGTTGTCTGGCTGCGGATACGACCCGTGGACGAGGTCGAGGTCCGCCTGTGTCCTCTTCTCAGAGAAGAGCGACCCGAGGAAGTCACTCACTAGTGGCGAGAGGTCCTTCCCTTTCTTGGACTTCTCCTTCTCCTTGACAATCCTTTCCGTCATCAAGTCATGAAGCTTGCCTGGTGGCAGCGCCTTAGTGGCTGCTGGTTCCGGTTCCGTAACTTCAGCCGGCTCTTCCTCTTCCTGGGTTGTGGCCTGAGCCTGACCCTGCATCATCATTGATGACAGCATCTGGCCCATGAACATAACCGAGTTGGGGCCCTGAAGCATGGCCGAGACGTCGAACGGCGTTGGTGTCGCCGTGGTACTCCCAGCCCCGACACCTTGGGTGTCAGTGGTGTCGGTGCTAGGGTTCGTCGTCACCGGCATCTCGGTGGCGGCGTCACCATTGGTGGAGCTCGTCTCACTCATAGCATGGCTACGGGTAGCGCGTCTACCGGTTTTCCTTCCACTCATTTTCTTTAAAGAAGCAGAGAGAGCTCTATTAGTTAATTGATGGACAGGCTAAGTCCTGTGTCTAATAGTTACTAAGTACAATACCAGAAGATCATAAAATAACTGCTAAATATCAAGCGCCGAGGGTGGGATTCGAACCTGCGTCTTCCGACTGCGGAACGCGTCCGTACGTAGCCGGGAGGCGAGCGCGCCAAACTGCACCGTTAGCAGGATTCGAACCCGCGATCTCCTGATGTACAGTGGCGCCAGCCCCAAAAAGACGGCGACTGGAGGAACTATTCCAGAGCCTGAACCCGCTTGGCCACGGCGGCGAGGGTCTGGCCCGCGTCCGTACGTAGCCGGGAGGCGAGCGCGCAAAACTGCGCCGTTAGCAGGATTCGAACCCGCGATCTCCTGATGTACAGTGGCGCCAGCCCCAAAAAGACGGCGACTGGAGGAACTATTCCAGTGCCTTAACCCGCTCGGCCACGGCGGCGAGGGTCTGGCCTGGCCGTGCATAAGGGGTGGCACTCCAGCTATGGTCGTCAGGGGACGAGGTCAAGCTGAGCGATTTCTGAGCGAATATGAGCGATTTAGACGCTAAAAGAGCGAATAACTCGTCCTAAACTGATCTGTGAGCTGCCGGGGGGCAGCAAATCGATCATTAAGGCTCAAATATGTCTAAAGCCGGACAGTTTGGCACCAGGGGGTGCAGGTTAGTCCAGACCTGGGACAGCCCAGGGAGAAGGATGCCACCGTGACCTAGTTCCCGGCGTCGATCCGGGCGCAAGGGGAGGCAGTACATAATCCTAAATAACTAAGAATCTGCTGAACATCCAAGGTTCCGGGGGGAACTAAGGCTGCAGAATATGTTCATAACGGTTCCCTGAAGCAGGGAATGCTAAATATCAAGAAGAACCGTACTTACCAGGCTAAACAGTGGTGATCTGTAAGAACTGACTGTTGTTGATGCCGCGTTTTCCTGAACTGACTGTGCATGCGCGACTCCACCTCTCTCGTAGGTTTCCGGAAACGCTTAGGTTTCCGAGGGATAATTACTATTAGTGGAGGTAAAATCAACCAAACCAAACCAAACCAATTTCAATTCTATCCCTACCATTGAAAGTACTGCCTCTACCGTAATCTCCCGCGTACAGAGATGGAAGTCTTCAGGGATTTCCCTGATTTCAGGGATTTTTCAAGTCCCAAAGACGTATACTTTCATATACAAAATCAACATTTAGACAGGTTCAAATATAGCATTTCAGGGATTTTTGGCCTCAGTGACTTTCATCCCTGCGCGTATAAGGCGCAGCTCGCATATAAGGCTCCCCCCCAACTCACAGGGGGGCTGTTTCGCATAGAAGGTGCCCCCTGAGGGGAAATTTTTGTCAGTTTAGTACTGTTCTATAGTAAAAATACCCCCCCCCTATAAGGCGCACCCCAAACTCAAGGCAATTTACCTCCCACGTATAAGACCCAGCAGCATTTTGTTTGGAGTATAAGACGCGCCTTATACGCAGGAGATTACGGTAGTGCAATAACAGTACAATTCTTACAAATTGTATCTGCATTTGCTAACATCCAAATAAAGTTCTTTAAAACCATGTGGTAGTGAATATATCTCCACTTTTTCCAGCAATAAGTGCACATAGTGCCCCCTCGTTCTGAAACCATGCTTCTGTTGGTTCTGCTCTGAACTGGTCTTCTGGTGCTTTGGCAGGATCATCTCTATGTAGGACCTCAATGTCTTGTGTGCCCGTATCCTTAGCAACATTGCATAACTGCTCTTTCATGTTTGATTGATGTGAATCTGCTAGCTAGAATCTGCTAGAATCTGGGCACCAGAGCCTTGTGGAGCATTAGTAGAGTTATTGTCCTTGTGAATTTTGCCATGTGGAGACTGCCATATTTGGTCGGATAAGTACAAACACAACTCTTTCTGTGCTGAACACTTCATAGCCTGTGGCAAGGTGATTCAGTTCGAAATTCTCTGTGAAGTCTGCCTCGGACTTCACAAAGAGATGGTTTCTTGTTGACCAAGGGTTGAGCGTCCAATAATGCAGTTCTTTTTTTCATTTTGGTAACTCTCTGCCAGATCTGTTTTTTAGGTTGGCAAAGAGTGAGAGGCTTCCTGTCTTTATCCTTGACACATATTTCCAGGAACTTTCCATTGAAACCTAAAGTTTTCACTGGCAGGGAACGTTCTATGCAGGCACTCATCAAGCTAGCGATAATTCCTCTTCCTGCATCTCCAAACTGAATCTAGGCATAAAATATGCGATTGTTGTCACATATGTTATGTTTGATGTGTCCAATCAAGATATACACTAGGCTGAAAAGAACCTCCTTTGCTGGTATCTTCAGGAGATTGTACGCTGTGTGCCATGTTACAGATGCCATCATGCATATGGGTTCAGAATATTCATTTAATGGCTTACTGCAAGATGAAGGGGCACCATCTTGAGATTTGAATGGTCTTTTGCATGTTCACAGTCACATTCTATACCAGTCAGGGAAGGGAGGATCTTTGAGTGCTTCCTCGAGTCAAAAGAAAGTTGGGGGTGGGCGTTACATAAACTTCTGGTACCAATTAGTCTTAGTATTCTTAATTTTTGTAATTCTCTATTGTCTTTGAATAAGGTTTGCAGCAAAACCCACTTGCCAATTAATTATAATTTGAAGTTTGTTTTTATGTAAGGCAACTTCTTTTTTTTTAGGGAGTGGACATTTTTTAATGGGGGGGGGGGGCATCCCATGATTTGGAGGGCGCTTGAACCCAATGCCCGGGGACTATAGTGGACTATCCATTAATTACATGTGCACTAAGAGTGATGGTTTGGGGGGGGGGGGTCAAGCCAAATTTGTTAAGGGCTAAGAACTAAAACTACAATTTTCAAGTCAGAGATTTGGGTTGTCGCTACCTCTAAGGTCAGGGGTGCAGGTTATATGAGGGTGCGGCGTATATGAGAGAATTTATGGTATGTAATGTCTTCTATGGTAAGGACTTAGTTTAGTCCATCATAATTATTTTATCTGTATGGGACTGATAATTTGTAACAGTGGGTGGCATGGTTCTGTCACCCACTGTTTTGTCCCCTCCTTGATCCTTCACTTGACATGATCCTTTCCTCTTGTTGATGTCATAGTTTTCCATTAATCATGTGGGTTTCTCAGCATTACATACACTGGATTCTGGAATTGCTCTTCATTATCCCTTGGGCGCTTGAGAGATGCAACTAACAAAAGAAGCACAATAGCACCAATGTCTCCTGAAGAGACAATGCTAACAATGCTATGGCCAGGGACAAGGTTGTCAACACTGGAAACATTAAAGCCAGTCAATCTGGCTCATCTCACCTTCACCCTTCCTCTGTTTTACCCCTTGCCCGTCCTGTATCTTTTCCAATCCCCTCTCCGCAGAGAATGTGCATTATATTGGCACTGCATATTTCAGACATGAAGAGTAACAACTGGGTGTCCTTTAGATTTCATTCCACTGTCAATGATGATTTCCATGTCTTTATATATATCCAGTTGAGAAGCATTTTCTTTGAGGTAGTTGCTGATAATGACTTTGCCTTCGTAGGTAGAAACAATTGTCTTCTTTGAAAAAGTACTTTCCCCAAGCATCTCAACTCCAGTTTTCAAATGACATATGGAAGAGTCCTGTTTCTGACTATGTTGTTCTCTGGTGGCACTTTGTAGTACATTGGGTGTATAATTATACTTCTCTTCACACACAACCATGGACTGAAGGGATTAAAAATACTTCAGGAATTTAGGAGCACATCATTTTTGGACACTTTCAATATATGCTTTCCCATTTGGTGTAGATGTTTTTACCTTGTATTTAATCCCTGCGAATGATAGCTACTTGTGCCTTGTGGCGTGAAGCTACTGACATCAGCAGTCCAAGTGAGGTGTTGGCAATGACTATAGACTAGAGGTCATCACCTTCACCCAAGACATTTCTTGCCCACTTCACAAACTCGATGAGTGCAAAAGCCATTGACTGGGACTTGTGAATTACTGGTTTTGTACAATGTCCACTCCGACGGGTCCACTCTCTCTAGTGTCAGTAATGTATGGCTCTGGTAGACTCATTCCAAGAAGTCCATGGACACTACACTGCAAGTCAGGGCCTTCCCAAAGGCAAAACTGACAGCCTTGGATGGGAAATGAGTACCACAGACTGGAAACACATACTTCCAACTGCTGCTGTGATCTTGCGACGTTGAGGCCTATCAAGAGAGCCATGTGAAGTGCCAGCGAATATTCATGACCGAGAGAATGTTCCTCTAGATCCTATCACGTTGAATAGTGTGAGTGCTCCTGTGGGTCTCTATGTTCTGTAACGATGAGCCTGTAAACTGGGCTGATTAGGGTTGAGTGTCAATGACATTCCAGAATTGCTTCTTCAAAGTCGACAACAATACGACGGACTGCTATTAAATCTGTGACTGTACCCAGCAGCAAATCACATGAGGAGAGACAGGAAGATAAAAGAAAGAAATTGATTTCAAATGAGTTGAAGCAAATTCTAAGGAAGAGTTCCAGCATGAACATGTGCCAAGCTTTGGTTAACCCACATTGTACAAAACCAGTAATTCACAAGTCCCAGTCAATGGCCTTTGCACTACGCTATGGTATCTTTTACTGGAAAAGTAGGTGTATTTGGTATAAAATAAAAGCTCAATGTAAGTAAAACTATATCTAAAACACCAGACTGGTCTGGTACCTAGAAAAGAAAAAGATCCTTAAGACAGAGCAATGTGGCTTCAGAAAGGGTCGCTCGACACAGGATGCCCTAACTACCCTCGAGACCTATGTACGAGATGCCTTTATAAATAAGGAGCAAGTGGTAGCAGTCTTCTTTGATCTGGAGAAGGCATATGATACCACCTGGCAATATGGTATCCTTAAGGACCTCAAAGATGCAGACCTGAAAGGTCGGCTCCCTAATTTCATCAACCAATACCTATCAAACCGTTGCTTCAGGATCAGAGTAAACAACGTCCACTCTGATGTCTTCAATCAGGAGTCTGGAGTTCCACAGGGAGGCATTCTCTCAGTGACCCTATTTCTATTGAAGATCAACAACATCGTCTCTAAACTGGAACTGAAGCCAGAGATAGGCCGAACATTATATGTTGATGATTTCTTCATGTGTTTCCGTGGCAAGAGCCTGAGAACCATTGAACGACACCTCCAACTTGCCATAGATGAAACAGTGAAGTGGGCAGACCAAAATGGCTTCCGATTTTCTCTAGACAAGACATCAGTTATGCACTTCCACTACCGCACTACAACAGACAGACAACCAAATATTGAAATCAACAACAAACGTATTTCTGTAGTGGAAAATACCAAATTCCTTGGGCTAGTCATAGATCGCAAACTTATCTTTGATAAACATATTAAGTACCTCAAGGATAAATGTAACAAAGCTTTCAACCTACTGAAAGTAGTGGCACATCCATGCTGGGGTGGAGACCAGGACACACTCCTCAAACTATATAGAGCACTGGTCTCAACTGGACTATGGTCTGTGTATTTATGGATCAACCTGGGCGACATACCTAGCAATGGCAGAGCGGATCCAGAGCCATGGACTCCGCATTTGTTTGGGAGCATTCAGAACATCCAGAATTAAGAGTTTGCAAGTCGCTGCTAGAGAACTACCCTTAGCCCTTAGACGAGAGAAACTCTCCCTTGAATATGCTATCCGGATTGCCACAAATCCTAACAACCCAGCCGCAGCATTGTTGACAAACCCCAAGCACAAGGCAAAATATGAAGCAAAGAAGAACCAATACATTGCTTCTTGGTCAGAGGCCACAGTGGTTCCAATTCCCAAACCAGGGAAAAACCCAACTCTGGCCTCCAGCTATCGGCCCATAGCCATGACCAGTTGTCTGGCAAAGACCATGGAAAGGTTGGTGAACAACAGACTTGTCTACTTCCTCGAATCCAAGGGGAAGCTTACAATCCACCAATCAGGATTCTGTCGAGGACGCAGCACGACAGACCACCTAGTGAGCCTGGAGAGCTGGATCCGAGATGGGTTCGCTAACAAAGAACATGTGGTTGGGATCTTCTTCGATCTGGAGAAGGCCTATGATACCACATGGAGGCATGGAATAATGCAAGACATCCATGAGATTGGATTAAAGGGCAGACTAACAGGGTTCATTCAGAACTTCCTGTCGGACAGGACTTTCAATGTACGACTGGGGTCGGTTCTGTCAGAGAAAGTGGATCAGGAAATGGGTGTTCCCCAAGGCTGCATCCTCTCTGTGACCCTGTTCTGCATTAAGATCAACAGCATAACGAAACAACTTCAAGATGATGTGCAGTGCTGCCTGTATGTAGATGATTTCGTCATCTGCTACAAAGGAAGACACATGCCCACAACAGAACGCCGCCTCCAGCAGACACTGACTAAGCTGGAGAAATGGAGTCAAATGAACGGGTTCAAGTTCTCGGAGAGCAAGACCTGTGCTGTGCATTTCTGTCGCCGACGGGGATGCAAGGAAGAACCTCACCTCACCCTCCATGAGAAACGACTAACAGTCGAGAAAGAAATAAAGTTCCTCGGACTGGTATTTGACCGGACCTTCAGTTGATCCCTTTCTATTTCTGCCCTCTTCCATGCTGTGTGACTTACAGCATATCAAATTCCTGTCCCTCTCATACCATATCTTTGTTGTGTGGTAGGAAATCTTCCTTCTCTTCACTCTTCCATCCTTTCATGTTATTCTCTATTTCCTTCTTCTTATAACAATGATTTAAACTTTTATTTTTCCTCGGACACCACTCAGCGGTTCCGGTGTCCAGGAGACTTACTCTGGTAAGTCTGGTTTAATTTCACAATTAATTGACTATAGATTAAAACAGTTGCATAAACTTGTTAGACCAAATTAAGTTTCAGAAAAAAATGGACTAAATGTCTGATAACCAATGAGGCAGTCCCATGAGGCCGGTGGCCTTAGGACGTTAAACAAATCAATCAATCAAAAAAACTTGTTAGACTGTCCGGGATTCTAGATATGACCCTTGTTTCAATACGTAATGCAGTATTGAAGACATTGTTGGTTTAACTTGTATTTTTTATTCAGTAGAGGTGAACTGTAGTAAGGAGTGGTGTGCTGTGTGCCTTGCCTGATCTCAGAGTGAAGCAGGTGGAGGGCACTAGAAATATGCTTACTCACTGTCAGAGCTTTCTAGGTCAAGTTGACACACTTACATATATATAGGGCTAGGCACTGCTTTGGACCTAGGACCTTAGTTTACACAGGGCTCACCAGAGGGTATCATATTATAACATTGTAACATCCCCAACACACAAAAAAAAGAAAAGATAATCATATATGAAACAAGTTCAAACATAGTCTTTCAAATAATGGGGTTTGACTGATGTTCTCGCAGAACGACGCAGTTTTTTCGGAGATGGGGATTTGGCTGGAACTAGTTGCTCTTTCTGAGGTGTTGTTGGTGAAGAAGTTACTGGAACAGACACATTTGCTGGTGGTGGTGTATCCTTGGTTGATCAGGCAGATTGTCTGGCATTGGTGTAACTGGTGCATCATCAGGTATATCATCAGGAGTGATGTTGATGTTCTCCGAACCATATGATGGTCTTAGATGTATACGATTTCTTCTAAGTGAGTGTCCAGAATCTGTCTGAATTTCATACGATCTGTCATCTATTTATTCTCTTTGATACAGTTGTGCCTTTCCAGGACGCGGTATGGTTTAGCATGAACTCTGTCACCTTCATCGAGAGTCTCGAGAGGTTTGGCGTTTCTATCGTAATAGATCTTCTGTTTTGCTTGTTGGAATTTCACCTTATCCATCACATTGGTGTGTTGAGTAGGACTCAGCAGCAAAGATGTGGTAGGCAGTAATGTCTTTGTCCTAAGACCCAGAAGCCTTTGGGCGGGGATCAGGTCAATACCTTGCTGTGGAGTATTCTGAATGTTCAAGATAGCAAGATAAGGATCTTGACCAGATTTGTATGTCCTCTTCAACAATCTCTTAGCCAATTTTACAGCTGTTTCCGCTTTTCCCTTCGACTGAGCATAGTGTGGAGAGCTAGTAACATGCTTGATCTGCCATTTCTTCACAAAACGTTTAAAGCGTGCACCATTAAACTGAGGGCCATTGTCTGTTACTATCTCCTCAGGAATACCGTAGCTGGAACAGCGGGCTTTAATCTTCTGAGTCACATCTTTTGATCTTACATTGTACAGTCTATCGATTTCCCAGAAGTTTGAATAGTAGTCAACGGTGACTAAATAGTCTTTTCCATTGAGGGAGAACAGATCAGCTCCGATACTCTGCCAAGATCTTGATGGCATATCATAGCTCTTCAATGGTTCCTTTTATTGTGACTGACTGTACTCCTGACATACATCACATTTTCTTGTGTTTCTCCTGACATCTTCGGTCATCCCTGGCCAATATACGATTCTCTTGCTCGTCTCAGTGACCCTTCCACGCCGGTATGGCCTGCATGGAGTTCAGATATTATCTCTCCCCTAAGATCTTTGGGAATCACTAGCCTTTCTCCTGGAAATATTAGTCCATCTGAGACTGCAAGCTCATCTCGGAAACCATAATATTCTCCGATGGCAGTTGGAATCATGGCTTTCTCGGGCCAGCCTTCTTGTATCGTAGATTTCAACAGAGACAGAACCTTGCCTTTAAACGTAGTGTGGGGGCAAGGAGTAGGGACAAGCACCTTCATGGTTTGTCCATGAACAGTGTGTTTACCAGCACTGGTAAGAAAGAACTTCTGACCTTCCTCAGGGAAGTGAAGATGTTCGAGAAGCTCTGAAGTGGGGGGGAAACACCTCCCCTCAAGTACCGGTCAGGTGGGCTGGGGGAATGATCCCCCGGCCCAGCTGGAAGAGTAATCTTGCAGCTAGGCTGGAAAGTGGCTCCCTATGCTCGTCAGTCCGTGGTAAGCTGGCCCGATTGGTATAGAACCACGACTGTCCCGCCGGTGTCAGGATAATGGACCGGTCAGATGATGTGTCAACAGTCTGCGGCACAGCGTCTGGGTGAGGCAGCACGATAAAGAGGGGCCTTGAGCCACGAGCAGTGTCCCACTGCTACAAGCCGTGTCCCACTGCTACAAGCAGACTCCCAAACACTCGCACGCGCACACTCACACTCACACGCACACACACGTGCAAATTAAGTTTGAGAAAAGAATGGACTAAATGTCTGATAACCAATGAGGCAGTCCCATGAGGCCTACGGCCTTAGGACGTTAAACAAATCAATCAATCAATCAATTAAACGTAGTGTCACAGACTCTCATGATTTGATCTTCTTTCATTGCCAGGTGAGTAACAGCATTTACGGTTTCGAACTCAGACTCTTTGTTGTTCCTTCTGTCCTCTAGGTGTGCTCTGCTGAGTGTGTCCGCTATTAACATTTTTTTCCCCTCAAGGTACTTAATGTCAATGTCATACACAAGTGCTCGAATGAGCATTGACTGTAACCTTTTCGGAGCTCTGTCCAAAGGTTTTCTTGCAATTGAGAATAAGGCCACACCAAATTAAAAGATTGGTCTATGGATTTCCCGCCCCTGTTTTTCAGAAATTAAAATTTTATTTTTATTTGAAAAATAACATGTCTATGGATCCCGCCCGCCTCATTTGCAGGGATTTTCATTTTTTTTTTTTTTTTTTGATCAAGCAATAAATATATGATTAATAATAAAGGTACAGGAATGGCAGACCCCTCATTGGATAGGCATAAATTACTCCGTAGACACTCTGAGGGAGCAGGCAGGTATTTCGGCCTAGTGTCAACGAGTCCGTAAATGGTGAATAAGGATGAATACAGACGAATCAGGAATCCAGTTTGATATCCACTTTATTCATAGAAGTCCACGAGGTATAGATGGTGATACAGTATAAAGGTGCCCAACAGTGTCCAAGCCTAGCCCTTGAGCCAAGGGCTTTGGTCTCACGTGAGTGTGTGAGGTATGAAGTATGAAGGTGGAAAGATGAGTGAGCTGCTCCCTCTACAGGTATTTATAGTAGGAGCCGCTCACCCAGCTCATCCTAAAAATAGTATCAGGTGAGCTAAATATAGTAACTGGGGAACTCCAGTGCAGGTATGTAGGGAGGATCCTAAACATAGCACTGGGGTTCACAGAGTTCAGTATGATTCTAAATATAGCTGCTGGGAATTCTCGGTATGCTGTGAGCTGCTCATGATCAATGGGCATGTCCTCCAGCGGGAGGAGTTGGTCTAAACATTGTCTGCTAGGAATTTCCAGCATGCAGCGAGCTGCTTGTGATTGATGGCATATCCTCCAGTGGGAGGAGGCGGGGTCACTGAGTGCAGTTGACACCGCCAGCCTTTGGTCTTTGGTATGGTTTGGCTTGTGGGTAGACTCGGACACTGGGTTACATGGTAGAGTCAAGGTGAAAAATAAATATGATAAGTACAATACCTATAACGGTCTACTGACACTAGCATAAATATGCAATGGCAAAAAAAAAATAAAAAAAAAAAATCGCCCTCTCCATATTTATGATGTTCAGAATCCATAGACAATAATTAATTTCTAGAAAATAAAAATAAAAATTTCGCCCTCCCGCACCATATTCTCAAAATGAAAATCCATAGACCAATTTTTTTATTTGGTGTGGCCTAATGGTTTATGTTCAGAATGTACTATGACGTGACGTCCGAATGTGAACTGATGCCACTTTTCTAATGAAAAGACTATCGCAAGCATCTCCTTTTCTATTGTTGCATACCTGGTCTCGGTGGGAGTGACTGCTTGACTAGCATAGGCTATTGGCTTGCCGTTCTGCATTAATGCAGCACCAAGTCCAGTACCACTCGCGTCACATTGAATGATTAATTCTGAGTCTTTGTCATAATAGGCCAGAAGTGGGCTTCAGTGAGCAGTTTTTTCAGCATCTTGAAAGCTTCTTCTTGAGGGTTACCCCAGTGCCATTCAGTGTCTTTATGCGTGAGAATCATGATAGGCTTCATCACATCCGCAAGATTAGGTACATACCTAGCAAGGTAAGTTACAGTTCCTTTGAGTCATTCAACAGCTGCTACATCAGTAGGTCTTTCCATCTTGAGGATTGCCTCAACCTTATCTGGATCGACTTTCAGTCCAGTTGCTGACACAATATGTCCAAGAAACTTGATTTCGGGAACACTGAGTTGACATCTGTCCTTGTTCAGTTTTATGCCATGCTGTTGGCATCGAGATAAGAGTCCACGAAGATTCTTGTCATGCTCTTCTTGATCTCTTTCATAGATGATGACATCATCTGCAACACACTGGATGCCATCTAGCCCCTCAAGAGCTAAACACAGTCTCTTTTGGAATATCTCAGAGCTAACGTTCAGTCCAAATGGCAGTCTCAGCCATCTGTAGCGTCCAAATGGAGTAGCAAACATAGTTAGATAACTTGACTCTTCATCGAGTTCTATGTGGTGGTATCCTTGCTTCAGATCACAGATGGAAAACACAGTTGCACCAGCTAATCTCGGAAGCACATCGTCCAAGACAGGAAGTCTATAGTGTTCTCGTTTCATGGAAGCATTCAGAGTATGTGGGTCTACACACACACATATAGTACCAGATTTCTTCCTTACGGCAGACACCTGATTCACCCAGTCAGTAGGTCGATCAACTTTGCACATGGTACCTTCAGCAATATGCCTGTCCAGCTCCTTGAGCGCATCGTCTTTAAGAGCCTCATGAAGTGTACGTGCAGGATGCACTACAGGATCAGTATCCTCTTTCAGAGACAAATGAACAGGACCTACGGGTAGAGTACCCAGACCATCATCAAACACACTAGTAAACTCAGACCCAATGTCAGATTTGACGTTACACACTTCGGATGTATCATAGTTGACTGTAATCAGTCCCATATTTCCAGCTGCTTTTCTACTTAGTAATGACATGAACTTTTCATCTTCGACTACGACATAATCAACATTCCATTTCTTGTTTGTTTTAGGATTTCTAACTTTGATCTTTACTTTACCCAGTGCGGATTCACTACTTTCATTCCACATTTTCAGTGAGACAGGTTCATCACGCACTGTTCGAATATCAATATTCTTCACTGGACCACGACTGTCCGGCCGGTGTCAGGATAATGGACCGGTCAGATGATGTGTCAACAGTCTCGGACTTGATGAACCTTCTTCCTACTGTACCTCTTTTTAGGTTTACCTTTGTTTGTAGGATTTTTACATTCTTTAGACCCTGAGAAATGATTTTCTCTTTTGCATGTATTACAGGTTTTTCCTCAAGCAGGACAGTGAGATTTACCCATAACATGAGTTTTAGCACAAGAGTTACAGAGTTTTTCACCCTTATCACCCTTCTCCCCTTTCTTTAAAGAGTAAGAGTGATGAGACACCTTTGAGGCCTCATAGTCATTTTCATGGTTAACAACCTTTTTCGTTAAGCTCCATAGATCTACAGATGCCAGTTTGGCATTTTGTCCCCAAAGTAATGTTCAACTACAAAATTCTCTTTGGGACAAAGGCTTTTGCTACATTGTCTTCTTCAGAGGGATTCCCAACAAAGACTTTACCATCCAAGAAGTCAGAGAGCTGCCTCATCACAGTTTTTACCCATCCCCCATAGGCTGATTTTAGCAGACTTTCAAGCAAATCTCCAGGGTCTTCATAGAGGACTTCATGAAAGAACCTTGTATTGTTATCCTTCAAGTGTTCAAGACAAAGAGGACCATGAGTAAACAACTCACTTATGTGAATCAAGCAGTGTTTTTATCATGGAACATAGGCTGAGGTATGGTATATCATCAGATTCCATCCTCCAGCCCGGCTGGAAGAGTAATCTTCGAGCTAGGTTGGAAAGTGGCTCTCTATACTCATCAGTCCCTGGTAAGCTGGCCCGCTTGGTATAGAACCATGACTGTCCGGCCGGTGTTAGGATAATGGACTGGTCTGATGATGTGTCAACAGTCTGCCACGAGCAGTGTATCACTGCTACGAGCTGTGTCCCACTGCTACAAGCAGACTCCCAAACATAGAGGACAACCTGACAAGACCAGAACAGGTGAAACTGACCCGTCTTAGGACTGGTCACACCAAACTGACACACAGTCACCTTCTGAAAGGTGAAGTGGCACCTGTATGTCAGGCATGCAACACTCAGCTGAGTGTGGAACATCTCATGCTACATTGTCAGACAACCAAGAGAAGCAGGAAGAAATTCCTGAAAAATCCAACGACAATGAACAGTGTTTTCCACAGCACTGGAAACAAGGAGATTCTTGATTTCCTGCGGGAAGCCAAGCTCTTTGACAAAATATGAAAAACAAGGAAGCCTGATCCTATCAGGCAATGCCCTATAAGTAAATAGGGAAAAACAGAAAAGAAATGAAACATAGTCTCTCTGCTAAATTTTAACTACTATTAGCGGAGGTTAAATCAACCAAACCAAATCCCAAACACACGCACGTGCACACTCACATTCACACACACCCACACATGCAAATTAAGTTTGAGAAAAGAATGGACTAAATGTCTGATAATCAATGAGGCAGTCCCATAAGGCCTACGGCCTTAGGACGTTAAACAAATCAATCAATCAAGCTACATTGTCAGGCAACCAAGAGAAGCAGGAAGAAATTCCTGAAAAATCCAACAACAACTAACAGTGTTTTCCAGAGCACTGGAAACAAGGAGGTTCTTGATTTTCTGTGGGAAACCAAACTCTTTGACAAAATATAAATAACAAGGACGCCTGATCCAATCAGACAATGCCCTCCCTATAAGTAAATAGGGAAAAACAGAAAAGAAATAAAACATAGTATCTCTGCTAAATTCTGTTAAATCAACCAAACCAAACCAAACTTTGCCAGCAATGTCTCTAATAACACCTGGTGGTAAGCTGCACGGAAATCACGACTGTCTTGATTTTATTTTTCTGTGCAAACATAATTTTTATAGACTTTCCTGATTAAGTCGCCCACATATTCCAGTTCTTCCAATCATGGTTAACACTCCTAGAAATGGCACATGCTTTGTGTTCTTCCTATGATGGTTAAGTTTGCTTCTTTTTGTGCAGGTCAGAAAAAGGTTTTTAACTGAAAAGCCTAGTAGCAGTTTTCCCCCTCACCCCTCCTCATAGATTTCATCATTCATCTCATAGATTAGGTCATCCATAGATGCGGTCACCGCTGTGATGGACAAGCAGCATATAAATACCTGTCTAGCTGTTTGGACAATGAGCTTTTTTTAAATACCTGTCCAAACTGAGAAAGAAAGGACTTAATGTCTGTGAACTAATGAGGCAGTCCCATGAAGTGGGGATCCCACTTTTGAACATTGATCAAATCAATCAATCAATCAATCCCATGGGTTGATTATATATTTCCTGTGAGAGGTCACTTCCTAGACGCTCTGCCTTGGAAATCTCATAAGCTTCTCCGCCACAAGATTTGGTTTCAAGCAGGTCTTTGGTAGCATTAGCAGGGGCAACTGACCCACTGGCAAGATTAGCGATGTCAAGTACCTCTGATAATGGAGCACTGCTGGTGCTCTCGTGTCGGGCAACAAAGAGGAGTAGGGACAAGCACCTTCAAGCTCTCCAAATGGTGATGAGTCGATGCTTGTCTGGAACTGCTCTATTTTGTCAAGGACCTCTTCTAGCTGACTGTACTCAGTAGTGTGTGGTTCTTCTAACCATGCCAGAAATTGTTCCCAAACATGTTGCATCACAAGCTTGTGTGTTTGGATGGCCCTGTTGTATTGCAGTCCTTCTATGACACCAGATTTTGAGCCTTCTGCAACGCCACCTGCCTCAACACATATAACTCTCGCACTCCTGTAACCTCTTGCCGAGGGCTTCCCTAGCCCACTTAAAAGGGTCTATTTCTCCTCTTTCCTATCCCCTCGGGTGTATGTGGTGCACATATGCGTGGGCACTGACACACTCTTCTATGAAATTGTGTAGTGTAGTTCTCTTGCCGATAGTGGACAACAGGTTTCCTACCAGATGAGAGTCACCCATTCTGATGAAGAGGGATTGGAATGCTTCCAAACTAGTTCTGCTACCTTTGCAAATATAGCTTGAGTCTTTGTCAAACAGTTTTGATAAATCCCAGATGCAGTAGCTTCATGGGTTTCCAGAGATGTATCAACATCAACACCTTGAACACATTGTAGACCAACCTTCCTGTCTGCATTGTATATAGGAGACGCTTCTATTTTTTTGCCTATGATATTGTAGGCTTTTACTTCTCCGTAGGAGGTCCACATACCTCTGGCTGGACAGTTATACCATTCACATGATGTGATGTTCCAGCTCCAGTGATTGTTTCCTCTAACTAATCAATATTGTCATAGACAACTGTTGTAGGGACATTTGGCATGATACCTTCAGGTTTTTTTCAATGTACAGAGCTGTGTCAATTTCTTCCAGTTGGTGATACGAGTCACCTTCTGAAAGGTGAAGTGGCACCTGTATGTCAGGCATGCAACACTCAGCTGAGTGTGGAACATCTCATGCTACATTGTCAGGCAACCAAGAGAAGCAGGAAGAAATTCCTGAAAAATCCAACGACAATGAACAGTGTTTTCCACAGCACTGGAAACAAGGAGATTCTTGATTTCCTGCGGGAAGCCAAGCTCTTTGACAGAATATGAAAAACGGGGAAGCCTGATCCTATCAGGCAATGCCCTATAAGTAAATAGGGAAAAACAGAAAAGAAATGAAACATAGTCTCTCTGCTAAATTTTAACTACTATTAGCGGAGGTTAAATCAACCAAACCAAACCAAATGGTGATACGATGAACTCTCTGGCTTCTATTTTCGGGGGCCATGTCTGGTTGAAGTCAAACTGCCTTATGAATGTCCATTGTAATAAAGCAGCGTTTGTTAGCAATTCTTCCTCTGACCTCAGTAGGAGTTTGAAGAGTGTGAGCATATAAAACTCTTTTCGCTCTCATACCATATCTTTGTGGTTTGGGAGGAAATCCTCCTTCTCTCCAGTTTTCCATCCAATTTTTATGTTATTCTCTATTTCCTTCTTATAACAAATAATTAAACCATTATTATTTGAGTATAAAACTTAACTAAAATAGTTGCCTAAACTTGTTAGACCACCATGGCTATGACCCTAGCTGTCGAAGTGGTGTAAACCAACTGCTTAGGTCACAGTAAAAGAAGTCTGTTTCTGGTTGAGAGCCCCAGGAATTTTACACATGTGTACATGTTGTCGCCTCAGTGCAACAAGTTTGTAACTGACATTTTGGCAAAATTGAGTTTTTCTGTTTTATCATCTATTGACACTTATCTACCTCCTATGAAAGTATTGGAGCTCTATCGATGATATATGTGTCTAGAGGTATGCATCCAATAAGGTTGTGTTAATTGTGTGCTTTATTAATTGCAACACTTCTTTTGCCTCTCCTGTAAAGCTTGAAATATGCAGATACAACCTTGTTGCACTGAGGTGATGATGTGTAGCCTGGCAAAATTTCTAAATCCAAATGATAATACTGTTGTTTTCACCCTGATTTGTTTTCACACTGAAAGGGGTTGCTGATCTGCCCTGATTTGATTGATCCTATTCATTGATGGTAGGGTTGCTATCATATCTGCAAAGCTATAGTTATGTTTATTCATAACCATGAACCATTCTGTGAAAAATAGTCTTTAGTCACTTCCTGACTTGGCAAGTAAAATTGATGTGTTGGGAGTGTAATCCCTGGCTGCTTTAATCAGAAGCACAGCAGCATGGCATGGGCTTCCCTAGCCCACTTAAAAGAGTCTATATCTCCTCTTTCCTATCCCTCAGGATGTGTGTGGTGCACATATGCACGGGACACATTCCTCTGTGAAATTCCGTAATATAGTTCTCGCCGTGAATATGACCTCAGCTGTCGAAAAGGCATTAAACATCTGGAAGCATTGGTGTATAAGAAAGTTTTGATGTAAGGTTAGAGCTGGAGATCCTATACACCCACCACTGCCAAATTCTAAGGAAATTTGTAACAGTCGATCCACTTTTGACTGAATGAGGGTGTGCACGTGCATGTGCTTGGGAGTCTGCTTGTAGCAGTGGGAGGGGGCTACGAGCCGTGTCCACTGCTACAAGCACACTCCCAAACACACGCAGGTGCACACTCATACGCGAAAATTAAGATTGAGAAAAGAATGGACTAAATGTCTGATAACTAATGAGGCAGTCCCATGAGGCCCTACGGGCCTTAGGACCCTCTGAGCCCTAGCCCCACTGGGGTAGTGCATATATAGTGAGCCCTAGGCCCTGTGAGCCTATGCTGTACCCCTCAGCCCTAGCCTATTTTTGGGTGAGCTGCTAAACTTCATGAGCAGCTCACAGTATCGACTTTGGGGAGAGCACACTTATATAAACTCATATAAACTATACATTTTTAGAAAGCTGACAGTCTGCCGATTACAATGAGGCTATTTTGAAGAGCCCATTTCCAACATAGATGGGGGTCGCGATAGGTTGAATTTAAACCTGAACAATTTTAGTCAGAAGATTTCTCAGTGAGCATGCACAAAACTTTTTCTGATATTTATGGAAGGCCACGGAAATGCTTTTATCTGATAGAGTAGACTGGCCCAGTGAGTATTTCCACCTACCCCATTAGAAAACAGACTTTCCGTGAATAAGTCTGAGTCTATTGTCGTTGTACTATGTATCCTTGCTTTGAAGCTACTCCTACAGTCTATCTTTATTGAATATTTACAGCATTTTCAGTCTTTGTATTAGGAGGAGTCCAGTGACTTTTATTGGGTTTTCTGCTTTTTGTGCTTATCAAAACACTTTGTGCACACTCCGACATCACACTTGGAACACATTTACGATGACCGTTTGCTTTTCTCTCCAGTACTACAGACACCACACTCTCTCTGCATCTGCCTGTCTTTACCATTTTTAGATGGAACTATTTGTAATTTAGAAAGTGTGCATTCTGCCACAGCAATAACGTTTTCTCCTTCAGTGTTAGGTGCCTTATTGTCACAATAGTTTCCGAGGAAACTTTTTATGACCTCCTTCAGGGATGTGAAGATGTCCGAGAAGCTCTGAAGCATGGGGGAAACACCTCCCCTCCTCAAGTATCGGTCAGGTGGGCTGGGGGAATGATCCTCCAGCCATGTTGGAAAGTGGCTCTCCATACTCGTCAGTACCTGGTAAGCTGGCCCGATTGGTATAGAACGACGACTGTCCGGCCGGTGTCAGGATAATGGACCAGTCAGATGATAAATCGACAAGACTGACCCGTCTTTGGATAGGTCACTCACTGCTGACCCACGGACACCTCATGAAGGGTGAAAACCAACCCGCATGTCAGCGATCTCAAGTACCTCTGACAATGGAACACCTGGTGCTCTCATTTCGGGCAACAAAGAGGAGTAGGGACAAGGACCTCCATGGTTTGTCCATGAACAGTGTGTTTACCAGCACTGGTAAGAAAGAACTTCTGACCTTCCTTAGGGAAGTGAAGATGTTCAAGAAGCTCTGAAGCAGGGGGAAACACCTCCCCTCAAGTATCGGTCAGGTGGGCTGGGGGAATGATCCTCCAGCCCGGCTGGAAGAGTGATCTTCCAGCTAGGTTGGAAAGTGGCTCTCTATACTCGTTAGTCCCTGATAAGCTGGCCCAATTGGTATACTAGAACCACGACTGTCCGGCCGGTGTCAGGATAATGGACCGGTCAGATGATGTGTCAACAGTCTGCGGCACAGCATCTGGGTGAGACAGCACAATAAAGAGGGGCTTTGAGCCACGAGCAGTGTCTCACTGCTATGAGCCGTGTCCCACTGCTACAAGCAGACTCCCAAACACATGCACGCGCACATTCACACACACATGCGCAAATTAAGTTTGAGAAAAGAATGGAGTAAATGTCTGATAACCAATGAGGTAGTCCAATGAGGCCTACGGCCTTAGGACGTTAAACAAATCAATCAATCAATCAACCAAGCAGATATCAAGTAGTGTAACCTGGTTATAATGTAGTTCTAATATCACAACACATCTGCTTGGAGAGCCAGTTAATGTCCATGGTGGTTAACAGCACCACAAAAAGGCAGGAAAAAGGTTCCCAAAGTTTTCCAAATGGAATGCATATACTTTAATATTGTAGCAAAGAAGCGTCACCTTGCAGTGATGGTAGGCATGCCTTAAATTTCTCACTGATACCAGCTTATCTAAGGGAGATAATACAATAATATATATATATATATATACAGTTTCAATTTTCATGATATTTTTGCACCGCCCATAAAGTCTTAATTCACGGTGGCTCCTATAACTCTTCTTTCTCTCAAACAAAAAAAAAGGACCTTTCGAGTTACCTGCAATGCACATTGCTATCCTATATTTATTTGAAAACTCCCATTTGCTCGTTTGCATGCTTTCCGCTAGATGTGCCAATGTTGGCCGAAATATGTGTTATATCTACTGCACTATTATACCTGGGGGTGTCTTATGTGCTGTGGTGAAGAATCTGCTTTCTACTTACATGTGTACTGTATTCGCCCACCCCCTAATAAGCCCCCCCTCTCTTTTTTTTTCTTTTTTAGCCTTTTGCAGACTAGAAAATACCTAATTCTCACAATTTTGGAGGCAGTTAAACTCTTGTACTTAACTACCATAGAAATCATTTTCAAAGCTCCCTGGGCGCATATTAGGTTGAATATGGTATCTCTGACCAGTGTTGTTTTTCCCCAGAATACACAGCATTCCATGGTAGCGCGTTGACATTGTACTGATCTGCTTACATCGCTGTCTAATCCAAGAAACAGTGATGGAGGGAAACCTGGCTGCTTTACCATATGAGCATATCGCATGGATTATCAATACAGAGGAAGATTGTGATGGTAACACTTGAGTTTTTAATTTCCATTACATATTTGTCACTAATTGATCTGCACATCGTGGCAGTTTTGAAATGAAGTTTAATATAGTTTCCTCACCATGATCCCCGGACGTAAAACTAAACAAACAAACAAACAAACAAACCTCACCATGATCTGAACTGTCGCTGTCAAAACAGCATGTATAGGACTCAGTATTGAGGCCTAGTGGAGCCACCATTTTAAATTTCGCTGGTTGAGGTGAAACCCACTGATAACACATACCATGATGGGTACCTTGTCCCTGGTTAAGAACCACTTCCAGGGACATGCTGGTCCCATCCTATCAGTTCTTATCAGTGTGTGTCGCCAGTACCAGCTCCAGACCAGCTAGTGGCCAATATACCTATCGTTACTCACTTAGTAATTTTCACCTTACTGTGACGTTTTATCATGAACCATGACTGTAGAGATCCCGGTTAGATGAACGCAATTGGTTTGCTATTGTAAAGATTCTCATGAAAATCAGGTATAATTCACTTCATTTCATGTGCAGTTGAAGATTCTGATGGAGAGGATATGACGCCCCAGAGGATGGTCATGGTCACTGATACCCACGGAGTGATTCTTGCCATTGATTACAAATCACCTGAGCTAGATTGTGTTGAACATATTAAACGTGTTCTCAAGGATGCTATGCAGCAGCCATTTGCTGGGAAACCCAGGCGGCCAGTACATGTGATATTCAAAGCTGGTCCCTCTCTGTAAGTAAATTGATTAGAACAAAGATAATTTATCCGTTGTCATATCTAGAATAGTATTAATGTGCACAAGCGAAGCAGCCAGTAGCCATGTAATTGTTTTAAGGGGCAGTCCCATGAGGCTCTTTGGGCCTTTGGACGTTAAACAAACCAATCAATCAATCATAAGGGGATATCCTCCTCCAAATTGAGTTTGGATATTGTAGATCGACATCAATTGCGTTTTAGCTATTCATATACCTAAAAACTCTGCAATCAATAAAATGAAGTCCAATAATAAATGACAATTCAATTGATTTCCAGAGGGGAGAGTACTTTACATGATCTTGGGGTCCAAAGGGCTGTAAGTCAGGCCGCTTGTGGTTGTACATGGAGTAGGAGCCTCGCCAATCTTCGAGCCTGTTCCCTGTGTAGACGACGGGGCGACCCGCGCCTTTTCAATCCTTGGTAGGTGAATCTCTTAAATGCTGATATTTTTACCACCAACATATTTCATAACAGTCATTCAGTATGAAAACATGGAGACAACATTGATTCTGTTGTTCTGGACGCTGGGTATGATGAATACATTAGCTCTTGGTTTTGTTCAACTCTTCAGAATCAAATAAAGTAAATTGAATTCGGCTGATGGTACTTTTACATTACAGTCGAAACTGTGGTTGTGTAGTCTACTGCTCTAAGGACTGTCAGGAGAAGGACTTGTATCATCCTCTGGATGTACACGGCCACCACCATTGGTGTTCAAAGATGAAGGCCTATGCCAAACTTGCTGAAGAATTAGCTGACCTTCCCTTTACCTATGCTGCAGGTGAGTTAAGAGTCCATCTTAAAGTTTCTATGTCTCCTCATTCCTATCCCCTCTGTGTGCCTGGTTCACATGCATTAGGCGCTAGCACCAGCAGTCATTTGGCAAACTAATGTTTAATGTAGTTTTCTCTTCATGGATATGACCTCAGCTGCAAAAAAAAAAGAAGTTTAGGGTGTAGAAATAAAATGAAACAACCCTGGAGGTAAACTGCACTTTTGTCTCATTGAATCATTTATGCAAGTTGAGGACTTTGCCTTATTCACCAATTGATTGTAGATATCAGTTATATTGTTGGATTTACCATATCAACATGATTAAAATGTATATTGTAGAAACTACAAGTGAGACCTTTGGGCATCATCAGTATTGCAAATTCCTGCAAAGTATGGGAGTCTATGGTCAAGGACTTTGGCAGCGGGAACTTCCACATAACTGCCCAAAACATATGCCTCATATTGGTAAATACAACCTCTTCCCATTCGCAATTTCTTAACTGCTTACGCCATTCTCATTGTAAGGTATTGAATGGAATGATACTTCTTTAACACTACCGTAGACTTAGTTTTATGTTTTAGATGAATATCTCAGTCTCGATTGACCCACAGGCAAATAAACATGATTCAATATTGTAAATATCTATAGCCTGTTTATAGGTACGATAAGGAATACTGGGGGAATACTCTACATGTACGTGGTCATGTAATGCAATGTTCAGATGGATCTTGAAGGAATCACTTTTCTGGTAAAAAAAAAAGAAGCTTAATTAATTCAGAAGTTTCTTCGTAGGAGAGCTAGAGACAGATAAGGACCGATATGTACTGAGTAAGGAAACCACCATCCTATCTAGTCCACCACATGAAGGCCTCACCAAACCACTAGCGTGCTGGGCAGATTATTACAGCTGGAGACGGTTGAGTTTAGACTCCCCGATAGCAATCCTTCTCAGCTGGCCACTTACCTTGTACCACATCACCACACTCCTACCTGATCGATGTAAGTAAATGCATTGGCATTTTACATCGACTTTTGGGACGATACATTCCTTTCCATTGTACAATGCAAGTCCTATGTAGAGCATTGATCAGCAATCTATCAGTATGTTCTTGCTCTAAAATGCCTTGTATTTCCTCAAAACGGAATGCTATAAAATAATCTATAAGATTTATAAATTTATATCCATTACTGACAGATCCTGGTAGGAGCTTATCTGGAATGTCATGTCTAACAGTCCATGTGATAGGCGTAGAGAAGGAAGTAGACCTGGCACCTGTCTTTGAGGTATGTAAGACATTAGTGTTCTACTCGGGAAATACCAGGGTAATAGTATTGTCTCCATTAAATTGCAGAGGAACGACTTAGCTATATATATGTAGTACATAGAGCTACACAAATTATCACAATATTGGAAGTTCTGTAGGCCAACTATGCGGTTCTCTTCACTATGTTAACTTTGAAAAGTGACGAAAAAAAGTGTGACATGAATTCTACATGTATGATCACTGATTTATTCTCATTTCACACAAACAGGAACTGAACTTTCTGCTGCCCAACGTAGAAATACACATGTTGTTCGTCGGACCAGAAATAAGTAGTAAATCATCTGGGAGGATTGTGCAAATGGGCAATGTTAAAATCACCATAGAAAAGGGCCTCTATCACCAGTGTAAAGCCGCAAAACCTGATGTTATTGTTGGTAAGTAGATTCAGAAGCATGCGTTAAAGTTGGAATGGGATCATTGATGTATCCTAAAAGCTGACCCTAATTTGTTTGTGATTTAATAGTGAATTGATTTCTTTCTTTGTTGATCTTCACTAAGTAGCAAGAGTGTTCTGTCTGACCAATGTTGGTGTATATTGACATAGACTGGTTTAAAAAGATAAAAGTGGTCTGATATATGTCTTGCTGTTTTCAGGTTTCAATGCAGGTCTTGGGGCTTACAGTACCTGGTGCGAAACTCTGACAAAGCTTAAGGTAAAGAAAGATTCATGGCTAAATTATCAATTTTAGGAGAGAGGAATTCAAAAAGTAAGAAATTGTTTGAATCAATTAGTTCAGACATAATGTTTTCATGGGGTTATCTATATGTGTCATATAACTGTAACACACCTCTTCAATTTTATCCTTTTCAATTATGAAAAACTGGAGAGAACCCTCTGTAAAGTGTTCTCCATGCATGCTCTTTTCAGGATCAGAAAACTCCAGCTTTCTTCACCGACTATTGTAACTACAGTTGTGAGTGTGCAAAGACTTCTATTGAAGGTATCGATGTCGGGACAATATCACAAGTTAACATCAATCCATTCCGTAGCCCGGTACGACGGTACTGTGAAGACCATACAATGCCATGGTACAGCAATGGATTCATTTACAGTCTTCAGTACAAAGAGTAATAAAAGCTTTACAAAATGTAAAACTTTTTTTCATCATATTAACGTCAGTCTATGAAGCAATGACAAACAAAGAATAAAAAGGCAAAATGTGAAATTGTATATACTGTGTTAGACTATATTCATTAAAGATATACATCAGTGAAAACTGATGAACTCATCATTGTTTATTGGAACAGGCCCTGCCTGTTCCGTCTACCTCTTGACAGACCTTGCGGTTCATGAAAATCGACCAAGGAAATTGCCTGAGTCGACCAGTGCATTTATAAATTGCCTTCTTTGATAGTTTTATATAATATCTATGTACAGAATGTGTAAGGACTACAGCTAAGTGGTTAGATTATGGTTTATCTACCCGTGCCCTTTCTGTGGTTGGAGCCCCGCCACTAATGCCTATGTTTGCAAAAGCTGTGACTTCACTTTCACACTCAATGCCCGCCTGGCTGCTGGTAGAGCCTCAATGCCTGTATATAGTAGTACGGAATACCTCTCCAACGTGTCCCCACTCCTACCGTAATCTCCTGCGTTTAAGGCGAGTCTTATATGCCAAACAAAACTATGCTGAGTCTTATACGTGGAAGGGACATTGCCTTGAGTTTGGGGTGCGCCTTATGGGGGGGGTATTTTTACTATAGAACAGTACTAAAGTAACAAAAATCTGCCCTTAGAGGTGCGCCTTATACGTGAAACAGACCTCCCTGAGTTGGGGGTGCGCCTTATAGGCGAGGTGCACCTTATACGCGAGAGATTACGGTACTTCCCCCCCACCCACCTACTAGAGACTCTTAGTGTTTGTATGTTGCTATATTGGTCCACTCTCACGTCAGTAATACTTAAACGATCATCATAAATTATTATGGCCTACAGTATCGCTAAGTTGGTACATGTATAATAGTATCTAAACGTAGTTATTGTTCTATTCTTGGGAGCAGAACCCTGGTTGCTAGGGACCTGGCAAAGGGTCAAATTATATAGACAATGTACTAGAATAAGTAGCCTTTTTGGTTTTTTCGTTCCAAATATTAGAATTAGAAAATAATGCATCAAGTATGTGATGCAAATCTTTCTGATTTTGGAATGCAGTTTTCTGTATGATGCCTAGATCCTTTCTGATAAGGATTTTAACACCCTTTTCTAGTACATTTCCTTTTTAATTTGACCCTTCATGAGAATTCTTATCAGTAGGGAGATAAGCCTGATAAGGGCCGCACTGGTTGCTATGACGTCACTGCTGCTCCCTAGAATAGGCATAGACCTGCCCATAGAACAGTGGCATTAACCAATGATTAACTCTCTAAGGGCTGCATTGTCCTATATATGTCGTCATGATGCACAAGTGTAGCAGTGGGTTTGCTGGTCACAACCAATGATAACTATTTAAGGGCTGCATAGTGCTGGATGTCGTCATGATGACTAAGTATTTGTAGTTCTTAGTCTCGCCATGAATATGACCTTAGCTGTCGAAATGGCGTTAAACATCTATTACTCACTCACTCACTCACTTGTAGTTCTTAGTACTTACTCGTTATTTGTAAGCAATTAGGCATTACTCACTATTTGCAGCGATAAGTCAATATATGTAAATACGTCGTTACTATTTATCAGTAAGTAGTCAATATTTTCAGTATTTACTCACTATTTGTCAGCAATTAGTCAATCTATGTCAGCAACCATCAGGTATATGGGTCTTAAAGTTTTAATAAATAGAATCGGCGTGGTGCTAAACCTTGAAATTGATGTGGCACATGTTGAAATCGGGACTTAGTCACTTTGTGTCAGTACTGAGCCACTATTTGTCAGTTCATGCAAGAATATTTGACATAAAATTGAGGACTGTTCCTTAGGACTGAGTCCTTCACCTGTGACATTTTATAATTAACCCATCGATACATTCTTGTCTAATACTAGATCTTATGCGCCTCAGACACACTAACATTCATTCTTAAAAATATCGAAGCAGCACCATATTAGCTTCTTAATTGTAGGTACTTCCAATTTATTTAGTGGAGAAAAATCCTTTTGTGTTGCCCCCAAAGAATTCATAGACACCAAGGTTTACTGTTCCACCGGTAGGTGCTTGATATCCACCCCTTTAATAGAAATCAAAAGAAAGCCAGCCCTCCATCAGAGACGATGGATTCAGTCAAGCGTGTGCATCATTAGCAAGGGCACCATTAGATTGATCTTGGCTGTGGGGGAAACAAATGGTCCACTTGGTAATAAAAGGTGGCATTATTATGATGAAGGGTGTCACAATTATGTACAAGAATGATTACACCAACTTCCCATTGTACAGTATAATATAGGCGGGGCCCTTGCCATCAGGGGATTTCACTGAAGGGCGTTCACAAACTCTCTTAGAAATTAGCATTCTATGGGGAGATCTTTGATATTTGACGAGCCATCTTCTAATATGAACTAGTGTCCTACTTGATGGCCTAAATGTAATCACATCCCTGTCGTAGAAAAACATGAGGGTACAATTGTGATATACTCTTTGAGGAATGCCCTCCATAGCAGTTGGCAACAGACTCACGTCCGCTCTAAAGCCAAAATGTAGACTTCTTGAAGTGGTCAAACCTCTGTGATATTATTGCCGTTCATTCTTAGGAATGAACGGCTATAGGAGGGGACCCATTCTTAAATACAAGCTCTCATAGTGGTGCTTCCTCGCTCTCCATGTATAATCCTCTCCATAGGTACAGTATTGAGTATGCCTATACCTGGATTAAAATCTTCAAACCAGTCAAGCATAGAAGTGGTGGTGGTGGTGTTGCTGGACCTGTTATTGTAGACCCTGGGGACAGAGTGGTGGTAGCCCTGGACACCTCAGGCAGAGCCATGGTATATAGTATATATAGCCCCCCCCCCACCCACCTCTGAATGGTGGTGGTGGCTGTGCTCCTGGGGTGGCCCCATACCTGCCTGCCACCACCTCCCCCAGCACCATGTGGTTCTCTTCTGCTGGTGGTGAATTTCTCAGCACCACTGACTATTAACCCACTAAAGGCCACCTACATGTATATTTATGTATACATGTACACATAAGTATGATGCAATTTTTTAGGAGTTTTAAGTGGCGTGGCATTGGATTATTTGGAGTCTTGGGACCGTTTTCCATGTGTGTCGGCCATCTTGGTTTTCGGAAACACAGGGATCCAGGCCATATATGGTCAATTTTGATCTTAAAAAGTTATCAGATGGATGTTAGTGACCATTGGGACACCTCAACTACCCAATTTTATTGTTTGCCATGTGTGTCGGCCATCGTGGTTTTAGGAAACACAGGGATCCAGGTCATTTGTGGTCAATTTTGATCTTCAAATGTTATCAGATGGATATTAGTGACCATTGAAAGACCTCAACTACCTAATTCTATTGTTTTCCATATGTATCGGCCATCTTTGTTTTAGGATACACAGGGATCCAGGCCATACATGGTCAATTTTGATCTTCAAAAATTATCAGATGGGTGTTAGTGACTATTGGGAGACCTCAACTAGCCTATTTTTTTGTTTTCCATGTGTGTCGGCCATCTTTGTTTTAGGAGACACAGGGATCCAGCTCATATATTGTCAATTTTAATCTTCAAAAGTTATCAGATGGATATTAGTGACCATTGAAAGACCTCAACTACCTAATTCTATTGTTTTCCATATGTGTCGGCCATCTTTGTTTTAGGATACACAGGGATCCAGGCCATACATGGTCAATTTTGATCTTCAAAAGTTATCAGATGGATGTTAGTGACCATTGGGGGACCTCAACTACCCAATTTTGTTGTTTTCCATGTGTGTCGGCCATCTTTGTTTTAGGAAACACAGGGATCCAGGTCATATATGGTTAATTTTAATCTTCAAAAGTTATCAGATGGATGTTAGTGACCATTGAAAGACCTCAATTACCTAATTCTATTTTTTTCAATATGTGTCGGCCATCTTTGTTTTAGACAACACAGGGATCCAGGCCATATATGGTCAACTTTGATCTTCAAAAATTATTAGATGGATGTTAGTGACCATTGGCAGACCTCAACTAGCCTATTTTATTGTTTTCCATTTGTGTCGGCCATCTTGGTTTTCGGAAACACAGGGATCCAGGTCATTTGTGGTCAATTTTGATCTTAAAAAGTTATCAGATGGATGTTAGTGACCATTGGGACACCTCAACTACCCAATTTTATTGTTTGCCATGTGTTTCGGCCATCTTGGTTTTAGGAAACACAGGGATCCAGGTCATTTGTGGTCAATTTTGATCTTCAAATGTTATCAGATGGATATTAGTGACCATTGAAAGACCTCAACTAGCCTATTTTTTTTGTTTTCCATGTGTGTCGGCCATCTTGGTTTTAGGAAACACAGGGATCCAGGTCATATATGGTCAATTTTTAAGTTATGAGGTGGATGTTAGTAGTCATTGGGATACCTCAACTACCTAATTCTATTTTTTTCAATATGTGTCGGCCATCTTTGTTTTAGAAAACACAGGGATCCAGGCCATATATGGTCTATTTTGATCTTCAAAAGATATCTGATGGATGTTACTGACCATTTGGACACCTCAACTACCCAATTTTATTGTTTTCCATGTGTGTCGGCCATCTTGGTTTTAGGAAACACAGGGATCCAGGTCATATATGGTCAATTTTGATCTTTAAAAGTTATCAGATGGATGTTAGTGACCATTGGGACACCTAAACTACCTTTCCTCTGAAATTATCAACCTGTGAAGCACGGGATAGCCACTTAGTGCCGCTAAAGTGCTGTAAAACACAAATCAATCAATCAACCTAAACTACCTAATTCTTTTGTTTTCCTTGTGTGTCAGCCATCTTGGTTTCAGGAATCACAGGGATCCAGGCCATATATGGTCAATTTTGATCTTAAAAAGTTATCAGATGGATGTTAGTGACCATTGTGACACCACCACCACCTATACCACCACCACACTACTCCCAACCCTCACACACATTCCTTATTTGCATATTTTAATCCAGGCATAGGTTTACTCCATACTATAGCAATGGGACAGGATTTTACATGGAGAGTGAGGAAGCACCACAATCAGAGCATATATTTAAGTATAGGTCCATTCCAAAGGCCATAGAGTTCATATATAATGATCTTTTTTCCTTGGATCATAGTAGGAATATGCACGGCATTACAGCATTGCTGTGTTTACTTTCCTGAAAGTATGTTATAGATTAATAAATTGCAAAACACACAACATATGAAGGGCTTTTAGATTCCGTATTAAAATAATATTTGTTCTGAAAATTTTGATCTAATATCATATTAAAAATGTTGTAAATCAATTCTATACTTCTTAGAACATGATATGAATATGCATGGCATTACAGCTTTGCTGTTTTTACTTTGCTGAAAATATGGGATAAATTTCTAATCCGGGAAACGCACTGCAATTTAACTGCTTTTAGAATTGATATTAAACTCAGAATTGATCGTCAAATTTAAATATGAAATCCTAATATCTTGATCATAGATGACAGATCCTAAATTGAATCCTCTCAATTGCATCCTTAACACAGGCTTCTTGATCATAGATCTTAGATCCTAAATTTTCAATTGAATCCTTAACATAACCTCCTAACCATTGACCCCTTGTTTACAACCGGGTGCATTCTTTATACATGTGAAAAGCATCTTTTGCAGCCTTTCGCAGTATTCTGAAATGGTCCTCCCCAAGACTTTTCACCATTTTGTAGAAAAGCCCGGACTGGTCGCCAAGTAGGTGATGGGGGTGGTCAAACTGGACAACCTTGCCCTTCTCCAAAACCTGTCAAGGAAGTTATATTAGATTTAAGGGCTATTCCTGACATCTGTGCAAATTCACTAAGAAAATAGAATAACATTTATGGGGAGGGACTGAGAATCTATTCCCCCACAATCCCAAATATTGATGTCCCAATTTTGATATGCCCTCCCTGTACATAAGATGTGTCCAACTGAATCTAATTTATGCATTCGGGAATTGAAAAAAAAAACGCCGTCCCAAAATAGTTACTTGGAAAACACTCACCAAAATCTGATCACACTTGATTATGGTGTTTAGCCGATGGGCAATCATTATGACTGTGTTTGTAGAAAACTCATGTGCAAGAGTATCTTGGATTATTGAATCAGTTCTGAAATTGTCAACATCTGATGTGAAATAAATTGCAGTGGAATGAATGTATGTTTTAAATAGTGTGAACAAGCATAATGAATCACCTGCTTCAATTGATCAGCTTCTATATTACTGTACAGAGTGTTTGAAAAAAAATCTAGTACACTTCCATGCTCAGAATGTACATATTACCTGTTATCAACATTTGCTGTTGCTTCATCTATAATCACAATCTTGTTCCTTCTCAATAGAGCCCTTGCCATACATAATAGTTGTCTCTGACCAACACTGAAGTTGTTGCCTCCTATACCAACCTCTGCAGATAAGCCCCCATGTAAATTGTTAACCTTCACAGTGAGCTGCACCTGAAAAATCAAAAGTTCTAGAAAACACAATGTCTTACAATTTGAAGCAAACTGCATGTTCAAGGAATTAGACTTGCAATTTAATGACATATTAAAGTATTGCACCTGCTTTAGTGCTTCCCATATTTCCATGTCTGAATACTCGTTGAAACAATCCAGGTTTGTTCTCAATGTACCCGAGAACAGCAATGGGTCCTGAAAAAAAAAAGAACAGGAAAGGTAATCTAGTAATTCAGTGAGCAAAGAGAAAAAAAATTTCCTGGACCAATGATAAAATTGTTCTGTTGGCACATGATACTGTCAGGAGTGTAGAAAAGTTAGAACAGCTGGCCTTGTGGTATAACAGCATCCCTTATTAGTGTATGTGATGCTTAACGATGAAGAAATTTATCATCTTCTCAGACTCACACCCATGTCTGGAAGCCATACATGACCTGTATCCAAAAAATGCTGTCATCTGAGCCATCCGGGAAGCATACACAGAAAACAAGACACAAAGCAAAGATGTGGTTATGTGTTGAGTAGCTAGCCACATAGGAATCGAAGGAAATGAGGCTACAGACAATGCTGCCAAAAATGCTCTGAGGAGGCCAGTAGGGGCCGCCCAGATGCCACACACTGATGTCCTACCATGGCAAAAGTCAATGTTCAGGAAAAGTGTCAGCGCAGATGGAACGCTGCAAATACCAACAAGCTGCGAACCATCTGACCAACTGTCGGAAAAAGTTTCATAGAGGACAACCTGACAAGATCGTAACAGGTGAAACTGACCCGTCTTAGGACTGGTCACACCAAACTGACACACAGTCACTTTCTGAAAGGTGAAGTGGCACCTGTTTGTCAGGCATACAACACTCAGCTGAGTGTGGAACATCTCATGCTACATTGTCAGGCAACCAAGAGAAGCAGGAGGAAATTCCTGAAAAATCCAACCACAATGAATAGTGTTTTCCACGGCACTGGAAACAAGGAGATTCTTGATTTCCTGCAGGAAGCCAAGCTCTTTGATAAAATATGAATAACAAGGAAGCCTGATTGTATCAGGCAATGCCCCATAAGTAAATAGGGAAAAACAGAAAAGAAATAAAACATAGTTTCTCTGCTAAAGTTTAACTACTATTAGCAGGGGTTAAATCAACCAAACCCAACCAAAGTATGTGATGCTTACCTGAGGAATAACAGATAAGTTACTCCTGACATCAGATAGCCCCAAGTGAATCAGCTCCACGCCATCAACCTTAATGCTTCCTGTCGGCTCTACCATTCTCAGAAGACTGGTTATTAAGGACGATTTTCCAGCACCTGTACGACCCACTACTCCAATCTATAATTGAGTAGATGAGATTACAATTTTCTCAGTGGGATTTACATTTACTTGAGTTTCTCCCAAAATAGTTGGGATGCAGACAGTTGCACATTGATAATGATGGAATGAAAATAACCTACCTTTAGACCTGGTTCGATAACTAGATTGATTGGCCCAAGTGCTGGGGTATCTGCTCCTCTGTATGTCAGGCACATTTTGGTTATTTGAATCCTACCATATTGTGGCCATTTTTCAGGTGGTCTTATATCTGACGAAGCTGGAGCTTCCTGCTCCAATTCACTATACTGCTTGATGCGTTCCACGGAGGTCATCTGAATGGGTGCATATCAATTGTATACATAGTCCTTTGGGGGAAAAAACCTTACGTATCATGTTCTGGCCATGAGAGAAAACCTACTTCAATATCTGCTACTTAAATATTAAATTCCAGACGACGGCTAAGACATTTGAATCAATTTAGCATGAAATGAAAACAGAAATTCTCAGTGCAATAGATTTACGCCCATCCACCCTCAGGGCATATGTATCCTTCGAGGGCGAAGCAATGGGAGATTGACACCCTAGCTTTGGTCGATATATTGTAGGTAATGCACTTAATTATGGTTTCATATACCAAAGTAAATTCACCATGCATTCTATCTCTGCCGCTGCCCGCAGTCCGAACTGTAGCCAGCTAAACGTATTCAGCAGATATATTATACCCAGTGCAGTTGGGCCAGCATCCCCTTCTGGTGAAACAATTTTATATATACACATTGTGGAAAAGAAGTAAAACCATGTTACTATTGATTTAAGTTTTTCAGATTTTTGATTTCACAGTTCGACTTGCCCTACATTTACTCAAATATCCTTTCCTGGATCAATGTTGTATCTAACATCAACTTCTGAATTTCTATCTGTATCCTCAGAATTCCTCATACATTCTGAATTGATATAGGCCGTAACTATCTATAATCCTGGCCTCAAGTCCATTAGCCTTCCATAGTTCCCTTTTATAGATGGACTACAATATAGTGCTCATAATCACCTTGAGGGAAGAGAAATAATATCAGAAGCAAGTAAACTCCGACAAAGATCCATGCTGGTGGTTCAATGCACAGCCCGAGAAAACTATTTGTCAAAACAAACATAGACCAAGCAGATGAGTGGTGGTCCAGAACCTTGTATGTTTTCTCCAAAAAATACTGGTCTTTTTTAGAGGCTCGAATAACTGGAAGTCCTTGTATAGTGTTGGAAATGTGTGAGAACAATGGACTCCGTACTGAAAATAGAAGTTCAGTACTGTTTTGAAGAAAGTAGAGAGTTCACAACACTGGCTCCAATATTAGGGAGATTATAGTTTGGTCCTGAATTAAACATATGGTACAACGGTAAGTAGGGAAAAAAGAAAAGAATTAAAACATATAGTCTCTGCTAAATTTTAATGTCTATTAGGAGGTTAAATCAACCAAACCAAACAGGTACAACAGTAAAGGTCGAATCCCACATGGCGATTTAGGGCTCAAATATCTCTGTGATTTTGTCCCTTGCGATTTTGGGGTCTTCCTGGGCTCTTAGATCGCAAGGATTGTTCAACTTATACCAAATCCAACAGTGAATTGAGACCAAATAAGCAGTTATCCTTGCGATAAAGGGACTCAGAAAGGTCCCAAGAGTGCAAGGGACAAAATCGCAGAGATATTTGAGCCCTAAATCGCCATGTGGGATTCGACCTTATAGTTAGTACTGAGCAGTAGGAAAGAAATAACACAACTAAAAAGATAAACATGGGTTATACACAGCAAGCACATGTGTATGATCAAACCGGATGTGCAGTAGAGTCAGTCAATCAATCAGAGGCAAATTGTGTAGCTAGAATAGTAGCTACACGTTGTGAAGGCTGAGTCGGGAGGAAGGGGGCCATGCTAGCAATGGAGGCTCAGGTATCATGAGTCACCATGTCAGTAAGGGCATATCCAAGGTCTGTGAGTCGATCATTTGGGCAGTATAGTACTCTTTCCCGGTCCATTAGTTTACAGCTAACTCTTTCTCATTCTGGACAGGTATGTAAGCTGCTTGTCCTAAACAGCTAGACAGGTATTTATATTATAATTATGATGCTTGTCCTAAACAGGAGTTACCACATTTATGGATGACCGCATCTATGAGACAAATGATTGAATCTATGAGGGGGGTTGAGGGGGAAAACCGCTACTGGGGCATCATTCCCCTACTCATTTTTCGAAGGATAGCAAGTGTTCTTTTATTTGCTAGGTCCCACAAGCAGGGCCAGACAAACCACAGCCTTTGATCACTCAGATGTGGTTCACTGGGGAGGGAATCACATCAAGAAAGACAGGCATATAGGCCAGCTGTCCACATGCTCACGTCATCTCACAAGAAATCTCCAGTTTGTCGCCTTTTATGAATCTTGTGTGCCCATTGTTAGTATGGAAGGGGACTGCTCCTTCATACCCTCATCACGCGCCGTGCTTCACGAAGAATTAAACACGATTAAACCTATTAGCTCCTGTTGAAAACCAGTTTCACCAAAATGTTTGGCTAATTGAAAGCAAATTTGGCCGACTACAAGTTCAACTGCTCTTCAATGAAGATACTTACAGCTTCCTTCAAGGCGTTTTATTTGACGCACAGTACCAAGAACCCCATAAGCGATGGCCATCATGATGATAAAATATCCCATGCATGGAATGATAATCCAGGGGTTCAAGACACACACATAGATTATGTATGATGTTCCAAAGCTCATAATCTGAAGTTGATTTTAGATTGATTAGATGGAGGATCGAAATATTGTTTCCAGAGGTCAGCTCACAGCATTGAATCCTAATGGCTGGCGTAGAGCCTATAGGTCGAATCCCACATGGCGAAAAATGGCTGAAATATCTCTGTGATTTTGTCCCTTGCGTTGTATGGCCCTTGTTGAGGCCATAAAATGCAAGGACTACTGAGGACTTGTCCCTAAAAGGTCGAATCCCACATGGCGATTTAGGGCTCAAATATCTCTGCGATTTTGTCCCTTGCACTCTTTGGGCCTTCCTGAGCCCCTTTATCGCAAGGATAACTGCATAATTGGTCTCTATTCCCTGTTGGATTCGATATGAGTTGAACAATCCTTGCGATCTAAGAGCCCAGCAAGACCCCAAAATCGCAAAGGACAAAATCGCAGAGATATTTTAGCCCTAAATCGCCATGTGGGATTCGACCTAAACCACTGTGGGATTCGGAATGAGATGGTCAATCCTTGCGTTTTATGGCCCTTGTGGGGGCCATAAAACGCAAGGGACAAAATCGCAGAGATATTTCAGCCATTTTTCGCCATGTGGGATTCGACCTTATGAACGCATGCCAGGATGGTCCCAGCTTCTTAATAGTGAAATAACTTTAAAATTGGCCAATTAAAAGAGAACATAACGCCATAATTGTACAATTGTTTCATATTAACTATTTTTGAATTTCTCTTTAGTCTTTGCACAGTATTTAGCAAGTTATGATGAAGTTGATGAGGCACCTTAACATATTGATATCACATGGCGTTACGAGAGAGAAAAATGGCCTTTGTAAGATGCCAAGAAGCAAAGATGTCAAGCCTTTAAAATTTAACCATATAAATTCTTGATATAGCCAAACTCGATGCATGATACATATCAACATACAACGCAAGTGTTCCGACAGTGTTTAGCACTGTTCTGTCACTTACTGTTAAATATATCAGCTATGGTCAATGTATTTACCTGAACGATATATGAAACTGGGTATTGAAGACTGATGTCCATGAAATACGTATCTCTAGCAAACCTGTTCAGAACCTGTCCTGTTGTGAAGAGAGAAAGATTAATTATTATAATTATGTTTGTTGTTCGGGACAGACATGAGGACCTGTCACAAAATGAATTAATGTATTTGAACTACTTAATCATATCTGTAAACGTCAGAGAGGAATCAGTATTAATGACATATCAGACTTTAGGAAGTGATCATTATTTATCAATTTATCAACGGGGAGGCGTAAAACTAAAACTCATCATCCCCTGTTGATAAATAATGACCACTCCCTTTTAGCGAGCATATCTGTGATCTTCATGGAGCATGAAATTCTGATTAAATTGGCAATTTTGACATACCAACAGGGTTTGTTTCAAAGAAATAACTTGGTGCACGTAAGACTCGGTTGAACATCTTGTTGTAGACATTCCGACTTGCGAATGACAAAATCAATGCGGGAATCACATTGCAGATCACTAGAAACACGACATATCCACATACAAACAACCATAGAACTTGGATGCTTGACAGTGCAGGCATGGCCGATCCAATATTGCCAGATGAAGATATATTTCCTACAAATGAACCATTGTCATACCTGAAAACATTCAAATCAAAAAGTGTAAGCTGTGGCCATTGGCAACATGTTCCTGAAGGATTTGACACATATAGCCTCTTCATGTGGTCACAATTACCTCACACACATCTTTTTTCGTCTAGAGGTAAAATCATAGTTGAGGAGGGCAAAAACCTTTTTTGTCTGGTAAGGAGTCTTATATACTTCAGATTGGGTTGACATTCTTTCCGAGTTGAACATTTTAATGATATAAAAGACTGATGACCTCATCTTGTGGATTCCCTCAGTGGGTTTCTCCAAACTGGTGTTGTGACAACTTACCCCTGTGACCTTTTTCCCCCTCCTCCCCTACTGTTACTCACAAGGTTGTTAGCAGCCAGTCACTGAAGACATCTGTCCCCTGTGTGAGATAAGAAGGTGTATTAGTGATGCATTAAATGTGCCTCTAAGAACGCTAGCATTCAAAAGCTCGTTGAAATAATCCCCTTAAAATATAGCGAAACTTCACTGTTCTAAGTGTTCATCACGTGACCTCATGAGTTTTGAGAATAAAACTTTTAGTTTAGGCGGGGAACACCTTTCAATCTGGACCAAAGGAGGTAGAGAGAGTGAGGCTGTATTCTAGCAGATATCTATGGTGATAAGGGCAATTTAGGCTGGGGAGTATTTTGATAATGGTGCCAAGTGGGCGCTGAATTTAAAATGTATTTTGTGACATTGCGACTGTATATTATGAACCAGGCATCGCATTGGGAATTTCAGCACATGTTACTATGAAATGACGAGACTGTTGGTCCATTTACATGCTTCAATATAACAAAGACAAGCATATGTTTTAAGTACTTATTCACCATTACTGCCAACATGCATAACATCATTGTTGGCACTAAGAACTTCCCATAACCAGCTAAAAGATGGCTCAAGTAGACCTTGTACGAAACCGAACCGATTTCATCCCTCTCATTAGGTAGATCCATCGATGAATCATCAAGCTTAAAATCATAACAGAGTGGCTTCATAAGGATACAATATACAGATTTAAATACAACAGATTTATGACAGAGTCCTATTTTCCCCTATGTTAAAATGATATAAAAATAATAGAGAAATATTTACATTCTTTTGTTTTGTCATGGCGTCCAGAGTGTTATCTGAGGTGAAAACATCCGACTTATGAGTATCTGCTACAATGTCAAGCTCGTTTGACACATCAGAATATGTTCCATGGGCAATAATAGCACCCTAGAATGGACAGAAAAAATGTCAAGTCAATTGGAACTACCCAGCATACAATTTAGAAGTGCCTCATAAATTGCCTTAGCTGTTTAGATATATATCATGTATCTGTTACATCCATGAAGCATAAGGTCGAATCCCACATGGCGAAAAATGGCTCAAATATCTCTGCGATTTTGAATCTGCTGCGATTTTGGCGCCTATCCCAAATTCGCACGGGGTAAAGCTATATAATCCACTGTGGGACTCAGAATGAGTTGATCAATCCTTGCGTTTTATGGCCCCAACAAGGGTCATACAATGCAACACAAATTTGCAGAGATATTGAAGCCCTATTTCGCCATGTGGGATTCGACCTAATGTGCCACAATAACATCTAAGGGAATTACACATGCCAAAGACCTATTTCTGTTTTATGTGTGTTTCGTATGTAGCCTACTTCCATTATAAACCTCCTTATATATCATATACCTTATTGATGATGAAGATTTCGTCCACGTGTGGAAGCCACTGAAGTTGGTGGGTGACTAGGACTCGAAGTTTGTGTTTGAGTAACCCATGTATGCATCTTGTCAGAGACAGAATAGACTATTAAAAACAGTGTTTAGGGATTGAACACCAGTGTTTCAGACTTAAACACTTGTTTAAACACTTACTTGTCCCACTTTTCTAAATGCTTCTTTATTGCTAAACACGTTCAATTTTAAACGTGTTTAACTACAAAGTGTTTAACCAAGTGTTTAGATGCTAAACACTTAAACACTTCAGTGTTTAGATGTTTAAGTACAAGTGTGAAAAAGCTAAACACCTGAACACTTCAAGTGTTTAGGTGTTTAAATGCGGGTGTTGAGAAAATTTGGTGTGTATCTTTAAACACCTTTTTTTGCGAGTGTTGAGAAAATTTGGTGTGTATCTTTAAACACCTTTATATATGGTTCATGCCCCAACTGTAGAGTTCAAGGGGCCTATTGCCTATCAGCATTGTTATCTAAGGTATTTCATTTCACTTTTCTGATATATGGGTAATTGCATTAAGTAGTATACTCAAATCGCATCGTGAATGAAATAATTGCAATGAAGAGAAGAAATAAAAATAATGAAAAGATTAGGAAGATATCACCTGTAAAATATGTTCTTGCCAACCGTTGTGTCCAGTGCGGATAATGGGTCATCCAAAATATAGATATCTTTGTCTTGGTACAGAGCCCTGGGTGGAAATAAATTCACTAAAACAAGCACTTTACAATGATAAGGCATAATGGGTTCTGTTATAATATCCTTTTGGTAAGGTACATGCATTAGGTGTCCAACTCTGATCAATTCCATAGTTTAATATTTGAATAGGGGGGCCATCGGGGGAGAACGTGCCTCCAGGGGATTTTAGAACTGGTTTTGACCACCAGGGGGAGTATATAGGTAAAACATTGAAAAATACACCAAAAAATGTTTTAGTCTAATTTTTGATGGGGAGTTCAGTGCTCAGAATTATCATCTCCACTGAAAACGTTCCATTTTTGGGATGCACCTCCACACTTTTTCAGGATGGCCCTATAGAAAACAACCGAAAACAACTTTGAATTTTGAAAAGCCATTTCCCCTCTAGAGGCGCATTTCCCCTCATAGATCTAGCCAAATGAAGGAGTCATTGAAAGTCCACAAAGGAGGAATTCTCTTTCCATTCTAACAGTGGGCAAACCAGATTAGTTAAAAGAGACACACTTGGGGTTTCTTGTGGCTTGAGGTGAGCATGTGGGCCATTAGTGTCCATATGCACGGGACCCGGGCCTACATGCTTGTCTTTTGTCACAGGATTCTCCCTCAGTGAACCATGTCTGAGTGATCAAAGGCCACTATTAGTGGAAATTAAGTCAACCAAACCAAACCAATCTGGCCGCAGGTATGGACATTGAATTGTTTGACATCTATAGGTCGAATCCCACTTGGCGAAAAATGCTTCAAATATCCCTGCGATTTTGAATGTGTTGCATTTGTGGGACATATTCCAAATTCGCAAGGGGTATAACTACAATAGTCTACATAGAACACAAGGGCACTGTTGTATTTTATTCTAAAGTATATATGTGAAATATCATCCTGGTTAATGGGTATATCTGTGTCTGACATGTTTGATATCCTAAAATCACAAGGATATAAGACAATAGCACATTCTGCATTGGTACTTTGATATATACACGATGTAACTAGCACTCCTTGTGATTTAGGGCACCAGGAACCCCCTAAAAGGCAAATTACAAAATCGCATAGATATTTGAGGCATTTTTCGCCATGTGGGATTCGACCTTATAGGTGATTTGATACTCACCGTGCAAGGTTTATTCTAGACTTCTGACCACCACTAAGGCGTAACCCACGTTCACCAATAAGAGAAAGGTCCCTCTGGGGGAAAGACTCAATATCCTGAAAGGAAAAACATTATTGACAAGATAGTGAATAGATACATGCGATTATACAAATACAGAATGTGGCTATCACTGTATCAGTCATCACGTGGAGGCAACACAGCTCCCTGATGTAACAACTGAAACAAATGTTACATAAGGCCTATATATAAGAATGTGAGCCCACTATGATGCCTGATTACAATATGTGGATCAACATGGTAAAAGGTATGCCCGCGAGGGGGTGCGCGGGCATACCTTTTACCGTGTTTATCCACATATTATTATGATTTCAAAAACGACAAATAAGAGGTTTCTGAGGAATTATATGCATTCTACATTTCTGATCTATCAAAGGTGGTTACTGTTGCATAGGGTGAAAGTGGTAAATGATTCAGGTAATTTTAGTTTCTGAGAATGTTTAAAAACACATTGTGAAAACTATTTGCTATGAAGTCAGATATGCATTTCTAATGTATACATGTGTAACGAATGCGTTAAAGTAAAGGGAGTAAACACAATCTACACAAATGGCATTTGGTGGGAGAAAAACTGCAAAATTTGAAAGTATTTACTTATATTGCTATTTACTTATATTGCTGGCATAATCCACCTAAATCAAGAAAACACAAACATTGTTTTAATTTTCATTAAATTATATAACGAATATAGCACTTAAATCTTTACAATGAATACCCTTATCTGAAGAAGAAAAGATGCACTTACCTCATCTAAACAACAAGCTGTTACTACCTGTTTGTACCATTTCCGATCATATTCTTTATCAAAGATAATGTTCTGTCTGACAGTGTCTGGGAGCAGCCAGGATTGCTGAGGCACATAAGCAACTGAGCCACACACCTCTCTTTGTCCATTTATTAAAGGAAGCTCCCCAAGAATCATCATCAGCAGGGAACTCTGCGTAAAAATATAGAGTTTGAGTTCTGAGTTTTAACAGGGTTTTTATTGGCCATAAATCATATTGGTACAAAACAAGTTCTTCAGCATGACCAATGTAGGAAAAAGAGGACAGTTATTATTGGGCAGATGAGGGGAAATGGGCCTCCCTGTGGGAATTTTAGTACTGGATGTGGCTACTAGGGGAGCTACAGAGGCTAAAAACATGAAACATAGACCAAAAATCGCTATTATGTAATTTTATATACAGAAAAAAGATGGTTTTCTCACTTCCTGTGTATTTGGAGTGTAAATGAAATGTTTTAAATCCAAAATAAGGCCTAAAAAATCGTTTTCAGAGATACAGGTTGCCATGGCAACCAGAATTATATTCCAAATAGAAAAAAATATTAATGTCAATTGATAGAATGATTCATATAGATTCATACGCTGAAAAAAGAATTAAGATACCATTTCTAGATCCAAAGTTATGCCAAAATGTATGGAAAGGGTTGGCTATTTTTCAATTGATCATTTAGATAATTATGCTAATTAGATGCCTGATTTAATTAAAACAAGGAATGATAAAGCTTATTGGCTGTATTGGTATAGTTATGTCATTCCATTTTCGTGAAGCAATATCTCTGAGACCAGAGGGGTTATCTGCAAGTGTTATACCTTATTTTAAAGCCGATGACTTCAATTTTAAATATCACATTTTACCTCGGAGGACCCTTTCCCCTCATCTGTCCACACTGGTCTGTGACTGTAGGTATTACATAAAACAGTCAAACAATAATGAAAATATACCATAGTCACAAATAATCACCATGTAACAATGAATCAGATGAATAAATAGATGGTCCTTTACTAGACTTTCAATGACCTTACACATACTATCTCCTCATTCCAATATTAAAGTGACAATCTTCAATAGAGAGATAAACTTGGTGAGATCATCTGTGTGCTGAGTTTCCCCATAGTCAAAATATGGCAGTACCATTTGTTTAAAGATTTTATCAGAAGTGTCCTTATCTAGGAGCTTTGACATTTTTCTCAGATGGTAGAGTTTGTTCAAGACAGACTGCTTCTTCTTCAGATAGAAATTATCAAAGGATAGATGACTTTCAATTATTATTCCTAGATAACAAAATTCATTCACCGCTTCCAATTCATTGCCATTGAGATATAATATACAACCTTCTAAATTTGGTGCATTCCTTTCATTGTTTGACCACATAATTTTACTTTTCTCGGCATTCACAGTAAGTTTAAACCTTGTACACCAGTTTGACACCCTATTAAGATCATCTTGTAGCCTCATGTCCATGCTATCAGGGTCTGCTCCACAGGTATATATTACAAGGTCATCTGCATATAGTAAATAACAACAATTCAAAATCTGTGTACTTACTGAATTTATGTATACCAAGAAAAGTAAGGGACCCAGCACTGATCCTTGTGGGACTCCACATTTGATAGTACTGGATCCCGAAATATGGTTATTAGCTCTGCAAAACTGAGGCCTGTCAGTCAAATATGACTTAAACCAATTTAATGCCGATTCAGAGACTCCAGCAAACTGCAGCTCTGATAGTAATAAAAGGTGATCGACAGTATCAAAGGCCTTCCTCAGATCAAGGAAGGCCATGACTCCCAGATATCCTCTATTTCTAGCATTATAAAGATCCTGAACCAATGTGAATACTGCATCGGCAGTGGATCTACCCGGTAGAAAGCCAAATTGGTTTCCAGTAATTGAGCCATTTCCTAAGAGATATGGAAGTATCTGCCGATGCACTGCCCTTTCAAGTAGTTTAGATATAACATTTAGCTGACTGACTGGCCTCCAGTTAGTAACTTTGGTTAAGTCTCCACTTTTAGGTAAGGGTATGACTGTGGCAGTTTTTAGTTTATCAGGGACACACATACTATCAAAACTTTCATGTTTGAAATTTTGGACCACAGTGTGTCTTGCTAGTATTACATCATGATAAACATTGGACCTTACATTCAATACATTTGATGCCTTATTCTTTTTTATACCCTTAATCAGGATTATTGCTTCTTCAATGTCAATGTGATGGAAATTAAAATAATCCATCAAGGCGTCATCAGGGTTGGGGCGACCTAAATCAATCCCTGCACCTGCGGCATAGTCAATCTTTGCTGACAGAGTCGGACCAATTTCCACATAATAATTGTTGAAGAAATCAGGCACTTCACAACCTTCATAGAGGATTTGGGACCTCATGGTTACAATTTAACCAGAACCTAGTCAAAGTAATGTTATTGCTGATAAACTGTGAAGTATTATGGAGGAACAAGATGGCGGCACAGGGTTGAGCGGTTGAAAATTGGACTGTAGAATTTCTACAAATTTACCAGGATATACACATAGGAATGTTGTCAAACTTGACATATTACTTCATAAAGGTTCCAACCAAACATATACAGAATGTCTAATGCTAAAGACAAGTTTCAAACCAGGAGGAGAGGAAAAGAAATAGAAATGCTCTCACCGGAAGCCACTTTGAAGGATGTCATCGCCGCCGTCAACTCTATTGACAGGAGAGTCAAAACAGTGGAGGAACTTCAACTTGAGATGAAAACTAGTCTCGATGGGTTTAAGGACTCTATAGACACCTTAAATAAGACCTCTACAACCATTAACACCACCTTGGATGGTTTAACAACTAGGCTAACTTCCACAGAAGGAACATTAAATTCTGTATCCACCACTGTCAAGGAGACTGGAGACGCCATGACGGCACACACACAAAATATCCAAGCGCAAACAGACCTGTTATTAAAACATGCACAGAGATTCGAGAAAATAGATGAAGACATCAAGAGAAAAATTGTCGTGGTAAAAGGCCTAGAGGAATCCGATAATGAAAACTTATTGGAAAAGATTAACCAACTGTTCAGGGATGTGCGTGCGGATTTTGGCATCGAAAGTGTTCAAAGTTGTAGTCGCGCAGGAACACCCGTCACACGAAACCAAGATGGCGGCGCCCATGATGTAAACAAGAAGACCTACCGACCGATTAAAATTGTGTTCAATAATGTATACACCAAGGCGAAACTGATGAGACTTCTCAAGAATTTAAAAGGCAAGTTTCTATATAAGCATGTATCCACTGGGGATGAACTTGGAGAGGAAGAACAAAGAGAATTTAATGACTTACGTGCCATGCATTATCTGGCCAAGCGACAGGGGTACAACACACAACTGAGACAACGTAGACTTATAATTGACAAGAAGCCTTACGAACACAGTCAACTTCACCAGCTACCATACCAAGATTTGAACATGCAGAAAGCAAATGAGGCCGATACACCTGATGGTCTAATGTTCAAGTCACACCACCATAAACTGTCTAATCTTTTCCGTTGTCAAATATCCTACAGAGGAGTGGAGTACAACAGCTCCGAGCAGGCGTATCAAGTGTCCAAGGCCCAAGCTTGTGGTCAGAACAATCTAGTCCTATCCTTGAAGAAGCTAGAAGACCCGGTACAAATAATGTATGAAGCACGGAAAATCAGACCCACAGCAGAATGGAACAAGATGGCCGCCGCAGTCATGCAAGAGATCAACGAGCAGAAATTCTCCATACCATATATGAGGGAGTATCTAATCTCTACTGGAAACAAATACTTGTATGAGGCTAGTTTCCACCCTATATGGGGGGTAAAAATGCACTTCGGACAGGCAAACCATTACACGACTGGAAATGCTAAAGGAGAAAACCTGATGGGACAAATCCTCCAAAAAATCCGTGGGCAACTAACCAAGGTACAGGGAAACCAAGATGAAAACCAATAACTATCTTCTGTACATTATATAGCCTAGTTCCTAACTGATATAATGACATAGTCCTGGAAATTTAACTGCCGACTCATACATAGATCACCATGGGTAGCCAGAAGAGCTGTTAGCCCGTGGAGGGGGGGGTATGTATATTTTTATAACGTGTGGTCTACAACGACCTGGATAGATGTAACATACATCAATGGAATGAACACATATGTATACATTGTGCAGCATGTTGACAACATAGATTTTATATCAATTTACCAAATACCAATATGTCTTTAAAAAATAAATTCAGAAAAGGTTTCTCAATAATACATATGAATGCCAGGAGTGTGAGAAATAAGTTTACAAAAATCAAAGAGGAGCTGGATAATATTTTCATAGATATTATATTATTTTCTGAGACTTGGTTGAATGAAATGGATTGTAGTAATTTATATAGCTTCCCAAGGTATAATCTCTTTCGTCAAGACCGTATTAGTATATATAGGGGAGGTGGACTTTGTGCGTACATCGATGAAAGTCTATCATGTTCAATAGATAGATTCAAAGCTTTGAACAGGATTAATGAAAATATAGAAGTTCAATGGTTACTGTCAGCTAAAGGTGCAAATAAAAAAATGTATTGTATGTAATATCTATAGACCACCTACGGGAAACCTTATGGAATTCTGTAATACCATGCGAGCCTTGTTACTACAAATTGACAACTTAGATAGATATGATATTTTTATCCTTGGAGATTTCAATGTAAATGTATTAAGTAATACCCCAGATAAGCAACTTCTTATAGAAACCTTTGATCAATTTAATCTTGTGCAACTTGTTAATGAAGTAACAACCACATCAGGTACCAACACGTGTATAGACTTGATCTTCTCAAACTGTGACACTATTACCTCCAGTGGTCCACTGAACATACACCTATCTGACCACCTACCGGTACATATCTTAAAAGCCCAAATACACACAAAGAAAAATTTTAGAACTTTTCTTGGAAGATCTTATAATAAACTTAATATAGAGAAATTTTATTTAGACCTAGAAAATTGTAACTGGGACTATTTTAATGAATCGAATGACCCAAATGTTTGCTGGTCTATACTAGAAAATATGATCAAAAGAATGCTAGACCTGAAATGTCCGGTAAAAAGTTTCAAGGTCGTAGACAAACCTAGCCCATGGATGTCTAATGAGTTGCTTGAAAAGATCAATGATAAAAATGCATTATTAAAATTAGCCAGAAAAAACAAGGATATCATATCGTGGCATAGAGCTAGAGAAAGTAGAAACCAGGTAAATAGAGACATAGAATTGGCTAAGGAAACATATTATTCTAACTAATCGGAGGTATTTAAGAAAGATTCTAAGAAATTCTGGAGTACTATAAAGGATATCATACCTTCTAACAAATCTAATACTAAGTCGATCATGTTAACTGACGAAAATGGCCAGGTAATTTCAATTAATGATACTTCTACTTATATAAATAATTTTTTCGCCGAGATTGGTCCTAGACTCTCTGAGCAGCATAAAACTATGTTTAATTTTAATGGCACCCGGTGTGAGGTGGATATGCCGGAGATGCACTTCACAGATGAAGAGATCATAAAAAGTTTATCTGATATAGACACATCTAAGTCATCTGCCATCGATTATTTATCTACTGAAATATTCAAAAAAACTATGTTAAAGTTTCCCCAAAAATTTATAAAAATTATTAACTTAATCACAAATACAGGCCGAATTCCAGACAGTTGGAAAATAGCTACAGTGACTCCATTACCTAAGGGAGGAGATCCATCCAACGTTTCAAATCTTAGACCGATTAGTGTCTTACCTGTACCAGGCAAAATTCTTGAAAGACTTATACATAATAAATTAAGTGAACACTTAGAAAGATATGATATATTATCAAAAAATCAAGGCGGTTACCAGAAATGTAAATCTACACTGGACTCGATCTCAGTACTAGTTGATGATGTATTAAAAAATAGAAATGAAGGTAATATAACAATGGCTGCTTTTATTGACATAAAAAAAGCTTTTGATTCTGTAAATCATTTGATATTATTGAAAAAACTTGAACAATATGGAGTCAGAAATAGGAATTTAACCTTAATTGAAGATTACTTGTCAAGAAGTAACAATGTTCTATAACCAACCATATACGTTCTGAAAAAGCAAATTTATCATGTGGGGTACCGCAGGGCTCAATTTTGGGTCCTTTGTTTTTCTTATTGTACATTAATGACTGCATATCTGATAATGATACACATAAAACTTTGTTATACGCCGATGACTCTGTACTTTATGTATCAGGTAAAAATTTAGATGTATTAACAAATGAGCTTGCTATTGCGCTTAACTCCTTCTCTCTTTGGTCTTCAGCCAACAAACTTACAATGAATGAATCTAAAACGAAAATAATGACCTTTGCCTCAGCAGTTAAATTGAAAAGAATACAGAAGCCTAAGATTGTTCTTAATGGTAAAACTTTAATGAATGTCCAATCATACAAATATCTAGGAGTTACCCTAGACCAAGAAATGAATTTTAATATGCATATGAGAAATGTTATTAAAAGTGTTCGGTTTAAATCATTAATTCTGTATAAAACAAGAAAATATTTATCAACCGCAGCAAGAATATGAATGTATAAAATCCATATCATACCTATTATTGACTACTGTGATATACTATATAACAGAGCTAATGCTGAGTTGCTACAAATACTTCAGAGTTTGCAAAATAAGTGTCTAAAGACCTGTTTAGACGTACACGTACTGACTCCAACTGATCTTGTACATAAAGATACAAGGAGCCCGAAACTTGAGGCTAGAAGATTACACCATATAAAAATGTTTGCTTTTAAAAGATCTACAATGGAAGAATATGTTAAGCCAACTGTTAGGACAACAAGATTCTCTAGTGCTCCAGTATTAAAATATATGAAAATTAATTGTACAGCTTACACAAAATCTCCTGAATGTCTATGTGCCCAAACATGGAATAATCTAGATATTGAAACTAGAAATATTAAAGACAAAGTTAAATTTAAAGCGTTATCAAAAAAATGCATGCTAGAATCTATTGAATGAAATATTCTGTAAATAATTATACATATTGTATCAAAGACGGACAATGTTAAACCTACTCCTTATATAGGTACATTTGATTTAAAGACTGCTTGTGATCATCTACGTCGACTGTGTCAAACCCAGCATAATGTTATTTATTATTGGATTATATTTGTGTATGTGGTAAAATTGTTTATATGACATGGGGGGGGGGGAAATTATAACTATTCTGCACTTAAAGTAGATTGTAAGTGCCCCAAAATGTTCAAAATAATTGTTATTGTGTCTTATAAATGTATGAATACCGGTAATGATTTAAATGGCTAGATCATAACAACATTTTTAAAATGACGATCTGGTCATTAACTGTTTGGTCATGTTATTACAATAACAAATTACCTCATAAAAAGGGTAATCTTTCAATATACCAACGTATGTACTTAGGCCAATTATACAAAAGTCACAATGTGCATAATCGCAATACAAGGCATGCCTATGTTTACATGATGTATGTACTACGAGACCAAATAAAGTTTAAATTTGTTCAAAAAAATTATTAATGATTTGTTAAATAGAGCAAGTGGTATGGTGTTATGCTTTTCAAATATTCAAATTCTCAAATGACAGTGAATAGATCTTTTGATAGGTATACCCATAGGTAGGTTGCTATACGTTGTACAACATATGTATCAGTAGCGTCCTAAATGTCGCAAAAGCAGTGCACCATCATGTTAGGAGAGGTGAGCGTGTATACATTCTTACCTTAGAAGCCCCTACAGGTCCAACAACTGCCACTAGGTTTCCCTATAATGTAATTCGAAAGAAGACATAAAATGTACATGCATAAAGTCAGTCTGTTGCTCTGAATGAATTACAGGAATTTCCCGTGAATTCTTTTACTTTTCTTTGTTTTAAAAACGAGATTTCCACATTATGAAGGATTCCTCAGTCGAAATTCCTAAATCTCTTACAAGATTGCCGAAGTAATTATCCATTTTCACAATTTACTTACACCATCCAATGACAGGTTGATGTCACGAAGAGTGTATTCACAACTGGTCTCCTTCTGGAAATACATGGCGAAGTATCTTATTAGGAACCTTATCATTTCATTTGTTTTCTTGAACAGGGGCAGATATTAGCTTGCTGTACACTATACTGTCAAAGGAACAATCAGTATAAAAAGAAAAAAAAAGCTCCAAAAAGCTTTTAGTTATAATTTAACTGAGCCGTATGCACTACCTAGGTGCATTAAGCCAATCGTGACATTTCAGTATGCACCAGAAAGGTCTGCTGATGTCACTTATAAAAGTATATTGTTTTGTGTTAGAATCTTGTTCAATTAGACGTACTAGCAAAACAGGTCTATGTAAAGGTTGGTCTTTCTTGAAACGACATCGATTTGTTGTAAGATCGAATGTACAAAAAGACATCCAAAGTTGATGGTGTTAGCTTACCAGGCACGAGGCTGTTTGGTCATTCCAACAGGCAAACCCATTTTTTATCCTAATTTTAACAACATTTTCATCGTCAGCTTGTTTCCAACCTTCCTCGTAGAACATGTCTTCGTGAAGTAGAAATTCCTGAAAGGGGGGGGGGGTTGGAAAGAGCACGATAGTTAAGCATAATGATACTAGTAATTCCTCTGGCTTTATAGGTTACCAATGCAGTAGTACGGGGTAGTGCACAACCTCTAGGAGTATGCATCTAGATCTATGTAAATCTACAGGTGCACTGCTACGTGAAGCAAATTCCTGAAACTGAACATTATCGATACATCTGTAGCATTGCATTTCCAAAATAAGTTCTACATGCAGTACGCATTATTGTTAAGGAAATTTCATAAGCACGATCTTGACATAGACATACCTTTATTCTCTGTGCTGCCACCATGGTTTCATGTATAATTTGGAACCCTAATGGAAAAGCTGTAAGACACTCCCAATGCATGGCCTTAAGCCAGCCAATTATCTTCACCGTCACCTGTTGGAGTCAGAACAAATTATGAGTGTATTTTCCAATGTGTGACATGCAATCATTTTAGGTTATGATTAGTGTACATATTTCGCCATAGGGTTCGGATGCTGCTGGAGGCTGCTGAATCTGAAAATGAGGTTAAGAGAATGCTCATTGGCTCTCAGTTTTGAGATATCCATAGGGTGCCATATGCTATGTTTACCTATATATAGTGCTGTCCATTAAAGTACAACCACTTTCTTATGTGATGCCTGGCATTTGTCTGGGTAATATCAATATCTTTGACACTGGGCTTTGACATTGTGTCATTTGAGGGGGGATTTTACCTGTTTTCAGCGAAGGGGGCAGCGCGTCAAAGTTTGTATATAAAAACATTACCCTCAAAAGGGCGACCCAGTTTTTTCATATGCATATATACCTGCCAAAACCCACTGACCCCCCCCCCCTCCTCCGTTGTTAAAAAGTGATCATTCTCTTAAGGCCTTATCGATACTCACCTCAAGACTCAAGGTATTACCAACCATCACATAACATGTTATCGTTGCAACAATGATTACTTTGGCTGCAGCAAATCCAGATGCCACACCCAAAAATATCAGTAGTGATCTCTTAATGCCAATCGTCATCTCAGACCTGCAAGTTATTGAATATGCACATGTCTATTTCAATTTTTGGTGGGCCCATGTGTATGTATAAGTATGCACAATAGTCGTCATGTTTAACATGGTTTGAATCTCCTTATGCGTTCTCTGTCTCTGTAACCTCTTATGTTTAGCCTATGTTCTTTATAGCGGGTGACTTTTACAAAATATCTCTCACATAACTTCGATATTGGGTATCACTCCGTTAAAAGTAAAGATTAAAAGCAACGATAAGTCAGGTTTTGTTTCAACAGGTTTAACAAACTTACTGTCGTAATTTCTGAGCCTTGTCTCTAAACACATTCTCCCAACAGAACATCTTTATTATTCTCATTCCCGTGATGACTTCACTCATAAGCTGAACGCGCCCATCTGTCCACACTTCCTGTGCTGATCTGTTCGGGAATGTAAAGCACAACATGCCAGAAACTTTGATTGTTTTACATTACTCTGAAACCTACTGTAATACCTCTCATACTTATACAATTGCAACTTAAGACATGTTTTATGGGCAGGTAAAATAAAGTCTATCTATTATCATATTTCCGCAATGGTAAATCCAGAACGGCTACTTTGAAGGTGTGATGCAATTGTAAAAAGCAAATGAGTCTATATACTGTATCACCACACACCTTAGCTTCCCTGTTATCACACCCAGCCAATATCGGAAGCCAATGAACAGGAGGAGAAGCACAAGGAGAAGGAACATTAAGTATCCTATTTCAACGAACTCAAGTGCCAAGAAAATGATGTAGATAAGTGGCGAAACACATACAGCCGGGAGAATAGTCATCAACTGAAATTGAATAAAGTATTCTTATAGTGTAACTCTGGCACTCGACGGATTTAAGGATCACGTTGTCTCGACTTGGTTTATTAGTTGAGAAGTTGCCACTTAGGATGCATGGAAACTTGATTTAGGGTGCAGACACTTGAGGTTCATGGAAATTGACAAAATCCTGTTAGGCATCAACATTAATGTGTCCTAGTGGGTAGGTGTTATTGGCTTCTAGACTGAGGATCTCCAACAAGGAGTGAGGTTTACGTGGTATGACGTCACCTGACAATACTCTATAGATAGTCGGCTATTATATGAAACATGCTCAAATAATGTTAGATATCTTAGGACTGGTTCTGAAGGGGCCCTCCCTATTCTGTTGCATGTTCACCATTCTGTTCCTTTTAATAAATATTAAGCTTCTTTCTGCCAACTTGAGAAATGGAGAGAACTTGTTATGTGATGTCTGAGATTGATTGATCAATCAATCATGTGATGTCTAAGGATATGCTCTAACCAATACTTACATGATGGAAATTTTCTACGTCGTTTGACACCAATGTAATAACCTGTCCGCTGAGTGTGCCATGGATGTCCGATATGCTCATCTTCAATGCCTGAGCAATTTAAATTAGAATATACATTTGCTTTTGATACTTATGCAGTCTTTGAATATGAGGACTCAGGCCCCCTTCATCACCTCCTCCGAGGTTAAAAAGTTGGAAAATGTTAAATTGATTAAATCTTTTAGAAATATCTTATTGCCATATGCCTTTCCTGACTTAAGCCTTGCAGAAAACCCCTTTGAGATGCAGTATTAAAATAGAATATACTAGACAGAGCTATTCATTGGACCTTCCGAAAAATCAAAGATGGTCACCACCAGTCCTAGATGTCCTGACATCTGTACTTTCTGACTTGAAATACACATAAAATTACTTTGAGAGGTAGGATATATAAGTAAAACCCACTCTAGAGATATATTTTGGGCTCAAAGATTGCTGCCAAAAGTCATATAAGTCTTCACCAGGGCTTTCCCCATTTAGAACATACCATAATTAAAGGGGATTGATATATTAGATTTGAACTGGCGTCTCCACTGGACTCAATGCCCATAATAGGTTGTTTCTATTGAATGGAAAATGTGTGCCAGTCCTTATACCCAATATCTAAGCTTAGATACTTTGACAGTTGTGACCAATGGGCACATACAACTTGTTAAATCCCACCCTCTGCTCTGTAAACCAAAAAAAAAAAAAAAAAAAAAAAAAACCAGTAAAGCCCAACCCTCGATGCCTTTTTATAACCATTTCAGAAGCAGCATGCGAACAAAATTTGCTTCATTACATTGATAAAAATGGTTTTAGAAAATAATTTGTATTGGTGGCCACCATTGAGCCGAAGCCCATCATTCAAAACGGTCCAGTCTGCTGTAGGTAACTTTATAATTAACTTAGTGGTTTCATCTAGGTTTCCCATGATGAAACTTGTACCAGACCTGCACTCATTTGAGGTCTTTCAAAGACAGTCTTGGGGTTGATGGGGGGCTTGACCCTGTACTTAAATGGCACAAATACCCATCTGAGAGGAAAAACCTGTGTGCGAATATCTATTGCTGAGGCTAGTCATCTTTATTCTTGAAAGTCCAAAACGTATCTCTAGGGTTTATTTCATTCCAATCTCTAGATAGTTTGCATCTCAAAGTGGTTTTTATATGACTTTCAAGTCAGGGAATGCTTATTTGATGACATCTATGCCTATTCGCTAATTGTGACCATCTTAGATTTTTCAGAAAGTTCTAAATATTCTGTTTGGTGTATTTTTTTCATACTGCATCTCAAAAATGTTTTCTACTACACAGTAGTAAATTGTGCAGGTCTATGCTACAAGTTTGAAGTCACGAAATGCGCATGAGAATAGGATGTCAGTAAAAAACTGAATTGATTCGATATTTTCTATCTTCGGAGGGGGTAATGAAGGGGGTTAATTTTCACAACTTTGATTTGATGAGATAACCTCCCCCCAAGTTGGGGATACTGTCATCTATGTCACAAGACGCGAGGGCAGCGTACAGTAACTACGATTTGATGTGTTTTAGGCCCAGTTTTCAATTATCATAGGATTCTCTGATTCTGTGTGTTCAGCATTTATCCATAGGATGCAACAGACCAAAACAGGAGGAAACCAAACAGATGCAATTAAGTGCATTCAAATGTGTTTTTTTTTTTGTTTTGTTTATTAAATTGTACTCACCTTTTTGTATATCATACTGATACATATTGATCTCATATTCATAGCCAACGTCGCAGTAATTCGATTCATGCTGATTAGGCAAATGGCTCTTGTGATCATCGACACAACAATTAGAAAAACATGGAGACCTGCCTCTATATCAGATAACTCGGCACTCTTATCCAGGTGTTTCAGTAATATCACCACAATAGCAACTTGGGCAAACCGGACACCTAGCTGATAAGATTGAAAGGGAATTGTCTCATTATGGGGGATCTCTTAGAATAATTTAGGTTTAAAATACCACCAGCCTTCAAACCATCACCCCTAAAGCATTGTGTCCACAGGGCGATAAATTCGGTACTGACAAAATTTCCCGACGATAAAATCACTTTTATCGCCCATTTTCGATGACAAAAATCAGACTTGTTAGATATTATCATCGGAAATGGACGAGAAAAGTGGTTTTATGGTCGGGAAATTTCGTCAGTATCATATTTATCGCCCTGTGGACACACGGCTTTAGGCCTAGTAACAGGTTGTTCAGTTTGTTCTTGAAGATAATTATTGTTATGCATTGATCTTTGATATAAGATATCGTCAATGAATAGGTAATAGTATTTTCACATATATGAATATGTATGACACATGTGTTCAATAGATAAATACCTGCACAGCAATCAGAACCAAGGCCTTGATTATATCCTTCTTGAAATGTAGCAGAAGCTGAATTAGGAGACTTGCTTTAGTCATCCTGTCAGCATCAGTCAGACTATTCCATCTTCTATTATAAGGAAATTCAGAGCAGGGGTAGACATTATCACTTGCCCGGTGGCCAATGACCAGTATACTTTATGCTGCGGACCAGTGATTTTGTCTAGATTTGCTATGAAATTGGCCATTTGGCTAGTGAAATATTTGCAAATACATCGCTATATGCTGGCCCGGGTGGCCAATTAAAAGGCCCGAAATGTTAGTGTCTACAAAGTTGGTTGGTCAAATTGGTGACTTTAGGTGGTCATTAGTATGACGACTCTGTATTGTTAGTATTGTCATACTGACAACTTTAGGACCTAAAGTTGTCATTTTGACTACCTAAAATTGTAGATTTAGGTAATGTCAATCTGAGGACCCAAAGTCGTCACCATTTACGAGTTTCGCATCTTCTAGGTTTTCAGTGCTCATAATGAAAATCAAGTAGGAAGTGTAGAAGATGTAGAGGTCAAGGAATGGCACTGGCGTAATCCTATTTTCAACAGGTTTCAACAAGATTGATCAATAAATTTCAACTTACTTTTCAAATGCAGCTGTGTTCTCCTCAGATCGATCTTCAGGTAACGTCTCATATACATGTTGAGTTGTCAGCGTTACCTTTCGCGCAGTATTTATCAGATCAACAAGCCACCTGAAATTGGTTATTAGAATAACTCAAGAATGCTTACAACATATGCCTGCATATATAGCTTTAGATACCAAACCTCGGGCTTCCCTAGCCCACTTAAAAGGGTCTATATCTCCTCTTTCCTATCTCCTCGGGATGTGTGTGGTGCACATATGCACGGGCACTGACACATTCCTCTGAAATTATGTAATGTAGTTCTCACCATGAATATGACCTTAGCTGTCGAAATGGCGTTAAACATCTATTACTTACTCACTCCAGATACCAAAGCTAAAAAATGATTGTTTCCTGATCTACATTCCCTTTAGGTGATACTATCATGAGGGGTTCTAGGATGATATAGTACATGGATAGGTGATGGTGATTGTAAAATGCAACAGCCAGTAGACCTTAATCAACTGTCACAGTCCACACAAGCTATAGGTAAATATCATTTGAAACTCACCAGAGCGTCAATTGTGATAGCCAACCAGCCCTTTTGTAGGGGGAAGGGGGCCGTTTATCTTCCTTATCATCAGCCATCTCTGACGACAGCGGACAACTAGGAATTACGTGTAGTCTAAGTTAACTAGAAAGGCAACGACCGAAATGTAGAGGACTAGTGTAAGATAATAAAAAAAAATAGTGTCCAAGAGATTGGACTAATCAGGAAAGTCGATCGATTGAGAATATCTTGGACTAACTGAAACCAAATTAGTGCTGAATACGATAATACATGTATCCTGATCCACTAGTTTTTGCAGGTTTAGTTCCACACCACACAATTGATTAACTTAGAGCTTTCAACCCAGGGCCCTTATCAGATTAAGTCTGGTAGGACTGGTATTGACATTACTCTGGGGGATAACTACATTATGTTTCATTAGTTCGGAAGGCAAATTCCTTAAATTTAGCATCTACCTTTCGGGATTATAATTCTAAATCGGTTTAAAGATATTCCCTTCATTAGTGGATAATGATAAGTTTAGTTCTCTATAGGGAACAAAAATGCAAATATCACTCCTAACCTTATAGGTACGGAATATCGTCGCGTTGATGTAAGCAGGTTGAAACTAACTTTTTAACCAAATTGAGATTTCTTTTATTCAAACATCAGTTAACCCTTCCCAGCAAATTGTCGTGACTCCTTGTCAACCTGTGTGAAGTGGCTCACACATGTCGCTAGATGGAACACGACGTCGCTATAGCACAAGATCACCAGGAATAGCAATGGTGGTGATCACATGGCCTCACCTCAGATGGCGAGGATGGTGATCACTCAGACTCACCAGGGATGGCGACTCGGGTGATCACTCACCTCGCTAGATGAAACACGCACCTCGTCATAGCGCATGTTCACCAGGGACGGCGAGGATCGTGATCACTCATCCTCACCAGGGATGGCGACATGAGTGATCACTCATCCTCACCAGGGATGACTACATGAGTGATCACTCAGTTCGCTAGATGAGACGCACACCATATCATAACGCACATTCACCACGGATGGCAAGGATTGTGATCACTCACCTCGCTAGATAAAACGCGTACCTCGTGATAGCACAGGTTCACCACAGATGGTGAGGATCTTGATCACCCACACTCACCAGGGATGGCGACACAAGTGATCACTCACCTCACTAGATGAAACGCACACCATGCCATAGCGCAGGTTCACCATGGATGGCGAGAGTGGTGATCACTCAGACTCACCACTGATGGCGACGCTGGTGATCACTCACCTTGTTAGATGAAAAGCTCATGATCATCGACATTGGTAATCATGCAGCCTCACATCTGCCAGATCAAAGTATGTTTTGCCAGAGAAGGTATTGCCATATATGTATCTTTTCTCTAACCACAGATAAGGTGTTCATGTAGATATTTCCCTATGTATTTTTCCTGTAACCAGAGGAAAGGTGTTTATGGATAGTTGCTTTCATTTTAGAGATACATCTATATAAATTCAATTGATATTCTCTCTATATAACCTTGTTTGATTCAACTCTGAAGTATTACATGGAAAGCAGTGTGAAACAAAGCACATTTGATACATATGGGACTTATACTTCATGCCCACACTTCCTAGATAGGTTACATGTTGAACAGTGGTGCTGTCTCAACAACTTTGGCAATGGTGGTTATAGGTTGCCACTGTGAGTGAGAGTGAGTGACAGGTGATGCAATCCTCAGAGAGCATTGACTTGGAGTGACACAAATTCATGCATTGAGTGAGACCAATGTTGGCAATGGTGGTGATAAGTCGCCATTTTGTGTGAGAGTTGATGACAGTGGCACACACTCACACAGCAAGTGACATCCATGTCAGCGATGGTGGTGATAAGTCGCCATTTTGAGAGAAGATTAACTAGGAGTGACACAAACTCATGCAGTGAGTGAGAGCCATATGGCAATGAGTCAGATCCATGTTGGCGATGGTTGTGATAAGCCGCCATTCTGAGTGAGAGTTGACAGGCAGTGGCACATACTCACGCCGTGAGTTAGATCCATGTTGGCGATGGTGGTGATAAGTCACCATGCTTTGTGAGGGATGACAAGGGGTGGCACATACTCACGCAGTGAGTGAGATCATGTTGGCGACTGTTGTGATAAATCGCCATGCCATGTGAGACTGACACACAGTGGCCAAAGATGATGCAGTGAGTTATCACTCAGAAAGGAGTCACCATTGATGACCAATCATGGCGACAGATAACGACAATTTGCTGGGTTACCTATCTACTTTGCAGGTACTGAAGCTGAATGATACTTGTTCATACAGGCTCCAGGATAATAAGGTTGTGTCAACTTGGTACTATACGCCACTAGCACATTGCTCTCACATGCTCCCAAAGGGTTCTGTTGATTGAAAGCATAGCTTGGTGATCTTTCATGACCTCTCAGAGCAATATCTAGGTTAAGGGTCAAGGTCAAAGGGTCATTTGACTGATGGAATGAATAGGTCACATATGTATCTAACTAGGATTTTTGGAATTTTTCAAAAACCCCTAAGAGAAGTGAAATTAGGTGTTTCAGATAAACCCTAGATTTGGGGAGTTTTTGGTCACAATGTTTAAGCTCTATTACAATAGAAATGTGTGGACAGAAAACCCTGAGATTCAACGGCACATATTTCATCATATCTCTGGTTCTATGATAGATAGAAACAAAATTCTAAAAGATCTAGATTTCTTAGCCCAAGATCTACCCAAAAGACTTTGTAAAATGTGATATTTGATAAATCGCATTATTTTCTGGAGTCCCTACTATAGTAATTGTAACACTTCTTTTGCCTCCGTACTCCTGCAAAACCTGAAAATGCAGTTACAACCTTCTTGCACCATTTTTTAAGCAACTCTCAACACTCCTTCTCAAACATACACAAAAGACAATATATACTACATGTATAATATGAACTTACTTAGAATGAAACTAGTTACCAAATAACCAATACTACCTATAGGGTGTAGATGTACTCAAGACTTGAACTATATAGCAATGTCCTTGCTTTCTTATAAGTGTCCAGTTTCTCAGTCTCTGAGTAAACAGTTAAATACTACTAAAGTATTTAGTTCATAGTCCTCCAACTGCTTAGTTTCAGTTTCATATGACAATAGTCACTTGGAAATCTACATTTCTGTAGTTTCAGTTTCACTTGTTTCTCAGAATATCATAATAGCACACTATTAGCTATTAGAATGTTACTCAACTTCAACATGTATTTAAGACTATATGATCACACACTATAGTATACATGTACTTAAAAACGTCTTGTTTCTCTTACTTAGTTACATGTTACACAGACTAGGTTAATTATCAAAAATCTTTACCAAATAGCAAACACTTCTGCTATTAAATTTTGAATATACCAAAAACCTAATCTTGGGAATAGCGGTTTCTAGCACATCATTTCCTGTGAGGTTTTTCCGTTCCTCATGTGAGGCTTTACCCCTCACTTCCCTAACTAATTTAGTTCTTCAATATTTGCTGTCATCTTCACAAAATATTTCTCCTAGCAAATATAGTTCCAACTTTCAGATTCTCCTTCTGAAGTTTACTCAGAGATTCTGTACAAAGTGTCCACTTGCTGCATCCTATGTCCTCCTGCAGTGTCTCAGTGCATTCCTCCATCATCTCAGTGCATCCTGACCGCACCCACCAGACAATCAATTTCCATGTGCCTCCGCCACCTCACTGACAATAAACCAGAACTACTAATAATGTCCCCAACAGATCTGCTGTATCCTCATAGCGCAAATGCATTTTACTAGTCTTACAGAGCCACCTGATATCCTGTATACAGTTCAACTTCACAGCGCACATAAACACTCAAATCATCATAAGTTGCACCATAGATCATTATTTGTCTATGGCTACGTCCTTAGACTCATTTCATATTAACATACACTTTGCTGACATCTGAAGCATTACTTAGCTGGACTCCTCCACTTGAGTATCTAGATGTTACAAGTTCAACATCTCATATCTTGACACTATCAATTGTCCTTACTGTAGACTCCTCTACAGACTCCTGTGGTGCCTCCCACACAGCACTAGATGTCTCCTTCTGCACTAGACTCTCTGCAACTCTTGACACATCTTCTGCTCTTGACACAATGTTCTACAGTCTCTGACACATCCACTGATGTTTCCATGTGACAAACACTCTTAGCTGATACAGAACTATCTCCATGGCATCTTAAGCTCCTTCTGAACTGTAACCCTACACTTGGACTTGCTGCCATTTTAGTTGTAACCCACAGACTTCTAATCCACAAATAGAAAGTCACTCTATACAACTTCTCAAAATTGTTTACTCACAGCAAAATTACACTGTTCTCCCATACAGGGCCTTAGCTTATACTCACTGCCACCTGTCCCTATAGTTCATACCTTGTACAGCTTCTGTCACATACTTGTTGCACACACTATCCCCTGACAGTTCCTGTGTATCTGACATATCCACCTGGTGTGTGTTTACATACATCTCTGGCAACCTCCAGTGTATGTAAGGCTTACACACAATCCAACAGTCTCAAACAACATGTCTCTCTCGACCTGACATGTCTCTGACACACCTGACATGTCTCTGTCGCTTGTGCCTTCCACGGTATCTGTGAGCTACAGACATTCCCTTTTGTCCCACAACAACCCCATGTCGTAGTCACTTGAACTGACACTGCGAGACCTGTCCCAGATCCTGTAGAAATGTCTTTACTTGTACTCACGATGATTTAAAGGTGCACAAACCATCACAGGGGCTGCTGCTGCTGCTGAGGTCGTTGAGGTGGCGTACGTCCTGCTGCTCGCATCCACTCAGAGCTCTTGAGATGGTCCCTGACCTGCTTCTGGCGTGCCTGCAAGCGTCCCATGGGTGTCGTCACTTTGCCGATCTTTTAGAGCCTAGCCACGTAGTTTTCAGGCTCCTACACGATGCCTACGTGTTCTTCAATACTTCACTTCTTTCTCAGCAGAGTGTAAGCATGACTGGGCTTCATAACCTATTGAAATTAGGGACACTGACAAATCGACATCTGACTCCATCACTGTGCTGGTGCTGAGTGCTTTATTCATAAACTGCCCTCTAGGGGTCTCTGCGTTCACCGGGTAACACTTTCCCGCCAATACCTTTGTGTGTGGTTGTCACAACTCTCAACACAATTGGTTTGCGTTGATCAACAAAAACACGTTCATCAGCTTTCTAATGGGGTAGATCACTTTGCTAGATTAAAGAGATGGGACTATTGTTTGAAGTAAGATCAAGGAAATTATTCTTTGAAGTAAGATCAAGGAAATTATTAATGCAATATCGCATAAATATGACAGCCCAAGGTTTGTCATATGGGCTGTCATATTTATGCCATAATGTGTTTATAACACCTTTGCCTCCATAATAACATTAATTTCCTACCTGATATCCCCAGAATATAGGCACGAGAAGACATTTTGTAAGTGTCACCGATCCTGCGAGAAGCCATTGTTATTGTTCCTTGCCGGGACCTGTACCGCTGTGTTTACATACACTTTTCGTATGGAATCCAACCATGACAAGTCTCCATATTAAAATGTACACATCCTTAGATAGTCTATATGATCCCTCCATGCTTATTATGTCCAATATATTCAAAATAAAGAAGAATCCAATGATTTTTCCATCGTAAGGGAGTCGCGGTGCAGCCATTCCTACCCACCTCCTCCTCCGACGAATTGTGTCAGTGACCTGTATGTAGGTCAGAGGACGAGCAAGGCAGACGCCAAGAATGGCCAGACCATGACTCGCTTACGATAGAAAAATCATTGGATTCTTATTTATATTGAACAAAATCGAGAAAATTAGCATGCATTCCTCATCTATGGAGCGAATACTTGTTGGGATTTTAATATTATAACATGACAAGCTTGGAATCAAGATGAAAACTGAGTGTAAACATAGGACTAGGACCACAGGTTAGAATTTATTTACTTTTGCATTGGATTTCATCACCGTTCAGTGTGGCGCTATGGCTAACATCCTCGCCAACCAGCACTGCGGCCGGGGTTCAGTACTCCTATGAGTTGGGACGATTTTTCACATTGAAACAATGGCGAGACTGACTTTGTATGTCTCATCACTATCCCAAGATATTCTAAGTCCAACTTGACCTCGAAAAAGTATATCCAAAATTCCCGAAAATGAACATGTGCGTATATGCTCTGGTAAGGCACTGGTAGAAGAGGGCATAACAGTAAGGGAGGTGGCAGAATAGTGGTATAACTGACAACAACAATAGAGAAAGTGAAAGAAATGAAAATATATAATGCCACAACATACAGTTTCAAATATGCGTGAACTGCACTCACCTGCAATATCTGGGATTACCAACACCATATATCACATACAGCACGTGATCAACCCAATACACTCTCAGCCCAGCGAACCAGTTTTACATTGGATTGCTTATTTTGCGGGTCTACACTAAGAGTTCATTTAAGTCCAGTCCTATAGTGCTGGAGGGGATTTCAAAACTATAGCTATAGATATCATTTTGAAATACCCTGCTGATTGGGGTTGTTGTGTAGGTACTACGCCAGTATGTGCTGCATATTCACAATTCGGGATGAGAGTGTAGAAGGGTGGCCTTATTAGTCAAGGAGCGTAACCATCACTGTAGGAAGTTGGTGTATAATTACAGGGTAAAATGTGGTGTGGTCTGGATCAGGCAAACAGTGTACCCCCAAGAAAGTTTTGAATTGACATCTTAAGCTTTCCAGTGTATTCCGTTAGAAAATGCCTGTGCTACTACGAATTTGGGTGGTTACTGGGCCCAATAAGCCCGGATTATCTTTCTCTACCTTTCCCTATCCCTCTGATATTGATAATTTGCACAAATAGGGAACGTTGTGATAATTGTTTTCATTGTTTATATCACAGAGTTGGATGTTTGAATGAAAGCATTCTCAGATTTGTCTGTACCTGTTCTTCAGCCTCGGCCAGTGGCTATTAGAGCAGTACTTGGGTGGATCATCAAATTGCCAATAGGTAATGATAATGAACAAGTAACACAGTGTGTTGTTTTCATCACTCAATTAAAACCAGTTCTTGTAACCTGCCAGCGTTCGACATGGCGATGAATCGGGGTTACAAGTAAGTGTAATTCTGCATGCAAACTGGGTTAACTTTACGGTAGACTGGATGCAATTCCCAAGCCCAACACTGACGCTATATTCCTTCTGTATTCTGGAGGCCATTTCTTAACAGGCTCCGACTGCTCACTTTCAAATCGTAGTGGGGACCCTTACTTTAGTGACCATACAAGCCAATAGTATTGGTCATGTAGCACTAACACTCCCCAGTCATGTGTATTGGAGCATATCCAGTGTACTATTGTATTGGTACTCCCACATGGGCCACTTTTTTCACCACCCTGGCAGATATTCCCTGCAAATCTTGATGGCATAGCTTATCAGGATTATTTTTGCCAATGAGGTAAGGGAGAAAGTCAGATTTCTTTAAATTGCTCAGAAACTTGTGTGTATTTTGCAATATCCATGTGAAAATATATATCAATAGCTTTTACTTTATATAAAAATTGTGTATGTGAGTTGCGGTTATAACAAACAAATTACTGTTTACCAAATCTTTTCCATACTGTTCCATAGTACATTGTAAAATAATCCTGATAGAACGAATTGTACATAATCTAAATTCGTTTATAACGAATTTTTTCAAGGACATACCGAGTGAAAAATAAAGAAAATACATCAAGGGAACACTTTTCCTCTGCGGTCTTCCCTAGCCCACTTAAAAGGGTCTGTTTCTCCTCTTTCCTATCCCCTCGGGATGTGTGTGGTGCACATATGCGCGGGCACTGACACATTCCCCTGTGAAATTGTGTAATGTAGTTCTCGCCATGAATATGACCTTAGCTGTCGAAATGGCGTTAAACATCTATTACTCACTCACTCACTTTTCCTCCGACCCTTCCCCCAACCTTTGATGGTGGTTTGCTCATGGGGACCTAGGGTAGTTGTTGCCACTAATCCCTCACACTTTCTCTGCACTAGGGGGGTGCATGCGGGAGGGGGGGGGGGCTTTTGATGCTTCTAGGGTGTGGGGACGTAGGGGGAGGTGTTGCCGTTAATCCCTCACACATATGCCAGGCTGGGTAGTTCAAAAACCAACTTTGATGTTATGAGAACGTCGGAGAAGCATTGTATTGCTGCACTGAAAGCCGTGTAGATTATCTATGTCTTAGGTAAACTCCTCATATTTCGGATATTGATAACTTATTTTATATGATACTATTTTGCTGAGATATGTGAATGATCCATTAAACGTTTCTCGCTAGTACACAAAATTGGTTACTTTTATATAGAAATGTAATAAAAGGAATATTTGGTGGGATTTCTAGGCTGTCAAAGTTGCTGTTTGGATACAACGAATTTTTTTTTTTTTGACAATGACAATGATTTTATTCTCGAAAACTCATACAAGTTACATGAGATACATACATATAATAATCATATAATGGTATTAAAATACAAAACAATTACGAACATGCGTAGTACTACATCAGTTTTCTCAGAGTGTTACTAATACTGTATATGTTATATTTTCCCATCATGTCATTTTTTTTTAAATTTTGGTCTCTTGAGCACCGGTTCTATGCAGTGATGACAATCACTGCACTCTCAGAAATTCACAGAGAGATACATGAGACATACAATTATGTGTAGAGATGGTATGTAAACTAATCTACTTCTACAGTGCTAGCATAAAACTTACATACCTATAAAACTGTATATACAAGTTCCCTGAGGATTGACTATTAGAGCTCATTTGCTGGGCCATGGTGGTGGCTCCGGCAGCACCATGCTTAATTATCAAATGATCAGGGGTAAAAATATTTTCTACAGAGTTCCTGAGATTACCTCTCTCATGTAGACATATAACTTAGATTTGCGCTAGTAAAATATGAGTTTGATATGATACATTTTGTACAGTGTTGTTGAGATTTCTTTTCCTTCAATGGGCATCTGACTTGATATACAGGTTTAATATATTGCTAAATCATTGGTTTCTGATGAGCACCATATACAGGAAATAAAACATTTTGGACATGACTTAGATTGGTACAATAGAACCTATTTTTCTGTTTAGCACCATTTAAAAACTGGTACATATTGTCAGATACATACGCTTGGAAATTAGGCTTTCAAATGTTTGTTAGTTTGTTACACTGGCACTTGAGTACATGCTTTGACGTTTTTCATAAAAATCTTTTTGGCAAACTTGGGAACCAAATAAAAACGTTTTTTAAAGGTTATAAAACGTTTTTCTACCAAGTGGGAAAGTCTATACTCTCAGTATTTCAACGTATTTACCAGGATATAAATGTGTATTCCTGGGTAAAAGTGCAGTAAATTGCTAGGGAAGACTGACAATTTTTCTAAATTAGACATATCAAAGGGTTCATGAACAGCACTATTATTCTCCCAAAAGGCGGGGACGCAACCTCTGTTTTACCGAACCCTCTTAAAACGTTCCCAACATTTCCAATGAGTCTTTTTTTGTCAAGTGGGATGTTTATCAGGTGAAAATAAATACCACAAAAACTAAAAAACAAACAAACAAAAAATGGCTACCGCATGCAGGGATACTAACAATACGGTTAGACAGGAAACCTAAATACAGCTCACCTCATCTAGGGTAGATTCACTGGGAGTCGGCCACACACCATGAGTCGGCCACATTTGGCATTGATTTGTCGACTTAATATATGCATCATGAGTGTATACTACTCAGTTATTGATATCTAGAGTGTTATATTAGCCAATGATATCGTAATTCTTAGGATTAATCAATACTATCACAATATAAAAGTGTGTACAAGAACTCCTGTTGAACTGGTTTTAGATAGGGGACTTATATATGAATTGTCGACCAGGCAAGCAAAAACAACCCTCTGCAGGAAAATTCATTATCAAAGGTCAACTCAAGATCTTTAAACTGAGACATCATTGGCTTAAACATTCCCCGTAGTTATGTCAGAACCCCTCCTTGAACATAGGTCGTTATTCATATTTGAAATCGAGGATTAAGCTCTAAATACATTATTAACCATAATACTGTCTAAAAACACAATAAATCAGCCTTTTTCGTAAAAAATACATAACAATATGGTGATTTTTATCATAGATTTTAATCTAGAAGGAATTTTCCATTTCTGTCTTCAGTTTTTGGCTTTTGTTGAATATCCCCAAAAATTGGCATAAAAATCTGCAAATTTTGATTATTGGAATGGTTTACTATGCCCGGGTTGCTATGGCAACACGGAACAGGCATATAGGTTGATTTTTCATGAAAAATGTTCATTTTACCATCCACATATGGGCTATTTCTACTGAAAATGGTGCAGTTTAAATGAGACCATTGGATTCTGCATCAAAAATTAGCTTAACATATTTTTATAATGATTTTAGAGTAATTTTGCCCCTTCAATGCCCCCTGGTGGCCAAATGGCGAATTCAAAATCCCCCGCAGAGGAGTGTTTTACCTTGATGGGTCACATTTGTTCAAAAACGTGAGTTTGCAGCTGCAGATTTCGAGTACAATATTTCATGTTCCAATACTGGTTGGGGTGGCAGGATACCGATGACGGCGGTCTCGCTAGTCCTGAGGACTAAGGCGTCTGCCGCGTCTGCGCTGGCCCTGTTTGCCGCGTACGCTGCAACGGCCAGCAGCAGCCACGCACCGACATCTAGTCCTGGGGACTAGAACGCGCCTTTACTTGGCGTTCTACAGTTTAGTCCTCAGGACTAAACAGGTGGTCCCTGGGACTATGAATCTCATCCCCAGGGCACCATGACTATTCGCTACTCTTGGATGATTATGAGCCAGGGTCTAAGTCCCAAGGACTATAATCTAGTCCCTAGGACTTTATCTCAAGTTGAATATGAGAGCCCCATAGGCTTAACCAAGAACCTCTGTATCACACCCCACATGCAGTGTGATAACCCTTCCCCCGTATCACACTCCCTGGGAAAACATCCAAAACGGTCAAATAACTGATGATAAAATCATTTCTAATGCCAAATAAATCAAATTTTGAACATATCTGACTAAATTAACTTGAGATAAATACAAAGGTGCACTTGAATTGGTCAGCACTGAGGGTTATCACACTCGGCTTCGCCTCGTGTCACTGGGACTACAAGTAGTCCAATGGTGACTAAAGGACTGAAGGTAGGCCTATGGTTATTCGCCTCGTGTGATAACCCTCAGTGCTGACCAATTCTCGTGCACCTTTGTCTATGTATCTTTAGTCCCTTGGATTAATGTGTAGTCCCAGGGACAATCCTTGGGACTAAGGCCTTATATTTTATTTTTACGACCACATGGGTACGCGGAACAGCCCTCGGTGCTAAAAACTTAGTCCTGAGGACTAAAGATTATAGTCCTCAGGATGATATTTTAGCCCTGAGGACTACACATCTAGTGCTAGTGACCTAGTGCTAGTGACTAGAGACATTCCTGGTGATTGGACGTTAGTCCTGAGGCCTACAACTTTAGTCCCAAGGACTTAAAGTGTAGTCCTCGGGCTAGAAGAATGGTTCTGAAGGCTAGAAATTGATCAATGCAGCCTTTTCCATATCTATACCCTGGTACAAGGTTCAGTCCCTGGGACTAACTGTTAAGTCCTGAGGGCTAAAGATGTAGCTGCCTGGTCCTCAGGACTAAAGATGTAGTCCTGGGGACTGGAGACATAGTCCCAGGGACTACTATTTCAGTCCAGCCGGTCCTGAGGACTAGGTCTTAGTCCCGAGGACTATCTATATCTGCCAAGTCTCAAGGGGTAGGTGGGATGTAGGGTCTTAGTCCCAAGGACTATGCTCTAGGACCATAGGCCTACCTTCAGTCCTTTAGTCACCATTGGACTACTTGTAGTCCCAGTGACTACTGTGCAGTCCCAGGGACTAAAGATACAGTCCTGGGGACTGCAACATTGTCCTTGGGACTAGAGACACAGTCCTTGGTCCCCAGGACTGTATCTTTAGTCCCTGGGACTACACAGAGCAGTCCTGGGGACTAAGAAGTAGTCCTCAGGACTAAATTTGAAGTCCTGGGGACTACATCCCTAGTCACAACTACATTAGACATCAATCAATGAATTAGTCCTCAGAACCACATGCATTAGGGAGCGTTCATTATTTATGGCAGGGGGGGACGACAATCTGTCAGAATGAATACGTCAGAAAAAACTGACCCCCCCCTTCGGAATGGGTTGAAAAAAAATGACCCCCCCTTTCGGAATGGGTTGAAAAAAAATGACCCCCCCTTAGGAATGGGTTGAAAAAAAATGACCCCCCCCCTCAGAATAAATTGAAAGAAAATGACTCCCAACAGAGGCTACATCAGGTCCATTCATTATACAAGGTGATATTAGCAGCTTTAGAACCATTTCAGTTATGTGTCATCTTTTGAGCAGTCAAATTGTGAATACCGGTACACTGCTGTTGATTGATTTAGCTCTAGCTAAAATATCAATTTGAAGGCTAGCATGGATAAGACGTACCTGCGTGCGCATTTTTTTAGCTGGTTTCTGTGAATTTGTGAACGATCTTTGAGCAGGTACCCATATTGTTTTTTCCCGTGCTAGCCCCCCTTTAAGGGCCGGCTAGCATGGGCTACTACTGATGCAGCTAAAATAGGTATGTCTTAGTAAAATATTCCATGTGACCTACTCCTGACCAATGGAAAAATTGTTCTGATTGAGGGACTTGGTTCTGGTTTCTTTTTCAAAAACTTTATATATGGTACAGAAATAAACATTTGTAGCTTGTCTTTCTCTTTAGATTTCATTGTAATCTTAGTTTTTATATCAATTTGAAGGGTGTTATAGACATAATTCTTGTCAGGGTTGATTTCATCAATGGGTGAAAACAAGAGTTAAATCTGGAAAGATCTGATTGCGAGTTGCGGTGATTTTAGCATGTACCAGCGCCTGCGGCGCTGCTCGCACGAAAAGTAGTGGCGCCACCACGCGCCAAAAGCATTGCAACTCCTACTGTTGTAACCCTATGCTTGTCACACAACTTCTACTGTTTTCTAATTCACTGGGTCACTTTCGCTGGTTGCACTACAGATAGAGTGTGAGTTGCCAACTACGGGAACATCCAAGGTCAAAGCCGACGACTTCCGGTGTAGCCGTTTTGGATAAGTAGTGCAAACATTTTTTTACTATTGACAACTTTGTTGGTGCCCTGTTCACTCTCGTGAGGTGTATGGTGTAGCACCACAAAGTGTTGTTTGTGGTGTACCATACCCTTCCCAGTACCCCTTTAAAGGAAAGTACTTATTTTCATGATGACATCTTTTGAAACAATCAACAGGGCGAGCAAAAGAACAAGGAACATTGTGTCACAAATTGGGCCAAATACTTCAATCTCAAGAGCTGAACAGTGTTACACCCCAGGGAAAACTGTATACATACATATACCATAGTGGTAGTGACTGGCCTCATCCATGTTTTAAAGGGGGCTTATCATGTCAAATTTTAATATGGGTACCTGCCAAAAGATCTTTCACAAATCTGTAGGAACCAGCGGAAAAATTCCGATGCCCCGATTGGTCAAGGAGTGGTCATGTGAGTTGGTAACACAGGTACCGGTACATCTTATCCGTGCTAACCGCCCTTTGACACACAAAGGAGTAAGACTCTGATCATATAACATAATCAAAAGTATATGAATTATAGGTAGCTGGTAACAAAATGTTGGGCAGAATTATATCTAGAATTATTACTGAAAACCAAATAGTTAAAATTCGCGACGCGTCGCGAAAATTTTTGTTCCTTTGTCATAAAATTTGCATCACATTGGCAAATACTCCCCAACAGGAAATTACCTGGCCCTCGGGAATGGGTTAAAAAAAATGACCCCCCCTCTAAGCATAGGTTGAAAAAAAGCGACCCCCCCCTCTAAGAATAGGTTGAAAATAAATGACCCCCCCTTTGAATACCTCCAAAAAAAATGACCCCCCCTTCATTTGGTCATCCCCCCCCTGCCATAAATAATGAACGCTCCCTTAGTCCTGAGGACTAGGCAAATGTTTTTGTAGTCCTCAGGACTTAACAAGTAGTCCCTGAGTCTACGAATTAGTCCCCAGGGCTAAAAGCTTAGTCCTCGGTGAGTCTGCCCGCATAATTCGGCCTATAAGGCCTCGTTGAATACGGCAGACTCACTTCGGGGAATACGATGCAAAAATATTCCATGGTCGTTGACTCCTTTTTGACCTGAGCAAACACAAGAAAAGCGAAACTGAAAACAAGGTGTACTTGGAGAAATTGGCAGAAGTCTGCCATCACCATCAAATGTATACTGAGGTGTACACTGATGGCTCCAAGGACGGAAACCGAGTAGGCTTTGCGGCTTGTACACCCTTCGGAGTACGGAAAGGAGCACTACATGGAAGGAGCAGCATCTTCACTGCAGAAGCGCATGCCCTCCTAAGTGCACTGGAGTGGATGAAGGTGTCTACGCGCAATGCCTTCATCATATTCTCTGACTCGAAGTCATGCCTGCAAACTCTATGCCAGCATGACCCACGAAACCCAGTGGTGCAGCAGATGAAAGAATCTATCTCGCACCTGACTCAGGCCCAGAAAGAGGTCACCCTCTGTTGGCTCCCCAGCCACATTGGGATAGAGGGGAACGAAGCTGCAGACCATGCAGCTAAGAAAGCCCTGAGCCGGGAACCCGGCTTGGCTCCCATCCCCTCTTCAGACCTGCTCCCTATGGCCAAGGAGTTCATAAAAAAAGAGTGGCAGAAAAGATGGAGTTCTGACCACAATAACAAGCTCAGAGCCATCGAACCTTCGATTGGCAAAGAGCATGACCACACTGGCCTGACCAGGAGGGAATCGACAAGACTGACCCGTCTTCGGATAGGTCACTCTCTGCTGACTCACGGACACCTCATGAAGGGTGAAAACCAACCCACATGTCAGCAATGTCAAGTACCTCTGACTATGGAACACCTGGTGCTCTCATGTCAGGCAACAAAGAGGAGTAGGGACAAGCATCTTCATGGTTTGTCCATGAACAGTGTCTTTACCAGCACTGGTAAGAAAGAACTTCTGACCTTCCTCAGGGAAGTGAAGATGTTCGAGAAGCTCTGAAGCGGGGGGGAAACACCTCCCCTCAAGTATCTGTCAGGTGGGCTGGGGGAATGATCCTCCGGCCCGGCTGGAAGAGTAATCTTGCAGCCAGGTTGGAAAGTGGCTCTCTATGCTCGTCAGTCCGTGGTAAGCTGACCCGATTGGTATAGAACCACGACTGTCCGGCCGGTGTCAGGATAATGGACCGGTCAGATGATGTGTCAACAGTCTGCGGCACAGCGTCTGGGTGAGGCAGCACGATAAAGAGGGGCCTTGAGCCACGAGCAGTGTCTCACTGCTACGAGCCGTGTCCCACTGCTACAAGCAGACTCCCAAACACACGCATGCGCACACTCGCACGCACACACACGCGCAAATTAAGTTTGAGAAAAGAATGGACTAAATGTCTGATAACCAATGAGGCAGTCCCATGAGGCCTACGGCCTTAGGAGGTTAAACAAATCAATCAATCAATCAATCAATGGTCGTTGACATTTGCTTATATATTCTTAGTCCTGGGGACTAGGCTTTAGTCCTTAGGACTTAAGCATCGCATTTTTATTAGCTATAGTCCTGAGCACTACCACTACGCCCGCGCACCTACGCGCACCGCGGGAGGCTCCGTTTAGAGTCCGCGTATTTAGGTTAGCCTGGACGCGGCAGTCACCTTAGTCCTCAGGACTAGCTAGACCGCCGTCATCGGTATCCTGCGTTGGGGTGACAAAAGAAGGTGGGTGTATGTAGTTTATGATTAAATGTTTTTGATAGAACTAAGTCTAGAAATATGGGTTTTTAGTGACTTTCTTCACCTATCTATTTCACCCCAAGTCGGCCACAATTTCACCCCTAGTCGGACACCTTATACCTCAAGTCGGCCACTGCATAAAAGAGGGATAGTTAGTAATTTGGTGCATTTGATAACCTGCAGGTAGCAGCAAAGAGCTGTCTACAACCCTGTCACTTGATACTATATAGATCCAGACACAGCTCCAACCTAATATCTAACATTTGCTGCTGAATCATATATGCTATTGCTACACATTTCCATATAAACTATAGCTGTCTTTTCCCTCGTTAACAACAATATTCCTTATCGAAATTATCTATAGACAATGTGGCTGAAGGGAATCAGGAGACCGACTTCAGGGGCAAGCTGGCCGACTTGGGGTGAAATTGGATAGTTTGAAAGGATCAAATATATTTTGAATTATTGATGATAAAATTATCAAATGTGTTCCTATGAAACAGTTGGCCACATTCTATCAAATCTTATCTAAACTCTCTAATGTTGGGTAATCCTATGGCATGAGAAGTCTTTGTGCAATGAGCAATTGAATGTCACTCATGTAAAAAGCGTACAGGAGCGGCCGACTGCCGGTGAATCTACCCTATATAAGATTACCCAAGCACTCTCCTAACATATGGCAAAGCAGCATTAAAGTTGCAATGTGTATTACTATGTGATAGGGTAAAGGCACCCTGAGTCGGACAGATGCCTTAAATCGGTCAGCTTTTGGATTGGATTACATAATCAGTAGGAGGATGTCAGGTATCATATGAAGTAGACATGACAACTAAGATATCATACTCTCTAACAAATACAGCATAACAAACATAAGTCCCTTTCTACATAGTTTTACAACTGGGCAGACCCAGGGTGTTTCTGTTATATTTTGATGTTAAAGAATGGTGAGTAAATGGGAAACCTGGTTTGATTCATCAATCTGTTATGTCTTCACTGGACTGGTTACATGGTCTATCTATATATGATTATCAATGGAAACATGTACATTTTCGCCAATAATTTAACTTGGCAAACCTTAAAACATCCCCCACTTTACATTGTGGAAGTTATTTTTATATTACCTTCAGATTGCCCCTACAGTCAGACATCAATTACACCCTGTCTGGGACACAATTAAATCATGATTCATATACTTTTACAATGGATATTTTATCAAAATGAGAATCTTTTGTGATATACCTTTACTCTCAGATATGGATATTGAATATGTATTTATTTTTCCCAATATCTAACACCTAAATCCAATCACCGCCCCATCTACTCATGGAAGTCATGTGCAATTGGGCCTACAGATTTCCCTGTTAAAGGTATGCATAATTACACATCTGGGAGTTTTCTGGAGAGGAGTATTGTATTAGCTACCATTCCCTATCATGTTCTGCTACATGTCCCTATAGAATAATTGACAGACAGTGCGCCATTGTGTCTGTATCAACTAGATAACATAGACTAGTGTCTGACTCTAGGGTCCTTTCTGTCATACATGTGCTGTCCGACTGTTAGGGCAATTGGAAGTTCAGAAGGCAAGGTATATACAGTTTATTTATTCATATGTATAGGAGAGATTTATCAAAACTTCTTAATGGATATTGGTGGCTAAGTATCATGTATCAACTGGTACAATGGAAAGTAGAATCAACCACAGTTGAGTATCAAATATGGGCACCTCCTGTGTGGCCAGGAGCGTCCGAAATGGGTGCCTCTATCCTATACAAGATGGCTATTGGCACCTGATATAGTGCAGTACCTTCGCCCCCAAAATAGGCCCGACTATTCCTTTTGTGATAGAAGCAACAGCCATATATATTGTAGCATACCTTTCATTTCAGGATGGGAGCCACGCCAAATTTTTATTTTCTAGGTCAGTTTTAACTACCATCAATTAAATTGGCAAGCAGAGGAATAACAATTAATTTTTTAGCAGGGATTATCTAGGGTTTCATTGTATGACTATGCATTCAGAGTATGTGGCATAGATGGAAGTACACTCTGTCTCTGAATAATCATTTCTGGATGATATGACCTAGTAAAACCCTCAATATAGTCAATTGCATAATAAATACACTGTCCAACCGACATGTGGATATAGAGTAATGTACTTATCATTCTGAAATACAGATCTGCCTGCTGTAGGTATAAAACCTACATACCAGAAGTGCTTTCTACTGTGGGTACAGCTGGTCCTACTGCCTACTATAGGGATATTTATAACCCATTTACAATTGCGGCTGAGGATGTAGCGGACATATGTACCCAAGAGCGGACAGTAGACTTGCCTATACCGCAGTTGCAAGTGCACCAGTGGGTGCTAGTGCCATGCTGGTAGTGCATGCAGGTGTGATTGCACTGCTGCCACTAGCTAAGGCCTAATTAACATGCATTCTCGTGAGATTTGCAGCTTCAGGGGTCAGAAGACACTCTATACATGGGTGAGTGAACACACCTCTAGGTGTGAAGACTTCACACCTGGAGGTGTGATAGGTGATAGTCTACACTAACCATACCTTTGAAGCTGTAAATATATAATTTCAAGTCACTTTGAGCTACCTTCTGAGTCCTAACAGTACTTTGGTGTACAAGGTGGGAGAGAGCGGATTCCCACAAGGTATTACATAACTGTATCCTAAAACCAGTGTTAGGCACATGCTTGTAACCAGTTCAGGTAGACACTACGGCGCCACCCCCATCCCACTAGGTCGGAATTGTGTAGTATGCGTGGAATGCATCATCATCTTAATGAAAACCAATAAGAAAAATAACTCCTTTCATCAATGAAATTATCACATCATGAACTCTCCCATTGGCACATTATTCCAAGCAGGCTAATGAATATATATATATATATATATATATATATATATATATATATATATATATATATATATATATAAATATAAATATATATATATATATATATATATATATATATATCAGATAAGGGATATACACTAAAACGTATAATATTTTCCATGGGGATTTATCATCCTTACAGTCTCCTCCAATTTTCATGTGAATACACGTCATATCAATGCACAGTTGCATTCCCATAGTAGGTAAAAGAGTCATAAGCAGGCCTTAAAGGCCAATACAGAAACTGTACGCAATATTGTAATAGTTCAAGTCAGAATGTTAGTAAATACATGTATTACCCCATCTGGCATTATCATCTGTTAAAGTCACCTTATTCATTCAACGTAATAACTCCTTCACATAAAGGTGTCCACTATCAGGTGATGTCCACTGTTAAGTTAAGTGATTCCCTTCTTGTGGTCAAGGACAGCAGGCGCGATGCACAGATAATCAGACCTCCAGTGCCTGGTGCAGATCTGTGTTCGGTTCATCTCCATTTTGTATCTCTGGTTTTCTTGGTGACTTGTCTGACATTTCAACTCCAGCTTCTGCCAACATGTCTTTAGAACAGAGTTCGCTGATGAGAGCTGCACCAATTAATTTACTCACGGCGTTTGTAGTTGCTCTCACTCTATCCCTGTAAGATAAATGATCCGTTCATAAATCCATTATAAAACAAGACTGCACATGAAGAAAATAGAAACCCCTCTTTTGTGCCTTCGCATGCCTTCTCATTTAGAAGGCTGTAGGTCGAATCCCACTTAGGCGTTCTGGGAATCAAACCTCTCAGCATTCATCTGATTCCGAATCCCATAGTAGCACCAGGGACAGTTAGCAGTATCACTTGCAAGATATCGGCTCAGTAAGGCCCACAGAGATTCCATTTTAAGCCGACATACCGATTTTCATTATGCTATACCGCTGGCTGGTATGTTTAAACAGATGATTTTACAAATGAAAACATGGGTAATTGTTTTGGAATAATCAGTCAATGCTAAAATAACTGTTGTTCCCCATACCGTTAACATTTGTGACCCATCTGGAGAAAACGTGCATCGGGGGGGGGGGGATTTTAGTTCTGCATTTGGCCACCAATGCAGAGTGTATGAGTAAAACACTGAAGAATATACAAAAAAAAAATGGCTTAGATCAATTTTTGATGGGGAATTCAGTGGTATACTCTGAATGATTCCATTTCTACTGAAACATTCCATCTATGGAATGCAAAAGAGACATCCGTTGCCATGGAAACATAAATAATTGGCATATATGGCAATTTCTGGTTGCCATGGAAACCACTCCATTATTCTAAATGGGAATTATTGCCACAAATGTGTTGGATATTTACATACGGAACTCAGAACCGATTTTATGATAAAAAAAAAAATTACATTTTTTTGTTCATTTTTTTCACAAAACTGTATTCTTTGCATTATCACTATTTAAGCTACCTAGGATATAATGTATTTAGAGCTTTTTTGCATTTTTCAATTGCTCACACCGACCTAGGTTTGGCAAGCAATTACAGAGGAACTACTTGGAATATTTTAGCTCGGGATATCTCATTTTAAATCACATGATTTCAACTTTAATAAGCCATTTCCTTGGATGCAGGTTTGCCCCCACCTGGTCACATTTCATTGTCCAAATAGACAGATTTAGAAAATAATTAGATTACATTGTAAACTTACATAAGCCAGTCAATGCTGAAGAGAATACCAGCTAACTCACTGGGAATACTGATTGTCTGCAGAATCAGCATTACAATGATGATACTGCCACTGGGACTAGCAGGCACGGCAAAATACGAAAAAGAACCCAGCAATCTGAAAAAGATGTCAGAGGCTAAAATGGGGGAAAAAAACTTGTCATAATATATCCTGCATCACAAAGTCACAGCAATTGGACGACACTTAGTTAATCGAGCCTGGTCTACACAACTGGCTCAAATTCAATGATTTTGGTGAGTGTTTTGGTCAAAGAGAGCTTTCAAACAGGTACTTCAAAGCTATTCTAGCCAATATATGATACATTTCCCTGTCCATCTGATGGACATACATCATGAGCAGTGTGATGATTCAGTCAAATGGGAATATCATTTCATTCAGTCGGAATTCAGGTGCGCCGCATTCAGCAGTTCATTCTAGGTACACCACGCAAAATATATCTCAAACACCTGGGTCTGGCAGCACACACACTCTATATTCCAGAAATCCCGATGGAGTGCCTTAGTAGTAGCTGTCCTGGACAGGCCTAGGTCAGTCGTATCTGAAACCTCCCCAGCCGGGAGGGTGATGTGGGCAGAGGCAGTGGGGCTCTAAACCTCTGAGAAAATTCTCTCCCATTTTCTATTACCCAAAGTCACAAAATCATTGATAAGTTATAAGAAAAATTTACAGAAAATCTAAAACAAATCAGGAAATGACTTGATGAAATATAGAAAAAAAGTCAGCCTATTTAGTAATAGAAATTGCCTCTTTAAGAAAAACAGAGAGATTTGTAAACCAGGGGCCAGGAGTAGAAGGCCTCAATTGGACCCTTATCTTATCTCTTATCTCCGATCTTCTCAAAACTACTTCCGACTGACCACCAACTGTGGAGGGCATTTCTGAACATAGCACGATTAGACACTACCACTACGACCCAAAACACCTCCAATCATAGCTCAAACCATAGTATATTGAGAAATGCAATCCTGCCTCTTTGATGAAGGTAATAATGTTAATCATGGTCAGTATGAACAACAGTGCTAACACCCTGTTTTCATGATTTATGTCAAGTTGAATACGAGAGCCCCAAGAACCTCTGTATCACACCCCACAGTGTGATACCCCTCCCCCGTACCACACTGCCAGGTAAAACATCCAAAATTGATAAATAACTGATGATAAAATCATTTCTAATGCCAAATAAATGGAATTATGAACACGTCTGACTTAATTCACTTGAGATAAATACAAATGAGCACTCGAATTGGTCAGCACTGAGGATCGTGTGATAACCCTCAGTGCTGACCAATTCGAGCGCACCTTTGTCTATATATCGTGTACATGTATATATTTGATTACTTTTGTATGAAAAAAAAGATTATGACATGCTGACATAACTAGGACGCCTGTCATTACAAGGGAGAGCTCAGGATCATCTACATTAGAAGTCACCATGGGCAAAATACATCTGAGCAGTGCTCGCACATCACTGTAAGCCTACAATCAGTACTTTTCTACATGATGAACATCTATGCATTACAAATGATGTAATTTACCCCATCACGATCATCTGTCCAGCGCTGATGGTGATATAGGCATATTGTGTCAGAAAAAGGCTGGCACCCCCAACGTACAGGGCACTTCCAGAGCTACTGATTGTGGAGACTAGTGGGACCACCATATTGGTCAGGCGGTCGTCATAACCATGGCTTCGGCATATTCTGTAGTACTCGGGCATTACCAAGACACTGCAAATTGTAATTTAAGTTCAGATGAAAGGACAAGGGATATGTTTCATGTTATCTGATGGATTAGGGGTGACCCTAGAATTCTAGATCTACTTTTATAATAACACTTCTTTTTAATAATGTTCCCTATTTATCTTTTTATTTTGTATTAACGTTTATAAGTTGCCTGTGCTAAAGCTCACAGAGATGCCTACAGGGCGATTCCTATACATTTAGTAACCCTGAGCCCCATAAAGTGTTGAAAAGTCATCTTGTAGCTGTATCAATAAGCTGACTGATCTGAAGGAGCGTAATATGTAAACATGAAAATAAAGGGAAAGATTTTGGAGAACATATTGAGACTTACGAACTATCTGTTGCAAACGCCATAGCTATTAGTCGGCCAGAGTCTATCAACAGTCTCAGGGGGTTACGACGAGTCAGCACAAAGAAAACAAGTGGGTACAAAAGAATTATCTGTAGCACGTTCCCAGATATGATAGTCACCATGAGCATGCCCAACCGTGCCATGACAGCTCCCAGTTCCTTTTGTTTAGCTAGGGCATTAATGATCAGACTGGCAACACCTATTGGACACAGCCTATCGGAAGGAAACAGAATCGTAGCTGGTAATTAAGATAGGGTTAATTCAACATAGGAAACAGAATCGTAGCTGGTAATTAAAAAAGGATTGAATAGGATTAAAGATCTTCATTATGATTAAAAGAATAACCTTCTCATCCATGACGGATCCGGAATTTGAAAAATGAGGGGTTTTGTTTTTGAGCAAATTCTGTGGGCCAAAATATGCAATTAAACTCTCAAGTACTGGCAAAAAGGAGGGGGCGCGCAGCCCCATGCCCCCTCTAAATCCGCCACTGCTCATTGCATAAAGAATATCATTTATGAGGCGAAATAATGTCAACACATTTAGGAGTTCTCGTTCTGTCATAAACCTAAATATATTATAAGTCTATGACATTTCTCCGGACTTGATTAATGGTGTCGAATTTCATTTTCTTTGTACAGGTCATCAAACCCTGATCGTCAGACCATGTATGACACAGCATATGCTCTCTCAATCAGAGACATTCAAGTACAGCCATCAATCGCGAGGCATGGGTTGAGGGAGGTCAGGTAGCAGCAGCATTGCATACAGGGGGGCAGTAGTGATACAGTGGACACTCTTTTAGTACTTCTTCATACCCCAGTAGTAGCTCTGCAGTGGTCTATTGCACTGCATATGGGACTGTAGCAGTACTAAGTCAGTTGGCCACTGATCAAGCACTGCACCTCATTTGCATATTTCAGACACCACTACTGCCCTGTTAATTATGTGGTGTTTAATAGTAGAATGTATTGGTTACTGAAACCATACTGTTCCTCATATTGATTTGACACTGAAACACTACTGCTAGACCACACTGTTTGTACACTGCTTAGGTACTGCTTTTCCACTGCATTCTGGCCCGGGTAAGGCCATCAGTGGGGGATCCAGGGAGTGCCCTAGGGGGGGCACGCCCCCAGGCCCCTTAGAAATGGGCCTTGGTTAGACTTGGTTAGAATTGAATTATATATTTGACCAGCATTCTTAACAGGAGCATTTACTAGTAAGTCAAGAGGTGCAATACAGAAAGCAATATATAGGAAATGGGATACCGAACCCTGCCTGTGCTCCCACTTGAAACGAAATTTTGGATGTGCCCCCCGCTAGACCACCCCTTCTGGATCCGTCCCTGGCAAAATACTCACCACATGAACCACTGTAAAATCAGGATCATGATACTAGTTCCAGCAACAGCGAAGTTATGTACGATTTCAGCTTTCTTCCCCAGACGCCCAGTTGCCATACCAAAGACAATACAGAAGAATAGCACCCCTAGAAGAAATGTGGCCATTCACATAAGAGTATACAGGATTATGTAAATCCAGTTTTTTTTTCAAATCAATTCTTCTAAGGAAACTATAAGTTTGCTCTTTTGTGTTTTAAGCAAAGCGGTATGTGTCACAGGCTGAAACAACATAGAATACAAGGCTTCTTATTGAATGTGTTGGGTGTAATGGTAAAGGCAACACACTCTGGTCTGGGTCAATGTGTATGGCAGTAGGTGGCCCTATGGCTACCTACTGCCATACACTTTGACCCAGACCAGAGTGTCTTGCCTTTATATACAATATACATAACAATTTACTAGCAGCCTAGACTTCTGAGTTGTTTCAGCCTGTGGTGTGTGTCATAAATACATTTTACCTAGAAGATTTGTTGTGTTCGCATACACCAACGTCCTTTCAAGGGTCACGCTATTCACACTAATATTCTGTGTCATATTTGATGCATCTATGCCGTTTGACAGATCAGCTTTCTCCACATAGTCTGTTCGTGCCTGTTGAATAGATAATTCGATTACAGTTATATTCAGATTCTAAGTAGCACGATCATATTCAAAATCTCAATTACAGCATTGAACTTAATACAATCTGGTAAGGATGGCCATTAATACAAACCAGGCTTATATAGGCCAATGTGAAATTAAAGGGGTGTGTACCTTTTGCATGATTGCTCTGATGATACTATCAGTAAAGAGATTTCTGCAATAGAAGGATACCATTATTGATGCATATCATGTTAAGCCTATATTCCCTGATTGCCATATGTCACTAGTACTTATCATCTGAGACTGAAAGAAAAGCTGGAAGACCTCCAGAACTACATATTCCCCAGTAAACACAAAACTTTATCCCAATGTAGCAAATTGGCAGATATCAAATATTTAAACAACTTAAATCTTTATGTCCTGGTTACATTGGGTGAATGTTTAGATAGAATTCATCTTTCTTTTTGTTGAGACATCAATGGTAGCAAAAGAGAACATACTGACTTGCCAAACAAGTGTTTTCTAACGCCATTGGCACCTAGGTTGGCTTCGTTGCCACATAGGTTTGACTCCTGCTTTGATGTTCATCAGGCGTTTTAAAAATGGCTATTTTATTTTTCTCATTGGAGAGGGTAGGTTCAAACCTAATGTAATTTTACATTTTATAATGTATGAGGTTATTTTAATACTTCCTTGCACATGAAATCGTGTGAAATTGTTCTAAACATTCTGGAATGTATTTAGGACATAACGTTTCCAAATGATTCTATGTAGGATATCTAAGTAGTTGATACCTAGAGACCATGTTCATTTAGGATCACACATGTGTCTGTGTTCAGTGGGTTCAGTGTTAGATTAATGCAAGAATTTCTATTCTGGTACTTCTATAATTTAAGATATCTCCATCAATACACACAACGATAAGCAAAGCCAAAAAAAACCCAAAAAAACCTGAAGAGGTCAGCAAAGATATCCATTGTTTTCAGACGTGTTGTCAGCGTCTTTTGTTTGCCACCTGCCTGCATGAAATTGCCTGAAAGCAACAGGAATGAGTGAAAGTATACATCAAATACCGGGGGTAATGATAATGATAAATCCAAATATGATATAACAAGGTTCAAACAGCAGTGTCTATACCTGACGCAAAGTAACCCCGGACCTATTGACACTGTACGGTAGATTAATGTTATTTGGATTAAAATATTTCATTGAATCTAGTTCAAAGCAAATAGGTCTATATGTATTCTCAGATCTGAATGAAAGAAAAAAAGAAATATCATTGATCATACCTGGTTTAATTGCAAAGCAAAGAAGGATTCCCAGGAAGCAGCTGAGAAGGCTTAGTCCCATGCTCTATATCAAAGCAATGGCCCCGGCCTTACCATTGGATTTAGGATCAACTGATGATGCTCCTATATGAAAAGAAGTGAAAATGAAAATCATTATATTCACATGTACTCGTTATTACAAATTTCTGAGCATCACTGAAAATGGAAAGTCGGGTCTACATTCTTAAAAGGAAGAGAGTATTGATATATGTGATCATTCGAGTTGCGGATTAAATCAATATTCACCTGATATGACTCCAAACATAATTAGAGGTATGATGCACACGTTGAACGCTCTCAGGAAGATCTCCCCTGGAAAACCTGTCATATGCAGTAATGCTTGTATTAGGGTTTACACACACTGACAAAAGGCATTTCATAAAAGGACGTGGTCGTTCTTGAATTGTAACGGTAAAGAATATATATGTAACAATAAAAACGTTGAAACTTGAACTTAACACTTGAGTTCATCTAAGGCTTGAATGACATCTCTAGTCCACTTATCGCACAAATGTATTTGATATTTGTGTGCAACTGACTCACCAAGCCACATGAGAGTGTCAGCGGACGGGCTTAGTCGCTGAATGACGATCCCAAGAATAAGGCCGAAGACAATGGCTGAGAAGATGGCCACCAATTGAGCGTTATTCATGAGAACCTTCAGGAGACGGCTACCCCGGCTATTGTGACACATGGTGATTGCTCTTTATCACAGGCAATACCTCCCGACTTTGCTTAATTGCCTTTTCAAGAACAAGATCAAGTGTAAAATGATAAGATGTATCAAGTGCCTGTTGTGTGATTATATTGGTAGACTATGCTATTGCATTTATAATTGCTATTTCATTGGTTCAAACCTTTAATTCCTAGAGGATTTCGATCACTCATAATCATGTCTTAACAAGATACCCTCTCCCCCTTGGTATAATCTGCTGTGTTGAATAGAATTCATGAAATTGATAGTAACAATGTATGTAACTACTGTGGCAAGCCAAATTTTCACCCCTTGATATAAGAGATTCTTTATTTGATATCACAGTTTTAGAATTCGATATCAGGGTTTTCTAACTTTGATATCACAGTTTCCTTGTCTGATATAAGAGTTTTTCTGAAATATTGCCATATCAGACTGATATTGTGATACATTCATTTCCCTACCTTCTTTTTTCATTTTATAAATAGAAAATATACCGTTGTGTTGATTATTTCCTGTTATTTCTTATATTCTGTAAACTCCAGTATCTGGGCAAAACATGAGTTTATCAGAAACTTTGATATCATAGTTTTAAACTTTTATATCACAGTTAATAACTCCGATATCAAAGTATATAACAGCTATATCACATCTGAAAAAGTTGATATCAAAGATAAATTCTATGATATCACAACTAGATACTGGAGTTTTCATAACATGAAGAATAATGAATGGATTGCTCTAATTTACTTGAATATCAGTCAATTACCCCCAATTTCTAATCTAAAGTACATTATCAGCTTGAAACAGAGGTTTTCCTAGAATTACTCTGATATCAAATCATAAAACTGTGATATAAGTGACAAAAACTGTGATATCAAATGAAGAAACTGTGATATCAGGGGGTGAACATATCGCTTGCCATAAACACCATCAAAAGAAAAAGCATTCTATTATCGTGATAGTTTAGAGAATCGAGTATCTGGTGTGTTCATAACTATTACAGCTTGAAACTTGAAGGTGTTGAAAAAGCATAGAATAATCGGCTGCTGACCAAATATCTTGGATGAAATGGTGAAGGCAAGACACTCTGGTCTAGGTCAATTTGTATCACAGTAGGTGGCCCTACTGTCTATGCAAAAAACTATTGACAGTGGTGCCACTTATATATGTATATAGTCGGCTACTGCAAAGATGATGGTGGATATCCATCCTCATCTTTACAGTACTACATGGCACCACCAGGGGTAGACACTAACACTGGCCCGGGAGCCCATAATTCTTGGTCCGGGCCCACAGTTTTCTCAAAATTTGCCTTTCTATGGGCCAATATAATCATATATATATATCGTTGGAAAGGGAAAATAGTCAGGAATTCAGTCATTCTATTAAATCTTGATATAATTTAATTACAAAATGTCAGGGTTAGCTTTTAATATTAAGTGAAAACATGTTCTAGGCCCGCAGATTTAAATGTGGGCCCTTAGATTTCTAAAGCTGTGGGCCCGGGTGGCCCATGGCTCAAAAAGTTAGTGTATACCCCTGTCCACTGTCTATCGGAAAAAAAAATAGACAGCAGGGTCACCTACTATGATACAAATTGACTCAGACCAGGGTGTCTTGCCTTCTTAATCTTTTCTTAATCATGGACTGGCAGCCTAGAAGTCAGTTGTTTCAGCCTGTGAGTATAGGAACAGGCACGCATCTGGATTGCTTCATAGAATCCACTCATTTATAGGTAGAACTACCGATGGAACCAGACAGTGGTCTAGTGAATAACCCAAGCAATAGATTCTGACATAGTAAAGCCTTGGGTAGAAAGGCAATGGAAGAGCATGGCTAATATATCGTGTATAGATGTTGTAAGTTGATGCCTTCTTCTGGGCACATACCCCTCCCTCATGCCTGAGGTAGGGTCAGTGGTAGCAATCAAGGGTGCAGGAGGTGTGGATAAGTTTGTTAGTTGAGGTGTAGTGTTTTGATTGTCTATTCATACAGTGTCAAAAATGTGTAGAAAAAAAACGAAGATTCATTTGTAACATGGACATCATAATCATTAAGTCTTTGCAGGGCACATCATGCCATTCGTTACTCTAGAGTAATAATCTAAGTACATAGATTATCTCAGAATTGTCATGATTCGAAAACGGCAGTGGCCCTAGTGAGTGACTCACAGGAAAGTCAACTGGCCAATTCAAAGGTTGTTTTTGAAAAGATCACTAGCCCACACTCAAAACTACTGGCCAGTGGCCACTGGGCCAGTGTTAGTGTCTACCCCTGATGATTCTCTTTTAGGGTTACCCTCCTACATGTAGGACATCTGATTGACTGAATAAGAAGGAGTCTATATCCAGAAGCAAAATTGATAGATTCTTAAGTAAAATGTTATAACTTATAGTTCTAGGTCCCTGGCTTCCAAAAATGCTTCATAGGACTTTTCTAAACTTCTTCTATGAATTCACATCCAGGGGCGGATCCAGGATTTTCAGAAAGGGGGGGCGTGAATCTGCCCATGGGCAGCAAACATAGATGTGAGGTACAAGTGGAAACCTGTGATGTTGCGAGTGCAGCGCAGCGAGCTTGTTGGGGTATCTGGGGGCATGCTCCCTCAGGGAAATTTTGAATTTTAGAATGCAAATGGTGCACTCTGAGAGCTCTACTGACTGAAGTATTTGAGGGTTCACTTAGGGTTTCATCCAGGTTTCTTTTTAAAGAAGGAGGGACTTCTCAGGGGTGGATCCAGGATTTTCAGAAAGGAGGCATAATTTGGGTCCTGGACATCAGGGGGGGAACAATTACAGCACTGTGATGTTGCAAGTGCAACATAGTATCCCCTCCAGGAAATTTTTGAAATATTGAAGGGGGATAGTGCATTCTGGTGGAGTCTGAGGGCTCTCCTGACTAAGCTATCTACAGCCATAAGTAAGGATTCCCCCCTCTAGGTTTCAAAAATGTCTTGTGGAGGCAAGCCCCCAGAAAATTTTGAAATCTAGAGGGGAAATGATGGATTCTGGGGGATCCTGATGGTTCTCCTGACTAAATATACCTACAGCTATAAGTGAGGCTTTTCCCCTTTCCCATTTAAAAAAAAAAATTGAAATCTAGAGGGGAAACAGTGCACTTTAGTGGATTCTAAGGGTTTCACAAAAATGGATAAACATGAATAACCACTCAAACCCATATGAAAATGCTTTTTGCCTCATGAATTTCTTTTAAAAAACGGCAGTGGCCCTAGTGAGTGACTCACAGGAAAGTCAACTGGCCAATTCAAAGGTTGTTTTTGAAAAGATCACTAGCCCACACTCAAAACTACTGGCCAGTGGCCACTGGGCCAGTGTTAGTGTCTACCCCTGATGATTCTCTTTTAGGGTTACCGTCCTACATGTAGGACATCTGATTGACTGATTAAGAAGGAGTCTATATCCAGAAGCAAAATTGATAGATTCTTAAGTAAAATGTTATAACTTATAGTTCTAGGTCCCTGGCTTCCAAAAATGCTTCATAGGACTTTTCTAAACTTTTTCTATGAATTCACATCCAGGGGCGGATCCAGGATTTTCAGAAAGGGGGGGCGTGAATCTGCCCATGGGCAGCAAACATAGATGTGAGGTACAAGTGGAAACCTGTGATGTTGCGAGTGCAGCGCAGCGAGCTTGTTGGGGTATCTGGGGGCATGCTCCCTCAGGGAAATTTTGAATTTTAGAATGCAAATGGTGCACTCTGAGAGCTCTACTGACTGAAGTATTTGAGGGTTCACTTAGGGTTTCATCCAGGTTTCTTTTTAAAGAAGGAGGGACTTCTCAGGGGTGGATCCAGGATTTTCAGAAAGGAGGCATAATTTGGGTCCTGGACATCAGGGGAGGAACAATTACAGCACTGTGATGTTGCAAGTGCAACATAGTATCCCCTCCAGGAAATTTTTGAAATATTGAAGGGGGATAGTGCATTCTGGTGGAGTCTGAGGGCTCTCCTGACTAAGCTATCTACAGCCATAAGTAAGGATTCCCCCCTCTAGGTTTCAAAAATGTCTTGTGGAGGCAAGCCCCCAGAAAATTTTGAAATCTAGAGGGGAAATGATGGATTCTGGGGGATCCTGATGGTTCTCCTGACTAAATATACCTACAGCTATAAGTGAGGCTTTTCCCCTTTCCCATTTAAAAAAAAATTTGAAATCTAGAGGAGAAACAGTGCACTTTAGTGGATTCTAAGGGTTTCACAAAAATGGATAAACATGAATAACCACTCAAACCCATATGAAAATGCTTTTTGCCTCATGAATTTCTTTTAAAAAAAGACATTAAAAAAAGGTACCAGCTCTCCTATTTTACAGCCCCCTCCCCCTCTTCTCTTGTCATATCCCTCTCTGGATTCCTTTTTATCCTGATGGACCACTTATTTTCATTCTCTGGTGCCCTGGTGGATCTTTAAAAACTGGGGAAAAGACTGAGTGGTTTGCAGATATGCATACTCTTTTGTCAGCATCCAGTATGTACCACACCCTGTCACAGTCCCAAGCGTCACATTCCCTATCCATGCCCCCAGTATCATGTACTATACCCTATCCATTCCCTCAAGCTTACATAACCTGTGCATGTCCCCAGTATCATGAACCATACCCTGTCTATGCCCCAAGCTTACATACCCTGTCCATGTCCCCTGTATCATGTACCATGCCCTGTCTATGCCCCCAAGCTTACACACCCTGTCTATGTCCCTAGTATCATGTACCATATCCTGCCTCATGTTCCCTGTCCATGCCCCCAGGTCATGTAGCAGACCCCATATCATGTAGCACACCCTGTCTACACCCCCAATATCATCTAGCAGTCCCTGTCTACGCCCCCAGTATCACGTAGCATAACCTGTCTACGCCCCCAATAAAGAATATTATGTAGCAGACCCTGTCTATGCCCCCAATATCATCTAGCAGACCCTGTCTACACCCCTAATATCATCTAGCAGTCCCTGTCTACGCCCCCAATATCATCTAGCAGTCCCTGTCCAAGCCCCCAATATCATGTAGCAGACACTGTCCACGCCCCCAGTATCATATACCCTGCCTAATACAATTCCACTTTCATTTATATTTTAAGCTGTAGAATCCTTAATAATAGTCCGATTTGAAAACCGTAAAAACTGGCATGAAGCTGAGAATTCACTGATTTCAAAACTTTCCTTGGAGGCTCAAAAGGGGGGGCGTACGCCGCGTCCGCCCCCCCTTGAATCCGCGCCTGACATCCATGTACTAAAACACCTACTACTTTGAAAATCGCTAAAGATTTCGACCTGAAGTCACAGAGGGGACAGACCAGGTATTGGCCTACTGTCCTATATGTAGGATGGTGCTTATCTCTGGATCCGTGATAGGTAAAGCCCTGAAATCTTTTGTACAGAATAATTGGTCAGATATAAGCCTATTTCTTAAGTTCCAGCACTCTTCAACCAAAACTGCCATTTCCATGGCAACCTCAAAATCAATAGTTCATAGAACAGTAGTGATTTGGCCTAACCGTCCTACATGTTGGAGGGTAGGCAAACCCTGATATCTCAGGAGGCAACATAGGTACAGGTCCAAAATTGTATACAGGGTATATTTGGTCGTATATTAGCCTGCATATAACTTTTCAGCACGCTGCAACCGAAATTGACACTTAAGCCCCATTTGGGTTAAAATCTATGGATTTCTTTTTAAATTAACAGTGTGGCTCATGTGAGATATATTCCACGGATGTTGCTTTATATGTTTTAAACCGTTGGACATGGATGTGTGCCTGAGGCACTCATCCATTTCCTTGGGTTATCAAAGACATAAAGCTTAACAGCTATTGATAGAAATTCTGCACGTATATTTTGTTTTATAAGTGTTCACTTACTGTGGTCTTCCTTTCTGCAGCATTAATTCTCATTTAAATCTATAGAAGGTCACTCGTCTGCTCTACACACAAAAGTATGGGTATATACAACAGAATACTCACCCTTACCGGAATCCCCCAGTTGACGTGTGCCATGTATTGTCTTGCAATACAGAGTCAGATGGAACCACCAATACCAATTTGACCACATAACCAGTGCCCTTCCAGCCCACTAACCTATGATTTCACTGTCAATCTCTGATGATATCATTATATATTATAAACTTATTTATTTGCCCTATGCATTCACACCATGTCATTGCATGGTTAATGAAGACACAATGATTGAGGCCATTCTCTGATTGTTAAGTGTATATATGGCGTTTCCCATTTAGTGAGAAAATACTGCAACATTGTTCTAGCCTGCCAGGCCTCAATGACATCTTATTACCCTATATTGATGTAGTATACGCTAGCAGCACCAGAATGCATTATCCCACATGCATTTGGGTTCGGAGGGCACCATCCCCTCCAAAAAGTCCGAACCAGAGGTCTTCCCTTTTCAAACCGCTGGTTCTGGACTTTTGGTTGTAACAATTCTGTGAACAAACGGCTTTCACTAACACTATCTTATACACTAGAAGAGACTAGCGAGGTTTTATTCTGCAACTAAGATAAAACACTTCGTTCACTATCACCTCATCAAGTCGATAGTATCGTTAAGTAACAAAAGCAAATGTATTACTTGATAACACTTTATATTAATTATTAGTTAGTTCCAGCTGTCTCATGATGTTCCACTTTGATAAGTAGCCGTGTGCACAGGGCCAGCATCTCTACAGACACAAGCTGGTAGGTGGCAGTGCTGAGTCCTTCTTTACCATAATCCGCAGCTGACAGTTGCTTCCACACGTCAGCCCTGGGATGGTCACCAGAAAGACATTGGAAATGGTTATTCCAGTACAAGAATCAAAATAGCCCGCTCACGTCCCTTTTGTCTTAAAAGAAAAGACCACCCCCTTTTCATGTAGCCCTCTTTCAGGAGTATAATTATATTGAATAAAAATACTGACATATTTAGTACCGAATCTGCTTGCATAAGGGAAGCCAATGTTGCAGGCTGCTCTGGTGCATTTGATGATGTCACAATTGGTCAGAATGCACCAGATTCTGCATTGATTAAGCTTGGAGGCCACTGCAAACATGTGTTTAATCATGATAATAAAGTGTACCTTTTCAATATATCATGCAGGTTACCTCATTTTGGTTATTTAATGCTAACTTCCAAGAAAAATAAGCAAGTACTGTCAAAAGAAATGCACGGGCAGCATTTGTTTTTAAATGAGCAGTACTGTACACTCAATACTGGGATGCATTTGACCAATTGTGACGTCATTAAATGCTGCCTGCTCCCTGCCCTTATGCTAGCAGGTGTGATACTGGGTATGTCAAAATCTAGGCAAAAAGAAATAGAGTTGTGTTTCCAGTTACATGCCTCAAATATCTAGGGTCGGTAGGTCGGATTTTTTTTTTTTAATTTTTTTTTTTGATTTTGTATAGAAATGTATGGCCAGACATGTTGGATGTTATGATCTCTATACCAATAGATGAGGACCTAGATAAGCTCCACGAAAATTTGATGAAAAATATGGAAATTACGGGAAAACTGCCTAAAAACTGCCAAAAAAAAGACAAAATTCACAAAAAATTATTCCAGGATCAGCCCTGTTTTGCTAGGGTCGGTCAGGTAACTGGCAACAAACCTTTTTTTAGGCCTTACCCCCAAAATAGGGCAACACGAAAAAGGGGTGGTCTATTCTTTTAAGGAATAAGCGAATATTCAAAGGGTTTCGGGAGCAGCGTGATTGGGGGAGGAGGGGCTGGGTGCGCTTTGAATGTTTTAGAGAGTTTGAGACATATCCCAAAGTAAAGGTTTGAAAATTTAAAACCATAGAGTTGATTTTCCTGCTGTTTTAGGTCAATTTGTGAGTAAATTGCCATATTCACTACAGATGTTTCCATTGTAAAAAAATATTCATCTCTCTTCTTTTCTCTTGGAGGGGGGGGGGCAAAGCCCCCCACCATATCTGAGATGGGGGGGATGCCCTCCTGTTCCGGCCCCCTACATTGGAATCAGGAATAAAGCTATTCAATTCAATTCAATTGACAGTTTCTATGATGGTACCCTAGCTTTTAGAAACTACATGGAAATTGTCTTAAAGACTCTTCACTACATACATGATGAATCATGTACATGTATTCGTACCTATGGTTTGAAGGGTTACCCATGTCCCGGCCATGTTTCAACATGTAGTAATAGGCTATTCCCTGGTGACGTATCACTGGCAAATGTCTGCTCCGAACTCTGCAATAAGAACACAATGGGAAACACCATTTACTGAGTCGAGTCAATGACAATGTATGAGTAGAAATTCATTGTTGTGAGTCACCAGTTGTAGGGTACTTTCAAGCACTATTATGAGTTAAAATAAAAGATAGAATATGAATGAATCACCATGGCATACCTCCTGTACATGTCGTCATCCTCACCACCCCAGCCAGCATACTTATTAGAGAAGCCGTTTACTTGGCGAAATTGCTTGTCAGTCAAGGAAATGACCCCTCCAAAAAGTCCTTCATAGATTAACCTGAAAATTACGCAAATTTCTTTTCACACAGGGTAAGCGTAAACGTCATAGTGTCATGATGGTATTCTAGGCCCAAAAAAAGGTGTGTTTCCAGTAACCCGACCGACCCTTGCAAAATAGGGCCGATTTTCATATATTTTTTTTTAGCGGTAACACAAGGCTCATGGGGAAATTTGCCCCCACAGGGGAGCAACATTTTTTTTCCCATGAATACCCAAAATTCCCCTGTTGTTAGACGATGAAATATATGCCATTTTGTCCAGACATTATCACACAAACGTTTATATTTGGGGGAAAATTCACTGACAAGTCAAATTGGGCCACATATCCCTATGCTCTATGTAGGAGTGTTTCTACCCCCTACTCCCACACAGCCATGACTGGGTGGCAGTGCAAGAGGGCTGCTCTATCAAAAGATCTTTAAAACCTAAAGGAGTTGTCATTATTTATCAGGGGGTTCACACAGACGCTTGAAAATATTTTATGCCCCCCCCCTTGCCTCCAGTGTGGAGAATCTTCGCCCCCCCCCCCCAGGAGGAGTCAAACCCACCACCCCACCTATAATAAATAATGACCACTCCCTAATCACTATTTTGTGCACTTTGCTTACTGCATGTATACTACATGTGACTACATAGCCTCTTATATATGACAATGAATGGTTTCTTGGTGTCAGAGGACGCAACTTACTTGTAAGCAAACTTGTTGATGTTAGATCCCAAGTGTCTGATATGCTCTGTGCAAGCATAAATGTTCCTATCGTCTTCAGGGAGCATATCCACATCGTGAAAGATGTAGCAGTCAAAGGGCCCAAACCGTGCTGAGACCACAAGGAATGCTGCATTCATAACCAGTCCTTTGTTGAACTTTCCCACGGATGTCTGACATGGAAGAGTTAGATCCGAGCAGTTATGGTAAGACCATGCACACTACATCAGTTGACCTCTTAGGAGTCATCACTTATTGAAGATATAAACTAGAATTGTAAGAAAAAAAAGGAAGAAACTTGCATAATGGCATATAAATCATAATGGCATGGCGTTGGCTATACTGTTACCACGCGTCACATGTCTACATCTATCATGATACACGTACATGCAACAGCGCAGAGGTCCCCGGTCACGGAGGTGAGGGGTGACTTTGGCAAAGTCACCCCTCACCTCTGTAATCAAGGTCTGTGCATATAGCAAATAAAAGCACCAGAGGGTAGCACTGTTCCCTTTAGTTTCTCACCCTTCTATAGCATTATGGATAACACCTACACAGACTAAACCTGGTAACCAGTCCACACCCGTGTCCGCGGTAGAGGTTCACTCTGTTTCTTAATTATTTACATATTGGATATGTACTGGGTGCCATGTACCGGGGCCAGGAAACTGCCATGAACTTCTATAATCTATTACTTCTTCATCAAATTAATAAGGTTTAAACTCTAAGGGTTAATTACCTGATCAAACCCCCTAAGCCACCGTGATCAAGTCAATGTGGGTCAAAGTCCATGTAAAGGTAACTTACTTGCTCGGCAGCAAAGATTTGGTAACTAATTAACTGTCTTTGTAGGAAGGGATGGAGATAATGTAGAAGGGTTGCTAGGTGCTCGGCCCTGTCTCTTACAGGTACGATTATAGCCACCCTCTGGATCGGATTACAGGTTGGGTGGTATATGCCTCCATGGCGGATCAGTGGATGTGAATGGACATTTTCTATTGACACAAGATTTAGACTCAGTTTGATGTCTTTCCGGCATACTGCAAACAGAATAGTAATTTATTGTTTAACATTTACCGCAGTACCCAGCGTATAAGGCACATCCCAATTATTATAAGACGGCCCTGAGTTCAGCAAAATCCTATATAGTAATTGAGTAAGGTGCGCCAGAATCATGTTTGGTCACTTCAAAACTGTTCTATAATTTAGATTCTCATGTATACGGCACACTTCCAAGTTTAGCTGCTTTTATAAGATACACCAGGGGACTACGCCTTATACGCTAGGGTTTAAGTTGGCTGGCGACCTGCCTGTATATTTGGGACATGATACAGGCAGGCCATGATACAGGCAGGCCATGCCTATGAAACGCCTTGTCAATCATCCCCTGTTTTCACACTTATACTCACAAGAGGGCACCCTGTCACCCCAAGGGATTAGCTGTTTCTCCAATATACAGAGAGAAATATCGTCAGACATGGCCTGCGGGTATATGCCCTCAATACTTGCAGGGTACCAGCGAAGGGTTTAGGGTAGTTTATTTTAATAGTGGGCCTTCCTGAAATCTTTGCAGCGGCTTTATATTAATGCAGATGGAATTATAACGTATGACATAAGCTCAGAGGGAATAACCAGTGCCTCAAATACAATTGAATTCAAACAGAACACCAAGTTCTTTGGGACAAACAGCAACTAGGCCTACTATTTAAAAATCAAATCAAATATAGGATACTCACTCAGATGCTCAGGAGGGCATGGACAGTCATTTACTTTGGACAGTTTCAATTTGTGATTTCTCCTGATGCATAAATCTCCGGTCAGTCTTTGGTAGTCATGATCTGTTTTGTTACATTCGTCACTAGCACTAGCATCACCTCTCGCCCATCTCAGAAACACTGGCTCCATCTGACGTGTGTATATCCTCATAGTGTCCATTGTCAGCATAAATTTCAGCAGAGTGACCAATGCTAAAAGTGCTGTCGTCACACTGAAGATCCTGATGTGAGAATTACCCATGGCACACGGCATGCATTTCATATTGGTATCGTAGGCTTATTTCTACATTAAAGAAATTAATGTGATTATGACATAAAGCAAATGCAATATCCACTTAAGACACCTCGGTCTCGATTTGTATTGATTATTCCACACAGGCATGTGCACATGATATATATGACGACTGAATATATCATATGTTATCGTATACATTTTGGGTACTTGCGTTAAAATCCAGCCACTCACTTCCGATTCAGTGACTTGTGTCACCTGTTAAATAAGCCTAGATAAAATCTGACTGTCTGCAATATATTTGTGTTTGTTTACCGCAAACCATTTATGTCTGCGATTGGGCATTTAAATCTCAAATGCTATATACGAATAGAAAATGTAATTCATAAATACCTGTCTCCAAACGGAGCTTGATAGGTATCAACATTCAAACATATATACACACGTCCATTCAGCTTAGGTTAATCCATGTAAATACAATAAATGGCAGATCGCCAGCATATTCTTGATGTGGCATAGGGTAGCATGGATTAATGGCTCAATATAGGAATGTGAGCTGAGAAATGAAAAACACTGAATAATAATTTAAAAAAGAAAAAAGAAAATCAACTACAACGTTGAAAACGTCAGGTGTCTGTTTAATGACACGTGACTGTTAGTACTAAGCAAACTAGATGTTTTATGTCCCCTCTTATAATGACCACGACCGTGACTAATAACACATTAAATTATACCATGATGCCAACTCCATACATCAGATTTTTCGAGGGAACTGTACCACTTTCTGAATCCCCTATCGGCCACATGCTGTAAATATAGAATCTTTTCTTCGGGCATCCTGCTGCATGAATGATTTTTTTTATCATCATTATTATGAAACGTATATCCTATTTATTTTGTTCAATGTTACTATAATTCAAAGCACCATGTGACGCCTTTGCGTCGGTACCTGTGATACGCTATTGTGCCCTCGATTTAATCAGTACAATAGCTTTATTGATACGATGTCGGACTGCTATAGATTCAGTTTGGAAAGAGAGCATTATAATTTCAGGCTGCACCATATGATTCGATAGAATTTGATCAGGGAACAGAAGAATCTATATAATGCTACCAGTGGATGGATATGGTGAGAATCAAGGAACCATGCTTCCTTACGAAAACATACATTCACCTTTCAAGACTACATTGAAGAACTGTGCAGAATCAATTTTCCTGATCGGGCTCCTTCTCTAGGTCTAATAAAGCAATTAAATAATGCAAGCTGGGGTCTATAGTTGGTTAGGTGAATGGTGAGGGGTATGGACGGTGGTGAGGTTATAATGCTCCCCCTCCCTCCTCTCTCTCTTCTCAACACCTACACACATTGTGACGAGGTGGCCATTAAGCGTCTTGCTAATAGGCTAAGCGGCCACAACTGCCTTTACCAGGGTCTGGAGGTGGTGACTGAATAACGGTATTGCACACGGCTGCCAGCATGCTACAGCCATGGGCTCAGCACGGTTCAGGACCATTTATAATATTATCTACAGCTACTTCCGCAAGCGTTAAAGGCTTCTAATGCAATACGCTGGAGTTTTGACTAACATACACACACATCGACTCCTCAGATCAAACACTGACCAAAGGTAGAACTCTATACATGTAGTAGGACCTCGGTAATGCTTCCCAGGAACGATGAAGTGGGTATTCAGTCAGGCGTTGTTAGATTACCACAAGCCCCTGGGGAACTCGAGGACTATCCTGTAGACACATGGGTCAGTATAGCTGCGTCTGGTTTCAACTAGGGTGGTCACCTCCTGCGGTGTCAGAGTAAAGACTGGGACCTCATAGAAGGTAAGTTCCAGGCTATGTATACATGTATTTTGGTTCTTTAAAATCACTTACGATCTATTTCATGAATATATCCTGTAGTTACATCACATTGAATGGAAATACATTCAACACTACACATTTTATATCAAATACAATGCCTAGCGCAGGGCATCTCTCAGACCCTAAATGCTGCTTGCACCCCCACTCCCCTCTTTGACCATTCAAAATCTTAGACCTGCCATTTTTGATATATTCTACATGGTTTACATTATCAATTGATTCATGATAATCTAGATGTATATTTCGAACGCTATAGTGCTTTTGATACATGGAATACAAAAACACAGTAGGCATATCAATCAGGTGCAGTGGCCAACAATGCTGCTTCTATCCGGGCCAATGTGGGAGAAATGAAATAAAAAAAAATTGAAGTGTTGTTTTTTAAGAGAAATATTGCCGGGCCAGTTTTAGCTTTGTAATTAATGCAATAAAAAGATGCCCATTCTAGCACGTCCCTTATAAGCTAGATCTCTGCATGATATTATACTTATAAATTGACTGTACAGGCACATTATAATCTCGACTTAGCTCATATATATACCTAGGGTTCTAATCGGTCCACTTGATGGTTTCCCTCTCTCCACGAGGTGTGAGTATCAACTACTCGGTATTTCTGATATTGTCTGATTAATACCAGGATCGATCCGAATCCAGGATACCATAGCTGCTTCCATCAAGGTAGCTAAATGGTATTTCAGAATGACCAACGATCATAATAATTATACACAATCGCCAAATGGGTCTGTGGAGCGCCGTAGAAAAAAAGGTTGGGAGGGGGGGCCTGCTACTACTATACTATAGACCTGTATATATGTGTATGCCTTTACATGTTGATGCTTCAAATTGGCCAGGGTGCCCCCGACAAAAAAAAAATAAAAAAAAAGAAAATGGTGCGTTGTGAGGAAAAATAAATATAACAATTCTTGTCATTTTTGGGGTGATCACATTGGCAGTCAACTCAACAACATATCTTAGATAGTTGTAATTAAAAATCAAATCCCACAGATCATATTATGAGCTCACCCGGTCTAATTTATATAATTAAAAGCTTTTCTAAAAGAGAATAATTAGGTCTAAAAAAAGTGAGGTTTGTTTCCAGTTACCCAACTGACCCTAGCAAATCAGGGCCGATCGTGAAATTATTATTTGTATTTTGTGAATTTTTGACATTTTCTGTCAATTTTTAGGCATTTTTCATGTAATTTTCATTTTAAAATTTTCATAAATCTTTCGCGGAACTTATCTAGGTCCTCATCTATTGGTATACAGTTCATAACAGCCATTCATATCTTTTACATGTGCTTCACATTTCTTGTGTTTTTCATAATTCTACTATAAAATCATAGAATCTAACATGTCTGCCCATACATTTCTATACAAAATCAAAAAAAAAAAAAAAAAAAATCCAACCTACCGACCCTAGATATTTGAGGCATGTAACTGGAAACACAACTTTATTTTTTTTTGCCTTATCTACAATCTCTAATATTGTGATAAAGGATGGTCAAACCATCCGAAACGTCGATCAACAAGTACCATTCTACAAAAGATATTTATTGAGCTGATGTAACTGTGATATTATCTGCCTGTGAATGGTCAAACCATCCGAAACGTCGATCAACAAGTACCATTCTACAAAAGATATTTATTGAGCTGATGTAACTGTGATATTATCTGCCTGTGAATAAAACTTTCAACTTGATTTGACCGCGTCTGGTTTTGCTTGTATTAATTCTACTTAATATTGTGATGTGTACTGAGAATAGGGGGCTCAACGAACACTGCACTAAGGGCCCTCTAGGGGCCCATTTCAAAGATCCTGTCACAATTGTAGCTTAATGTCGAGGGCCGAATCTCAATATTCCCATTTGTCTGCTAAAAGGATCAGTTAGAAAATGTTTTTAAAAAATGTCAGGTATGTGTTATTCTTCACTAAAATCTGGCATTTTTTTAAAAACAAATTACCCCCCCCCTTTCGATAGAAGTGGTAGGATGGTCCATGTGCCTCTGTTACTTAATGGCATATGGCCAAAGGCAGTGATTAACTATAAGTGCTAATCAGACATGCTTAATATGTGTTTTATGTTGAGCATAACGTGGCCTTATGGTTGGTCTTCCGTGGTAAAACCTTGACAAGGATTAGCCCCAAGCCGACCACAGAGCTACACTTCTTATGTGCTAGAACTGCTAGCACCACTGGGTGTTTACCATGTTCTACAGGGGCAAGTTAAGGGTGTGTGACTACAGGGTGTGTGAGCAAACTCAGCGGGTTAAGGATCTGCTTTGGCATAATCCTATTTGCATCTCATAAGGCAGTGGCATATTAATTGGGGGAATCAGAAATCATTGAATGGGGTGTTGTAATCATTTTTAGGTCGAATCCCACATGGCGAAAACTGGCTGAAATATCTCTGCGTTTTTGTCCCTTGCATTGTATGGCCCTTGTGGGGGCCATAAAACGCAAGGATTGACCAACTCACTCCAAATCCCACAGTGGTTTAGGGACAAGTTTGCAGTAGTCCTTGTGTGTTATGGCCTCAACAAGGGCCATACAACTCAAGGGACAAAATCGCAGAGATATTTCAGCCATTTTTCGCCATGTGGGATTCGACCTAATAGAATAACTTTGATGTTGTGCTAATTAACATCATTAGAAAATAGGGCATATACTGGACAGTCACAATAAGACTTAAGTCGTTGGGTTTTAGGTCTATAATATTCTTAATATGATAAATCATGCCTATTGATCGCTGCCTAATGGTCACACGTACAGCACGTCGTTTTGTATGCACGATGCTAGCTCATAGTGGTATTGAATAGGGTATTGTGTAAAGTTGGCTGTACATACCAACCAGTAACAAACATTTTATAATCTTTTTTCTCTTATGTTATCTTGATTTCTAGGCTCATAATTTCTGCACAATCATGTCGTCAATATGAAGAGGCTCACACATGCTTGGTTTTGGCATTGAATATATTTGTTGTTTCTTGATAACTATTTGCCAGTGCAAAGTGACATATCTTACAAGCACACATTAAAGCATGCCTTGCACCCCAATGGCGCCTTTTACTCTCATATTTAAAGTCTGAATAAGCTTCTCGGGGTAGTGAACTTGTACCCTTTGAAGAACATGTACACTAAGTTTAGCACTCCGTTGGTCTATTATCGGTCAGGTACGTAATACTCACAGTGTATGGCTTACCAAGGATTAGCTTAGCCTTAGCGAATGGACAAGAGCCTGCCCTATTTACATATGGCGCCATACATAAAGTCCGAAGATTAAGCCCATGTGAAAACAAGTGTTAGCAGCGAGGCTAAGAACGCTTCTGTTTATATCTTTTCATGTACGAAAACAATGGTGTGGTGACATGTTTGCTGTACAGGACTTGGGAAAAAGTCCCGAGGGTGATTGCCAATGATTTGATGTGTTTTTCAATCAATTTAGGAAAGAGAGACTTGGAAAGGCAAACATGTTCTTTTGGTTTATTCACCAGATATATATATATATATATATATATATATATATATATATATATATATATATATATATATATATAGAGAGAGAGAGAGAGAGAGAGAGAGAGAGAGAGACGTTATTATGCCAAATTAATTGGTTCTGATAGATGCGATTCAGATTAGAACGTGATCGAAAGAATAAGAAGTAGTTTACTCGTACCATCCACTTGCTCACCACCATCCCATTTATGTATTCAAATCAAAGCTCAAACTCCTCTATAAATTCTATGTCGCTAGAACCATTGGGCATTGGATTACATGACCCCACAGGGGTACTCTGTTAAGCTCTACTTTAGTCATTAATTGGCTATGTTCTGTTGCATATTGGCCCAAAGCTATCCTAAAGAAGTATTTGCCCCTTTGGGTCGAATTCCACATGGCGAAAAATGCCTCAAATATCTCTGCGATTTTGTTAGTTGTGTTTTATGGTCTATCTGGTGTCCTAAATAAGAAGGAGTGCTAAGAGGTCGAATCTCACATGGCGATTTAGGGCTTAAATATCTCTGCGATTTTGTCCTTTACGTTATAGGGACATTCCTGAGCCCTAGATCGCAAGGATCAGTGTAAACTGACTGTTGGATTCAGGAGAAGTTAAACAAACCTTGCGTTCTAGGGGCCCTGGAAGGCCCCTAGGATGTAAAAAAAAAATCGCAGAGATATTTGATTCCTAAATCGCCATGTGGGATTCGACCTAAAAGCATTGTGCAATATCAAAGTCACACTGTAGACTGTGCTGAGGTTTTATAGCCTTGCGATTTTAGGATATCAACCATGTCAGACACAGATATACCCATTAACCAGGACATTCTTCACAATAAAGCCTAACAGCATCCTTGTGTTCTATGTACTCTATTGCAGTCATATTCCTTGTGAATTTGGGGTATACCTCAAAATCGCAACAGGTTCAAAATCGCAGAGATGTTTGAGGCATTTTTCGCCATGTGGGATTCGACCTTTTTCGGAACCCTGCCCAGAACCGTACCCATGTAGCAAGCCCGCTCAGGGCCAATTCAGTTTTAGCTCAGATAAGCTGGTTCAAAGTGGGCAGAATACTATTCATGGTTTAAGGTTGGGCAAATGGTAGGTTTCCAGTCAGGGCCACATTGGGTTGCCCTAATATGGCAAACTGAACTAAGACTGTTGGGCTCCCGACAGTTTGTGTCCTCAGCAAATTGTGTGGGCCACATAAGGCTAACTGATTTGGGAACAGAGCAGCTTCAAAATGGGCAAACACTTTGGGCACAGATTGGTTTCAAGGTGGGCACCCCAAATCAGGCATAGATTAGTTCAAAAGATAATTCCCCAGACAGGGCAGAGGATGGGTTTGCACAAGGCATACTGAGCTGGGAGTTCCAAACTTTGACACTAGATGACCCCACTGTGTCTGATGTACAGCTTTCCCCGCATGTCAGTATTGATTTTCTTTAGTATGATATAACCGAAATAGCCTAATGAATCATATAAATCATAAAAGTACACAACCTTTCTCAGAGTCTGGGTCTACTGGCAAAATACATTTGGAATGTGCAAGTTAGGTGATGTCAGCAGTTTTTAATGTGACTACACCATTCCTGGGGTAATAATTTTATTTTGAAGTATGCTACCCATTGGGAGGCACTATGAACTTGAAGGCTAGCATGTTATTGGACTAGGTCTGGTTGACATGCCTTGGCCAACTAAGTTTGAATTGATAGTTCTACTGTATTATGATAATGGGGAGAGTAAAACAGTATGTTTAGTCTCCCTCCAACTATGGAGGCCAAGGGGAGGGGCTAGCACCTGGAGGCTAGCAGAGCATTTTCAGGGTTCAACATTTTAGAAAATGTGAAAAAAATAGATTTTCTATAATATCTATCCCAGATGGCGCCACCTGATCAAAGTGGGCAGCCCACTTTCAGCCACATCAAAAACCCATGTTGAACCCAAACTCACTCTGAGACTGATCTGTGCCCATATTGGTTAGCCCAGTGTGGCCCACACACCTCACTACGGACAGAAACATTCAGCAGCCCATCAGTTAGCCCATTGCGGCCCACATTGGAAGCCACACCAAATAAAGTGTGGGCCACAGTAGGGCCACACCACCTTTGCTACCTGGGTAGATCTCTGTGGCTTTAAATGTATTACAAGTTAGAAGCAAAGGGGTCTTATCCAATATAGCATTGACCGTTAGTTCTCAGTATCTTCTCCGTTAACAGCAGAATTGCATGGCTAATAAGTTGCATCGTAGAGATCGAGCTTTTAGTGACCACACTCTTAAATGCCAAACCTGAAACTTACCTCACCTATTTAGGCGAAAGGAAAAACAACAGCCTAAATAGACCTACACTTTTCGAATGTCCGATGTTTCTTCAAGGGATTTAGTCCAAATTAAAGGCATTGAAACAACAGTCGTGTGCTGAATGGAAAGGTGAACAAGTAATGGCAGTAATGTAGTAACCTCTGGCGTTGTTGTGGCTATACAACAACACGTTGTAATGGATACCATTAAGGAAAGTTGGGCTTGTTGTCGTAGATTTGGGACATGACATGTAGGCTCTTCGGCTAAACAGAATAACATCAAAACCTTACCAAAGGTCAAATCAAAAGGTATTTTGATCATAGTGTTAAGGCCTAAAAAAAGGTGTGTTTCAAGTTACATGACTCAAATTGCTAGGGTCGGTAGGTCGGATTTTTTTTTACCCAAAAGCTTAGGAGCCTATGGTACTTCAAGAGACCTTCGGGTCTGTGTCTCAGACTCCTGCCCAATATAGGCATGTTGTATATCAAAAGACACATAATTTCAAGGAGAATTGGAGGGGATATGTGGCCAAGATATGGGGTTGTAATACATGTACCATAAATTCTCTCGTATAAGCATTGGCTTGTAGCAGAACCCAAATAAAAATTTTACAGGAGGGTGTGGCTAATACAAGATAAATTAGTGTAGGCCTACCATAATAGCTCATGTACAATGCGCATTGTAGGATACATTTTTTTTCAATTTCGAAAAGCCATTGATGAGAACAGAAGTTGTAGGTACAACTTAATTATTACCAGTTTGGGGGGGCTCAATGGATTTTTGAGGACCAGCAATTCCCCCCCCCCCGAACCCCTAACAATACAATGAAAGTTATCATGATCCCCCCCCCCCAATGAGAACTGATTGAGCAAAATGACACCCCCAGCCCTAAAAAAATCGTATGCATACGCATGTTGAACCTGTTTTTACCTGTTGATGATAAATTGTATTGATGTACAGTCAATACATATAAATGCCAAATGGAATGTCTGAGTGCAACATTCGGACCCAGACCTGGGCTACATTTTGGTTTTCATAGCTTACAAAACAAATCATTATTAAAGAATTTACAGTCTAAAACAAAAGGCATAGTTCATCTTTGTTAGTCACAGTTTTGTAAAAAAAAAACAAAAAAAAATAAAAATCGACCCTGTTTTGCAAGGGTCGGTCGGGTAACTGGAAACAAACCTCTTTTTTGGCCTAAACACTAAATTTACAGTCTAGAGATCGATTGCTGGCCCGATTGCTTTATAGTTCAAATGCAAATGAGTGGACATTAAACCGAGTTGAGTATATCACATGCACCTTAGAACAATATTTTTGATACCACTGCATATTATCAATGCCATATTAATCATTATTTTCTCTTTTCCCCTATCATTTGCAGGAAAAGGGACAGTCAATTGGGAAAACTTAAGAACTCTTGGTAACACATCTCATTCAACCAAGAAAACAGGTCTGTTGAGAGGATACTTTTGAGAAGTCTCAAGCCCATTTTTGAATGACATGGGTGACCTTTGTGATGACGTGATCAAGTCAATTAGCCCCACATTCTAGATTTTACGTCTATTATTGGATAACAAAGCAAAAGTGCAAACAAAAATGGGTCTTCTAGATGCTGAGTCATCTGTCCAGTCACCAAGAGAGGCAATGACATTCAACGAGTCACTTGGAGGTCGTGGTAGGGCAGGTCATACCACAGTAAGGTCAGATGTCGAACGCTCAATGATGGCCTATACTGAAAGGGCCCGTCTTCTTATGACCACTTCTGTACCCGAAGGCCTCAATAACAGTTCGAGATTCCTTCAACAGAAGGCCTTCTTCAGTCCAGTCACATGGTCTCAGGCTGTTAACACTATGCCTCCGCAGGGTTATGATTTGGATTACAGTTTCCCACACTTCAAGGAGAGAGAAGATCTGCTTGGTTTTGGGCGTCGCGAGCAACCCAAGAAGTCTGCGGTTAAGCTCTTTGTTGGCAAGGAGCAAGACCATCCCACAAAAGAATCTGTAACAGTGTACAAAGCATCCCCAACCAAAGCAATGGGTAGACGGAAGACAAAGGCTCAACGTTCCATCTCTGTTGCCAGTATTCAAACCGACAAAAGCAGGGGAAAGATGTCCATGGCTACCATTAATGATGATCGACTGAGTCAGCTTTCTGTAGGCACCAAAGATACATCTACTGCCTCTATGGCAACCACCTATGCCCTGGCTCTGGATAGAGGCAGTGGGAATGCAGCTGAAAGTGAGATGAGTGGTTCAGTTCTAGGAGCAGAACCACAAGGGTACGCCGAGCGCCCTGTGAAGTTCCAAAATGGTGCGTATAGCATGGGCCGAATGTTTCCTCCCCGGAACACACATAGGAAGCTACCGACTCTAGACAACGGCCGGGACAGGCGGAGAAGGAACCGTCATAAGAGCAAATCCTCTCCACTCTATCTCTTGGTGGGAAAGAGCGAGTCTCTTCCTAATATCGACGATGTAGGTAAAGATGGGGTTTCAACCAAAATGAAAGATGGGCAACCTGTATATCTAACCAGTAGAAATGATAACATTGGTGAAGAGGAGCTCAATCCTTCTGACTTACATTCTGATAACACAAATACAAACAATAATGATGGGGTTAGTACATCCGAGCAAATAATCAATAGTGTTGCCTCATCAGCTCAAGACTGTCTGCCTGACGAGGCTAGACAAATAGATGCACGTCCGAAGGCACATGGTGAAAATGACCCTTCTACTTTAGAGAAAGTAAACACTACTTTAGACACAGCTGGGGTCAAATCATTCTCTGGGGAGGTCAAACGAAAGAGAGGAAGGAAATTGACAGTGGTGCAACCATCTGTGGTTAATCTCATTCCAGGAACATAGATGGAAACAAACAGTGCCCCTAAAATTCCAAACCAAACTCACATGCCCTTATAGCCCAATCAGCAATGGTGCATTGGGCCATGCTTGTCCATGCTTGGTCCAATATAAGCCGACATAGGCCCAATGTAGCCTTGATACCTGGGAGGCCACTACGCTATCTTAAAAGTTCTATTAATTGTGGAATTCCTTTGGCCATCATAACACAAAATCGATCGGTACAGGTAAAGGATGGCCTCCTTGAGGTTCTGAGTGGGCATGCCCTCCTTGAGATTCAGAGTGGACTTGATAGCTCAAGTAACTGTATGCATTCAATTCTATCCATCTGTATTTCAATTCCCCAGTCATTGACCACTGAACTACTCGAGAACTTTATCATAAATGGATTTACCTTTGACATAATTGGCCTTGCATGATATGATTCATTATCTTTAACCTTTTTTTGATAGCTTGGGTAGGGAGTAATTGAAATTTCCAAAAAAGGGCCAAATCCCAACCAGCAATACATGTGCTTGAATTGTCTGTGCATTTGGATACTTGCAGCATTAGACTCTTGCTAATATTCTAAATCACCTCCTTACACATCTGCTAATTCCAAATTGGGGGAGCTACTTCCTATACACATTTTGCTTGATACTTATTTACAGGGCAGCTTAAATATATCTGCAGTGTTCTGCAATGTCAAAATCTATTGTTCATGAAAATATCTAAATGCTGCGCTGGTTACCTCTCTTAACTTAAGAAAGATTTGGTAAGACGTTTTAGCCAATTGCGATCGGTGTTCCTCGGAAGATGTTATCCCTCATATATTGGCTAAATCCCTGCCTCCCTTATTTACAGGGTATTCTAGCCATTTTCACGCTTCTGGATTTGTCTCGAAAAGTATGAGTACTGTGTATATAAAAGTCTATCCATATCATACGCATGTACAAGATAAATGACATTGTATAGATACTTGGATATAATTATGTTGCATTTATTTCATATTGTTATAAAGAATATATCTGAAAAATGAATTTATTGCCAGCGACATACTTGCACACTATGTCTGAGGCATCTTCACGTGTATCAAGTCTCTCGATTTGTTTCATATTACTCCTAGAGCCATATGTATCTAATACGATAATGTATCGTTCTATGAAAGTAAAAAAAAAATTGTATATGTAAAACCATTTACATAATTACATGCGTTGTCCATATTTTCTTCAACAAATAATCAAATGACACATTGAAGACCTGTCAGTAGGGAAGGGAATACACCTGAGATGTGCTGTTGCTGCTCATCAGTTTTACATATTGTTCAATCAAACAAAATAGGACAGAATAAATGCTAGTATTAACCACCAGTGCATAAAACATGTCACTCTATTTGTTCCGCTAGATTCTGTCAGGTGTGAAGGACTTGGTAAGGTTTCAACATGGTTGTCCAGATCGGGTCCCTGCAGGGCAGGGAGCAATCTAGGAACAGCATCACCCCCATTAGCATCTGGACTACCATCTTTACCCCATTTTTTCTCCTTTTTGAACCGATTGATGATGCCTTGGAGCCAGCCAGGAGTCTCAGATGGCAGATGATTGGCCCTTTCCCATAGGGGATTGGATGTTGATGGTGACATCATTTTCTGCCAGCTCTCCTCTGTTGGCCCACTTTGAATATTTATATCATCGTCATCCTGAAATCCTGATTGTGCTACCTCAAGCGGTTCATGCAGTTGTAAGTGCCTTGTGGCTGGATGACCTGGATCACCCTCAGACAGACCAGCCAGGCCCTGCTCCCCAATATCATCCAGGTGTGTCCTCAATGAAGGCTCCATCTCCTCCAGGTCTAAAGCATTCTGGGTTCTGCTGGATGAAGCCAGGAGGAAGGCCTGTCGCAAACGCTCCTTGTCAAAGAGAGTAGGGTCCACCTCAGCAATAATATCCACGTTCTTCTCTAATGCTTTCCCATTAGCGTTCAGTGAAACATGTTGAGTGCAGGTGGTATTTCCCTCAGGGCACAAGGGGTTCATAGTGACCGTGGCAAGGTTGCGTGCTCCTTTCGTTCTTGGCCAGTCTCTGAAACGTGAGAGAATGAGCCTTCGTATGGCAAAGGGTAGGTTTCCAGTTGCAAAGGGGAGCCTTACAAGGAAGCTAGGCTTCTTGTTCTTCTCTCTTTTTAGTTCTATAGTGCCAGTGATGCGTGGTGCTTTCTGTGGGGCTGAGGGGTAGAACTGGTTAGACATATCAAGAATCTCAGGTGAAATCTTATTTTTTTCTAACAGTCCATCATCTGAATAAGGAGAAGGGCTCGTGATAAAGCGAGATACAGTTGGTTTTTGAGTTATGAGAAAACGACGGTTATGGATGTCCAACAAGACAGGTTTTGGACTAGTGACAGTTTCTCTATGAGTATTATCATCCCAGAGGTCCTGGGAAATGATCTCAAATTCAGAATAAGCAGGTTCAGCTTGGACTGCCCCATCGTATGATAAGGGGCTCTCAGTGGGATGGTAGTGAGGATACAGTCCCTCTGTGCCATGTGCATCATAACAAGTAGTTGTAGTCGGTTTTACCGTTGTCATATCAGTGCGAGGCACATAGTAACAGGGGCTCCTTGTTGTAAATGATCCAGGTGATGGAGACGTGAAGAAGGCATCACAAGGGTTGCTAGTTACTGGAGGAATGGTGACAGCAGCTCTTGTGGTTATGGGTGGGGTGACAGGCGGTATGGCCATGGCAGGCATTGGGACAGTGGGAGCAGCCGCGGTAGGATCAACACCCCGGATGTTTAGGGAAGGTGTCTGTGCAACCGGGTTGACTCTGGGCACAACCGCCTGTCTATCGCCTGCTACATTAGTGCCAGTGTTCCTAAACAAATTACCATATAGTGCTGCAAGGTTGGTCAGATCAATGTTAGATGATAACCCATTGAGGCTTGTCTTTGCATCACCACTGAACAAGGATTTCTGGTTGTTGTAACCATTTCCAAAGTCTGAGAATGAAGGGGTGTCACTAAAACTTGGAAAATCAAATTGCGAATCAGAACTGCTGAACGAGTTGCCAAAGGAGTTACCAGGTGACGAGCCTTGATAATGATTTCCAGAATTCCTGTATGAACCTCCGTAAGAATTTCCTGAGAACTTTGGCCTTGAGCTCCTATAACGATTTTCAGAATACCTAGAAGATGAACTTCGAAATGGCCTTTTAAAGAAATCAAAACTTTTAGCAGAACCTTTCATTTGCTGGAACTGCTTTTTACTATTTATCTTCTTTCTGTAGAATTTGTCATTATCGTAGAAGCTGGTTGTACTATCAAATGGAAAGAGTACACTTTTCCTAACCTTGACATCAGGACTGTATGAAGACTCTTTCATAGGATAGGCTAGCGGATGGAATGGGTCACTGAATTTAGGGTAACTTGAATATCCATTGTCATTGTTTGCATAGTACGACTTACTCCGATAGTTGGCATCATAAATATCCCTCTTAGTTCTCTGATGGTGGATCACTTCGTTAAAAGGATGGAATATATATCCCAGTTTATTGCTTCGAGAATTCATACCACTCCCCACGGTTAGGTTTCTAGGACCATGTAGAGGAATTCTGAAGTCTGTGTGTTCACCATAGAATAGACGTTGACCGGCCTGTCCAGCTAACAAGACTTGGGTTCTGGTAGATAAAGTTTCATCTAACTTTGATTGGCTTTCTTCAGTAAACAAGTCCTTTTCACCCTTAAAAACCCCCCTCTTTGGTCGTATAATTTTCCCCTGCTTTCTTGTCAGTTCCTCTTCATGTGACTTTAGCCTGTGCTTCTTATTTATTTTTGGCAAAGCCCTTCCTTTCAAAGCTGTGGATCCTACCGAATCTTTTGAGAGGTACTTGAATTCCTTGACAAATTTCTTTTGTAATCCTAATGTCTTTTTCCTCTGGTTTGATAAGTATTCTCTTATCAGCCCCAATAATAAGGGGTTCCATACTGGGTGGCGGTCGTTAGCTTTATCTTTGCCTTTATTCCAGGACTTTTGGATATCACGGAAGTTGTTCAGTTTTGCATCCTGTGTTAGTACGTCCTTGGCGCCCTTGTCAGATTCCAGGTGAGGTCCAGCTGCTATGCCATCGTTATTTCTATCCAGAGTATGTGGATCACCTGAAAACAAAACAAGACTTTGTTAACCTCTTAATATCTTCATATATATATATATATATATATATATATATATATATATATATATATATATATATATATATATATATACACCCCTAGGACATGGATATATAGCACAGGATTCATATTTCTCTAAGCTCCCCTGTGCCTTTGGAAGGATTTGCACCCACTGCCTCAGAACTTTTATCCCAACAGCTTGCTGTCTGAGCCATCGGGCCCATGCAATTATAATAGTCATTGAATAGCATCTAGCGTTTAGGACTAAATGACTAACAGAAATGTTTAATCCTCAGTGGATTCGAACCTAAGTTATCAGAACTCAAATGAGAAATACACCCTGTACTCTAGCACCACACTATGAGTGACACATGCTGATCTGAGGTTGTTATCAAAATAGTTTGTTGGATATGAATAGGTATATGAGCAATACTTATTAGTTCTGGGATGTTTGACCGACACTTAATTTGAAAAATGGTAATTTCAAATTCATAACATAATCCCACACATACAATACTGTAGAATGTAGACCTATACTAATCCCAAGTTTCAGCTTGGTTTCCCCTTAACCTATAACTCAATCAGGCCAGACAAAAAGGCAAATAACCCAATAAATAGCATGTGTTTGGTATGAAATCTAGTGAAAATAAGTGTTTCACATAGAATATTCTCTCTAGTAAAAACCTGAAAATTGCCTTGAATGGGATGCGAACCCAGATTGGGCCACTACTAACAAGAAGTACCACGCACTAAGTGGTCATGGTGACTCAGTTTTGTGTTGTTCAAGGGTGGTTTTACCAAGTTATGGGACAGGTAATTCTCAAAAAGAGGCTCCACTCTTCAAGCAGATTTGAGAGCTGTTATATTTCTATGACTCAGGGTTGTTAACTCTCATGCAATAGGGTTGTCACACAGTTCTACTAAGCGATCTATTTGTGGACAAGGTACCATACGCCCCCCACACACATACACTCATGGGGATCATGTAGGTTTAGGAGTAAGCAGTTCTGTAATGGGACACTTTCTATTTTTCACTTAAATCATTAAACATTTTGTCTCATTTTTTAAGTCAGTGCCATATCTCAAAATGGAACATAGATGCTTGTATTGACCCTGTATTGATCACACAAAATATAGGCCATAATTAGCCATGTGTTTCATTACTGGTAGTAGGCACAAGAGAGTAGAGAAATGGCTAGTGTCCGAGTTTTGGTCTTTTAATTAACACTACACAGCTGAGACTGCGGGCTCACTGGTAGGGATCACATAGCCTGCATAGTGGGTAGATTCAGCATAAATCAGACACTTGAATTAACCAACAGCCCCCTATCTATCCTATATCTGCAGCCATGAATGGTGCAGTGAGAAGGCAGAATCTAGTACAAACACAACAGTATCTGAATAGTTTGAATGGTGTATGTAGTACTGCTAAGCTGTAATGTGAGAAGCTTAAGTAAGAAAAAGCTGGTTGACATTAAACTCAGTTTGGGTTGCGACTTCTCCTGTGACATCATCAGTCATGAAGGGATGCTGAACTGCATGGTGGCAGACAATTATGCCATTTATGCCTGGAGAAAGACGCCCAGAGAGGAAAAGTGCCCATAAACCTTTACTAGCAGGTCTTATCGTAATTACGATTGTGACGATCTAAAGGAGTTTTTGATTGACCTCGATTGGTCTCCCATCTATAACTCTGCAATCAATAATTCAAATGGCAGTATTAGAGGTGCCAAGTTGCCCTTCCCAAAGATCGTAATTTTGAGATAAAAAATTGTAATTTTGAGGTTGAAATGCATAATTCTATGTACCATAAATCATAATTTATCTTTTAACAATAGGAATGTACTTTAAATGCAAACAAATATATATATAATGTATACATTATATTACATATTGTTAAACATATTTAGATGCGCTTATAATATTATATTCAAGGATATTTCTAGTCATTTCAACTATTCTTCTACTGACCTTTCAACTTACTATTATAACACTCTTTCCTATACAAAAAAATACCATGGATGGAGTACCCAAAAATCATAGTTTTGGCACCTAAAATTGTAATGGTCATAATAGGGGTGAAAAAATCATAACAATTACAGAAAGAATTGTAACACTTGGCACCTCTGTTGTATATTTATGAACACCTAGTGGAATATTTAGACACAGTGTGTCCTGTGAGGACGTTTAAATTTAAAAAGGAACCAAAGCCATGGATAGCTAGAGAAATAATACAGCCGGTCAATGAAAGGTTGGAATTACTAGACAAGTGTAGGGGTTCGTTCCCCGTCAGGTGCGCAGAGCCTTCAGAGGGACTGTTTACTTGGTTGTGTCACTCCCCCTATGTATACCATACCGATCCAGGGTAGTTGGAAGGTGGAAATGTCAGTGGGGCCGTGTTGGTGACAGGGTATGTCAGGCCAGGGGATGTAGCTCAGTGGTAGAGCGCTCGACTTGCAAGCGAGAGACCCGGGTTCGAATCCCGGTGTCTCCAGAGACGTTTTCACTGACCACTACAGTGGTGGAGACACCGAGTGGTCCTGCCTCGCATGGGGGACCTTTAGAGAGCTCGGTACCTGGGCCGGTATGGTATAGACAAGCGCTTCAACTTGCTAGTGCTGAGGGACTTGGAAACAGATGGGCTGTGTGTGACTCAGTACTGGTACCGTTCAGACTGGACTGGAGGACCGGTTCTGGCGGGATACGGTTGAAGCTGGTTGGGAGGAGTGTAGGGGTTCGTTCCCCGTCAGGTGCGCAGAGCCTTCAGAGGGACTGTTCACTTGGTTGTGTCACTCCCCCTATGTATACCATACCGATCCAGGGTAGTTGGAAGGTGGAAATGTCAGTGGGGCCGTGTTGGTGAAAGGGTATGTCAGGCCAGGGGATGTAGCTCAGTGGTAGAGCGCTCGACTTGCAAGCGAGAGACCCGGGTTCGAATCCCGGTGTCTCCAGAGACGTTTTCACTGACCACTACACAAGTTAAAGGTAAATTCATAGCAGGGATATATTTTTGCCAACATTGGCCAAGATCTGTTTAGTAAGTTGCTTGCAGCTTTTCTAATGGCTGGCGGCATGCAGCCAAATATCGACAACAATGAAAATATGGAGGATCTTGATTTGAATGAGCTTATAACTATTGATACTGTCCCGGCACCTACACTTCCACATCTGTTGGACACCATCTGTGTTACAAGAATTGGAAATCCCTTTCTACTGATTTTGGAGCAAAATAAAGATAGAGAGTGATTACCAACCAAAAGGCGCTTTAAAACTTCTACCGTAATCTCTCGCGTAGAAGGCGCACCCCGAAATCAGGGAAGGCAGATCCGCGTAGAAGGCACATCTGCTGCTCCTGAGTCTAATATTTGAAAAACCCGAGGATAAGGCGCACCCCTAACTCAAGGAGCATGGTCCACACAAAGGACCCAACCCAAAGGGGCATTTCAAATATTGCCTGCAACTATCAATACCCCAACTGGTCATGTATTTTCTTTAACCAAAGAAAAGGTGTAGTCTATACCATGGTGCTCTAAATACCCTTAAACTGCTGAATGAAACATGCCATTCTGCTCACCATAAAAGTGTTTGGAAATGTGTGTACACCCCATTCACTGGGAGCTTTGTTAATGACACTATTGACCTTTTAATCAAGAGAATTCATGCAGCATTATAATCAATAATCCTGTCATAGCGTGTGCTGCCACCTGGTGTTATTCTAGGAATCATTTAACTCATTAACTACTATTGATGCCAATTGTCTTCATATGGCCCACAACTGATGTTATTTGGCATCATTTTGAAAGGTACAATACTGTTCATTTTTTGAAAGAAATAATCCTCTGATTTGCATTATTTGTTAACAAGTTATAGATAAGACAGGTTCAAACCAAATTTGTTATTTGTTCATATCATACCCTCCCATTGATTATCTAGGCCCACACTGTTATAACAGGGAAATAGGCCTGTCTTCTAGAGACATGGCATGCTGGGATACCAGTAGTTTGTAATGTAGAGAATAGAGAATGACATACAGCTCATACAACACCAGGTGGCAGCACACACTATGGCAGGATTATTGATTATAATGCTGCATGGATTCTCTTGATTAAAGGTCAATAGTGTAATTAACAAAGCTCTCAGTGAGTGGGGTGTACACATATTTCCAAACACTTTTATGGTGAGCAGAATGGCATGTTTCATTCAGCAGTTTAAGGGTATTTAGAGCACCATGGTATAGACTACACCTTTTCTTTGGTCAAAGAAAATACATGACCCTGTGTACATATTTCTGGTTTGGAAAGTGGAGGTACCCTGCGTATAAGGTGCACCCCCAACTCAAGGCAATTACCCTCCCACGTATAAGACCCAGTCACGATCTGATTCGCGTATAAGACGCGCCTTATACGCGGGAGATTACGGTATAGTCAAATTTAACATCTATGACTAATCTATTGTCGGGACCATTTACACTCTCCCTAATTAGCTTATTTTGTATAGTGATATTTATGAAACCATAATTATGCATTATAATGGCTAATTGATACATGTACTGGGTATATCATACCTGGTTATAATAATCATGATATTCCTATAAGTTTCAAATGACTAATCTAATATCGGGACCATTTACACTCTCCCTAATTAGCCTATTTTGTATAGTGATATTTACAAAATCATAATTATGCATTATAATGGCTCATTGATACTGGGTATATCATACCTGGTTATAATAATCATGATATTCTTATGAGTTTCAAAGGTAAGGAGTGAGGTAGGTTGTACAATTTATGGATCATAGAAGTCCAGGCAAAAAAATTTTACCTGTTGACATTATATATAAGAAAGCATTAGTCTGCCATCCGATAGAATAATATCAGACCAATATGTGACCAATACACAGTGCAGACACTGTTACAGTTTACCTGAATCTACCCTTCTGCCTGCATGTACCACCCCACACCAGCAGTGTTTGATCGCCAATCAGGCAGGGTAATTATAACCACTCACCCAGAAATAGAACTCCGCACTACCCTTATTGGCCGTACTGTTTACAGCACCACCCTCTACTGGATTGTGTGCCAATGCGTGACAGTTGGCAACCCTGTATGACTAGACACAGGGAATCTGTTTGATGATCATATAACCTCAAAGGAGGGTTATACCAAATATCCTACATAGGCCATTATGAGACAAATGGGCCTGTAATCAGCTTAATGTACATATTCAGTCTATGAAAGCGGGGGTTTATGTCAGATATACTCCTGTTGCCTGAAGTCAATATCATGTATAGGAGGAGGGGCGTAGGAAGCAAATTTCTATTGGGAGGGGGGGGGGCAGGGGTCTCGGTTGGGGGGGGGGCTGCCATATTTTTATATAGGCTTATATAGGGAACCTCCTCATTATTGGCCCCCTTGCCCCCCTTTTTCCTACACCCCTGTATATGAGCCATGGGCTTTACTCCCGGGGGGGGGGGGCACTCACTATATGTCACTGACAGGGGTGTGCGGCTGGCAAGGCCACTTTTTGGCCAAAATCCCTCTCACCAAGGGTCTAGTTTTGGTCAAAATCCCTCTCACCAAGGGTCACTTTTAGGCAAAATCCCTCTCACCAAGGGTCACTTTTCTCATATTTTGACCCCGCGCGTCCAAATAAGTGTCAGTTTTATTTCAAATTTCTGCCAAATGTGGTCACTTTTGACAAAAATTCCTCACATCAAGGGTAAATTTTCAGATAAAAGACTTAATTGTGCACATTTCTGACCAAAATCCCTCTCAGCAAGGGTCACCTTTTACCCAAAATCCCTCTCACCAAGGGTAAGGGTTGTCAGAGCCCCAGCCGCACACCCCCGTCAGAAGAAAACTGAGTGCCCCCCGGGGCTTTACTCTTGGCTCCTATACATGATATTGCCTTTTGGCACCCAGGGAGTATACACAACACCCCGCCATTAATTATGATTATGGGCATGTCCAAAGTTCACTACAGAGCAACACCTACAGCAACTGCATCTAGAGGAATACAAGAAAGCTACGTAGCAGCACACGAAACTCAATCAACAATTTATTGTAATGGTAAACAGTTCAACAAGGCTGTCCTCTATGATATCCTTAGATTTCTATGGATATTTTCGATAAAATGACTATCATACCTACCTATACCCTATGTTTTAGTTACCTGAAAGCAACAACTTATAAGGCTCATTAATGCCTGCAGCAAACCCGAATATTCACAGGCTTCTTTGTCTAGTTGTAATCATTTATAATGGCCTCATGGTTTCCGATGCATATAGTTACTAGGTTGATGAGCGAACAAAGAGAGGGAGGGAGAGAGAGAGAGAGAGAGAGAGAGAGAGAGAGAGAGAGAGAGGGGGGGGAGAGTGAGTGAGTGAGAGATCAACCTTACCATGGCCAATATCGAACTACAATGTAATATAAATGCAACAATAAAATCATTCTGTCATAAATACGGAAGAAACAGCTACATGGAATGTATGCGTGTTCACCTCCCGGCCCCTGCACTTGCTGTCCAATGGACACCATCCGCGTTACCATAAACGCTGATATAGGGTCTCATTTATCCAGGTCTGCATGTCCGCATTTTTCTAAAAATATGGGTCATATTTTCCCCACTAGAATTTAGCTAGAATAAAAGATAAATGGTATTTCTACGTGAGAGTTATCTGAGATCAAATTCTCAAATAGTCTGTATGTAAAAATGATGTCTAGCAGCCAATTAACAAATATTTTTTTTATAAAGTTTCATTGATAGAGGACCTTTATAATTATGGACACTAGAGATGTCAGCGTTTTCATAGATATAGGGGTAATTCTAAGGCCCCAGAAGTCACTACAAATAGGGTATCTTTTCACTACAAATAGGGTATCTTTTCCACTCAAAAGTCAGTGGCAAGGGGGTATTATTCAATTCTGGTAACGAGGATGGTGTCAGTTGATGCCAGGAGTGTGGGGGCCGGAGTTCACCTACTATTACATGTAATGCCATAACCGCCTCCCCTAGACAGGTGTATACATGAATATGATATTCTTAACTGCTAAAACATGATCTATGAATCTTGCTCCGTGGAAATACGGGAGTAGATCCGGGAAAACGTAGCTAAATCTGGCATAAATCATAAACAGGTGATAGTTGCATTGTAAACGTTCTTAGATCTAAAAGCATGTTGGCCACCAGACAGTTTAGGGTCCATTGTACTTCCAAAATATACTTCACTGACCTCTGCCACAGGTGATTTAGTCCCAATGTAGAAGATCACATGAGTGGGCTACACTAAGAGTCATGTTATATCCGGCCAGCCTGAGGTCAGTCACCAACAAAATACCAACTGACATTGTATTTTGATGATGACACCTCTGGAGGTCATTTCTCAATGCACTACGATCACACACAGCGCTAAGACCTCTTAGAACAAACTACGAGAACATTAATAATATAACAAGAATATAGAATTGACCAGAGCCCAGCTATGGTTAGAGTTATGGTTGTTAGAATGAGAATTGGTGGCATTGCAGAATAATGGTATAATATGCTCTCGTTAGAATGACCCTTTGGCAATACACTCTCAAAAGCTAACAACTAGTGGTCATCAATACCCTATAGTTGAATTATCAATCATGATACTGGGCGATGGTTATAATTCTACTGTGTCTTTTGCATCGAGTTGGGGATTTACCATTTGTCCATACAGTTTTTTACATTCATAAATAGGCTGGCAGCCTACGGAAATAGTTCACAATGAGATGGGACATATTTAGAAATTTATCATCCTGGTATTTTTGCTAAGAAATACTTATTAAGTGCAAGAAAATTATTTACAATGTGTTTGGTATTATCAGTGTTATGCAACATATAATCAATGATTGCTGTGGAAATATTTAGTCTAATATGACATTTTGAGTCCTCATAGACCGACATTTATCAAGAACCATAATGACACAAACGACTAGCAGTAAAGCCTCGTGTCCACAAGGCGATAAAATTTCCGACGACAATTTCCGTCGTCCATTTCCGACGATAAAACCACTTTTATCGTCTATTTCCGACGATATTATCTAACAATGTGTGATTTTTGTGTCGAGAATGGACGACAAAAGCAGTTTTGTCGTCGGGAATGGGGGACAAAAGTGGTTTTGTCGTCGGAAATTCTGTCGCTTACCAATTCTGTCGCTCTGTGGACACACGGCTTTAGTGATAGTTATTTCTAGTTACGATGCTATGGTTACACTTTGTTATTCTAACAATACCATTGAGCAATACACCTTCCTCAATAATTTGCTACCATCACAATAATGCTTCTGACTGGAATACTACTGATTATGCACTCGTATTACGCGTAATTAGCAATAGACATCACCGATACCATACCAGTGGTCGTTACCATTGTGTTACCAGAAGGATTGCGATGGCTTATCTATTTTCAAAAGCCCACAGAAATCTCAATGCTATTCCTACCCGGGTATTCCTATGGGAATTTTGGAATGTCTTAGAGGGTGAAGACGTAGTATGTTAAGAAATGGCCTCCTGTCTTACAATGTATTACGTGATACACCGGTCTGGTTGACGACCTAAAGTCGTCATTTTGACCACCTAAGGTAGTTGTTTTAGGTATTGGCAACCTGGAGGGTGTTGCTCCTATTGTAAAAAGAGATGTGAGTATGTGCCCTCTTTTCTAAACAAGTCGTGCACTGCTTCACCAAAGTACTTGCACTCACCACATTAGTCTGAAAAGTGACCTGCCTTGTTTAAAACAGAGAGAGCTGCACTATCAGGTACCTACTCACGTCACACACTCTATAGTATATTATACTGACTGACTTCTCCCAACTAGGTACCTACTCAAATCCCCCTTTTTTAGCACCATACTTGAATGACCACTTCTGAGCAACAAAAGGAACAAATTATAGCCACATGAAAAGAAAGGACTGGAAATGAGGGCATTTTTAGCCAGCTCTTCCTTTTACTATAGGAGCAACACCCTCCTGAGGCCCTAAAGTACGTCATCACTGACTTGTTTCGGATCTTCCACGTTTTCAGTGAATAAGGAGAAACCGTCTATGGAGTTACTTTCCACGAATCACCAAAAAAGGGGGAAAAATTCAAATAAGCAGCGTTAAATGAAAGCTACAGACAATCTCTGCATGGAGTAGACAACTTACTGACAGTGATGTGCAGGCACTACTGGGATGCATTAAGACAATACATACAATGTCCAGAATAAGCCTACTCCTTCCCTTGTAAGGACCCACATTGGCTTACACTATTTTCTTTCCAGTTTAATGAATGTAGTTTTATATAGTGGGCATGACCGAGCTTTTTTCTGTCTACTCTATACTACGTAATTACCAGTAAGTATTATCATAATTGAAATGACATGCAGTAGTGCCCTAGACTAAAAAAATGTCGTCGGAATAATGGCGCTTTCCTCGTGCCACACTGAAAACCTGGAACATCCGAAACTAGTCAGTGGTGTCAACTTTAGGTCCTCAGGTTGACAATACCTAAAACAAGTCGTCAGTATGACTACTGTGTATTGTCAGTATTGTCATACCGACGACTTAGGTTGACAGGATGATGAGATAAAGCCGTCATTTTGACCATCTAAGGTAGTTGTTTTAGGTATTGTCAACCTGAGGACCTAAAGTCGTCACCACTGACTAGTTTTGTATCTTCCAGGTTTCAGTGCAGAGTTTCCAGAGACCCATTGTTATTTTCACAGAGATGCATTTTACATGTGTGTACCACCGCACTGCCCTGGGGCTTCTTTTAAAAACTACACTGGTGCTTTTCAATCTAGCTAAACATTTATTACTGTAAAAGAAGGAAAACATTAAGAATGAGTGGAATGAATACATACCTTGCACTGTGATATGGTGTACACTCCACACGAACAGGAGGACAATCCACAGGGTTCCTCCCATATTGACTGATTGACGTATCATCATCCAGTGTCATGCTCTGGAGCAAGCAGTTTTGTCAGAATCATCGCATATTCAACCTCCAGAGGGAGGTTTTAAAAAGAAAAGTCCTTCTCCTTTTGACAAAGTTGTGGGGCTTTATGTAGATCCAGTATGTATTAGTCAATATGAACAGAGTTATCCCAGTTTGTATAAAATATGGTTGCTATAGATGGTTTGTCCAAAATGCAGAACATTCATACAGGAATGCAATGGAGACCAGACTGTGTTCAGAAACAATACTGGGGACACCACAAACTTCATTTCAGCCCAGCAGGTGCAGGTTGGGAGGATTCTTCCACGCGTGCTTTGCGTGACGTGCGTGACGTTGGTCCATGACGTAGATTGACGTGCATGTTTATGGCTGACCTGACTGCGCAGGTACTTTCTGATTATCTAAACACAATGTGAGGCACAGGTGGATATCAGCTGGTGACTAACTTGGGCACTTAATTATCCCTATCTATGCATGTTATTACAACGAGTCTTCGAATATGACAAAATGATAATGAATATAGTTGCAAGTATGGCATTTACTCTATACTTATGTAAAGTAAAGAACTTTGAAGCTCAAAGCCCTTGGTTTTGAATTTTTCATATCGATTAAAGGCTTGACCCGTTAGTAATTTTCTAACTTAAAGTCTGGGAATTGCGGGGGAGATTACTACAGGATGTTATATTGTTAGTTATTACACGACCTCTGTGGTTTTGGGTGCTTTTTCTGGATATTCCAATTCTGATACCTGTCGATATTGCAGGTCCTAGGGGGTGCTGATATCCAGGATATCAGAACTCCTAACATGTCACATGTCCTAACATGTCATATGTTACATGTTAAAACCTACGAACTTGTAATGGTCAGGGTAGGGGTCGAACCTGCAGTCTTCTGATCCCTATGGCAGGCTTCGAGTCCTGGGCTCGGGAGAGGTAAACGATTTTTGTTTTCAACTTGTATTTATTGATATTCTATTGATTATTTATTGATTTTTTATTGATTAATCGTGTAATAAAGAGAGTAATGAATGGGCTAACGGACACCTATTTCAGTGTATCATAGGATATCGCAACTCGTGGCCTACGGCCACTCGTTACGATATCCTACGATACACTGAATTTGTTGCCCGTTAGCCCATTCATTACTCTCTTAGTGTATATATCATAGCATAAATATGGTACATGTACCAGACACCAAATCTATAAGACGTTTTCTCTCTAAATTCAAGATCTGTTATAATGCTTTTTATGATTTCTTTTAATGAAAGGAAAGAAGAAATGAAAAACTATCAAGGCTTATTCGATGTCTCGCATTGTGCTATAGTGAATGCCCACATGTATTTCGGTCTAATTATTATGTCGTGTTGATATGGGCAATGAAAAAAATAAGTAGCCCAAATTCTGGCTTGGTTACATGGATTCAATGAAGTACACAATTAGAGAGGTTTGATTATAGCCGGGTCATGTACGTCCATCAGGTGATCAGTGAGTGGGCATGTTAGTAATTGACTGTTATTTAGAGTTAGTATAGGTGGGGGATGGGCAAATAGGGAAAAAAGTTAAGTCATTTAGTTTATAGATTTATTGTTTATGTATTCACTAATCAATGTTTATGTATAATGTCTGAACAAGAGCTTTATTTCAATGGTACTTATTGCATTATTGTGATCCGATATCATTATGCAAGAAAAACATTGTACAACATTTGTAATCAACATTCACTTCTCTCCTTAATATTCAGCCATGATGTGTACCTACTACATGTAGATATAAAGTTAATGTTTAGCATAATTGGCGTCATTGAACATACTAAACACATTGAATATAACCTTGACATGTTTGAACTCCCTTAACAATTGTCTGCATTCGTTCTTGGCTTGGGCTGTTCTGCAGAATCTGGCATCTAGTGGCAAATTTCTTAACTAGATCACTTAGCTAATTTAATGCTCCCGGTTTATACCAGGGGGAGGGACTGTAGCTACACATATAAGGTTTTCTTCTCCAAACTTAGGGAGTGCTCATTATTTATCAACAGGGGGGTGGGGGTTAAAAATTCAGACCTCACCTGAGGGAGGCGTACAAATTTTGACCTCTCTTCAGGGGTGTGTTAAAAATTTACCCTCTTTTTAGCCAAAAAGGCCGCACACAACTATAGATTAAAGAGGGGTGCAAAAATTCTCTGTGCCTCTGGTGCGGTGGGTCGCCAAAATCTTTTGACTGCTGTCGTGGGGAGGGGGGGAGCATAAAAAAAACAAACACCCCCCTGTTGATAAATAATAACCACTCCCTTAAGATGAATAAACCATACTTTAGTCAACACCTTTACCGGCACCCAGTGTTAGTAAATCTGTAAACAAATTCATATAATTATACCAGTACGGGATGGGTGGTTAAGCTCCTGATTAATTGACAGCATCTACAAATATACCACTACATGAGAATTTCTGTCATTCAGGATACTGGCAAGGTGGAACTGCCACCAATACTTCAAATGGCAAGAGTTCGCACTAGATTTCTAGCCACTCCGAATCTCACCATATTGGATACTGTATCTCTGTAACAATCTAAGGCAGTATTAGTAGGGTGGGAGGGGGTTGTTCCTTACCATTACCATTACTATCAAGATTATCTAGAAACTATCTGAAGTGCACTGAAAACCTAGCTGCCACTATTGGAAAGTCGTCATCACGGACGAGTTTAGGGTCGTCGTGTCTTTCTGACGACATAAAGTCGTCATTCTGAGATCCAATAAATATCTGTATCATTTGAATAATTCTTCAATTAACTCTTTGCTTTGCTACTTAGAAAGTAATGGGTGCAAAATCATTTGACAAAAGAAGTCCCTTTAAAATAAAGATGTTTGGGAGTAAATCTACCGTATAAAACTGATATTTCCAGTTAAGATACCTCTATTGAGGTTGGGGGTCAAGCATAATTCCCTATTATATTGCTTGAGTGTACGGCTGATAATAGATGTATAGATGTACCAACAACATTACAATGGTCAATCTGGCATATAATGCAGGTGGATAGTATATAGGGAAGAGGAATACAATGCGGTGTCTTCAATAGTACTATTACACATGAGAGATACATTTTTACTACATAGCATGATAAAGTTGTAAATGTGTTGCCAAAGTGACGACTTTAGGTCATCACTGACTACCTAAAAGGTCCTTAGGTTGGCAATACCTACATCTAGAGCCTTAGGTCGTCATCGGATGACATATAGGAGACGATATTAGGTAGTCAGTGATGACCACCTCAACATGAGGACCTAAAGTCGTCAGTGCTAACGAGCTTCTGATCCTCGAAGTTTTTTTTTCAGTGTAGTCTCCCTTTAAAATATCTGTGTTTGTTATAATATCAATTATTGAGATAATCAGAGCTTCTGTCCACTGTCATAGTGGGACCTTATGGGATGATCTTGTACATCACCAAATTTAAAACTTCGCTCCACCTCGTGATGTAAGCTCATGCAGTTTGGATCTCTTTGAAAGAACCTCGAAGACGAGAAAAAAAGAAGCTGTCTGAGAAAACCCATACTTGACTATAATTTTGATTTATAATGCAATATTTTGTCTCATTATGCAATCAGATATTTCAGTGCCCCTGTTCATTGTCACTAGGTTCACAAGAACATGGAATAATTGGCATTCCAATTACAGAGGTTTACGAAATGTTGCAAAGCCGGTTTGTTATTGAAAACAATTGAAAGGAATAATATATGTGATAAACGAAAACCTTTGGCTGTTAATGTCTCTGCACATGCATACTTCAAAGCGTTGGCATTATTTCACTTGCATGACCTTTCACTTCTTCAGCAAAATATGTTCACAAATGGCAATGCTTTATGGCAATGTATTTTATTGTACCACTTGACGTTTATTTTATAGGCAAAGCTATACCAAATAATAACACCATATGACACTGACTTAATGCACACATTACACAAGTGAAAGTGAAAAGGGGTATTGATTTCAATTAGGCCAAATACGTCTTCCTGGACTTCTTTACAATCATATGTCAAGTATTTCCCTGTCCACAATAAACTAAATGAAGTCAGGTCGAGTAGTTTATATTCCCACCATAGCTCGTCCAGTGAAGCCTGGAAAATATTGTCATTGTATGAGCAACATTAGTTTTCTTCCAATGTACCCAAGCCACCTTTACCACAAACTTTGTTTTGTCACCTTAAAGGAAACCCCTGAACATACAAGCAAGAGGCACAAGGACATTGACTTTTGTGGGAAAATATAAATGCTGACAAACAGCTCTTGGCAAGTTGGACGTCTCATGTCGTCTCACGCAAGAAGAAACACCTTTTCTGGAAACCATGCCTTGTTGTAGGTTTTTCATGCTGCCGACTCTCATGAATGGGGTCTCCATTACAAGCTAACTGTGAACTGTTAGTGACATACTGTTTTCATTGGACGATAATAGAGGGCAATGGACTCGGCCTCCCGCACTGCCCATACCAACACGGACAGGACTGCGGGTGTCACAGAAAGTCCCACTTTCCCACACACTGTGGGGCAAAAATATTTTTCGCCAAAGAAAGCATGTACTTAGCACAGAGATAAATAAAACTAATAGGTTTTTAGGGAAAGTACAAAATAGGTTAACTTAAAACAGAATCATTTTGACTATGGGTTTCAGTCGACCAATCATTAATATAATTATTTAAGATACTGTGTGTTGTTACAAAATCTTTATTCTGAGAGTTCGTCTGTACCTTCGCATACAAGACCTTCACATTTTTGCATATAATTGTCTAGCAATGTGACATAAATAAAATTTGAAATTCAACATTGCTAACGCTGAATTGAATAAGTCTGAATTTATATCTAAATAGAGAAAAGAATGTATATATATTTATAGGGAGGAGGTAGATTTGAATGATTGAAAATAATGAAAACTTACAGGTTTAAACCCACGATGTGATGTTATGCTGAAAAGTTTCTGCAATTTTGCAGAATGTTGCAATTCAGGTCCCCCAGAACATTGCAGGAAATAAACAACTAAAGTGACGCTGGATTAAAATCGGGAAGATATTGAAATGTTAAATTTTTAGGAGAAGAAATATAGATATTTAAACAGTAATCAAGGCATTTTTTTTTCTCAGAGTGTACATGTGCTTATGTTCCATATTCCCTCCTTTCGTTATACCTGTTGCGATTTTGAGGCAGTGACGCTACTGACGGGATAGTGACCAAAATCGCAACAGGTTGCAACTTGCAGAGATTTTAGAGCTGTAATTTTCAAATTGGGATTCGACCTTAATATTGCAGACATTTGTTTTATCTGTATTCACCAACGTTCAAAGGCGGGATAAAAATCTCTTTCAAAGTTTTGGTATTCAAATTAACATGACTATCTTAGGCATAATCATGATGTCAATACAGCTATATAGGATGAATCCCACATGGCGATTTAACATCTCTGCGATAAACTATCTGTTGCAAATTCGGGGACTACCTCAAAATCTCGCAACAGATATAAGTACAGGAGGGACCATAGAACACAAATAGTTTATAAGAAAACGCAACAGAGTACCTGTGTTCTATAAGGTCGAATCCGACAATGCAATTTACCACTCCAAAGATCTTGCAATTATGGCCTCTTGCAAATTGTGATCCTTGCAAAAGGTCAAATTCCACATGGCGAAAAATGCCTGAAATATCTCTACGATTTTAAATCAGATCTGTTGATATTTCGGGGTCTACCCCAAATTTGCAAGGGATACAGCAACAAGAGGGTAAGGGAACACAAGGACACTGTTGTGTTTTATTGTAAAGAATTTGCAATATATTGTCCAGGTTAATTGTTATATCTATGTCTGACATGATTCCTATCCTAAAACCGCAAGGATATATGAAACCTTATTAGCATAGTGTGCGATGGGACTTTGACATTCCATTATTCCCTAGCACTCCTTGCAATCTAGAACACCAAGAAGGCCATAAACCGCAACTGACAAAATTGCAGAGATACTTTTCACCATGTGGGATTTGACCTTTACAGTTTAAGATTACAAGGGTTATTGCAGGTACAAAGATTGTCTCAAAACCCACTGTGAGTTATAAAGTGCCTTGAATCTCTGCAATTTTGGACCACACTGCTATGATTCTTCAGCCTTCATAATTTTATTTTAGGAGTGTTGCTTCACATAATTATGATTAGGAACCTGTCATTATTGACGTTCATTTAAATGGTGACAACAAACCAGATACACCTCTTTAGTGTTGATTCACAATAATAATATTTCACAGGGTGCTATGTCAACAGTCTATGGAATTGTATGCTAATAATCTGATAGATATCTGGCGTGACCCCCCCCTCTATTTTCACTCATGTCAGTTAAACTGTACCTTGCACAAACTTTTCAGTCAAGCAAGGAAAAATATCTAATTATCTGGATCTTAATTTGTCGCCCAATTTGCAAGAGTCTCCTTGCCTTTATACCGCCCTGTAGCTTTTATACCTCTTGCAATATACAAAGAGAAGACCAAAGTGGAACAGGTTGCTACTTTGCAAAAAGCTTTCTGTGAAAATTGCATCATGGGATTCGACTTATACTTCCCACTGTGGTTATATCTGTTTCGATTTAGAGGTACTCCCAAAAATCACAACAGATAGCAAATCATAGAAATATTTTAGTCCTAGATCACCAGATGGGATTCGCCCTCCTAGCAAAATAGGGCACACACCTCATATACTATACTGATGGGGGAGGGGGATTGTGGGTTTTATACCACAGATATCACATTTCAGAACAATTTGGGGTGCCCAAATTGGATAATTTGGGTGCTTTTATAATGGGATAGAGGCACTGAGTTGACACTTGAATATTGATTGTGTTCTTTTTCTATACTGTTATTATATGTGACAGCAGCTAAGATATAGCTTTGACAGTGGTTCATACTGAAAAAGCCCAGCATGGGTGGGGATAGAACCAGGGATCCAAAGTGCTGCATGGTCTCCATAAACGTGCTGATTATGGATGCACTCATTGACTTTAGGGCCAGATAAAAACACTTGGCTTCGCCTTATGCTTTTATTTAGCTTGTGCATCCATAATCATCATAATATTACATTAATAGATGCTAGTCAGCAGATGGGGGGGATGTTACCATAAGCATGGCAGAATTTGTTATTACAACAAAAACCCTACGATTGCTACCCAGCAAATTGTCGTTATCTGTCGCCATGATTGGTCATCAATGGTGACTCATTTCTGAGTGATAACTCACTGCGTCATCTTTCGCCACTGTGTGTCAGTCTCACATGGCATGGCAATTTATCACAACAGTCACCAACATGATCTCACTCACTGCGTGAGTATGTGCCACCCCTTGTCATCCCTCACAAAGCATGGTGACTTATCACCACCATCGCCAACATGGATCTAACTCACTGCGTGAGTATGTGCCACTGCCTGTCAACTCTCACTCAGAATGGCGGCTTATCACAAGCATCGCCAACATGGATCGGACTCACTGTGTGATTATGTACCACTCCCGTGCCACTGGCATCAACTCTCACACATAATGGCGACTTATCACTACCATTGCCAACATTGGTCTCACTCAATGCGTGAACTTGTGTCACTCCATGTCAATGCTCTCTAAGGATTGCATCATCTGTCACTCACTCTCACTCAGAATGGCAACTTATCACCACCATTGCCAGCCTTTGTCTCACTCAATGCGTAAATTTGTGTCACTCCAAGTCAATGCTCTCTAAGGATTGCATCATCTGTCACTCACTCTCACTCAGAATGGCAACTTATCACCACCATTGCCAGCCTTTGTCTCACTCAATGCGTGAATTTGTGTCACTCCAAGTCAATGCTCTCTGAGGATTGCATCATCTGTCACTCACTCTCACTCACAGTGGCAACTTATCACCACCATTGCCAAAGGTGTTGAGACAGCACCACTGTTCCACATGTAGCCTATCTAGGAAGTGTGGGCATGAAGTATAAGTCCCATACATATCAAATGTGCTTTGTTTCACACTGATTTCCATGTAATACTTCAGAGTTGAATCAAACAAGATTATATAGAGAGAATATCAATTGAATTTAGATAGAGGTATCTCTAAAATCAAATCAACTATCCATAAACACCTTTTCTCTGGTTACAGGAAAAATACATAGGGAAATATCAACATGAACACCTTGTCTGTGGTTAGAGGGAAGATACATATGGCAATACCTTCTCTGGAAAAACATACTTTGATCTGGCAGATGTGAGGCTGCATGATTACCAATGTCGATGATCATGAGCTTTTCATCTAACAAGGTGAGTGATCACCAGCGTCGCCATCACTGGTGAGTCTGAGTGATCACCACTCTCGCCATCCATGGTGAACCTGCGCTATGACGTGGTGCGCGTTTCATCTAGCGAGGTGAGTGATCAACCGCCTTGCCATCCCTGGTGAGTGTGAGTCATCACGATCCTCGCCAACCATGGTGAACATGCGCTATGGCATGGTGTGCATTTTATCTAGCGAGGTGACTGATCACAATCCTTGCCATCCGTGGTGAATGTGCATTATGACGTGGTGTGCATCTCATCTAGCGAAGTGAGTGATCACTCATGTCACCATCCCTGGTGAGGATGAGTGATCACGATCCTCGCCATCCCTGGTGAACATGTGCTATGACGAGGTGCGTGTTTCATCTAGCGAGGTGAGTGATCACCCGCGTCGCCATCCCTGGTGAGTCTGAGTGATCACCATCCTCGCCATCTGAGGTGAGGCCATGTGATCACCACCATTGCTATTCCTGGTGATCTTGTGCTATAGCGACGTCGTGTTCCATCTAGCGACATGTGTGAGCCACTTCACACAGGTTGACGAGGAGTCACAACAATTTGCTGGGTAAGGTCTATGCTACATATAATCATCTTATCACTGTGATGTACATTATACCAAACACATAGGCTTTAAAGGGAGGTGAAATTGAAGTAACTGCCCCAAATACTGTCCTTTATAGGTCGAATCCCACATAGCGAATCCCACATACAACGCAACAGACAAAAACGCAGAGACATTCACGCCATATTTCGCCATGTGGGATTCGACCTTAAGGATACATCCAGTGAGAGGTGTACTACAGCTGGATGGTAACATTGCATTAATGTTTCTAAAGTTGTCCAGCTCTCGCCAGTAGAGCAGGAGGATATTGAGAAACAGAAAGCAGTTTCTGCTCTGTTTGCATTATGAGCTTTGTATTAGTGAACATGGATGGTGCCATTTAGGTTTGAGAAGTATAGAAACAGGGTCCTGGGGCATCGGTAGGACATACCATCTATTCACTTTTGCTTAATATTCTATATTTAGATCAATTACATCACTGAAAAAAAATCCAAGTTAGTCAGTCTAACTTAAGTTAGTCAAAACAGCTAAATGATCTTAGTTAGTGCATCTGACTAACAGGTGACTAACATTGACTAACTTATGTTAGACTCAATGACTACCACAAGGTTAGCCACTTTGACTAAGGGATGATGCCACCTTTTCACACCAGGTGGCAGGCTGGTTTGCAACAGGACTTTTGTGGTGATTGTGTACCACAGATGAATGGCGAAATTATGGTGATTTTTGATTATCTTATATACTCAGGGCTTTCACAATTCAACCTAATATCATGCTTGACAAAAAATACCAAATAAATTAATGAATTATCAAAGGAAGTGGGTAGTGAGATAGATAACACCTATTCTGTGGTAATATAGATGTATACATCTATGCACACTATTGCACCTCAATTTGCATGGCAAACCCAGGGCTCTGACTCAGGTTTTGCAAAAGAAAGAAGTGGGAAGCATTTATCATTATTCCTAAATGGTGATACTCAGCTTTACACAGTTTCACAGATGTGTAAATGCTACATAGCTTTTAGACATTCCTTTTACATAGAAATGTGTGTGCTAAAATATTAGCAGACATGATAAATACCAGATACTACTGTTAAACCTAGCATATGAGGTAAGCCTGTGGATATGCCCTCCCTGTAAGCCTCATCCTTTGCTTAGGACAAAGCCATAAGCCAAAGTAGGCCACTAAGATTATATATAAGCCAGCAGTCAAAATGAGGCAAACCAAGAGAAGTTGGTCACTTTGACTAACAGTTAGTCATATTTGACTAAGAAAAACTTGGACACTTAGGCATGTGCTTTTGACTAATTATTGTTGGAAAGTTATTCTTTTTGACTAACAGTGAATTTCCGTAAAATTAATGGTGAAACCTCCTAAAAAAATAACTGAGATCCTCTTTTGAAAAAAACAGTGACTGAGAAATAACGGTGACCGTAAATATAATGGTGAAAGTCTGGCATGCATTATTGCCAGTGAATCCCCCTTTTTCTACAGTAGATTTCTAACAGTGTACACCCAATTTTAGCCCCCCCCCCACCTTATAAACCTGACTCTATGATGATACCTGTCAACTGCCAAACTACTGCCCCCTAAATCATTAGAATCTTACTAGCCCCATTCTACTGCTATAAGTCACTGCCTCCAAAATTCAGGGGATATGAAGTAACTGCCCCCTTTATTTGAGTAATAGCATTCACTTCCCCGAAAGAAGTCCGGGTGTGAATTATAAAACAGTTGTTATTGTTTTGTTTATTGGCCAATAAATATCTCAATACATAGTGAGAAAACAGAAACTCTGAACTATTTGTATTTGATTATTAATTTTACATCTTCCGGGTTAGGCGCTCACTTCACCAGTAATCTGTGTAAAGTAATTGCCCCTATATTTGAGGTGCTTTAAAAAAGCTTACGATTTTCGGAACTATCTCAAAATTGCAACAGATATAACTACAGGAAGGAGAATACAACATAAGGGCACTGTTGTGAATTTAGGACCGATAATACGTAATGCACAGAAAATAAGCATTGATAATAGGATTGGACCTAGTCTGGCAGAATAGTAACTTGACCCAGACTTGCTGGATATAGTTTTTCTCTCTCTTGATTATTCAGCTACAGGGTCTGTATGATCATTCCCAGGTGGCCGCCAATATGTCCATATTTCTTTAAAACCATCTATCTCTGCTTCTAATCAACATAGAAACATGTTTTCAAGTTCAAAGTATACATTTTTGGGGTCAGGAAATTCATATTTCTCATTACTAAGAAGGTTGGTAACAGCCATTTTGAATAATTAATGAGATTATAGCAATATCGCCAAAATTTCTTGGAAATTTCTTCAATACTTAATTTGATAACATTGTATCGAAGGCACCATTTATTTATTCATGAGGTCAGGGAACTCAAAACAACTACCCTAGATAGGTAGGTGGCAGCCATCTTGAATATTCAATGAGATAGTCATTAAGAATGCTAATTTTCCTATACGATTGAGGGTAAAAAAAAAGAGCAAAACTCCTATACATAGATTTATGACAACAAGAGCTAAAATAGGGTAGGTGGCAGCCATTTCAAATACCTTTGGCCACTTGCGACAGAGGCCTAGTGGACTAAGGGTGTTAGCAGAGCTTTTGAAAATGATTCTTAATTAATAATCAGAACTGACTACCCCAAGTAAGTCGTATTGGTCGAAGACCACTACACGAAAAGGGTGAGAAAATCCTGTGATTTAGACCATGTTGCAAAATCAATCATGAATGATATTATGCATATATCTAATATAACCATATGGTAAACCATGATAAGGTCTACCGTAATCTCACGCGTATAAGGCGCAGCCCGTGTATAAGGCGCACCTAGAGTTTTGGAAAATTCTCAAAAAAATGAAAAATTCATAACTTTGGTTCTACTGAATGAATTTTCAAAATTCAAAAACCTATGGGTAGCTTGGGCCACCTTGGGCCCTCCTGGGCCCCATTTTGTCCTATTTTGACCAAGGGGGCATGTAAGATATCAAAAGAAAGGTCTTGGTGTCCCCCTTGTGGATCCAATGAGAACTAAAACCCCCCATATAAGACGCGCCTTATACGCGGGAGATTATGGTAATCACATTTGGCACTCCAAAATCAAGATCAAAGTCTGATAGAACTTCTGATAGAACTTGAATTCAGCCATTTTGGACGAGGCAACTTCAAGGTCGAATATAAGTGACCATTTAAGATCAGTCATTTGGGAATGACTACAAGTGTTTCAGAACAAGCTGTTACTCAAATCAGAACATAAGACTGGTCCTTTAGAAACAGCTGTCAATTAGACATAGGAGCAGTTATCAAGATCAGTTGAAAGGTCACTCACAGGCCAATCATTAAGCTTGTAATATCGATCACCCAGTTCAGAATATGTCTTTAGCTTGCAATTTCATGATAGAAAAGGGTATTATAAAAGGGTATTTCATTTTTATATATGCCTGATATCATGCACTAAAAGGATTGTGGAATTCCAATTTTTGTTATGATTTTTCACATTAATGTGTACCCTTAACCTTCCACATAAATCAGCTACTTTATATTGGTCATAAGTCACTCTTACATTGACCCTTTACTAGTAAGTTTCACTCCCCATTTACTTTTGAAACACTTCCCCTAACCCTAAGAAGCATAAGATCGATCTTAACTTCACCTTAGGAGTGATCTTGCTCGTAAGCCTATGTCACTCATATATAGCCATTGTGAAACAGCTCTCAGAGAGCTGTTTCACAAGGGCTATATATATGAGTGACATAGGCTTACGAGAAAGATCACTCATAAGGTGGTGTTACGATCAATCATTGGGTTCATTGGTCATAGTGAGGCCTTATAATGCAAGGATTGATCAACTTATACCGAATCCAACAGTAGGTTAAGCACTAATTTGTTGTAACCCTTGTGTTTTATGGCCTCAGCATGGGTAATATAACACAACAGACAAAATTGCAGAGATATTAGAGGCCTAAATCGCCATGTCGGATTCGACCTTATACGAGTGACAAAGACTTACGAGCAAGATACTAGTAAGGTGGTGTTAAGATCAATCATTGGGTTCATTGGTCATAATTCCATAGCTCACTCTTAGTAGGAGGTGTTTCAAAAGGAAATGGGGAGTGAAGCTTATGAGTAAAGAGTCAATGTAAGAGTGACATTATGACCAACATAAAGTAGCTGATTTATGTGGAAGGTTGAGGGTACACATAAATGGGAGAAATCATATCAATTAGTGGAATTCCACATATCTTTTTAATCCATGATGTCAGGAATGTATCAAAATGAAATACCCTTTTATAATACCTTTTTCTATTGTGAAATAACAAAGTAGAGGGATGTTCTGCACCTGGGTGATTGATCTTAGTAGCTGAATGATTGGTTTACGAGTGACCTAAGAACTGATCTTGATTACTTCCCCTATGTCCAATTGACAGCTGTTTCTAAAGGACCAGTCTTAAGTCCCAATATGAGTGACAGTTTGTTCTGAAACACTAGTAGTCATTCCCAAATGACTGATCTTAAGTGGTCACTCATAGAGTGCAAAGATCGATCTTAAATAAAGAATGCTAATGAAACAGGTGTTTCTAAAGGACCACTCTTAAGTTCCAATACGAGTAAGTGCCCCTTGTGAAACACTTTTCTTCAATCCCAAATGACTGAGACCTGTTTCAAGATCAATCTTACAATGACCATATGAGTGATCTTGCTCGTACACCAATCTTACTCGTACATGTTCCTTGTGAAACAGGTCTCTGGTCTTATATGCTTACTCATACACTGGAATGATCGTATTTAAAGAATGTTTGTGAAACAGGTCTCAGGAAGTCCATAAAACCCAACTAACACAATCGCAGAGATATTTGAGGCATTTTTCGCCATGTGGGATTCGACCTTTAGGGTCGAGTCCTACGATATGATCTTTGCAGAAAAGTGTATGCAATATAGCAATCTTTTGCAATTTAGTGTACTCCCTGCATATAGCAAAAGATAAAACAGGTATACAGGGAGCTATAATGGCAAGGAAACTCTTGCAGATTGGTAGATAAAACAAGATCTTGGACATGAAGGCATGCTAGTCCCCTTCAATTTACAACAGGTTGAATCTCACATGACTATTTAGAGCTCTTACATCTCTGCGATTAACAACCCAGCAAACACACATTTCCCACTGGGCACATCAATGTTGATTCAGCGTTGAAACAACGTTTGCAATGTTTGCATATCAACATTGATTTAGGGTTGAAATAGAGTTGAAATTGAAAGTTGAAACAACATACTCAAAATCAACTGTGATTCAACATCTAACCATCAGCGCTGATTCAATGTTTGTGTTTCTATGTTGACTCAACATTGTTTCAACAATGTTGAAACAACGTTGACAGTTGTTTTGTTGACATATCAACGTTGAATCAACATTGTATCAACATTGAAATCAATATTGTTGATTCAACATTGACAAATCAATGTTGAATCAACATTGAGTTGACAACAATATTTCAACATTGATATGTCAACTGTTGACTGGATGTTGAAATGGTGATGGTTGACAACGTTGAAATACAAATATTGAAAAAGTGTTGAAAACAGGTTGATCAACACCATCAACATAACATCAACTGGTTGTCAATGTTGATGCAACATTGTGTGCCCACTGGGTTGTGGATAGAGGTTGCAGACTGGTATATCTGCGTAGCATTTTGGTGCCAGCAACGTAGATTTGCATGGTATATGGAGGTTAAAATACGTAGATATCAGAAATACGTTTTTCTAGGTGTTTTTTTCCTACCAGAAAAAAACACACTTAAAAAACAATGGAAAAGGATTCAGTCAAGGTGAAGCCTTGAACCCTAGACCTTTCACATCAGAGACCCTGTGTTCAAACCCAGCCCAAACAAAAAAATACTTTTGTTGCAAGAAGTATCATAAAAAAAAAAATTATGCAAAAAATGATAATTCAGACTGCTACGTAGTATTTTGGTGTGGTGTTTGCTGGGAACCTATTGCGATTTGGGGAACTACCTAAAAGTCCCAACAGATTATAACTACTGGAGAGAGAAAAATGTCACAGGTGAAGGACTCAGTCCTAAGGAAGAGGCTTCAATGTCAAATGTCAACTGCTGACAAATAGTGACTAAGTACTGACATGTTTTAACTAAGTGCTGAAAAACAGTGACTATTACTGACATATTGTGACTATTTGCTGACAAATAGTGACTAATTACTGATATACTTTGACTAATTGCTAACAAAATTAATAATGACTAGGCACTGACATATTTTAACAAGACACTGTAAGTTCAACACACATTTTTTACAGTGTAAGAATAACAAAGTACTGACATACATTGACTTATTGCCGACAAAATGTGAGTAAATCCTGACATATTGACTAATTGCTGACAAATAGTGAATAATTACTAACATATATTAACTAATTGCTGACAAATAGTCCATAGATACTGACATATTTTGACAAATACCAGTCAAGGCAAGATGCACAATTGAATCAATGGCTATTTCTCTGTTATATATTGACTATTTGCTGACAGATTGTGAGTAAGTACTGACATGTATTGATAATTGCTGATATAGAGTGACTAAGTACTAATGTATATTGACTAATTGCCGACAAATTGAGTAAATACTGATATATATTGACTAGTTGCTGACAAATAGTGAGTAGTTACTAATATATATTGAATAATTGCTGGCAAATAGTGAGCAATTACTGACATATAGACTAATTGCTGACAAATAGTGCGCAAGTACTGACTGATTTGGCTGATTGCTGACAAATAGTGAGTAATTACTTATATTATATTGACTAATTGCTGACAAATAGTGAGCAATTACTAACATATATTGACTAAATGCTGATGAAATGTAAGTAATTACTACCATGTATTGTCTTTTTGCTGACAAAAAGTGAATAATTACTAACATATAATAACAAATAGTCCATAGATACTGACATATTTTGACAAATACCAGTCAAGGCAAGATGCACAATTGAATCAATGGCTATTTCTCTGTTATATATTGACTATTTGCTGACAGATTGTGAGTAAATACTGACATGTATTGATAATTGCTGATATAGAGTGACTAAGTACTGACGTATATTGACTAATTGCTGACAAATTTTGAGTAAATACTGACATATTTCGACTAATTGCTAACAAATGGTGATTAATTACTAATATTGATTAACCGCTAACAAATAGTGAGTAATTACTATCATACCATAGCACTAATACTAACCTGTTATAGCCTTAAACTCAATACCATAAAACCACAGATTAAAACACAAATTAAAACACAGAATGGCGTCAACATTTTCAATCAAACACCAGAGAATGGAGAAATGGAAAGACATCCATTCAGCAATGACACACATCTATATTATATATATATATATATATATATATATATATATATATATATATATGGAAAAGTACCAAGATACTGGATAATTATGCTAATTATGTGCGCGGATATGGAATGTTCGGTATCAATCTGGGGTATTTCGTCCCCCTAAAGAACATGCCCCCCTAAAAAATTTGTTTCGGAAAAGAATAAGCGAAATAATTTTTTTAACTAGCGGCCTTTTTGGCCTGAGCCGGTCCTCCTGCGCCCTACCTCCAGCCAAAACCCATCTGTTTTAAGTGTCACCGGCGAAAAAGGGCAGGTTTGAGATAGGAATGGATCGAAATATAGGCTTTTTTGGGATGCAGGGGCAGACGCCAGTCCAGGCACTGGCAGAGAGGTCCAAGAACTGGCAGTTTTACAAAATAAATCGTATTTCCCTTAATAATAGGAGTTTCCCATAGTGTGACCTACAGATAAAGGGTAGCTCGAGCTGGCAAACGTCATGGCGGTCTTTTTTTCAGATCTGCACAATGGGAACAAAGTTATCGATACTTGTAGAAATTTAGCAATGTTTTTAGGGTATTGATGAAAGAATGATACAGACCTGTTCTCGGACCACCAATCTCAGACCACCAATGGGGCCGCGCAGCAGGCGGTGTCATGCTTTGTTCAAATCTAACAGTCTCCTGCAATTTCTCGGCACCATGCGGCAAACAAGGACGAGTTGTGATAATAATCAATGTGTACTGTGACAATAAAGCAAGATTTCTTTCAAATAACAACACATTTGGGCAAAAAACGCAGACACATCGCTACATTGTAAACAAACAGCACTTTTGCTGGTGCTGCAGCAGCAGAACCAGCAAAGACGTGGCTTCTGGCGCGAAGAAACTGGGTCAGGCCACTACCAACAGCCAATCAAATGGTGAGTATGCACCAGAGTGACAGATCATGCCACTCCGTCAGCCAATTAAAGACGGGGACGCACGGTCAATGCGTCCTGCGTCCGGCTGGGTAAACTGCAATAAATCGACCATCTATCAGCAGTTAGTGAGTGGTAGACTAATTGCTGACAAATAGTGCGCAAGTACTGACTGATTTGGCTCATTGCTGACAAATAGTGAGTAATTACTTATATTATATTGAGTAATTGCTGACAAATAGTGAGCAATTACTAACATATATTGACTAACTGCTGATAGATGGTCGATTGGAAGAGGCTAGAGCCTCTTCCAATAAACACAAGGACACTGTTGCGCTTTCTGATAGCCCATTTGAGATTCTTTGCCTTGGTTTATGGTCATATCTATATATGTAGGCCATTTTTGCTGCAACAGTGGGATTTAGAAATTGCAATAGGTCGAATCCCACATGGCGATTTAGGGCTCAAATATCTCTGCGGTTTTGTCCCTTGCACTCTTGGGGCCTTCCTGAGCCCCTATATCGCAAGGATAACTGCTTACCCATGCCTCAAACGCAAAGATATAAAACCTTAGCACATTTTGCAGTGGAACTTTGATATGCTACAGTTACCTAGTACCCCTTGTGATTTAACACAACAGGAAGGGCCATAAATTGCTACTGACAAAATCGCAGAGATATTTAAGGCATTTTTCGCCATGTGGGATTCGACCTAGAGATAGATCTGATCGTGGGATTCGGCCCTTAGAAATGCCAGGGCAAATGACTAACCAAATCCAGTTTAAAACACCCTAAAGGTCGAATCCCACTTGGAGAAAAATGGCTGAAATATCTCTGCGATTTTGAATCTGTTGCGTTTATAGTACCTACCCCGAATTTGCAAGGGTTATAACTACAGCAGGGAACATAGAACACAAGGGCACTGTTGTGTTTTATCATCCACCACTTGGGATGTTCTGCCTTTGTTGATGTTTATATCTTTGAAAAATATATATTTTCTGGCCTAAAATCGAGAGAGAGTGCTTGTGCTCTATGCTCCCCGCTGCACTTATAACTCTTGCGAATTTGGAGTAGGCCCCACAAACGCAACAGATTTAAAATCACAGAGATAATTATTTTAGCCATTTTTCGCCAAGTGGGATTCGACCTTAATTGAATGTATGAATTTGATCCTCTGGCATATTGCATGAAGATCTACCGGTAATTCCCAATTGCAAAACAATTTATTTGAAAATAGAATCGGCCATGCATTTTATGATGAGAGTGTTTTTCCTTTTGATAATTTAGTTACAAGGTTATTTCAAAAGTAACTTCAAGGTCCCACACATTATTCCGCAAAACACCCTGCTAACAATATGCTGACAAGCACAACCTTTAACCTTAAAGTCGCATTTAAAAGACTAAATCATCAGCCTTGGGGCTTTTATAAATTACCCTGATGGTAGAGTGTCAACTACACATTTACTCTAATAGTTCTCTTGTGTTTTTGCAGCGTTGGTCTTGCAGAATACACAATCACTGTATGCTTTAAGACCTTTATGGAAAATAGATAAAATATTGTCGAGGCCATGGCCATATCCACGCTCAACAATATCAACTGAATGGCACAAACGATGAATAATCAAATAAATTCGACGGCGCCATTGTTGACTTGCACCGAACAACATTTAACCAGTGTCATTGATATGGACCCAAGGCCTGTAGATGACTGGAAGGGAAAATAAACTCATAAACTCAACAATTTTGAAAGGGTCTGTCTTCTCTTTTTGCGTTGGTGACAAAGTTGGCTTTGGGGGTCAACGGGTAGGGACAATATTGGTGTCTATCGGTCACCTGGATTTGGACGTGGGGCAGTTGGGTACAATAGTTGTGTAGCTTATCGGGCCGTGGGGCTGGACGGCCTCCAGTCGGGGTACCAATAGATGGTGGAATATGGAGGACCAGACCTGAAATCTGCCCCGTCATGTTGACAGCCAAGCATCAATATTATCCACCGTCCGCCCCCGACCAGCCACCACTTGCACAGCCGAATCGTGGGGTTCGCAACTCTCACGAGAAACACTCTATCCTTTATGAAAACCTCCGTGCAAACATTGGCACAAACTCCCAAAGGTTTCTTTCACAGAATGCATTAACAACATTTGAGGGTCCCACTCGACCCCCCGGCGAGGTTTATCAAGTCCTAATGTTGCCGGGGACATTCTATAGTTGGTATATTGCTGGGAGATCCCCAGTTTACCGGCCAGCCACCCTCGGTGGCCTTCTAGGCCCCTCCACCTCCACTCCCTTGTGCACCACCAAGCCCTCTCCAGTGGCATACCTTTTAGATTGTCATAGACATGAGTTGCCATAAACCCTCAGGCTATTTCTCCGATTGGCCACTGTGCAAACACACATAGTGTCGTTTTGAGGGCTACTGCGTCCCTGGTATAGGGGACCACCACCAGTGGAGAAATTTACTGGCTATCGTTTATGCATTTATTGCAGATCTGGCGAAAATATTAATGAACTAATGAAAATAGACCAAAAGTTAGAACAGGCATTGGAATGCCATATCAGGCAGTCATCAGCAACATGGTGTGAATCGATGTGAAGGAATGAAAATGAATTAACCTTGTTGACCTCACATCACACCTGTTGATCTAAATAGAAATCTAAACTTTTAATTTTTGTATTAAGGTCGAATCCCACATGGCGAAAAATGGCTGAAATATCTCTGTGATTTTGTCCCTTGCGTTGTATGGCCCTTGTTGACGCCATAAAATGCAAGGACTACTGCAAACTTGACCCTAAACCACTGTGGGATTCGGAATTAGTTGATCAATCCTTGCGTTTTATGGCCCCCACAAGGGCCATACAATGCAAGGGACAAAATCACAGAGATATTTCAGCCATTTTTCACCAAGTGGGATTCGACCTTTAGAGCATAGAAGGAACGACCTCAACTTTTTTTTGGCCATGTTACCGGAAACACAGCTTTTTTTTTTAGGCCTTACTGTAATTCTTCAATACATCACACAATCAAAAAATGCAGTTCAATATTTTCTTAATCGTCTGGGATCTTGGAAGATATAGACCCCTTTGCTCATTTTATTCACATCAATCCAATCGTCTGGTAATTCAATCACCCATCGGTGGGGGCTATGCCAATAATCAAGAATCCACAGTGAAAAATGTACACCAAATACGCAAACATACAAGGTCGTTATGTCAAGCAATTACGCAAAAACCTCATGGCAGACGACAAATAGCGGGTGTTCTATCCGTTTAGCTGTGATAATATGTACCATGGAAACCAAGTAAAGCAATAAAAACGTTGTGGCGGCGGGACAAACAGTAGGCTGACGGGTGAAACCCTTGGTCCGCCCTGTCCAAACCTCCTCCATTCAACACCGTCCAACAGGGGCGGGCACCAAACACTCATGGGGCGGGGTGTTGGTGCGGATTTCGTTTCTGAGCATATTTGGCCTTTTTGTGGGCTCCCATCGCCTGCGGAGACTGATAGGTTTCCCTATTGTGTGTGGTGGTAGGTCTATACGTAATGTAACTCTGTATACAGGTATGCGGCCTCCCTGTGTTACACACGCAATTCAGAAGGCTACAGTTACCTACGTCAAATGGCGAGCCTGGTTTTACCTAAAGGACGAGGGAAGTTGTCAAGAAGGGTATCAAAAATGATAGGGCCGTGTGGTAGTCCCACGCATTTAATTGTTTTATTTATTTGGGTTAAGGCTCGTATGTAGGAGAAAAGTCCAAAAGCGAAATAAAAAAAATAAGGGGGAAATTTCAAGAAAAACAACCAACTACAATATTATCCAAAGGTTTTGTCAATGTAACTTACTTTGATATGAAATTAAAGTTGATGGTATCAGAGATGAGCTCAACACAGCATCCTCTGCATTCGGGGCTTTTCTGGACTTGATGCATGTCCCATGTGTGGCTTGTAGAATTTGCTATTCATGTATATATAGTGGTGAGGGTATACATACAGGTCATGTATATGGCCCAGAATTTTACCATAATTGGAATATCGATATCGTGCCTGTTATTATTACTTTTCTTTAACTCCATTACTTCCTCGCTGGTAGTGGATGGGCAGATAGCGGTTGATCTGAGGTTCAATCCACTCATCATTAGCTTGATTTGTTGATTTATATATCTTGTTGGTCGATATCTCGGCCTTTCAAGCGGTAGACAGACACAAAGCAAAAATAAGAATTTCAACAAACACCAATAGGTTTTTGTAGGGATTCATTGTCTGAAAATCTTATAATCTAGTAGATTTTTATCCTGTGTGAGCAGTGACGAGCGTTGGACACCTGTTAGACTGTGTGAAAACCAGCTGTGGCTAATGTCTAGTCCAGGTAAAACATCGCCCCCGGCGTCCATGTAACCCATCTGGGTGGTACTAATCGCTGGTCCACGCCAAAAATCTCACGTTTTACATTGGATAATATGTATCTGCCAAAACTGGCATATCTAGTATAATATATACATGCAAATCCAAAGATGAGGGAAAAAATCATCTGGCAGGCAGCATTATTGTATTTTGTGCAGTTACCTTGTGAAAATGTGCTTTTTGAAAATAGAAACACCTTAATGTCTAGGTGTTAAGATGATCCGTATCACACCAACTGACAGCGCTATGTTTTAAAATGTTCTTTTCACACAGTCATATTTTGTTGCTATGCCGAATATGATCAAGGCTCTCTATTTTATAGTCATGACGCAATGTAAAAGATCGTGGTTCCAAATGGATTGCACATCAGTTCCTCACTTTTAGATGGCCACATAAGACTCTTGCTATACAAATATATCTGTCATATAGGTCGAATCCCACATGGCGATTTAGCGCTCGAATATCTCTGCGATTTTGTCCCTTGCGATTTTGGGGTCTTCCTGGGCTCCTAGATCGCGAGGATTGTTCAACTTATACCAAATTTAAAAGTGAATCAAGACCAATTAAACAGTTATCCTTGCGACATAGGGGCTCAGGAAAGCCCCAAAATAGCAGAGATATAGGTCGAATCCCACATGGCGAAAAATATATCGCAGTGAAATATCTCTGCGATTTTGTCCCTTGCGTTGTATGGCCCTTGTGGGGGCCATAAAATGCAAGGATTGACCAACTCATTCTGAATCCCACAGTGGTTTAGGGTCAAGTTTGCAGTAGTCTTTGCATTTAATGGCCTCAACAAGGGCCATACAACGCAAGGGACAAAATCGCAGAGATATTTCAGCCATTTTTCACCATGTGGGATTCGGCCTTATAGTCTTTATAACTCACAAATATTGTATACTAGTACACAATATACAAGTCACTTTTATGTGGATGTTACATAATTGAATAGTTTATAAAGTGGATCCTGGAGATCTAATGATCTCTTCTGGAAACGGTTGGGGGGGGGGTGAAAAAAACAACAAAAAAATTCTTGATAGATCACTCAATATATGTTATATCCCTTATATTATTGAGACGTATACTCAGCCAACCAAGTTCACACAATTTTTGAAATTGGAAAAAGGCTGTACTCGTATCTAAACACATAAAGTCAAAAGACTTTAGCTGAGCACAGTATTACCTTAAACGTGTTAAGGAAGATGATATTGTGATTACGAAAAGGTTACAAGATTGCGTTTTGAAATATGTTTAGGATCTAAATATCGTTTTTGCAGAATATGATACTTTGTATATGAGCGATAAGTCTTGAAATTAAATAATGTTCCTAATCTATCATTTGTAAATACATGTAGCGGAAATTATTGTGATAATTACTGTAGTCCTGATCATCTGATGAATATGCAAATGATGTTCATTAATTGACACGTATTTCTGGATAGATATATCATGTATGGCATAGACGCGGCATGTACCTGCGTTGCTGCATGTATTGCTGCGGCTATAGTCGAATGCTATTGAATTTCAAATCAAATTCAATGACGCCCTTCCCCCGTCGTTCACTGGAATTCGGTATACATGATGATATTGTATTTATCTTGGGAAACTGCATGTCTACATTATTTTCTGCCTCTATATGCCTCCTATATAGTGTTCATAGGACTAAAACCATCTAGATCTTAGGGATCTTTCTTTGATATGGGATTACCATAACTCCATAATGTATGTTCTATAGGACACATTTTGGTGTATTATAGAATGATCATTGGTTTAAAACGTTTGAAAAAGGTTGAGGTCCTCAGTGGGCTGTGGCCTGGATTGTAATTAAACGATTTAATGCCAATCTCAACGCGAGACCCATATAATAGAATGAGTTTATAGTGACCCTTTGAACTCATATGTATCCTCAGTGTGGAAACCCTGTTAATATATTCTATAGCCCACGATAAAGCCAGTTTGAATTATCCTTTCATAGGAAAAAATCCATGACAAATCCAATTTTGCAGCAAAAGGACCTTAAACACTAATCTGAATTTAGTCTGCACTTTCACTTTGATACTAAACAGTAAGCCCTCTTATACAGAACACGCCAAAGAGTGTTCCCATGTAGGTACACGGGTATTATGTGACTTATGGTGGGAATCAAGTCTTCAAAGTCCACAGAGAAGCGTGTGCTGGCTCCTGGTGGCTTGTTTCCCATTGTTTTACCAATTAGTGAGCAGCCTTTGAGGTCCATTCATACAGACTTGTCCATAGTAGAGATTAGCGGTCCGCTACTTTCCCCTGTACGGATGGCCGCTACTGGGTTCAATGATCTACCAAAATATTTGCAGAGTTGTTCTTGTGTCTTCTATAAAAGTCCATTTTCTTGTTAGGACACTGAAGGTTGTTGTAGGGAAGCTGGGTCTGTGATGTTACAATCCCATGTATAAATTATCAGAGCCCCGTGTCTTTGTGTGTGGGATGTTTGTGGTGTTGTGTAAGGTGGAAACAGAAGATGTTTGGGAATAGACTGCAGTAAATAACTGTACGCGTCCAAACACATTCATAATAAACCAACAAGAATGTCATTCTCTGTGTTTATTATGTTATTTGAGCAGTTTAAAATAAATCTTCTTTTTTTTTCACTTTAAGTGTTATGAACTCTATAGCCTCTAAATTGCAAAATAAAATAAAATAAACTGAAAAATGATTCAAATCGATCCTTTATTCACCAGCCACTTATTTTTGATGTACAAACAATTGATATGGTGAATCCTTTAGAGGATGGAATTGTCATGGTTTGTGTTTTCTGAAAACCAGTATTTACCATTCAAACCTCTATGTTTTTACAATATCAATTTACATCCCAGAAACAGGTTGCAACCCAATCCTGCTTGGGGAAAAAACAGGTAGGTCGTCGTCCTATCCACGTGCTAAGCCGCCCAGCCGACACCCATGGCTAACTGCCTCTAATTTTCTGATTTAATTTCTAAAGAGGGATTTATTTTCTTTTTTGGTGGACTACCCAGCACCCCAACACCGTGAATTCACAATCAGGGGTAGTTCATATGTGTGGCTCGGGACAGAACATGGCCATGGGCTCTCCACATGGTGCCCAAGGGAGGGTGAGAAGGTGATGAAGAATGTTCAGATGCACACATACACCTATATAATGTATGTAAAAAATATATCTATCAAGAGGGAATTTGCAGCATAATAAAACAAAGAGCCTTGGGCTCAGCGGAGAATAGTTAACACGATTCAGCGGTTCAGCAGTTTGGCCCCGCATTCTTTTGGGATGAATGTCATTTCCTTCAGCCTCTTAGAAGGACCCGCGGCAGATACCGAATTTACCCTGAGCTACGTGCTTCGCTCGAGCGGAAACGGATATTGTGTGCCCCTTTAGACCTCCCTGCGGCCCCTTGCCGCTTGGTGGGGCTGCGGTCGGGCGCGTTGCGCTGGTTACCAGCGAGCCGAACGTGATCCCTACACACAAGGCATTGGCAGAGGGTGGGCGGACCACCCCACTTCTTAATTAAGATGTTTTCAAACCAGACACAATGAGATAAATAGGCAGAGGAGTGAGGCGTGGGGAGGTGGGGCCTGAGTAAGGCCGGCCGTGCGAACAGTTTCTGCCGGGGGACAAGAGGCAGAATTCCGGCAAGCTGCTGTGGTCCTTGGCCTGGTCTCTCACGGTCCACAGAGCGATTTAATTAGCTTGATTAGCTTACAAAGATGGCCAATTTGAGGCTGGGAAAATCACCAGACCATGATATGTACAGGTGTGTAGGTTGTATAGTAGTGTAGGCCATAGGTATACAGGAAGGTGTGTGATGTGTACCTTACACATATATAAGATCTACACCCTACAAGACACACTTTCTCCCATATATAGGTATGCACAATATACAGCATATGGAGCCTATACTTATGTGGTATCTAGGTAGACGTGCAAAATGAATATTACGCTATGCAACTCAGATGTCAGCCAACTTTTGGTATACCACATTTATGTCATGTGGTACTAATGCCAGCTGTTTTCACTAAAATCTTTTATCAAAACATTAGACGCTACAGGTCGAATCCCACATGGCGAAAAATGGCTGAAATATCTCTGTGATCTTGTGTGTTGCATTGTATGGCCCTTGTGAGGACCATAAAATGCAAGGATTGATCAACTAATTCCGAATCCCACAGTGGTTTAGGGTTAAGTTTGCAGTAGTCCTTGCATTTTATGGCCTCAACAAGGGCCATACAACACAACAGACAAAATTGCAGAGATATTTCAGCCATTTTTCGTCATGTGGGATTCGACCTTACGTTTACCAGTACTTATTTTATAGTTTTGATTTATAGAAGGCAGTTTGTGTGTGTGTGTGTGTGTGTGTGTGTTGGGGGGGGGGGTGGTACATCGTAAAGGTCAGTGTTAAGGCTTGATTTATCAGCTGAGTATTTACAGGTAGTGCCTCTAGTCAGGTGAATGAACACATTTCGGTTACCGGGGTAACCCAGGTTATTCAGGATTAAACATTTAACGTTGTTTACTATCATAAATCAATGCAGTGTATTCAATGATCCACAACACCTAATGCTGAGGGGCATTACTCAGCGCTATTACTCATCTACACGGTATAGTTATTCAATTAAAAAGGAAGCCAATTTAAGGGTCGATCTTGAAGACCACAAGTGGAGAGACCTTCTGTCAGGCAGTGTCCAAGGTATTTCCGTCTAAGCACATTCAGAAGGCTACTTACTACTTACAGCTAAATACCCCCCCCCCCCACCCCAGCCACTACCACTAGCAGTCCCACCATCTGATAACATAGAAAGGCACATTTACGTTCTGGCCTGTCTGACCAATTCACCTTACACCCTTTACTCACCCCTGTTTAGCTATAGACACTCCCCCGTATTAAATCAAGCCTGATGAGATCATGATGACATACCCCAACTGTACCACCACCTACACCCTGTACAGTGGACAGGGTCAGGGTAGATACCGCGTTCCACAAATATTTGGTCTCTGATTGATCCAGGCTGATTGGAGAAGCCCTTCTTGGTGGGAGTTAAGGGGTAAAAGCTGGTACGGTACATCGAGCCCTGTCAGGCCTGAGTGGATCTGGATTTGGATCCTTCTGTTATGTGTGGGTGAGCTGACGGTGGTACATGGTGATGATCCAGTCACGGAGAAGTGGATCCTGACAGCGGATCCAATCACCCCTCAGGGGACAGGAAAGAGGATCTATAAGATCTAAAAGGAGCGGTGGTCACTGGGAAAGAGGTGGAGGGACAGAAGCCAGAAAAATTGGCGAGATGAAAAATCGATATTGATCAAAATAGTATACAGTACAGCCGGGCTATGATACAAAAATACATGTCTGTAGATAGTACCTTTTCCATTTTCCAAATTACACTTCGATGGTATATTGAATACTAGTACACAAAGTGAAGGGTAAACTTTGTGACACCTATAGTTACTCACTCATGGTGTGCCACAGGGCAGTGTTCTTGGGCTATTCTTTGCGGTCTTTGATGTTTTTGAAATAAATGTTGAAAAATCATATTACAGCATTTTATGTCATGCTGAACCATATTAAATTCTGTATGAACCATCTATCTAATAATGCTAACATACATTCCTTTCATAGATACAGAAAACCCACTGTCCAATCCAAACAGTTTGACGTGTTGTCTGGAAATACTTAAATCAAAGTTCTGTACACAATCTAAATTATATTATATGTAATTAAATATGTGGGTTGAACATCGATCAGCATGTACAGTTAAGGACAAATCCAACGCGCACCAAAACGTGCTGTGTGTTACAACCTAACCTGCATGATTGTGAAAGAGCTGGCACATTAAGTGTGTTCAATTTCTTTTTCTATACGATGGGAATTCTTCTTCCGGTCAGACAATTTATTGCAAACAAGTAAGGACTGGTAGATGTCTTAATAGTATTAGAATCCTTGTGTTGATCCGGTTGTTCAGCACTTCAAGGGGTAGTCTTCAATTAAGGGGGTAATAGTCTAAAACCACGGTCGGAAATGAGCATCATTGCCTACGCGAGCCGCCCCAGGCCCTATAGATCCCTTATACCTCTCTACTCATTCCCTGCTAACCCCAGAAATAAAAGGATCCAATAAAGACCATACCCTGAATGGTGAGACTGGCAGGTCCGCCGTTCTTTGTTAATTGTAGCTAGCTTCCGGTGACTGGCCTAGGTTTATTATAGAGGCTCGGCCATTGTGGTCGGGTAGAAAATCCCATTGGAAGCCAATGTTTTGTGCGGCTGCGGACAGGGAGGTGAATGTCTCATTGGCAGCCGCAGAGGCTGTGACAACAATCTTTGTTCTCCTAGTCCCTGCTGGTATATAGCGCAGATTGCCGTGCCTCCATGGTGGACAATGTCTGGGCTTTACAACCAGGTGTGCGATAGAGTTGACCAGGGTTTGGGCTGAATGTATATGTAATAAGAAATGACACCGAGCATGAGTCACTGAAACTGCATGCACATGTCGTTTTTCTCCGGAAGTGCATGTAGGCGTTTGCGGGACCTATACCCCACCCCGACGTCCCACGCCCACTGTATTTCCATTTCTATCAATGATAGGTGTAAATAGCTTCTTGAAGAGCAGATGTCTCACATACATAATACAGGTGCAATTGAATAGAAATTAATATAATACTTTAGTACTGTTGATATATTTTAGTACTGTTTGGTATGAAATCCTATGATATAAGTTGCACACTGACCCTGGCACTGCACCCGAAGGACTTTGGGGCTAACGATACAAGCTTTAAGTACATGTATAATGAAGCATTTTTACAGCTGAAGTGAGCAAATGGTCCATGCCCACCTGGAGACTATGTATTTGGTAAATAACGAAGGTTTATCCCAGGTATCTATGTGGACTATTGACCATGATACCCTGACATTGCAGGTTTATGGGTATCGATTGCCAGAAGGTGTGCACAGGAAGCTCACTGGAAGCTCAGGGTTGGGCGGTTCGGGGCCGCACTCCCATCTGCAGAGGAATTCTAGCCAGGTGGGTAATTTGTTTAAACAGGCCAAATTGGTCATCGATGTATTGCTAATACGAATAGGCCCTTGTTGTCACACGGAATGGCCCCATAACACAACAACGGCCCCACGCTCACAATGGCAGCATAGCGCATGCGTGGCCGCCGGGTACCCGGATTTACAGACCAGAACTAACAGAATTCCGCCCCCAAGCCATGTTTGTAACAAGACTATTGATTGGTCAGTGCCCCTGGTCGCTCACAACAGGGAGTTTCCGATGATTTCCGAATGATTTCATAAGGCAAGCTGTCCCGGAGACACAGATCAATATTATTGCCTCTGGAGGCGTATATGGGGCTTAGACCATGGTGGGTTGGATCATGTGGGGCTATGTAAGACCACGGAGGAAGGTGGGGAGGGGGAAGGCAGATTGAGGCTTCAGCACAGGGCATAGACATAAAGTCATGGTTGTTCCAGCCTTGGAAAACAAAAGCATGGCCTCGACCCGTTGTTTCGAAAGCAGGTGCAGACAATCGGCTAAATATTGGCCAATGTCTGGACCATGTGTTCCCAAGAAGATAGGGTAACTTTCATGTGCTTAAGGGTAGGCTGAGGGGGGTCAGTGGTGACCCTCGTGGCCGCCACGCGTCCATGTATTCGTTGGGGGCAGCCCAGGGAATGACAATATTCACCTTCGGATTTGGTGGAGCGGCGCGGACATCGCAAAATGTTTCTGTCCTGTGTAATGTTGATCCGCACAGAGGCGATAGGGGTAGAATAATGTTTGAAAGAGATCTACATATTTGCCCGCCCAGTGCTTAGCTTTTGGAAGAGGGACCATTGTTGTTGGTCAATACTTCTACTGTATGTATACGTAGAGGTGTGTATACACGCTGGGCACAGTAAGCGACAATTGTTATACTACAGCCTTTCCCCAAAAAGGAATCAGAATCCCTATGTGTAATCAACTGTAAGTCAGAGGTCGATAGTCAATAAAAATAAATGAATAGATGAATGAATAAATAGATAGATAAATCGGTATCGTGGTACCTTGTGTATAAAGCACACCTCGCGTATAAGACGCACCTAAATTGAATGCGCACAGAGGCCAATGCTTAGGGGCTGGGGGAGGGCAGAGGACTTGATTGGAGGGGAGGGGAGAGGTCCTGGTTGGGGCACACTATATTTTATTTTAGGATAAAATAGCATACGAGACCTTAATTTACAGCCCCCCTATGGAGGGCCCCTCCCCCCTTTTCTTCGGCAATGTGTAAGGCACACCATAAGTCACTCAGTGGCGGATTTAGAGGGGGCGCGGGGGCGCTCCCCTTTTTCCTAGTACTTAAGAGCTTTTTGACCGCGCCTCCTCCTTTTTAAAATCCTGGATCCGCCACTGGCATGAGTCCAGCTACATTCTAACAGTTGTCTATAGGGCGCGCAGCCCAGTGCTATCCTTGCGTAAAAGTCACGCCTTATACGTGAGGTATTACAGTAAACAAAATTATCTCTGCAGGACACTGGTGGCTTAACATAGCCTTAACCAAGCAGTGTTTAATCAAACGTCTTATTCATTATTGTAGGTAATATTGACGTCATGCCATTTCAAAATACATACGTAAAGGTATTTGGTGGTGTCTGTATTCAGGAGTTAACTCAGTGAAGGCCGTGCGGTTTGACCTGGGCCCCGCCTTACCCTGTGATCCTGACGGAACGTACCGCGTCCTCGCCCGCCGACGGCGTGTGAGTAGTATACGGACATGTGGCGTCGTAGCAGGAGCCGCTTGCCCGACGCGATGGACTGTTGTCGAGATTGGATTTTTAAGCGGTTGGACGCTTTCTCTACTCTCTTTCTAGGTGATGGCGTGGAAACAGATACAAATTTTGAATGGCGGATTCAGCACACGTGGGGCGCCCCCTTTGTGTGTGTGCAGTTAAGAGTGTATTTGGTTATTTTTACCCCCAAAAAATCCTCAAAATGGAGGGGGGGGGGAGGTTCGCCCGCTCCTTTTGGGCCGCGCCCCTCCTTTTCTTAATCCTGGATCCGCCACCGACAAAGACAAAAGTAATTAAACATCACACGCACACATACATCCCTATTCCACCAGTGGTCGTTGAGAAACATTTCGCTCATATGCGCTTATCATATTTTGATCATGAATGCCTATTTTAGATATAAAATCAGAGTTATTCTCCATAATTTCAGAAAAATAAGCATTATCTATGTGTTTTATGATATAGATTTTCCCCTTGTATATGCCAATAACGCTTGTTTCTGCACTGCCATGTTAATGAGCTTCACCTCACACCCTGGAAACATGCACCCTGGCGCTCTACATGCACTCCATGCGGGTGAGCTAGCATTGCATGACCAATCGTCTCCACCTCTCACCTCCAGGTGATGGGTACTGACACTGGTCATCTATGCCCCGCCATAGGGGGCCATTTTGTGTAACCCCCAGCTTTGTTGGTTAGTTAAGGGTGTGTGTCCAAGCACTCATTATGGGATTAGGATTGTACAGGGGTCTGGATCTAAACAGTAGGTGTCATAATTAGTTGTCTAACACGACTGACAGTGTGACTTAGGGTGTCAGCCTCATGGCTACACTCTGGGCCCTTGCTGGCTTAACTTAAGGACGGCTATTGACCGCCACGTTCCTAATTAATGTTTGTCTCCTCACCTGTTGACTGTTCGCAAGTGAATGTGATGAGTTCTTTATGGGCTGATCGATTTTGACTTTGTTTTCCAAATTCATAGTAAACAAACAAAAAAAGAAAAGATAATCCCCGGGTGATAACCCTTCTTGTCTACAATGTGTATGTTGGACCAATGAATTAGAATTTATCTCTATGGCTGAACGCTTATCTCAGTGAGAAAAAAGTATCACGAAAAGCATTTCGGCCGATTTAAAGTTATGTGAGATTCTTTCTTTTTTCTTTGTAGATCAATAAGAATAATCATTTGTGGGGTAGTTCCACTCCATTTCCTTTCCACTGCATTACTATCCTTTCCAAAGTGATCTTAACGGCAGATGACCTGTGGTATTTTCATACAGTATTTCTATATATTTTTTCTTTTCCTGTTCCCCTTCTCTATATTACCAAAATATGCTTTTAAATATGCAATTGAAATGCAACCAGCAATAGACGTGAGAAAGTATGTGTGACCTTAATATCAAAACATTATGTTCATATTCCAGTTAGATGTTAGATAAACAAAGGTGTCTAATTGCAAAACATTTTCTCTTGGCAACAATGTTATGTTGATATGTGGTCACATAGGAGAATGCATTCATATACTTCAGTCCTACAGTGCTATTTTCATTTGAAATCCTCTTAACGGCTGAATCAGCCTATATATAACAAAATAGTTTGTACGTGCCTCACACAAACAAGTGGCCAGAGTCAGGACTTTGGGGGAGGAAAAGCAATTATGACTTGTAGCTCCAGATAAAGGATACCAACAGAGGTTCTAATTCTACACTAGGTGTGAGGAGGTTCTGATGTGGAGGTGCCTTGGGTGGAGTGGTACTAGTATTAGGTTATACGGGGAAGTGGACGATGTATAGGATTTAAAATCTAGAAGTTTGCCCTCTGGCGTTAGGTCCAAAGGTACATTGTATGTCTAGGTGGGGTCTTAGATAGTGTCCAATCAGTTATTCTCATTTTTCCTGAACTACCTAGTGTGCATAGGCCTATATATGGATTCAAATATAGATAGGATCAATGAAGATAAACTGTGCGTGTCAAGTTACTCGACCAACTAAAACAGGGTCGACCCGATCATTTTCTTTTCTACAAATTATGAAAAAAGCAAAGGATTATAGTCGTCCTCGGGTCAATAGCCGTAGGTCCATTATATCTCACCCGATTTTATACATATATTCTAGCCCATCCTTCTTTGTTTAAGACCACTGATTAAGTAATTAAACAATTATAGAATTGTATGTCCAACTGATTTCTCTCGACATACACTATAGAATGGTGTTTATCGGTAGTTGTATGGAATTTCGCACTCTGGACCATTCATAATGCCACGAGTCATTGGTAGTCAGTTTAGGGGCCAATTTTTCTTTTTACATAAACATTAACATATATATATATATATATATATATATATATATATATATATATATAAAGCTAGGAGCCAAGTAAAGGTGGAGGGAATCCGATCATAACCTAGATAGATGGCCTACACTCTAAAAAATGTGTTTTGTTTTTAAACACTTTTACCTGTATTTAAAACACTTTCTTGTAACACTTTGTTAAACACATTTTTGGGCAAAACACAAAACACTTTTCAAAAAGTGTTTAAAAATTCAAAAGTGTTTTGATTAAAACGTGTTTTAGATGAAAAAGTGTTTAAATGATTCTAAGAATAAAGTGTTTAGGTTCAGAAAGCATTTAAAATGAGCTTCAGGCAAATTTATGCCCTTGCTATTATTTCATTTTCCTTATTTATAACCCATGGTCCCAGTTTTAGGATTAGTGAGTCCTTCCTACTGCATATTGCTGTCTCTCTACAGGTAGAGAATATTGAAGTTATGTTGATAGCAAGTTGATGAATGTTGATCATCCAGTTATCAACATTGATTCTGTGCTAACCAGGCTTGGCCTACAGTCAAGATGAGTTCAAACACATTGATGTACAGAGTTAGTCAGAGAGTTTAGGACTGGGATGTATGTATTAATCCTGAATGTTACAAAATGGGTGTTTATCATGGGTTACATTGGAATCAAGGTATTGAGAAGGTAATTTTTAGATATTTCTTTTACAAATCCATTCTAAGGTAAAGTGTTAATGTGACGTTCTATCAAGATGCTGTGTATCATTATCATTTATACTTAAATTCAGACATTTGTGTCCATATGATTGTTACAATAGTTCCATCATAGGTGGCCCCTGCCACCTGGTGAGTTGGATTGGAACCAAGTATTAAAACACTTTTATAAACCTAAACACTTTTGCAGGAAAAGTGTAAAGTGTTTTAGGAAAAGTGTTTAGATGATGAAAATGTGTTTTACCAAAAAGTGTTTTGGTAAAATATGTTTTAGTTAAAACACATTTTTTAGAGTGTATATATAACTGCAATCTCTTAATAATTTAGAATCATGCTAGGAATCATACGATTCAAATATGAAAATATGTACTGCTGTGAATAATGATAAGGCAGAGAGTTCAAGTTTATATATTTTTTTCATTTGTATTAAACAAAAATGACTAGTATTATATTCAACAGTTTTCTTACATCACACACACGTACAATCATCACACAGAATTTAGAGTCATCACACACGATTTCACTATATGTACATCTGTCCTCATTCATCAAAGTAGGCATTCATAATATCAACAAATTTACTCTCGATAAATTATATACACGCCTTGTGGCAAACAACGCTTGTGAATCATACAAGTGGAGATCATGAAATCAAATTGTGAAAGTCTATCGGTCACTAAAATGAAGCACTAGGAGTTATTTTACAGAATACAAGTTTGCTTCATATCGCAAGATGTTACATAAACATTTAACGGTGCCCTGATGACTCGCAGCATCATTCTCAAAAAATGTATATACAGATTTGTAATGGGGCTTCAGTGCATAGTTCTATCTATATGAAGTCCATATCAGTACTCATACATGCCCTATGGCAGTCCTGGATGGCCGCAGATGGTGTGCGATGGGTTTCAGTGCATGAAGTTTTTCTTCCCGCAGTAGTTATTCTGACTGTTCGTATATCTTGTACAAAACATATTTACAGGATTGCGTCTGCTAGATTTATCACATAAAAACGTGGAATTTTATCATATTCAATAACAACAACAAATATCATACATAATCGGGAATATCAATAAGTGTCACTGTCCTATATACATATTATTGACCAGCCTGGATCCGTAGTTGGTTGGAATAATGTGACTGGTACGCTGACTGTTGATAAGACGTGTAGTTAGTTAACGAGTTGGACAGAGAATTGGAAAAGGAGTTGGACAGGGAGTTGGATAGAGAATTGGACAAGGAGTTGGACAAGGACGCACCGTTGAGCGCCGACCCTCCTAGGTGCGGTGACGGCGATAGGTGCGCGGCGCCTGACATAACGGAACCGGAAAGCGCCGACGTATTGGAGTTTGAGGCACTAGGGGCGTGCATGGCTTGTCCGAGGTAACTTCCGGCGTAAGTGGACGCCATGTTGGCGTGTGATCCTCCCGGGTAGTACGGGGACGTGTAGCTTGCTGTGGTAGTGGACGGGGTGGTGCCCCAAGGATCGGGTTTGAGCGCCCCTGTGGTCGGCGACCCGACAAGACTCGGGTATTGTTGCGTCTGCGGCAGTCCGTACGGCGCGAGCGGGTTGAGGCTCGGGTAGGGCTTGTAGCCCGCCCCGGCTGCCGCGGCCGCCGCGTAGCCGGCCCCGGCGGCACCGTACAGCCCGAAGCCGTAAGGGTTCATCTGGTTCATCTGCTGCATGTGCTGCTGCTGCTCTGCCTCCATCCGCTTCCGCTGCAGCTTGAAGCGCTTGGCGCGCCGCAGGAAGGAGCCGTTACTGAACATGTCGCCGCACGCCGGGTGGAGCGCCCAGTAGTTACCCTTACCGGGCTTACCCGGGGCGCGCGGGATCTTGAGGAAGCAGTCGTTCAGGCTGAGGTTGTGCCTGATGGAGTTCTGCCACCGCTGCTGGTTCTCCTTGAAGTAGGGGAATCTGTTCATGATGAAGGCGTAGATCTCGTTAAGCGTCATCATGCCGGCCGGGGAACTCTCCAGGGCCATGGTGATGAGCGCGATGTACGAGTAGGGCGGCTTAACGTCAGCAAAGCGACGTTTCTGTTGAGACATGGTGGAGGTACCTGAAGGAAAAAGGCAAATGATATCCATTAGATAATAAGTTTGGGATTTGGTAGTATTCAATGTAGCCGAAAGAATTAAAGGTATATTCATCGTCTAATCAGGTTTAGATGATAATTTAAAAAAAATACAAGTAAGTATATTCTGGGACATTGTTAGGGAAATTGTGTGTACGTAAATAAAGGTCTTCAGAGAATAACATGAGCCTTGAGCATGAGTTGAGTTTCCAAAGCATAAAATCATAGATAAGCCAACTTCCTGTACGTCTGAAATTCACTGCGCCTGTTAGAAATTGATCAAAATCCTATAGGAATCTACTTGCATTAGTAACCATGCTAATTAGCAGTTGAAGTACCATGATATTTACCCATTTTCTTTTCGATAAAAAAACATTTTAGAACTTTGATAAAATATTTTATTTGGCCTTTCTATTTGTTTTCAAAATTGGACACTTCCACCCATGAACTGTATGAGTACCTGTATCTACTTTTTTTTCTCTTGAATCACCAATATACATGTACTGTTAGCGGTTACTTAGTAGCTGAATTAGTTGGGCGACTTGTGGTAAATTCACTTACTGCTAGGCATACCTGAGAATCGGCGGATATCAATGTCATCGTCGATTTCCTGTCCGGGGAGTCCGGTGGAGGACTTACAGTCCGGGCTACTGGAGCGACTATCAGCTTCTGCTTCATCCCTATCGTGCACACTGGAGCCTGCCCTGTCTGCGGAATCATCACCTTCCTCCAGGGCACGACCGGAGCCGTGTCCCTCCAGGGCGGTCAGGTGGGATGGTCCCTGCGGCTGGGGGTTGGCGCCGCTGCCTCCTCCATGAGGGTGCTCCAGGGGGTGGATCATTGAGCTGATGGAGTGTCCTCCTCCAGGGTGGTGCTGTTGGGTGTGGTGGTGGTGCTGTGAGTGGTGCTGGTGGTGGGAGGAGGAGAGCTGGTCTTCCTCCTGTCTGTGGTGTGGGTGGTGTTGGTGGTGCTGAGACATGGGGTCCATCGGGTGAGGGTGATGCTGGGGGTGATGGGCACCTCCTGTACTTAACATACAAGACGACTTGTCCTGTCCCTCCAGGTGATGCCCTCCATTGGGATGGGACAAGGTACTGCCACCGTGAAGCGATGCCTCCACGGTCAGCCCTGGAGCAACTGGGAGGTGCTGGGTGCAGCTCACCGACATGCCTCCTCCAGTAGATGCGTCCATGATCATTATGTGCTTAAGCAAGTAGCTTAAAACAAATGCTGGTTAACTCAGAATTGTCCAGTAGATCAAGAAGACAAATAAATGCGACTCTGGAGGAGCCTTCCTCCTGCGCCTATTCCCTACTGCCTCCACTACTATAACAAGTGTAGAAGTGCCTCTAAGCAGCAACTACAAGGTGATGATGTTCACCTGGGCCGCGGTTTGTTTGATGTCTGCTCACTTGGGCGGTAGAGGGCGTGGTCGACACGCGGCTACAACGACAGGGGCGGTACGGTGTCCACAGGGGGTCCGGTCACCGCAGGCCACACGACCGTGTTCAGTCCAAACTGATAGCAAAGTCTCTAAGTGTCCTTGGATCTCACTCCATATAACCCTACAAACTGAGATTCCCACTGGTGTATAAAAACTGGCAAGAAACAGGTCTTGAATCAGGTGTAGGTAAAGTCATCAGAAAGTGGATGACAGTCCTTGTGGAAATGCTTCTTTTTACAGATTGACCTCCATGGGTGGCCGGGGTGGCTCTTATACCCCAACCGCTCCATTCTGATTGGTCGACGCCCGCAGATAGACGCAGTGGTCAGCGCTGACCACTGGTAGCGGTCAGTAGCACTGCACCCCCTCCTAACCAACCCCCCCCCCCCCCTCCGCCCACCCCGCCCCATCCGTGCGGGCGGCTGGGCAGCCCACCTGTGGGGACTCCAATGAAGCCATTACATTTGCTTTGATTAGAGATTAGTTGTCGCTGGAGGCAGGTGAATGCTGTGCCCAGGCTGCCCGTACCCCAGAGGTATGCCCGCTCAGCCCCTTCTCCTACCTCCAACCATGGAGCTATAGCTGGTCATAGGGCCTGTGTACCTTACCATTACGTCAGAGAAACATTTTAACCGCCCCTCCAACACTCCCATAATACAACAGCCCAACACAATATGTATGCTACCTCTCTTATTGGGCACCCATTGCTGAGTGGCTGTCAAATTCAATGTTTCCATTTTAGACACATACATTGTCGGTGTTTGGAAAATATTTTTGTCACATTTAAGCCTCATGGAGCCCTGATGATGTTTGTGTTAATGGAGACGCACAATATTGGTCCGGCGTTGTCTCTAGCCTGATTGATGGAATGCTAAATGTTTTACATTCCCACTAAGACCATTTAGAAAACAGCACGACGATATACAATGAAGAGTCAAATATAAAGCACGAATAGAGTGAGGAAATCAAGTGAATATGTTGATTTAGGCAAGGATTAATGCCGGATATAAGAATGACTTATTGATTATGCATGCCCAATTACAGGCACACTATATTATCCACACAGCAAACATTGATAATAAAGACAGTGATTTACTTGCTCTGGCAAAACTATTTACCCTGCCAACACTAGGTATTGACAATACAAACAATAATTATATGTACGGGTAAGATCCCTATTACAACATAGGGATCATTAAATAACTTGTACGACTAGGAAGGGAAGGCTGTAATTCACGAGGGCGAATTGATTGAACATTTCTTGCCTCCGTAAGAAAAAAAAGAGAACAGATTATGTCTTTATATTATTGTTGGAGATGTCTTTGTTTGATCAAACACAATGTCCATAGTATGTCTTTGATAACTGTAACAAATAAGAAAAAATAAATAAAATGCTGCCTTTCCATACGTAATAAATGGCCATTAATGCAAATGAATATTACTATGACATCCTACTTTTATTGATCATCACATTATAAAAATGGCAACTGAACCTTATACCAAACATCCCACCAAACTCATTTTCTTAATACCACATCTATATCCCACACATCCCACAGCCACCATTTCTTGTGAATTCCCTTGCTCCACATGAGGATCTCCTGATTGGTCCTATACAGTGGAAAACCAGGATTTAAGACGTACAAAAGCACCCAGCCATCCCCGTGTGACCACCCATGTGGACTAACACATCTCTCTGCACCCCTCCTAGAGAATCAGCGTCAAAACCACCCCTAATGGCAGGCTTGGGAACAGATTGGGCCCAAGGAATATCCGCCAACAATTGGCCCCACTGGTGACACCATTGACCACCATTGAGCAGCGCTAGCCCCACAAAGCCATCTTTTGGTTGGGAGGTGATGAACCATTGGTGTAGGCCGCCAGGTCAGATAAGACCTGAAGATTGATTCATTATACCTTACGTAAGTTTACCTGGTTGGGCTCTCTTCCCAGTTTTACCTGGCTAAATAACGGAAGTGACGAACGTGTCAAAGTTTTGCCTACAGGAGCGGCTGTGGTGTGGGGTAATGGTTGGGTAAGGGGATGGATCGTGGACACTTTCTTCTATAGATGAATTACACACGTTTATTTAGCCCGACAGGAATATGTGAGACAAGCAGGAAGGGGTCTGGGAGCGGGGCAACCCCAGCTTCCTGTGGAAGAAATTTGAGACCAGGCAAGCAAAAACACCTCTCTGCAGGGAAATTCATTATCAAAGTTCATCTCAAGATCTTTAAAATGAGACATCATTGGCTTAAACATTCCTAGTAGTCATTTCAGAACCCCTCATTGAACATAGGTTGTTATGCATATCTGAAATCAATGATTAAGCTCTAAATACATTATTAAACATAATAATATCTAAAAACACAATAATTCAGCCTTTTTTCATAAAAATACATAAAGATATGGTGATTTTTATCATAGATTTTGATCTAGAAGGAATTTTCCATTTTTGTTTTCAGTTTTGGGTTTTTGGTCAGTATCCCCAAAAATTGGAATAGCAATTTACAAATTTTGATTATTGGAATGGTTGCCATGGCAACCAGGAACAGGCATATCAGTTGATTTCTCATGAAAAATGTTGATTTTACCTTCCAAATATGGGCCATTTCTAACGAAAATGGTGCATTTTAAATGAGACCATTGAATTCTGCATCAAAAATTATGTTAATATATTTTTATAGTGATTTTAGAGTGATTTTGTCCCTCCAATGCCCCCTGGTGGCCAAATGGGGAATTAAAAATCCCCCGCGGAGGGGTGTTCTCCCTTGATGGGTCACAGTTAATCATCTCATTATGTTTGAAAAGAAAAACGATATTTGAAATAAAAAATGATATTTGAAATAGTAAAAAAAAATAAAAATAAACAACTATGGACAACAATGCCTTGTTGGATTCGACCTTGAATAAAATGATCCCGGTATATTCCCTGAGATAAATTTGCCTATGGCATGATTGTGCCTGGATTGACACGGATGTCTGATTCTATATAAAAAAAAGTGTTTTTTTTTTGTGCTGATCATCCGTCCATACTGTATATAGACACTATCAAGGTGGTTTTCTGTTTTCAGGTCTGCACCTGTTCTTGATATTCAAGCCATCAAGGAAATCCCCACGCACTCCAGAATTCATATTTTGATCTTTGCTAAACCCCATGCACTTTAAAATTCATATATTGATATTTGTTAATCTAACAATCAGTACACGCACGGTAGTTATCGTCCATATAATGTAAAGTAAACACCATAACGAGTTGTCATTTGTAGTGACACCTACGATGCTCCATGTTGACAGTGGTGCTTGTAGAAAAGGCATCTAGCACCCATTATGTTGACACCTCCTCAACCCCCCTACCCCGACCACCATCCCACATAACAGAACGGCTCCCTAAACATGTCATTTGGCGCATCGTTAGCGCGCTACCCTTTAGGCATGCGCAGGTATCACCTGAGTGTTGCCCGGATGCTACCTGGGCATTTAGGACGGCATCGCGAATGTAGGTAAATCCACAATACCTGGTGAAACCTGTTAGTGGTAATAGATAGGCATTCCACAGGTAGCAATGTGGATAAGGGGGACCTGCAGGGCTGTGTTGTAGATTGACCACCTGGAGCAATTATTTTAACAATACACCTTGACACGAGGTCATCAGTGGACAGGTGCCCAAATGCGATCTATGTTTCACTGATTGCATAGAGGGCTTTCTATGACGCAATATTGGGTTTATGTTTATTGTTTAGCTCAAAGTGAAAATGCCCCCCCGGGGGTCTGTGCAGGTAAATTAAAACCCAATAAGTCAGAATTTCAGCGAGTTCCATCGAATTCATGCTCCTGTTTTCCCTCCATCAGTTTGACCATTCATAAGTGCATGTACCCAGATATCGTTCCATCAAATTAGTAGGGCGCAGAATTAGGCCTAATTTTTGAAGAACTTCTAGTCATATCTCTCCTGATAAGATCAACTTATATAGAGATACCATTGGAATTTGCGCTCTTGAAATAAAATATCAAATCGCTAGAATCCCCATGCAGTAATTGAGCATGAAGATTAGTCTGGATCGATATGATATTCAGGGGTAGAACTATAGATCACACCCGCTCCATAGTTGCTCATATTAAAGATGAACACAGCCAATACATCACATTATGCACACTATTCAACTGAAGTAATACAAATAGCTTTAAGTGTAAATTATTCCTTAAACCCTCTGTACTTAAGGCCTCTATGACCCCCCAGAGAAGCACTTAGTGAACTCACGAGGGGGTCCTGCTTGAAATGGAGTGCTTACATAGCTGGGCAGCCACAACGGCCTCTTCTACCCTCTGGTGTTTCATGCAAATATACCCTTAAACTATCTGGGGTTCAATGTCACAGGAATATATCTGAATATGCACCCATGGAGGGGGGGGGGGTACATTTTCTACAGTCATTCCTGTAGAATTTCTGAATTGTTACCATTAAGACTTCTTTGTTGTATTTTATAACCCATAATATACATTCTATACTTATACACATACAAGAGCATGCCAATTGGAGAAGCAATGAAAACCTGGGGTCAACTCAACTGGTCCCAACTACTTCTAGAGTTAATACTCTGTATCACCTCCCGCGGACGATTATGGGCCCAATATTGACAAAGCCAGCAAATTTCACTTTACAAAGTACACAGTAGCCATACAACCTATACTACTCACACCGCCCAACCTCACCAACGCCGACAGAGTCAGCGCCCCGTTTGAACAACCTTGTACAAAGTTTACCCAAGATTTGATGATTGCCCCATAATTTAGTGGGTTAGGCCGGGCCATTGTATTCAGCTGTTTGTTGCATGTTTACTCCGCTCAATACATAGTAGCCCCCCCGTTAGGCCAAAAGGTGCAGGGGGTCGGAGATTTGTTTGTATGAACTGCATGTGCAGGGGTTTGTGGGTTTCCGGACTCACTCAGGGCTTCACAGTGGTAATCTTTTTCAATATTTGCCGGTAAAGTTATCCCCCTGATGGTAGAGTCCGGCCGGGCTGGGGGTGTTGGTGTGTCAGGAATTGTGTGCCCCTGGGTGCGATGGTGTATGAGCAGGGATTGTGTCGGGGGGTCAACAACATTGGCATCATAGCTGGAATACTGCAGGGCTTTACACCTGGAGGTGTGGCATGGTGGGGAATGTGACATGCTAACATGTGGGGGTGTATAACGGTGGACGGAGGTGGGTGCAGGGGTCTCAATGTGGGCAGTTTGCAAGGGAAGAATGACCAACATGATCTGACAAGTAGCAAAAGGCACATTGCAGTTTAAGTTTCTGCAATTACATTGAATTCGATTTTTTCCATCTTTCTATTTGTTTTTTTTTTGTTTTCGGAGGGGGGGGGGATTTATGAAGTCATCATGTTTATCAGTTTGACCATGAATGGGGACGCTTCTCATAATCCCATAAGTCGTTGTCTGCATATTGTATGGCAAAATGTGTCAACTTTATTCATGATTCAGATCATTTTTTTTTTCTAAATACAAATACAGAAGAATAGCACTACACTGTAAAAAATGTGTTTAGCAGTCAAACACCTTTCCTGCTAAACACCTGTTTTTGCTAAACACTTTCATTAGAATAAACACTTATCAGCATTTACACACTTTTTTCTAAACACTGAAACACATTTCAAGAAAAAGTGTTGAGCTATTCATGATGTGTTTAGAATGTAAACACTTTGACATCAAGTGTTTAGACATTAAACACAAGTGTTTAAATGTTTGGTTCCAATCCAACTCACTAGGTGGCAGGGGATGCTCATAATGGTACAACCATAATATTCTAATAGACACAAATGTCTGAATTGAGTATATAGTAATGATAATACACAACAATTTGATAGGACCTAGCATTGGCACTTAATCTTAGAATGAATTTGTAAAAGAAATATTTCAAATTTACCCTCCCATTACTGTAAACACCCATTTTGTGGTAGTAGGCATTAATACATGTAACCTGGTCCAGATAACTCTGTCCATCAAAGTGCTTGGACTCGTTTTGACTTAATCTCAAGACTTGTGGGCATAGAACATTGAATCAATTTTGATGACTGGATGATCAACATCAATAAACCAGCCTTCAACATTGATCCAACATTCTGAACCTGCTGAGATACATCCTTTAGTCCTAAACACATTGTTGATATAAACACTTAACAGATCTAAACATATCTATCTAAACAGTGATTTTTCTGAACACCTTAGTGTGTACACACCTTATAATTACTAAACAAATTTGACATAGAAACACTTTCTGTGATAAACACTTAAAATGTCTAAACACCTGGCAATCCTAACGCTTTAGTGTAAGTGTTTAGGATAAAGTGTTTAAAAAGTTGTTGCAAGAAAGTGTTTAGAAATGTGTTAGGATCTAAACACATTTTTTACAATGTAGATATAATCCAAGTATCAAAGAAATATTATATTCAAAAGAAAATGCCGAAAGCACCCTAGAGTAGGCCCGTGGGTTTTGATAGGTGTTTCGCTTTCTTGAAACATGTTCATGAATAAGGTAAATTCACAGTGCTGCCCCCTGGGAGCTTCAGTCGGTATTAAGGGGGTACTCTCCTCTGCCGATTTGAAGTGGGTAGTGGGCATAAGATTAAGATTTCAAGAATGTCCCCGCATTTTCACAATACGTGGACGTGTATAAATAATCCTGATAGTATGTAATTTCCCAAAATTCAGTATAAATTACATAGGCCAAAATGTGATTCAGTAAGAAAAAAATCCGACCTACTTACTTCAACATTTTGCACCATGTTACCGGAAACTTAAAATATTTTTTGGGCCTTACCGAAGTACATATGTGAGCAGAGGATGTAAATTTTCTCTATGAATCTTGGTTCTAGGTTCGAGACTATTTCTAAGACTTCATGCTGCTAAGGGATGATCCATAATTACGTAAACACTAACGGGGGAGGGGGTTAAACCAAATGTAAGTCAGCTGCATACAAGGGGAGGAGAGTTTGGGTACATTTTCGCATACAAAATGTGGACTCATGGCGGCCAAATGTAGGAGGCATTTAAGGCCATTTTTAGGTAGTTCTCACTATGCTTTTTTAGTGAAGGCGACCAGATACTCTGTTTTCTCCAAAAGATGTAGTGAAATATGCAGATGCATTTTTCATACCTCACCCCAATCTCTACATACCCCTCGTATGCTTTGGGGGGAGGGGGGTCCACAAGGTTTGAGTATGTATGCAAGGGGAGAGGAGTCCTCATGCACACATGGTGCAACAAGGGGGTGGGGGTAATTTTTTGGCCAAAAAATGTGTAATTAATGGATTGTCTCAAACCAATATAACACCCTGTGTACTCCAATAACACTTTCAATGATCTCACTGCAAAGACTTATTCTTATCTGTCATAATTTTACCAGGAATGCATCAAAATAGATAAACAAGAATTATGACTGTCAGAAACTATCCTATGTCCACCTGTACGTTAGGAGATTAGTCATTTAAATCATCCACCTGTGGAGTTCTCTTGGTCTTATTAAAGGCCTTTGTACTGTGTAGCCTTGCAGCATCTGTGGCGTCACCTAGCGACAGTTACACGTCTCACAGATGTTATCCATCGTCTTGACAAAGCTCTGTCATAACAGGAATTCACAGGCTAAATCCTTGTCACATTGTCATGAGCCTAGAGGGCCTTAGCTATCTCCTCCCACATCTCCTCCCACCTCCCAAACAGCGCCATGTTGACACAGATGACCTTAAATATTGACAGTTCTGGTAGAAGGAGGCACGTGTGGAGATGGGGTATAGGGGATGCCGTTAGAGGTTACACCACAATCCCTAAGGTCAATGTTTGACAGTTAGGTGAGGCAGGAGGACATAGTTGAAATAGTCAACATAGATTACCTGGTTTAAAGGAAAATGCAGCCACGTGCCAGGGGTTATAGAGGGATATCTTAATGACCCTCATCTTTCCAGGGCTCTGAGAAAGAACAACGTTTTCGACCGTTTTCAGGCAGGTGCTCTTTGACCTCTCAACCATCTGTGCTGTTGGTTTCATTCAGACCATGAATGTATATATATATATATATATATATATATATATATATATATATATATATATATATATATATATATATTGCTAAACAGCATCGCATACATTAACATGGCCTAGATAAAAACTTAACCCAGCCTAGATCAACCTTCACATGGGCAAGGCCTACTTGAGCCATAAAGAGATTATTCCTATCTCATGCTCATAGGATCATTATGATTATAATTATGGGATATATAATAAGTCTATAATAACATAACTTTACTACACTGTGGGTGTATGCCTATATCTAGAAACTGATGGATGCTTTAGGTCGAATCCCACATGGCGAAAAATGGCTGAAATATCTCTGCGATTTTGTGTGTTGCATTGTATGGCCCTTGTGAGGACCATAAAATGCAAGGAATGATGAACTAATTTCGAATCCCACAGTGGTTTAGGGTTAAGTTTGCAGTAGTCCTTGCGTTTTATGGCCTCAATGAGGGCCAAACAACACAACAGACAAAATCGCAGAAATATTTCAGCCATTTTTCGCCATGTGGGATTCGACTTTTTGCACCGGGCTTGGCATATTTTTGATAAATAGGATGAAGCGAAAGTTGAGGATCAACAAAGATAAACACGACAATGCAAGAATCCATGATGTTAACCCCCAGAATATTGTACAATGTACAATGACTCAAGCAATACTATGCCATGCACACATCCAATGGGAGTTTCTACCCTAATGGACTTGAATCACTCTTGACTTATTATCTGCTCATCACATCTATAGATAGCTACTACACTTGTGACAATTAGAGAACAAGTTATCTATTCTTTTTGTTTTAGCATTTAACAATCTAAATCTCTCACCATAGAGTGAACACCCTGTGAAACGAATTAGTGCCCGTAAAATATAACCAATCCCTGTCTTTGTTTCTTGGATATCCCGTCAGTGCAAGCTCTCCATTGAGGGGACAGTTAAACCAAACAAAGCCGGCAAGTACAAAACTAGGGGCTATAGGAATCGGCGGCTGTGTTTCTGGGTACTTTTATTAATGCCCCTGTTTTGCTACTATGTGTGTTCGCGGCCGTATTAGATTTCGCCAGTCAGCGCCCACAAAAGCTTTGGCCAGGTTGACACAGCACCCAAAACCCGCCCAGCGAATCGCCGCCCCAGCCCGAAAACAATCAATTCGCCGCCCAGATTTGCTTTCATAATGGCCGCTAAAGTCCGGCCGCTACGCTGAAGTCGTGAAAATATTTTCTCCGAAAACAACAGAAATACGCAGCTGTTAGCTGAGATTGGGTCTGGACAGGTTGGACCATTAGATTTTACAGGCTGTGTGCGATATGTACATGTAGGTGCATGGGTGGTTTTCGTGGATTTGTCACTTGATATTTCTCTATTGTATTGCACCTATGGAATCTGAGGCCCTTATTACAAAAGATAAAGCAATGTAGGGTGTTCAAATGTCATCCCTATCTTTTATAAATCAGACTGTCTATTGTAGTTATTTACAGAATCTATGTACCCCGGTAGTTGTCAAGATTAAAATTCATCACCGCCCTTACCTGACCCCCTCCCTTAGCTAGGCTCTGATGTCTGTCTTGCTGCCTGCCTGCCTATCTTCCTCACTATACTCCTACCTGCCCGCCTTCTCAACTGCCCCTGTCTATACCTTCCTTCTCTTCCTTCTTTTCCAACGCCCACCTGGCCCCACTTTCGCTGTGTGGCATTTCCATATTTCTGGCACCCTTCCTGTACTTATTTTGGCTTAATTATATGCGTAAATAATTAATGGATGCCCCCACCCCCGAGTAGTATATTCCTAGATTCTAGAGTTATGGATACTCTCTCCCTCTCTCTGCATTAGTGCACCATGCCAACATGCTGACCCTTCAGGAGAAAATTTACCACATACTAAACCCAAGGTATTAAACTCAAATCAAATTGTCTCACCCAGCACTATGTACGTATTATTTATGGTAGTGCATCGTAAAATCCCAAGTAAAAGGCATGGGGAACCACATCATGTCGGTGCCCACACAACTCCTTCTCCTGTGCACTTGAATACACCACCCCGAATGAACTCAAACTCACGTGACTCCATATGCAAACATAAATTAAGCTTCGCCAAAAGAGATACATTTCATACTAAAAGCCTGAGAAAATATTGCCAGAAGGCTTGAATACCAGGCGGGCGGGAATTGGGCCCGGATTATGCAACCTCTTTGGTGGGTTCCCTCTAGCAGGGCAAATATTTGGGGAACAGCATCTAACATTTCCGACTGTGTGCAAGTGTTTAGGCTTTCAGCGTTTCACTCACTGCAGTTTATGCCTGAGGCAATACACTCCCAGGTTAAATGCTATAGCTATGAAAGCCACCTGAAAATACCTGTACGCCCAAATATAGGGCTACAGGTGAATAAGTGGTTGGTGAGTGGAAGGCCATGCAGTCTGCATGGTTGTGCTTGCACCGTTATAAATACTGGGGAATACAGTTGGTCATTATACAAGGAGTGAACTAGAAGGAACAATGAGGACTCTGTATATATTATGAGTGATTCAAGTAAAAGCAAGTGTCTATAATTATTTCCAATAATCAGACAACAACTGAAAGAAGTATATACTTTCCTGATTGCTGCTGTGTGTAGGCCTCTCTCGACAAACAAACCTCTGCATGCAACGAACCTCTGACTGTGCATGCCCCTGACTCTGTGAGCTGCCTCTACACAAAAATAGGTCATGATAGATTTTCTGCCAAGAGGACAAAAATAACATCTGAGTGCCAGCATGTACTGTAATTAGCAATAGCAAGAGTTACAGTTAGGGCGCTGCTACGTCACGGGGTTTTTACCTGCGGGCAAACTGCCTACACGTGGTTAGGTAGATCCACTGTGGATTGAAACTCCTAAAAATATTTGGCTGTGTCAGATAATGTATTGTTAGATTAAGATGTACAAGATACTATTATATTCAATGCATCTTATTTTCAGAGAATCTACATGCAGAATAAGTTCCAGAGACATCATTATCATCTATATATGCTCTGCAGGTAAATGAGACATAGTGACCTCATCCACCAGGTCTACCCACAGGTCAACTCAGTGCATTGGTTTATTTGCCGGCACACTGAAGATATAGGCTTCTATGAAGGAAATCACTATTGATGACTTAGGGTCATCTTTTCCTATTGATGACCTAAGCAATGCAAGGTGATCATGATGGTTGCCCAAGCTCATCACTAAGTCTTCGATGATATTTTTTTTTCGCCAGCAGGGGCCTAAGTATACAACAATGGAATGTGCAATGCACACTCTATGAGCTATATTGATTATTTTGCCTCTAAAGTTCTTGATCATCAGTGTTTAAAATATCAATTGATCAAAGAGTGTCATTTAATCACACTACCGAGTACCTCTTTAAGTCTTTACATTTTCAGCGCAGATACCCGTAAATAGAAAAAAATTCAGTACCTGTAACTCACACTATGCCTTTGTGATTGTTGGATTGTCCACATTTCAGAATACCCGACATAGAGCATCATCAGTAATATGATACTTTTACGTAGTCTATCATCCTGTCACGTATTCGGTAGGTATACCTAGATGTATTTCATGCTGTCTAGCTGTCTATGTTCACTGAATACACAATGTACTTCCTTTTGACACCATTCCTGTTCAAATGGCTCTAGTCTACGATATAAACAATCATCATTGTGTACAATGGGAAAGGGGGCAATGAGCTTCAACTAATAGTTTTTGTAGTTTACATATTAACTCTATAATATACATCATGTTTACACAATGTGATAACGCTATTCGTGTCTATAAAACATATTATTTGGACCTGACAGGGGATCATTTAGTGTTGCATTTGCTATTTCCCTCCAAGCACAGATACAGCAGAGTCGGTAATGCCTGGGTTGTCAGAGCAAATATAGGGTCTACTCTCACACCACAGTCCACCGCTTGTTGACCAGAATCCCTTAATATTGATGTTTAAATACCAATAAATCTCATGGACTTAGGCCTTTTATCCCATTAGGCTGAATAAGGCAAGGACCACTTTGTGGCCGCTGATTCCTACACCTAATCACTTCACAATATTACACCTGTTCCACCTGAGCCGACTCCAGGCCTTCACCCTGCCGCCCCGCCACCACAGACATAAGGCGATAAATACGTAATAACCCATTGTAATTAGATTTTACCACTTTTTAGCTCCACATCAAACGAGGATAATATCCAGTAAGGAGCTTGCAGGCGGCACAAGAAGGGAAGACCACGGGGCAGGGCTGGGTCCGATCCCCTGCTGACGATCCAATTCAATCTTAATTAACTTTGACTGATCTTGTTAAATGGAGGTCAATGCGTTTTGCTAAACTGATTTGTGACGATGGTGTATGCCCAAAATTGCAAGGAATGTGGACTCCATACCTTAGTACATATAGAAGGCTAAGGACATATATACATGTACATGCACTAGTGGAATAGTTCAATAATTGACTACGTATACTGTTTATGATAGACCGGTGTTATTCTGCAGTCTACCCCAAATACCCCTCCTATTTAGGCCTATCACTATAATTATTTATGACCCTGTACCGGTGTGATCGCTGGGTCTATTATCAAGAGGCCTATTAATTGTTAAGAAATTATGGCAATTGGGAGCCAACCACATTACCAGGCAACCCAACTACATTATTGGCAGCATGTCTATACATTGGAATGTTATATGTCATCAGACCTGTATGCACCAGTGCCGCAAACAGGAGGAAAGATTCAGAAAAAGTTAAATATTGGAATATTCTTGGAAAATTCATCCATGGCTCCACTACCTTTATTATTCTAAAACTTATGGAGACCTGGAGGTCATTTACAAAGCAAAATATACATGATAGCTGCAATATAGGGGGAGCTGTGAGCACTCAAAGTAGGCCTATATGTCAAAACGACTAACCTTTTGCAGCCATTTTGGACAAACTGGAAGGGCCACAAAAGTACAAAAAGGTGGTCCATTTAATTCAGTTCCTATAGATTGCGATTATGGCTTGTGCACTGTGATTGTATAAGATTACATGCAAAAGTTAATTATAAATGACTCTGTTAGCCCTATCCAATCAAAAAGGAGAATACCCAGTGAACATCAGAGTGCATTAGTCCTACATTATAATCACTACTAGGCGTATCTCGGTATTTCATAATCCCCTTGGTACCACAGTAATCGCTTTTTCATAAAAGAGCAGGCTACACGTGAAGTGCAATTCAAGTCTTAATGTTCATGTACCCAACAATCAACAACAATATGAGCTTATTTTCCAAAGGTTGAAAATGTCCCTTTCATGACACTCACTCATATATCAATCGTGGTTGGAGAAAGTGGGAGGGGCGGTACAGCAGTATGAGAGGGATGGAAGAGGCCAGCTGGTTTGTCGAAGCCAGAATTTGGTCGTGCTGGCTCCAGGTCCACTGGCACCACCCTTACATAAGCTCTAGTTCACATATTTTTATACAGATATTCACTTTGTTACTTCAAGGGGAAAATATTTGACTTGTTAAACTTTCGAAGACACACAATTGATGCGTGGGTTATGTAAACTATTGTCATGTACACCATTTTAACAGCAACAAATACTTGACTTACCAAAACCATGTATTCCTCACAAAAAAATATAAACAATGCCTTATAATTATACCCGTAGTAGATATTTTCTATTAGTGTAACCAAAAGACTATAGCCATGGGTCGATTACGTGGTATTTTGAGACCTACCCCAAATTTGCAAGGCATATAAGGTCGAATCCCACATGGCGATTTAGGGCTCATATATCTCTGCGATTTTGTCCCTTGCGATTTTGGAGTCTTCCTGGGCTCTTAGATCACAAGGATTGTTCAACTTATACCGAATCCAACAGTGAATTGAGACCAATTAAGCAGTTATCCTTACGATATAGGGGCTCAGGAAGGCCCCAAGAGTGCAAGGGACAAAATCGCAAAGATATTTGAGCCCTAAATCGCCATGTGGGATTCGACCTAGACCCACAGAGGGTGTATATACCACAAGGACACTGTGGCGTTTTATAATCTACCCTTTGGTATATTTTGCCTTTGTTAATGTGTGCATTATATGATCATAGGGGCTAAAATCACAAAAAAATCACACCCCTGGCCAATTTTGGGTAGATCCACAATCGCAACAGATTCAATATCGCAGAGATATTTGAGCCATCTTTCGCCATGTCGGATTCGACCTTCAGATAAACAAAAAAGCTCAGGGGTGTAACTAATCAAGGTCAAATGATCCAGGTCGAATCCCACATGGCGATTTAGGGCTCAAATATCTCTACGATTTTGTCCCTTGCGATTGTGGGGTCTTCCTGGGCTCTTAGATCGCAAGGATTGTTCAACTTATACCGAATCCAACAGTGAATCAAGACCAATTAAGCAGTTATCCTTGCTATATAGGGACTCAGGAAGGCCCCAAGAGTGCAAGGGACAAAATCGCAGAGATATTTGAGCCCTAAATTGTCATGTGGGATTCGACCTTCCACATTCTTTTTTATTTTCCTTGGAACTCAACATAGTTTAATTGCCAGTCTAGCATTAAAACCTAGAGTGGGATGTCTTACTATTTTAGATATAGTCATTACATTTTTGTACTGTCTAACCTCATTATATTTACGGGGGGGGGGCATGTAGTAGGTACCATCTGATAACTGTTGATAAATCAGTTATAACCGTTGGTAAGTACCTTCAGCAATGGTCATACCCATTGAGGTTTTGAGTTTTAACAAGTTGATTGGCAAAAATCATACATGTATGCTTTTCAGGTTTATCTTAGTATTTAATATACGCGGTGCGCCTTATACGTCGGATACACCTTATCTACTTCTTTTACTACTTCTTCTACTCATCCCCTATATATAATTTTTTCCCAGGAAAGATACCATTCACACAGGGGTCTCTTGCAGCTACAGAGGGTCAGGATCATCACTAGAAGGCCCGCAGTGGACTTACAGAATGGATAAGGTCGAACCCCACATGGCGATTTAAGGCTCAAATATCTCTGTGATTTTGTCCTTTGCGTTCTGGGGGCATTCCTGAGCCCCTAAATCGCAAGGATAGCTGCCTTTTAGGCCTTAACTCACGGGGGATTCGTTATAAGTTGAACAATCCTTGCGATCTATAGGGTCAGAAAGGCCCATATAATGCAAAGGACAAAATCGCAGAGATGTTTGAGCCCAAAATCGCCATGTGGGATTCGACCTTCAATGTATCTTTTCCTCTGAGAAACATGTAATTTTTCTTGAAGAAAAGGTAACAAAACAGATAATTCTGTGTTAGCTTTTATTTGACATCATAAGGTGCATACAAGAATGAGAAATGATTGTTCTTTTCTGGTTTTAGTGCAGTTACAAATATGATAGTTAAGGTTGAATCCCATAATGCATTAATTCTGTCTATGCCTCCAAAATCTCTACTCTGTGGTCTGTTGAAGGGGTGATCATTCTAGGGGCCTTGCCGGGAAATGCAAGGGTCACACTAACAACTAGTGGACGATAGCGGAGTATCCAACACTAACAACTAGCGGCCGATAGCGGAGTATCCCAATTATAATTATTAGAATTCGAGCTCTGGGAGTATGTGCAAGGGTTAATTAAGGTCGAATCCCACATCGAATAATGGCTCAAATATTGCTATTTTGAGTCTGTTGCGATTGTGGGGTCTACTCCAAAATCGCAAGGGGTACATGTACAAGTACAGTAGGGAGTATAGGATATAAACACTCTTTTGCGATTCAAGACCAGATAATAATGCACAGAGAATCAACAAAGGCAAAATATCCTAAAGAGTACATGAGAAAACTTAACAGTGTCCTTGTGTTCTATACTCCATCCTGTAGTTTACCCCTTGCAAATTTGGGTTAGGTCACAAAATCGCAACAGACTCAAAATCGCTGATACATCTGAGCGATCTTTCGCCATGTGGGATTCGACCTTTTCTGTGCCTATAGAATGTAAGGGTTAGTCAATACGCCGAGATTGTGTAGGCCTAGAACGCATAGTGGGACTCCATTAAAATTAGTTTTTTACGAGACATAACATATTTTTGACGAAGGTTGCTGAAGGTTGCTATCCTTAGTGGTCGTTGTGTCTTCAGTCTTCAGTATTGGTAGTCTGCTCAGTGGTCGTGGTGGTAGTGGATTTAGTAGTAGTGGTGGTGGTAGTGCTTGGAGGTGGGCTGCTGGTAGTGGTAGTAGGTTCACTGAAACATGCCGATATGGATATAAGAGACCAACAGTGAGCAATTGCTGTTTTGAACAGACGTTAACTAAGTGATCATTAATCAGACATTAGTTAACAAATTAATTTTCCGATATTAGAATACCGTAATCTCCCGCGTATAAGGCGCATCCCGCGTATAAGGCGCACCCAGAGTTTCAGAATATGGTAAAAAAAATAAAAAATTCATAACTTTTGTTCTAATGAATGGATTTTCAAAATTCAAAAAGCTATGTGCTCTTTGGACCCCCGTGACCCTCCTGGACCTCAAATGCAGCAAATGAGCTTATATGGGAGTGTAACATATCAAAAGAAAGGTCTTGGTGTCCCCCTTGTGGATCCAATGAGAAGTAAAACCCCCGTATAAGACGCGCCTTATACGCGGGAGATTACGGTATGTTTGAAATGGAGTTTTTCCAAAGTGAAACTAGAGGTTGTTGCGCGTATGCTAAATACAGCTGGGAATAGGTGCTCTCTTTCCCAAAGAATCTATTTTAAGTGCTCTTGAGGTGAGTACCCTGTGAATTCATTTCGAGATAATTGTTAGAGCTTTAGTGTTGGTGAAAGAAAGTGCTGCAGGTGAGGCACTCCTTAGGCAAAACTACCTTTTCCCATAGGAGCAACACCCTCCTAAGATATCAATTCTAACTCTGGCACTAAAACACGTTTGCTATGCCTACCACCAACATTGTTCCACTGCATTGAACGATTTTGAGGCAGTCCTGCAGGTGTTGTTGACGACAGCGTGCACAGTGTAGGTTGTGGGATTGGGTTCGTACGTCGTCTTGCACCGTGCAGGATGGCAGTTTCCGGGCTTGCACTCTACACGACAGAAATAGCCTGTCACCAACTCACCATCAATGAGTACCGTCGCCTGGTCTTTAATTTCAACTTTGTCGCACTGCAGGGAAAGATTACAGCATTAAAACCAGTTTCTGGTGTATTGAATTATCCTCTTTTCATTATCATATAATATTTGTATTTCTATGAAGTTTACACACTGATAATAGCCCGATAATAGTCATCAGGAGAAATTATTGACCTCATGACGCTGATTAATCTGTGGCCAGGCCCGTAGCCATGGGGGTTGAACTTGTTCGCCCACTGCTAACCACCCAATCACATGGTCAGTGAAGTGTGAAGGCAGTACTGGACCAGTCTGAGGTAGTACTACCTCCCCCTGCAGGGAAAGGGATAAGGCTAGCTGGATCTCAGCTCCACAGAGTGAAACCACAACAAAGTGACAGAGGGTAGGTTGTGACCAAAGGGGTAGAATCTAGTATAAGAGATCCCACTACGCCGTATTGGGTGATGCGAGATTGAGCTCCTGAACCGCGTTACTCATAGGAGATGGGCCAGCTTGCACCAGGGTGTAAACGCGAGGGCTCCCATAGAGCGCAATGTTAAACATCGCAAATTGATCAGCAATTTTGAAATGGAAATCCTTGGAATTAAAAAATAATTCTGGTATGTGTAGATAGCTATTGACATGAACTAAATCAGTATCGAGATCATTTAAAAGAATAATGAGATGTGCAGCGATCAGCATTCCCGAAACGAAGGACACTTTTGACAATTTGACCCCTCTGTGCTAGGCCTTTCCTCTCACGAAGCACAGACAGAGGTGTCGGAAGTGAACCTTCATTGGGGGGGGGGGCAGGGGGGCCCCACCGCAGCCACCATGAATTATCGGTTTGAGCGTGATGGTGTTGATGCATCGCTGTATGCGATTTTTATAAAAGGTTTTTCCTCGGTGGCTTATCTTTAGACAACGCTGCCATTTTCCCTATCTTAATCAGTGGCGGATTTAGAGGGGTCGGGGGGGGGGGCATGCCCCCCCTTTATTTCCTGTACTTAAGAGTTTACCTAACTTTTTTTACCCTAGAATTTAGCCAAAATTAAGGGCTAAATGAGGGGTGCCCCCCCCTTTTCAAAATCCTAGATCCAACCCTGTTAACCCTTTAATTGCAGAGCAAAAATGGTTGCCCTGGCCATGGGGACGGCCTCTAAAAAAGTATAGTTTCTAGAGGACGAGCCTATTTTCAATTCCTATACAAATCCTATATAATGGGCGTTGACTATAGTCGATGCTAGGACTACCATGGTGTCGACTATTGTCAACGCTAGGCCTACTATGGTGTCGACTATAGTCGATGCTAGCCCTCAATGGGTTAATGACACATTTGTCCAATTTGAGTGGTGAGCTATGGGAATCTTGTACATTTTATAGTGGGGCTTGACACATTTTGGGGGGGCCCAGACATATTCAGGCCCCACCTCCTCTGTGATTGGGGGGCCCAGGCCCCCCTGGCCCCCCCTTTTCCTACGCCCCTGACAGAGTGCTCAGATTTGTAACTTCACTTTCCACTGTCAGTGTGATTAAACTGAGCCAATGAATAAAAATCATAAAAAAAAACGTAAGATTTGTATTTAGGTCATTCTCTGTCATATACTATGATATAGAAGTTGAAGAAGGAATACATATAATTATTTTGATAGGGTGAACATGGGTTGTTTTCTCATGTTTCGGTAGTTTTGTGGCCTAGCCAAGCTTCCCATGACAAGGGGAAATTATATTTAATCCTAAGAATAAGCACCTTTGAGTCCTGCCCTTTCACCCAGTGGTCGAATCATTTCATTATTCCAAGGATTAACATTTATAAATAGCTTTTCAAAATGTGATGTTTAACGCTGCACTCTATGGGGACCTCGCGCAGCTACACCCTGGCGGCACACTGGAGACCTGTGCAGCATACGTAGCGCCGAGAACCCTGTCACAACGTTAAACCTATGGGAGGCAGCGGGACAGCTCCATCTTACTAACCCCAACTTTTATCTGTTGGTCTTTGTTGTGACCAGGGAACATTTTACAAATGGATATGTAGCAGAGTTTCATTCAACTGATAGGCAACAATGTAAGTGAATATACAAAGTCAAGTGTCTATACTTGAACATAGAACATTACTTAAACCTCCCAGTTCCCCATACTGCCTAAAACGATGACTTGTTTTTTGACCCCCTTGGTTTGAGTGGGATCTATTACCAGCCAAGTCATACACACTAGACTTGGCTGGCCTGCTAGCTACAACATTACTTGACATGAGATCTCTCCCACCTCAACCACCCCACACATGCATTACTATGTGCACTCCAGACTCTATCATCCCCCTCCCCACCATCCACTGTCCAGCTCATAGGGATTATATGGGATTTATAAAATATTGTGTGTTTAATAGTTTAATCTTTTATTAATTGATTCGAGTACATTTACTGCCAGAAGATCCACAGAAGGCAACCTGGTTCAAATATGCAAGTGTTGTATACGTAATGGAAAACCTCCTTAGAGCTGGAGGTTTTGCCATTATGGCAAAACCTCTAGCTCTAAGGAGGTTTTCTGACTTATACTCCATCCACTGAAGTTTATGTAACAGTAAAACCATAAACTGTAGAGGCCTAGAAGAGGATTTGAATCTTCTACACTGGCTGTGATACAAAACTATGATAAATATATGGTGTTCCAGTCTACCATCACCAGCAGTCTCAATAGTATAATGGTTAGCATGTCTGACTGAATCACAGAATGTGGGTTCAAGACTGCATGGGGAAAGTGTTGTAAGTTTGACTGGTCAATCTAGCTTCACCTCGGAGGTTTTATGGCAAAACCTCCAGCTCTGCTGAGGTTTTCCATTACTCAAACTTTCGAAGTGAAATCACCCTGTTTATCTATAATTGATTACTCAGTCATAGAAGTAGCATATTGCCCTTCAGTAGATGTTCTAACACCCACAGTATCAGCTGAGGACTCATGGTGTAATGGTTACCACATGAGACTCAGGATCCCAGCAATGTCTGGTGCATGGGTACGAATCCCATATGGCACAGAATTTTCCCAAGAATTACATCTGCTGTTCAAAAATGACCTTTTTCATAAAACCTCCTGCTACGCTTGGCCTATTTCACAAAACCTCCTCCCTGACCTGACCCAATTCACAAAACCTCCTGCGAGAACTGACCTAATTCATAAAACCACCTGTTGGCCCCCAAACTGTAGAATATGGAAATAAACCTACAGTAGGAACAATAGGGTGCAGAGCCAGGTGGAGTATAACAAATGAAAGCCCCTGATGAGCTGTAAATGAATATGGCAATATCTAAACATTTTCCTTGTGCAACTTCCGAACCATTTTATAAGGATAGGTCACATATATATGCACCATCATGAACTAATGTAATGGACCAGAGCAATAGTTAAACATGCATAATTATTAATTGAGTCCACACAAAATCTTTGAACTTGAAGATCCAAAACCACCCAAAATGCATAATTTCATGTTAAGATATTCAAAATTTTCGCTTGTGACTACGATGCGCTTCACTTGGCTCGCAGTAGGTCCACTTCCAGCCAAGGTCTCCCCCCATGGGGAAGGCTGGCTACGGGCCTGTGTGGGCTACATTAAATCCTCGCGAGACGCAAAACTCAGGTTGTGTCTTATGTCCCGTGGGGGGGGCACTCACTATGTGTCGGGGACACGGATGTGCTGCTGGGAAGGCCACTTTTCGGCCGAACTCCCTCTCACTATAAGGGTCTGAGTTTTGCTGAAATCCCTCTCACAAAGGGTCACTTTTTGTCAAAATCCCTCTCAACCAGGGTTACCTTTTCCAAATTTCAATCTCACGTGAAAAAAATTGTGTCGATCTTTTGAAATTTCACCAGAAAACCTGCCATGCACTGTTAAAAATATCCATAGATTTTACAGAGAACCATTTTTAAATTTTACGGGTTTTAACCGTTATTTCTATTACAATGAAACACCGTCAGATTAAGTGATGTTACAGTGAATCTGTTTAAAACACTACGGGAAAGTACTGTTATTTCATTTATGGTGAATCTTTGTCCATTCGGAAGTTTTATATCTTCCCACTAGGTGGCCTCGGGGTTCACTTTGAGACTTTCTTCAATGCCCTACACCCTAAACAGCTCAAATTGTGACAAAATTTAAAGTGTATCCACATTGGTTTGTGCACCATGTTATCAAAATGCAAGTCTACGTTGTAGTTTCATCGATTTCAGATAATTAAAAAATAATCCACCTTTGTGTGGCAAAGGAGAGTAGCAGGGATGTCATAAACACCCATTATGTGGTTATAGAAATAAATACATAGGCATACCCCTGCAGTTTTTAATTCATCACAATTCTGAAGTAATCTATGTTCTTAGATTGTTACTCCAAAGTGATGAAGGGCACAATGTGCCTGTCAGGGACTAATTTATAATCATAATGATTACAATGTCCTCAAACTAGGATGTCCAGATGAACTGCATATGCAACCAATCCATGTATAAAGATAACCTAGTCTATTGTGGATTTACAGTGGAATTTCTAAAATGCCCAGACAGAGGCTGAATATTCATATGAAAAGTTAATGGTGTTTGGCATTAAAACCAAAACAATGTGTAATTAATTACCCTTAGTCTTTGTTTAGAAATAACGGTGAAATTCTGTAGAAATTACGGTGACATTGAAAAAACGGTGACCGTTAAAAAACAGTGAAAGATTGGCAGCCATTGTTGCCAATGATTCTTCATTTTTTTATAAACATCCATTGTGTTTTTTTTTCTGATTTATCGTAAGACTGTTCATAATACACCAACTTGACAACTTGTTTAAAGCAACTTGTAGCTCTCTCAGATCAGTGAAGGAAATCACAGCATAATCAGCATAAAGAACTATATTACAGTTTCCTACCTGCTTCACAAGGTCATTTTTATAGATAATGAACAAAATAGGACCTGCTGTTGAGCCTTGTGGCACTCCATACGTTATAGGCAAGGTCTTAGAAAATTTGTTATTCACACCAACTTCCTGAGTCCTATTTGTCAAGTAGGACTTAAACCAATTACATGTATTGTCACTAAGTCCATAATCAGATAATTTTTGCATTAGTATAGGGTGAGAAACAGTATCAAATGCCTTTTTATAGTCAATGAAGATAGAGAAGGTAGTCTTCCTATTGTTAAAGTTTTCATAGACCATATCCAAGTAAGCACTGGCAGCAGATAATGTAGACTGATTTTTCCTGAAACCATGTTGGGCACAAGTGATATAATTTTTGCCTTCCGTATAATTTTTAAGCCTTGTAATAACTAATTTTTCAAGAATTTTGCCAGGTAGCTGGAGTTGGCTTATGGGCCTGAGATCGTTCACAGATTTGCTATTGGGTTTCTTTGGTATGGGGGTGACAATGGCATGTTTCCACACATCAGGAAAACTTGCATCTAATAGGGATTTGTTAAAGATCATCCTAAGCTTACTACAGTCTCAAAGTAATAACTGCTTAATGACAGAGGATTTCACATTTGTGATAGCAGATGACTTAGTGACATCAATTTCAACAATAGCTTTTTTTATATCATCTTCATCAAACAGAGTAAACAGTAGGTCATGCTTTACATATATTTGTGGTATATTGCTCCTATATAATACCTTGGGTAAAACATCCGCAAGTTTTTTACCAATTTTAGTGAAAAATTCATTGATATAATCAGGACCATATTTGTGCCCAGTCTCATCATCAATAAGTTGATTTATACAGTCACCTTTATATTTAGGGAGCAATTTTCTAACACCTCTCCAGAATTCACGAGGATCAGTTTTATGCTTATCCAGCAGCTTGCTCAGGGTATTCTTTTTATTAACAGCAATAGCAATATCAACTCTCTTGGCAAATGTATCAGCGACAGCCCAGTCACCTGGGTTATTGTATAGCTTGGCTTGTTTATAAGCATTGTCACGGAGCCTCATTGCCCCTATGATCTCATTTGTTAACCATTCTGGCTTATCTATTGACACATATGTCCTCCTCAAGGGGGCTGTGGCACTTAATGCTTTAAGGAAATTAGCCATATAGATCGAACATAATCCATTAACATCTTGGTGATAATTCTAGTCAACCCAATTGCTATTGCAAAAGTCATGGTGAAAGACATGTATATCAAAATTTCTGTACACCCCAATAGTTTTTAATTCCTTAGGAATTTTGTTTCTTTCACGTTTTAAGATTAGAAACACCGGCATGTGATCACTTAGGTGAATATTAACTGTACCATGGTGACTTACATAATCACAGTTTGTATACATATGGTCAATAAGGGTTTTGGATAAACCTTTTACTCTTGTTGGGATCGTAATATACTGCTTAAGACCATTGACATTAGTTATTCTCTTAATACGTTTTTGATCTATGTCAGACAGTTTAAGTAAATCAATATTAAAATCTCCCATAATTACAATCTTTCGAGTGGGTACAGTTTTATCAAGTAGATTAATCAAGTAGTCAATAACATGTTGATTTCCTACCTCAGGGGGCTTGTAGACTAGAAGCACCTTATATATAACTTTATGGATCTCAAGGTCAATAGTCAAAACTTCATAATTTGGAGTTATTGCTGACTCTAGTGGATATTCAGTTATGATAATATCCTCTTTGACATAGAAAAGTAATCAGCCACAGTCTTTATCAACATAAGGGCATTGATTCAGCCTTACAATATTATAGCCAGGGTATGATATCATTGATGTATCATGATGTTTGTCTAACCATGTCTCACAGACACCCATTACATCAGCATATGGAAGAATGTATGAGATTTTAATGGTTTTTCCATATAGACTGCATATGTTACAACCAATAAACTTCAACCCTTTATGTTGACCTAAATCATTTACTTCAAAGCATTCACTCATCAGGGCCATTTATGCCATTCTGGCAGATAAGACCATATCTGTATCTTGTAAGTGAACAATGGTAATGATTAAAAATGAAAACACATAGGGGGGAGGGGGGGAGAAATAAATCGTTCGCATGGTGTGTTGATTATAACTATATCTATGGGACCACAAAGTCGGTGTGTGTGTGTGAGACTGCACACAAGCGTTCCCTAAAGAAAACTGGAAAACAAGTAGCATTAAGGTCTTGTTATGTAGTACACTGGTTATAGTGATAAAGAAAATATAATGAACAAGTAACCAATGGATAACTGATGACCAGTGGGGGTTATCGCCGGATAATAACACGAGGCCGTAGGCCGAGTGTTATTATTGTCGATAACCCCCACGAGTCATCAGTTATCCATTGACTACTTATTTTATACCACAAAACCAATAAATAATCAATATTATACCAATAAATTCAAGTTGAAAACAAAAATTATTCCCCCTTCCCGGGACTCGAAGCCAGCCATTGTGTGTACACGATCAGTACATACACCTCCTCGCCCGGCAGCGGACAGCGGCAGCCCCGGTCTCGGCTAGGCTTGGCAGTGGCACACGGCGAAGAAAAGATGCTTCTCGCGGTTATGTTTGTGTATAAAATACACCTCCTCGCCCGCCAGCGGACAGCGACAGCGCACACGGCGAAAAAAGAACCACCCAGACCGGGACGCGATCCATGTACCTCTGACGGCTGAGCGCAAAGCGCTAACCGCTAGACCACCGCGTCTCCTCCTTCAGCAGCCGCGTCGGCTTGGATATATTTGAATGCGTCCCGCGGTTATGGTAGAGGTCAGCCCGCAGTCGACTCCTTTTCATATCATATCCAGACGTGGTTCGAACCGAGCATTTCTCGTCGGTCTCTGTGGCGCAGTGCATAGGGTGTTAGGCTACGGACCTGAGACTGCAGGTTCGACCCCTACCATGGCGATGAAATATTCCGTTGGTTTTAACATGTGACATGTGACATGTGACATGGGAGAGGCGTGCGGTTATCCTGGATAACTGCATGCCTTACCTGGATAACCGCACGCCTTCCAAAATTGATGTTACAGCCTATAGGGTGTGCAATATCGACAGATATGTGTATGGGAATATCCACCAAAAAGCACTGTGTAACCCACAAATCGTGGTATAAGTGGTGATACATAGAAAGCCAGTGATATTCACTGTTATATGGCAATTTCAGTTGCCACAGTTAAACCTAAGGAACATGTATACACATTTACATAGTTACCATTTGCCAAACGTAAGCAATGAACAGTAATCATTGTGCAATAATCCCTAGTGATCTATTGATCAAATGATCTTAGATACTATATAGATGACCTTATATAGATAAACTGACATAGATTAGATGATAATACCTGCAGGTATGACTGAAAACAAAATAATCATTAGTACTGGAAATGATTTGTAGCAATGTACAGCTTGTCGATCGCTTTTCTGAATTTATTGGCATAATAGAGGTTGCCATCATGATCTAAATGGCAGCCATCATTCAACGAATCATAGTTGTGGATTGTCCTTCCTTGTCCAACCCCTTTATGAAAAAGGGTAGCTGTCCAAGGAGTGGGCACATCATTACTATAGTTGTAATGTGTGATCTGTCTGTTGACATCCAAAATGACTTGATTCAAGATCTTCTGATGTGGGTGCTCATATAGTAAATCATTGTAGTGGAACAAGTCAACTCCTATAATCGGGCAGAACATGATATGTGCGTCGGTAACAACTCTGAATTTTGATGTGCAATTTATCATGGCCTCAATGTAGTCAGATATAATATCTTCAGGGCTGGCTCTGAGCTCAACAAGACCAGTTTCATAATATTTCACGGTTATGTTGCACAGGCCTGCAGCCATGACAATCAGTCTTGGGTTATACTTGTGGAGCTCCCTGATCCCTAGGTTGGTCATTCTACCAATATCTGCTCCACGCCAATAATCAAAGAAATACGTAATCCCATCATGATTGTTCATATAATCTGGGAGGAACTCCCCCCTAGAGTCATGCAGTGTGGGTGTCTGTGATGCCTCTGTTACTCTCCTTTGCACCATCAAGATAGATTATCTTTTCATCATGACAAGTCTATGAAACTACAAAAAAACTTGAAAATATAATGCATAAACTAAAGTGAAAACTCTTTGAATTTTGCTACAATTTTATCTGTTTAGGGTCTAGGACATTGTAGAAAGTCTCAAAGTGGGCCCGAGGCCACCTAGTGGGAAGATGTGAAACTTCCAAAGAGATAAAGATTCACCGTAAAAGAAATAACAGTACTTTTCCGTAGTGTTTTACACATATTCACCGTGCCATCACTTAATCTAAGGGTGTTTCATTGTAATAGAAATAACAGTGAAATACCATAAGATTTAACAATGATTCTTTGTAAAATCTACGGAATATTTTAACAGTGTATGGAAGATGAGGGTTGAATCCCACATGGCGAAATAGTGCCCTAATACCTCTGCAATTTTGTCTGTTGCGTTGTATGCCCTTTACTGAGGCCATAAAAGCGGTACTGTAAACTTGATCAAAAAACCACTGTGGGATTCGGAATGAGTTGAACAATCGTTGCATTTTTTATGGCCTCCACAAGGGCCATCCAACGCAACAGACAAAAACGCAAAGATTTTAAAGCCATATTTCGCCATGTGGGATTCGACCTTAAACAATGATATTAAAGAGATGTAAGGCAAGATAGGGAGGTACCCATTTTAGAAACGTGACATGCCTTCGAGGGCCGGTTGAAACTATATATGTTATAGGATTTGGATTGATTGAATATGTGATGACAATTTGTCCCATAGACTATAACTCAAACTATAAGGTCGAATCCCACATGGCAATTTAGGGCTCAAATATCTCTGTGATTTCCTCCTTTGCGTTCTTGGGGCCTTCCTGTGGGGTGTTTCAGAAGCAGGTAACGTTTACAAACGGTCATAAGGAGATATGATAACAGTTTTAATAGTGATTGTAGGCTTATACCTGCAAGTGTTTCTAAAGCATTACCATTACCTTACTGTGTCTATAACTATATGACTGGTGAGAGATGATAATGGTTGCAGTTGTAAGTTTAGAATCTAACAGTTTTAGAAACAGATATTTAATGTTCTTTATCATGTCCGGCTTCTGAAACACCCCACAGGGCCGGTAGATGGCAAGGATCATTCAACTTTTCCCGAATCCCACAGTGAATTAAGACTAATTAAGCAGTTATTCTTGCAGTCTAGGGACTCAGTGAGGCCCAGAGAACGCAAGGGACGAAATCGCAGAGGTATTTCGGCCCTAAATCGCCATATTGGATTCGACCTATAGCAGGTTCATTTCTGATAAAAGGGGGTATGTGCTCTCATCTTTAGTACAACGGTTTTTTTATCCCTTGTTGCAGTGTCTCATACACAGATATTTGAATCGGAAAATAATGAAACATGAGCATACATGTATTGGTTTGAAACAAAGAACTATTTATCTATCTTACATTTATTGTCCCCTCAGTTTCGAGGCATGGTGCTGAAAGAGAAGAGATTGGTGTTAATTAGGAGGCATGGGTTTCTATTTTCTGTACCAACTACAAGTTCGAATCCCACATAGCAAAAAATGATTCAAATATCTCTGCGATTTGGAATCTGTTGCGATTTTGGAACCTACCCCAATTCCACAAGGGATATGACTGCAGTAGGTTGTATAGAACACAAGGACACTGTTGCGTTTTCTCATCTACCCTTTGGCATATTTTGCCCTTGTTGATGTTTATATCTCTATACTTTATATGTTCTCTGGCCTAAAATCGCAAAAGAGTCCTTATGTTCTATATACCCTACTGTAGTTATATCCCTTGCCAATTTGGGGTAGGGCCCAAAATCGCAACAGGTTCAAAATTGCAGAAATATTTGAGCCATTTTTCGCCATGTGGGATTCGACCTACACTGACTAACGACTTAAGACGTAAAATAATTTCAATGGTAATTTTGCAAAATCAAAAAACAATACGTGATATCTTTGATAATACAATTACGTACATTACTTGTAACAGAATCGAGAACAGAACAAACCATAAAGTCAAGAATAATTCAGCGCTCTCAGCCTCTCATGCTAACTAAAGTCATGTTAATCCTTAATCTAGGCTTATGTACTCATTAATTTCTGCTTTACTTACGTCCGCATGATGTATCAGAATTGCAGGAATGGATCGCGATGGTCAGGGCACCTATCAAAAGTGTGAAATCAAACATTTTCTTCTTCATCTTTCTGGCTTGATTTTCTCCCTTTTCTGCTGCTCCTTTATATCGCCCTTGGAGAAAAGTACGTATCATATGACTTCCAAGCAGATTTATCTGTATCCATATAGGGACAGCCTCCATCATCCAGCCCCTATAGAGGGACTGGACCATTCCGTATTAAATCACTGCAATTCAGTAATACCTTCTTAAAAATGATCTAGGATCCTGGGCCAAATTTCTTATAAAGAAGTGGCCTCACTGATTGCATTACCTCATGTGCTAATGAGTATTCATGATTGCATTACCTCATGTCCTAATGAGTATTCATGAATGGAAATTGTTCCCCTGTGCCTCTAGGTCGAATCCCACATGGTGAAAAATGCTCCAAATATCTCTGCGATTTTGAATCTGTTGCGATTATGGGACACCCCCCCAAATTCGCAAGACATATAACTACCTTAGGGTGTATAGAACACAAGCAATCTTTTGCGATTTTAGGCCAGAAAATACATAATGAACAGAGATATAAACATCAACAAAGGCAAAATATCCCAACAAGTGCATGAGATAATACAAAAGTGTCCTTGTGTTCTATACACCCTAGTGTATTCATATGCATTGAAAACTTGGAGTGGGTCCCATAAATATCTCTGCGATTTTGTCCCTTTTGTTGTATGGCCCTTGTTGAGGCCATAAAACGCAAGGACTACTGCAAACTTGATGCTAAACCACTGTCGGTCGAATCCCACATGGCAAAAAATGGCTGAAATATCTCTGTGATTTTGTTCCTTGTGTTGTGTGGCCCTTGTTGAGGCCATAAAATGCAAGGACTACTGCAAACTTGACCCTAAACCAGTGTGGGATTCGGAATAAGTTGATCAATCCTTGCATTTTATGGCCCCCACAAGGGCCATACAGTGCAAGGGACAAAATCGCAGAGATATTTCAGCCATTTTTTGCAAAGTGGGATTCAACCTTTTGGGAATGACATACTGTAGATGTGGATATTTTGGCTCAGGTAAATTTCCGTGCACCTAGCATAAAAACACCTATTAGCACAATGATATTTTAGCGCACCTGTCATTTTCCTGTTCTGCAGATCGTGTGCTACATGCCATTTTTTACGGCTTGGAAATCGGACAGTTATTAAGGATTTTAAAGCCTAAAGCTTATATATATATATATATATATATATATGGAACTATATACACTCGTGTATATTTATATAATTAGCCGTGGACGGTTAGGGACTACTTGCAGCGCGCATTGGTATCTATGATGTCATAGCATGACGTCATGGTAAATACTCCTCCAGTATATAATGGGGAGTTTCAAAGTGACCGTCAATTGGCTCGATTCACCTGTACAGGTAACACCACGCTGGGTGTTTCCTGGAATTTAAAAGTTTTTCTTGGTTAATATTTGATTTTTGGAATCAAGATGGGGAGAAAAGCAACTAGAGGTGTCAAAGCGGCTACTACTTCTAAAAAATTGGCTAAATCGGCAAAGAAGACAGTAGAATTGGCCAATTTTGGATTTGCGAGTGAGCTGGATTCGTCTTGTGTGGATCAGAGGTCTGCATCGCCCAACTATGCTAAGGGGCTAGGAGACGAGCAGCTCATTGACCAGACGGAGAGGTTGGAATCGTTGGAAGGCGAATTGTCCAGTATCAGAAGTTTGCTACAGGAGCTAGTGGCTGGAAAGGACAGTAAAGATGAGACAAAGTCAACCGAGGGGGCGTGGCATGCACGTGCGAATGTTTGTCAACGACTGATGATGTCATATCACCAAGGGCGCAGCCGCGTATCCAGGCAGCGGTCTCCGAGCGTCCTTAGTAACGGGTCGAAGTGGGACGAAGTCGGGCATCATGGTCGTCACCGGAGGTCGAAATCTTCGTTTTCCGCTCGTCACAGACCTCGGTCGTCGTCAAGAGGGTCGTCAATAGATTCTACTTCATCCAAGCTACACACAAGTACAAAATGTGGTGAGTTTGACCATGAAATCTATGTAAAAAAACGGGAAAAGATCGACACCGTAGAGAAATTGGTACTAGTCAATCTAAATTTTGTATTGGATTTCTACAAAGATAACAGCAATGTGGAGGGTATGTTAAAGCATCTACAGGTTTTGGTAGAGAAAGCTGGGACTAAAATGTATACAGTGGCAGCCTTATTGGCTTACGATAAATCAGTTAGGACCAGGGCAAATAAGGATGGTATAGAGGCCTTTGGGGTTATTGATAATTCTGACATTCTCAGGCACCTCTCTTATGATGGTACTATTCAAGCACAGAAGGCATACGCCATCAAAACTAGGAATGGGACCAAACAAAAAATCTCAAACAATTCTTGCTATGCTTTTAATAGAATACATGGGTTTTGTCATCTCTGTGGAGAAGGTAACCGAGCCAGCACAAGAGTGCAAGTTTCTAGGTATTTTGATTAAATCTGTTGAGCTAGAATTATCCCTACCTGAAGATAAAATAGACAAGATGAAGCGCATCTTATGAGACAGTGTTAATAGAAAGTTCATTTCCAAGAAGAACCTTGAGAGGATTGGAGGTCTCATGTCCTTTTGCTCACAGGTGGTAAAAGGTGGTACCTAGAACTTTTAGCAGGAGAGTCTTTGATTTGTGTGCTCGAGCTAGGCCTAGGGGTTACATTAAAGTTTCAGAATGTACCAGGCAAGACATTCAGTGGTGAGTGAGTGAGTAATAGAGGTTTAACGCCATTTCGAGAGCTAAGGTCATATTCATGGTGAGAACTATATTACACAATTTCACAGAGGAATGTGTCAGTGCCCGCGCATATGTGCACCACACACATCCTGAGGGAATCCTTAATGACTTGGTTAATACTCCAATGTACTCCGACTCCTCTATTAGAGGCTTTGGAGCATGGATGGGTAAAGATTTTCTGTATGGAGACTGGACATCCTTTGATAAATTTGAGCTTGGTATAGACCATTTTACTGCTCGACCAATTTTGGATAATCTAAAAAACCATCATCGAAATATCAATGTATATGAATTGTACCCTGTTATGATGGGCTTGAAGCGCTGGATCTCTAGTTATAAAGACAAAAGAATACATTGTATAACAGATAATATGCAAGTTCTAGCTATGATTAATACAGGCAGGTCGAGGAACAAACTTTGTATGGAATGGCTAAGAGAAATTTTTTGGCTGTGTTTCATTAACAATGTGGAAATATACGCAACCTATATTAAGTCAGAGGACAATATCCTGGCCGACCAATTGTCTAGACTTGCATATAAGGGTATGCCTGGTAAATGTATAGCCTCTCTCCATGATAATAATATTATGTGTTGCTTCAATTCCAGAGTGGGAGAGATTACTAAACAGAAAAAGGTTACTTTTAGCCCAGGGTGTTTCAGACAATACTAAGAGAACGAGGAAACATCAACTCAAAAGGTATAAAAAATTTTGTAATATATTTAAACTTCAACCTTTTCCTTGTTCTCCATCCTAAGGTTCTATTTATTCGGTGTATTTGTCTGAATTTATAAAGCCTTCATCTGTAAAAAATTACATGTCTGCAGTTTGGTATCAACAAAACCTTAAGGGTTTTGTGGATTACAGTAGTAATTTCATGGTTAAAAAAACTCTAGATGGGATCGAAAGGTGTAATTCTAATCCTTCTAAACTAGTCCATCCTTTTAATCCTCAAGAAATGTTAAGGTTATGGTCTAATCTGGACCTTTCTAACAGAGCAGATATGCAATTTTGGTTGGCCATTTTAACTTGTTTTAGGGGTGTACTTAGAATAGGCCATGTAGTTAAATCCCCTCACTCTCTGAGGGTAGGTGATGTTAAATTTGAAATTGATTATGTCAGTTTACATATTAGGACATCTAAGACGGATCAACTTGGTAAGGATTCTTTCCATGTATTTTTGGTTAGGAACGATAGCTCCATGCTATGCCCTTATAAGGGTTTACAACGTTTGTGTAGTGGTAGAGGTAAAAATGACCTTTTATTCAAATCTGGTAGTGATGGTATGGATTATCAGTATGTCAACTCCAGATTGAAACTCCTAGCCTTGCAGTCTGACATAGTAGGTTGTGTTTCTACTCATTCACTTAGGCACGGTGGTGCCACCTTGTTGAAGGATTCTGGCCTCAGTATAGAGGATATTAAGAAGAGGGTTAATTGGAAATCCACTGCTGTTTATGGTTATATTCATAATCATAAAGATGAATTATTACATCTTGATAGGTTGCAATGCTGATTGGTATGTTTTTCACATGTGTTTGGGGTGTTTTTGTGTGTTTTTGGCATGTATGGTGCTGATAGCCCCAAGGTCAGTAACCCACCAAACTCATGTGTTCTGTGATAGATCATTTATTACATGTATTATATATTAATATCCCTTTATTACCGGTACAGTCTGGTATCCTATTTATATCATCATCCGTATATTACCGGTATCTTATTCCCTGGTAGCAAATAACTTATTTGATAATGATAAAATTTCAAAGGTTAAAGTAACATCACTCACTCTTCCATACATACAAATTATGACAAGGTATAGAGTATCTTACATCATTAGAAAGCTAATTTTTTGTTTGAAATTTTAGCTCATATCTTATTTTAGCTCAGTGACCAGGTGCGCGAAAATAGCCAAAATATGTACCATGCGGAAATAATTGCATCTACAGTAGTCTCTTGGCTGTAGGCACATAATGTATAAGGTACCCCATTATGAAAATGACTGAAGGCCTTTTAATAGAATCTGTGGTAGCAATTAAGCTGGCATGGTATATAGAAGTTCCAGTGTTCAAGGCTTCACATTAGCACATTTCTAACAATATTTTTCAAGTATATATCCAATAATGAGATTTTTACTAATAATAACTAAATGTTTTCAAAAAATACCACATACCAAGCAAATCTATGTAGTAGCCACCTGAATTCTATGTATACTATAGATAGGCTTTCTTCAACATCCATTTATTGTAGGAATACTGTTATGTGTCTACTGGGGTTAGGAAAAGGTAACAATGAGTTTTTAACTCCTGCTTCACCCTGTTGCAACAACAGTGGATCCATGAAAATTCCCCCAGACTGTATATTATACAGTCTGGGCACGTCCGAGAATGTATAGGGCGTTCAACGCAATCAACGGAGCATGTCCCCAGTGGAAGTTGAATACCACATGCCATTGGGTCTATTATCTCTGCAATTTTCTTCCCGGTGCTACCCCAAAATCACATGTGAGAAAACTATAGTAGCAGGTATAGAACACAAGCACACTTTTGTATTTTCTTTATGCAAATATACTATTTCAGATTTTATGCCTTTGAAATATAAATTTTCTGACCCAAATTCGACCCCTCAAGGTCGAATCCTACATGGCAAAAATGCCTCAAACATCTCTGCGAATTTGGATCTGTTGCGAAATTGAGACCTACCCCAAATTCGCAAGAATCATAATACACTAGGGTACATAGAACACAAGGACACTGTGGTGCTTCATTGTGAAGCATGTGTAATATATCGTCATAGTTAAGGGGTATATCTGTGTCTTACATGTTTGATATCCTAGAATCGCAAGGATATAAAACAATAGAACAATGTGCATTGGTACTTTGATATTACACAATAAAAATAGCACTCCTTGCGATTTAGGGCAGCAGGAACCCCATAAAATGCAACTGACAAAATCGCAGAGATATTTCAGGCATTTTTCGCCATGTGGGATTCGACCTTCAGAACACTTCGTCTCGGCCTGACTACCAGCAGAACTGACGATCTTTTATAGTTAAGGCTATGGGGATTTTCATCAGTTGTGGCCATCATGCCATGACGATTGTCTGGAAAGGCCATGTGGCCATATATGAGGTTATGCGGTTATGACATTAGACATTGTGCTGGTGGCCTGTGGATGGCTGCCGCCCGGCGGCTGCTGATATGCGGTGAAAAAGGTCGAATCCCATATGGCGATTTAGGGCTCAAATATCTCTGCGATTTTGTCCCTTGCGATTTTGGAGTCTTCCTGGGCTCTTAGATCGCAAGGATTGTTCAACTTATACCGAATCCAACAACGAATTGAGACCAATTATGCAGTTATCCTTGCGATATAGGGGCTCAGGAAGGCCCCAAGTCTACAAGGGACAAAATCGCAGAGATATTTGAGCCCTAAATCGACATGTGGGATTCGACCTATATGGCATTTGATATTATTTGGGGTTAGGTAGGAACCAAGGTGATCCATCACTTCATTTTTTATAGCCTATAGGTCGAATCCCACTTTGCGAAAAATGACTCAAATATCTCTCCGAGTTTGAGTCTGATGCAATTTTGGGGTATACTCCAAATTCGCAAGGGGTATAACTACAGCAGGGAGTATAGAACACAAGCAATCCTTTGCGATTTTAGACCAGAAAAAATATAATTCACAGAGATATAAACATCAATAAAGGCAAATTATCCCAAAGAGTACATGAAAATATGCAACAGTGTCCTTTTGTTCTATATCCCCTACTGCAGTTATAATCCTTGTGAATTTGAGGTAGGTACCAAAATTGCAACAGATTCAAAATCGCAGAGATATTTGAGTCATTTTTCGCCATGTGGGATTCGACCTTATACAAACTATTTTATGGGGCTATAGATCCAATATAATGACCCCAATAGGAGACCAATGCAACTTAATCTGAATCTTCATGCTTTTCTCATGATTCTAGGTCTCACTTTGCCTATGATGACATAAATGCAAGTGTTGATTGTTAAATAAAGGTTGAAAATGTACAAAGAATGAACAATTTTGGCTCCTGGTGGCCATATTTGATTTCTCCTATAATTCAAAATTATGTTATTTTGACCTTTTTTTTTTTATTGTTGATGCCATGGATGCATATCCCCAGCATGGGGGAAAAACTACATAGTAGTTGGTAATACATGTGTATAGCAATGTTTTTATTTTACTTCAGAGGGGCGGTCAGAAGGTTCGAGTGCCTGAAATTATTAACAAACCTCAGATTCTTGTTTCTCGTGATGAGTATTATCTTTTGGAGGTGTCCCCACATTCCTACCATCAATTTGACTGAATATCCTCTGCCCCCTACAGTTGCAGTTTGAGAGCTTTCCCTCTTCTGCAAATTGCAAGGGTTATAACATACAATCCAATTTCCTAAATCTCACTTTTTTTATGGAAACCACTGTGCAGACATCACCTTACATCTAAAAGTGGTACCCCTTTGGGCCGATCCATAAATCATATCACGCCGGGGGGGGGGGGCTGGGGGGTTTTGCTTGGTGTGACAAGGGGAGTGGGGATGTATTGTCATGTGGGATGTCAAACTGCTTAATCAAGGTTTTGACAGAAATCTAACTGCAGAATGTGAAGATGATGGGGAAATGCTAGCATTAACTACATGTACAATGTCAGGGGAATAGCAGCCCAACCATTGGAGGGAAAGTCAATATGTTCTATGGATTATTAACTGCAAAGATAGAGCTTGTTGTTCAAATTCGAGAAGCTCATACTTTATGGTGATCAGAGACAGGTCTTTTTACCTGGACATGGCCTTTGACTCACACCACCGAGGAAGCATTCAAGTTCGAATCCCACATGGCGATTTAGGGCTCAAATATCTCTGCGATTCTGTCCCTTGCGATTTTGGGGTCTTCCTGGGGTCCTAGATCGCAAGGATTGTTCAACTTATACCGAATCCAACACTGAATTAAGACCAATTAAGCAGTTATCCTTGCGATATATGGGCTCAGGAAAGCCCCAAGAGTGCAAGGGACAAAATCGCAGAGATGTTTGAGCCCTAAATCGCCATGTGGGATTCGACCTTGAGAGTCAAATTAGATGGATCATGGAAACACCCATCTGTCTTTGTTCACCTAGTACTCAGTCCAGACATCCTTCCAAGGTCTGCTGGCAGCTATCCAAAAGGTTTGCTGTATTGTTTTTGCCTGCCCTAGGTAGTGTCAAGGATAAACTTTCAAAAATGGGCTGCAGCTAGGCGACAGCATGTGTGCCATTCAGAATATAGATCATGAACAGCTGGAGTGGCTTGATGAGGACTATTAAGGTCGAATCCCACATGGCGAAAAATGGCTTAAATATCTCTGCGATTCTGTCCTTTGCGTTCTAGGGGTGTTCCTGAGCCCCTAGATCGCAAGGATTGTTCAACTTTGACCGAATCCCACAGTAAATATGCAGCTATCCTTGCGATCTAGGTGCTCAAGAACACAGCTAGAACGCAAAGCACAAAATCGCAGAGATATTTCAGCCATTTTTCGCCATGTGGGATTCGACCTATAGAGGACTAAAACACCAGAAGAGTCATGAAATAACAGTGGTACACCTGTCATTGCTGTTTGCACCACTCTGAATTCATGGGTGGAGGATAAATCTGACAAGGGTTCAAGTACATTATTTGGGTCTTGGGACAAAGTATATACTGGGCTAAGAATACTCTTATTCCTTCTGGCTATAAGCCATTTGCAGCTGGCATTTATATGTAGGTCATTGCATGAGATTTCCGTGGGATGTTTTACTCCCAGACAGTTTCTTAAGCAATAATTTTGTGTTCTCTGGAGAGCCCCTACAGACGTGTCTGGGCCACCACCAATGATTATATCCCCATATTCAAATATGGGGACAATCATTTGTTTATACAGTTGAATTGCCAGTTTTTCATCAATGATTTTTCGTATTTGCCGTAACTGATATGTTCTCAGAAGTACAGAATCTTTTACCCTAGTGCAGAATTGTTTAAAACTCAAGTGGCGATCAATTAAAACACCAAGATAGTTAAAGACTAAAACCAATTCTAGTTCTTTGTTGCAGAGGTGCAGGGTTGATTTAGTGAGATCAGGCTGAACTCAATCTGAATATACCCATAGGGCTTTTGTTTTTTTTTCACTTTCTGAGTAGGTCGAATCCCACATGGCGATTTAGGGCTTAAATATCTCTGCGATTTTGTCACTTGCACTCTTGGGGCTTTCCTGAGCCCCTATATCATAAGGATAACTGCTTAATTGTTCTTGATTCACTGTTGGATTTGGTATAAGTTGAACAATCCTTGCGATCTAGGAGCCCAGGAAGACCCCAAAATCGCAAGGGACAAAATCGCAGAGATATTTGAGCCCTAAATCGCCATGTGGGATTCGACCTAGTAGGAGGGGGTGGCTGACAGTGTCGAAAGGCTTCCTCAGATCAAGGAAGACAACCACTGCCAGCTCGCCGATCCCTCTTTCTGAAGAAATCTCGGCCTGACTCTGGTTTCCATCTACCCGCCCCTGTGTACGTCGGCCTTTGTCTACCTCTATAGCTTTGTCGGTATAGGTTGAATCCAACATGGCAAAAAATGGCTCGAATAACTTTGCGATTCTGAATCCGTTACGATTTAGGTACCTATCCCAAATTGGTCCAGGATATAACTACAGTAGGTCGAATCCCACATGGCAAAAAGTGCCTCTAATACCTCTGCGATTTTGAATCTGTTGCATTTATGGGACCTTCCCCAAATTCACAAGGGTTATAAGTACAACAGGGTGCATAGAACACAAGGGCACTGTTATGTTTTATTGTAAAGCATATGCGATATATCATCCTGGTTAATAGGTATATCTGTGTCTGACATGTTTGATATCCTAAAATCACAAGGATATAAAACAAAAGCACAGTATGCATTGGGACTTTGATATTACACAATTTAACTAGTACTCCTTGCGATTTATGGCACCAGGAACCCTATAGAATGCAACTGACAAAATCGCAGAGATATATTTGAGGCATTTTTCGCCATGTGGGATTCGACCTAGTAGGGTGTATAGAACACAAGCACTATTTTGCGATTTTAGCCCTTATGATATACAATTTACAGAGATATGAACATCAACAAAGGCAAAATAACCCAAAGGGTAGATGATAAAATGCAACAGTTCCCTTGTGTTCTATAGAGTTCTATATACACCCTCTGCCTTGCGAATTTGGAGTAGGTCCCAAAATCGCAACAAATTCAAAATCGCAGAGATATCTGAGCCATTTTTCGCCATGTGGGATTCGACCTTATGCATATATATATATATATATATATATATATATATATATATATATATATATATATATATATATATAGCTGTTAAACATTGTATTCACCATGATATATGAGTAATTATTTCTCAGTGGAAATTAAGTTTTAGGGAAAGTCCCTAGTCACTTTAGTCACATCCCTGCGGGCCCTCTTCAAAAAAGGAGTACAATCATGTGCACATTTCAAATAATAACACGAAACAAAAAAATATGGTTTACTTTGGTCACGATCTTGTCCTCTTTTTCATTCTCTGCCGGCACAAACATAAGCGTACTAAATACAGGTAACACATCGTGTTGTCCTGCCATGTAAATTTTGGGAAATCTGAATAAATCTGAATATTAGATCATACTGACGCACTTACATCCCCGAAGATGGAAGGAAATGGGTGGAACCAGTTAAATGTATTGAGGGAGGGGGTGGATGGGGCTATCAAGGCGGTAAGAACGAGAAGTGTTGATCCATCTCATAGCTGCTCCTCAAATAAAATGGCTATGGTGGAAAGAGGGGCCGGGGTATAATGTAGTTAGAGCAGAAGTTGGGGTTGATTAACTGATAACCCAGTTAATTAGCTTTAAGTAGAGCAACCATTCATTATTCTTCATGTTATGTAAATTGCATTATCGGGGTGAGACACTAGTTTTTCAAAACCTTGATATCACAGTTTTTAACTCTGATACATGTACCAATGTTTCTATCTGTCATCATATATTTTGTCTTGGTATAGGTCAAATCCTACATGGCGAAAAAATGGCTGAAACATCTCTGCGATTTTGAATCGGTTGCATTCGTGGGACCTACCCCAAATTTGCAAGGGTTATAACAATAAGAGTAGTAGGCTATGTATAGAACACAAGGACACTGTTGCGTTTATTCATGTACTCTTTGATATTTGTAGTTGTACCCCTTTCCAGCTGGTTGATATTAGTTTGAAAAGCACCCCTCGTTTTCTGTGAAACTATGTCAATGAAATCAATCAATCAAAAGTTGAAAACTATACCAAAGTTTCAATAATTTTATGTTTCCCCCCGATACTGGAACACCATATTTGAACACCACCTGCACCATAACCCCTTCTTGAATAGACACGTTTAAATTGCCCCCAGGGGGTAAACATTTGACTTGCCACAATAGCCTATATAATGATTTTTCTTGTATTCTCAGCACTAGGAAAAATGGCAAAATGGTGGTTTTCCCTTTTCCTATAAGTATGGGTATTTCCAGGGGCGTGGACTGGTTACCTGTCCACGCCCATGGGTATTTCATATAAAACCCGGGAAAATTCCAGTGCTGAAGGGAGTAAGCCTATTCATGTTCAATGATGAAATGAGAAATGCCATAAATTATGTAATTTTCATATCATAGGTCTACTATTCTATTTCCTGGTCCAATATGTTTGAGGGTTGGGGTGCAAAAACATAGGAACACATGGGGAGCACTCCCGGAGCACTTTCCAAGTGGGAGGGGATGCGTTTATTTTTTCTTTCTTCTGCCTTCAACATTGCATTTTTTTATGGCTGGGGGGGGGGGCGTGTTGTCTCCCAGACCCATGCAAAATGAACACAATTCAAAACGTTACATTACAACAAGAAGCATTGGTGAATTCATATGTATGCTGTTCTCTACCACTAGAGGGGGTAGGACGTTTTCACGGTCCAAAGTCAAGTGGAGCTAGAATATTCACCCAAGAGTCTCCCATTGCTACAAGGGGCCAGAATCACCACTATAATACATGCAATGAACTAAATTAATTGTATTTTACAGTGCAGATAATGTATCTTCATTGTCGAGAAAAAAAGAAACAAAGAGATGATTCCATGTTAGCTTTTATATCATAAGGTGCATACGGGAGACTGGGGCACATTGGGACACTTTTGGTCATGTTTTCTCTCCCGTCAAGATACTTAAGAGAAACAAACAAGTAATGTTCTAAAAAAAATGCCCTTAAATATTGGCTACAATTATAGAGTACCAATGAATCTTTAACTAAAATGGATTTAATCAAATTGAAATTTTCTTGAAAAAAATAATATGTCCCACTGTGCCCCGATATCAGGGTACAGTGGGACATTCCATGGGGTACAATGGGACATCAGTGTCCTGAATTGCCATGATCCATCAATTTCATATAATTCTTGTCAACGCCATTAATTTATTCTACATCATTATCATTAGTTTATGACTGTGCAATTCGCTTTATGTTGCAGTTTTAGTCCCTAAACTGACAGTATGCTCACTGTCCAGCAAAGAGACTGAGTTATTGAATAACCTTGAACTGTAAAGCTGCTCCTAGCCTACGCTGGATATTATTGTGAGCTATTACAGTATTAGGGCACAATATTGTCCAGCTCCACCCCACTGACTATGCTTTGAACTCAATCATTTTCAATTCAAAAGAGGTCTGATACAAGTATGATAGTGCTCAAGGAGTTGATATAGATATTCTTTGTACACTAAATATCATTTTCCAAGCATCCAAAATGCACATTTATACAGAAATGAATTATTTCTCAGTGGGCATCACAAATATCTTTATTCAAACTGTTAACAAGAACATGTTTGTTAATAGCCATATTTGCAGAGAACACTGGATTTCATTCAAACAGGGAATAAATTTATCCTTGTGTATAACTTTGTCAAAACTTCTCCATAAACCTCCATAAATCCCATATTTAGAGTTCAATTCTTAAGATCAAGATTTTTGGGGCACACTATGCCACCCATGATAAAATTGGATGTGTCCCACTGTGCCCCACAAAAATGTCCCACTGTGCCCCAGGCCTAACCTCCGTCAGATTTAAAGCAAAATTTAGTTTATGGCACACATAACTTAGTGCTGCAACATTCATGCCAAAATTGACATTTTTATTGTATTACATACAAAAAAGAATGATAACCATATATTTAATAGTTTAGAGAAGAGAAGGGAGATAGGTCATTGATAAATCTTACTTTGAGTCCAAAAAAAGGGCCAAATAGCCACCCAGGAAAAGGGGACAAGGGTGGAAACAGGAGTCTAGTATAGAGAGAAGGGGGCATTTATGTAACTCTTATTGGTGTGGAAACTGAATGATTCCCTCCCACTCAAAACAAAAAACAACGTTATTTAACATCACAAAACCGTTTTAAATGCTTTAAAACGTTTGCCATGATGAGGAGCCATAGGGAAACGTTCTGAAACGTTTTGAAACGGTTTTTTTTTTTTTTTTTTTGGACTGGGCTTTCTATTCAGGATCCACTGTCCCATTGTGCCCCTTGTCTCACTGTGCCCCGGTCTCCCCTACCGGCATACATGTACAGGAAGTAGGCCTAGGACAATGGCACATCATTTTAGTTTTGCACCCCCCCCCCACACACACACACACACCTATATCTAACAAGCCCTCCCCCCGACCCCACCTGGCAATAAATGACTCGTCCCTTAGGGAGTGATCATTTTTTAACAACAGGGGGGGGCCGGTGGGTTTGAGGGGGGGGTCAGAATTTTTTCAACCCCTTGACCGGGGGGGTCAGAATTTTTTCAATACCTCTGATGGGGGGGGTCAAAATAATTTCACCTGTTTTCAGTGGAAAACCCCGCGCGTTACTATAGGCTAAAAGGGGACGTTCGCACGCGATTTTTGTCCCTTATGGGGGGGGTCGAAAAAATTTTACCCCCTCGAGAGGGGGGGGTCGAAATTTTTTTCGCGCGTCCGCGCGCAAACCCACCAGCCCCCCCCCCTGTTGTTTAAAAAATGATCACTCCCTTAATAGCAAGCTGTAACCAAAGATGTGTGTTTGGTTTTCCTCTGTTTGGCCACACCCCCTGCGGCGGGAAACTGTGTGGCCCTCTTGTAGATGAACTTAGAATCAGAATCAGATTAGTTAACCATTTATACTGCAGATGGCGTAGCAAATGAGGGTTCCCGTACTAGCTAAAAATAGCTGTGACGTTACCAGAGGGCATTCCCCACAGCATGTCAACACTTCCGTTTTGTTATTGCTCAGAGAACATAACACCAACAGCTCGTTTATTTCATACAAGCATGGCATCAGACGAGTTGCCACTCGATATCCAGGTAATCCTTATATCAAAAGATACTCAAGAAATCTTAACTGTTACAAATTTCATAGTCATAGATCTAGTTTAGCTTTTTAGAAGTTTTATAGCAGACCCAGTCTCAGTCGTTGCATGATGATGCAGGCAGCTACAGCCTACAGTCTACACTGGCTGCACACTGGCTACAGGCAGCTGTGAGTGACACTGACACACACAAGTGACAGCCTCGCCAGGGAGTGGTGCAATTGCAGTTATGGAACTGATAGCCCCCCCCCTGGAATATCCCTTTTCTGTGCTTACCCAGGTCCCAGCCTCCCAGTCCCAGGTGATACCAGTGATGCACTCTATACTCTATTCTCATCTTTTTATGGCAATTTGAATTATTTTGCAACTTTTAAATTTATAATTTACTTTGAATTTTGATGAGATATTAATTATTATTTTCAAGAAAAAAGGAGAAATTTAAGAAAGGATCTTACTTCAAGTTTAACAGTACATTTTATGACTCCATATCATTAACTTAATAATAAGGTGCCATAAAATCTACTGACACAAATCAAACAATCGAGCCATTTCCAAGGTATAAGGTTTAATTAAGGTAGCACAAACACATTGGCATAACGTTGGGCCGATGTTGGCCCAACCATTGGTATTATGGCTGCCCATCCTGCCAACTTCAGGTATGAAAGTCTTCAGTGATTTCCCTGATTTCAGGGATTTTGAATTTCCAAAGCCCTATACATTCATACAAAAACCAAGGTTTTTGGGCCAAGATTGGACCATTTCAGGGATTTTCGTCATCCCTGACTTTCATCCCTGCAACTTAGGCCTGACATTGCTGACCAAATGTCAACATAGCCTCATAGGCCCAAAGTTGGCATTTGGTTGGCACACATCAGTATCAGCGAATGGTCAGCCAGTTTTGTGATGTCCTGCCAACATGTGGCCAATGTTGGTATTTGGTCAGCAAATTGCCAATGGTCTGGCCTATGTTGCCCCAATCATGGGTAGCCAATGTTGGCTGCCCATTCATTCGGGCAATTTTTCTGTGGTACCGGTACCTGAGTTGCCCTAAATACAAATTACCGGAACTGATATCTTAGGCCAGACCAGCAGAAGAAATCAAGCATGTTTAATCATACAGATTTAATCAGGAGGACTTCGCCATAGATATAGGCAGATCCCCTAGCTACTGATTGATTCAGCCCTGCCTATGGTCAGTTTACAATTATTATAATCTCAGACAGCTGCATCATAAAAATGTTCTTTCAGTTGGAGCCTCTGACCGACTTCTTTAACTGCCCTGTGTGTATGTGCACTCTGGATAAGACCTACATCACACCATGTGGACACCGTTACTGTGAGAAGTGCATCACAGAGAGTGTCGGACATCATCACAAGTGCCCCTGTTGTAACAAGCAGCTAACAATAGCCAGCCTGGTAAGGGATCACCAGTATGATGAACTGCTGCGTAAGTACTTTTTATAAATACTTCAATTTCTTCATGTGTTCAACCTAGGGCCTACATATAAATGTTATAAATTTAAGACCCTTATTCTCAATTTGATCTTCCCCTTCCACTAAAACAATTGAAAAGAAATACAATTAATGCACTCGCTGACAAGGACCCTGTTTTGTGTTTTTTTTTTTGTTTTCATTTCAAACACCTGCAGTAGTGTAAACACTTTATCTACCATAGACTGTGCATTCTTTGAATATGAGCAGATGCCATCATTTTCACACACTTCATTGACACAGGTGTAATAAAAGAAGAAAGGGAAAAATCAGAGAAGAAGTATTTCGACAACTTAATTCAAAGTGGTAAGCAAATTCATATATATATATATATATATATATATATATATATATATATATATATATATATATATATATATATATATATATATATATATATATAGCACTATGCATTTATATGTTATATTCACCAAAGCAATTTGTATTGTCAGTTTGGCCAATTATTTTTTCTGCGCTGACTACATCTGTGTAGATGCTGAATGAAGTCCTTCCATATGTGCACATATGTGCTCAGTTTATAAAGACCCCATGACTATTTATGTGATTTATTGCCCAATTAAGGATACAATAACAGACTAAGACTGACATTCACAGGTTTATTTACTAGTAAGTACATATCGCATGCCATTAGCACAGATATTGACTCTGACTGTATCTACAGGTATATGAAAGTGAATGTGTTTATAATTCAGCGACCGTGTCATCCTCCTCAAACCAAGATGATGCATCAAGCTCTCCAATCAAACAAGTTCTGCAAAGTAAGTAAATTCTTCTCTTAAACCATAGGCCGAAACTACTAGGTACATTATGGTGTGTGTACTTCTCAGCTCTGAATAATTGAATTAGAAAGATCACTCCACTACATGAAGACGTTATATTAATTTAACCACAGTCGACGCCATTTGAATTATTATATATATCACCCTTGCATAGGAAAGAAATGGGGCGGACGGGGATATCTTCTACGCTGTAGATACAATGCTTTTTGGGGCTGGATAGTCCAAGTGGATACAATGCTTTTTAGGGCTGGATAGTCCAAATGGATACAATGCTTTTTGGGGCTAGAATTTCCAAATGGATTAAAGCATAGTCACGTCCACTTCATATTTCAGAACATTTGAAGGCAAGCCTTATTGCACACGAGAAATATTACAGGGTAAGTTTATTTCCAGGAAGTGTTGGTACCGGTATTGCTTTTTCTCATATTTACTCCATAAGGCCAAACCAAAAAAATATGTTGGTCTACGGATTTTGGTTTTGAAAAAATGGCGCGAGCGAGTGAAATTTCTTTTTTTTTAAGAATTGACGTCCAATGGATTCCTTGTTGGAAAAATGAGTCGAGCGAAAAAAAAATTATTTAAAAAAAAAATTTACCAAACATCACAAAGAGAAAACTTGTAGAAAGTGAAGCGAGCGAAATCCATAGACGAGATTTTTTTTCAAGGGAAAAAAAAAAATTGTATTTCCGAAAATATGGAGAGGGAAATCTGTAGACCAACTTATTTTTTTGGTGTGGCCTAAACAAAAGGATATGAAATAAACACCAGCAAACACCATATACAAAGTGGAAACAATTAATTCTGAAGTATCACGGCTGTGGATAAAAGTACCATAACATAATGATATTCCTATGTATTGTATGTAGTATATGTGATATTGTTGTGTATAATAATGTACCATGATCTTTGTTTTTGAGTTTAGGACCTGAAGGTAGATTGCAGACGTAGAGTAGAAGCAGAAGAATTTAAATGCAACAACCTCATCTCTGAATTGAAGGCAGCGAAGTTACCAGCAGTTGGTAAGTGACTGGCCTTTCAGAATCCTCAATCATTTAAGGGTTGTAAATATGACGATCCTGTGTGGGTAGAGAAAGTCCAAAAGGGTCAGCATAATGCACAGACAATCTGCCCCGTAATATACGCCAAGAACTACATGTATAATTGTATTGTAAAGTACCAGTAGGTAGCATTAACTAATTTAACTGTGGTAATCTTGTTAACAATTGGAGGAGAAAAGAACGATGAAATGTGATAAGATTTATAGTACCATTTAAACCCCGTTGCACATTATGACAGAGTTTGAGCGGCAGAGTTCTGAGCTGCGAGCTTCATGTATACAACAACAGGAGGCACTACAAGCAGAACTGGGCATGTGCTGTCATCTATTAGCGGAGGCTTATGACAGGTAAGATCTTATCTTAACTATCATTGAGGGAGGTTCCCAAGGGTTGCCCAAAAAGTAAGGTCATAGGTATTTAGATTAATGTATTAGAAGTTATTATACCCCATGCTAAACGTTATTGTGGGTCCATGATCTGGCCATCTGCCATATTACACACTCATTCTAAGCTAAAAAGAGCAACCTTGACTTGCTTTGGGAACCTTTATCATGTGTTGGGTAAAATATGTTTGTGAAAGAGGTTTTCCTTGCGTTAAAAAAACAACGTTTTAAGATATAAGGAAAGCAAACATTGCCAAAAGCGTTTAAAAAAAAGCTTCTCATTTCTTAAACCTAGAAATAAAAGTGGTCATTAAGAACGTAAAACAAACTTTTTATTGCACATTTTGGTGTGTTTCGCCATTCGAAAAAAACTTCAACAAACCCATACAAGAACATATGGCAGTTGATTTTTTTAAATGTCAAAATAGTCTTCCTTCTAAGTGGGAACTAGGCATATATCATCACAAAAAAATATAAGTATCATAAAATTTCCCATTGCCAGATACTTGACAGATCATGTACCAAAAACGTCAGTTCTACCAATAAAAGTGACGGTGACCATTTTGTCCAAGACGGTGTCTGTGCCCAATTTGACGCTGCGGCCGCACGACTCGGTATCTGTTATAAAGGAACACATTGAGAACTACATGGAGATGAAAGGAGATCGCATCATCAAGTTTGGGCCAGATGTTCGGTTTGTCTGCTTCGGGTATGTTTCTGCACTTATTATCATTGTCATGCAGTAAACCACTGAGGTGTTTCTGGTCAGAGCATGTAATTCCTTTCAAATATTATAAATCATTTGTTTTTTATCTGAATCCAGTTATTCAGCTTCCGTAAGATTTTATACTTTTTATGTTACTAATAGCTATGGCTAGATAATGAATGTTATTGAGCAAGAAACAAGAGATTATAGGAACAATGTTCCTAGATAAATCATTAAGAACGTTTAGAATGTACTTTGGCGCTAGACCTATTGCATTACCATAATCTCCCACGTATAAGGCGCGTCCTATACGCGAGGTTTTAGTTCTCCCTGGATCCACAAAGGGGGGGGGGGTCAAGACCTTCATTTTGATATGTTACACTCCGCTGGTAGGACATAAGAGATTTCATTGGGGTCCATGGGACACTAGCTACACATAGCTTTTTGAATTTTTAAAATCCATTCAGTAGAACAAAAGTTATGATTTTTTTTATTTTTCTGATCAAATCCTAAAACTCTAGGTGCGGCTTATAGGTGGGCTGCGCCTTATACGCGGGAGATTACGGTATTTCCTACTGCTGCATACAAGAATTATTTGTAGATATTTGTTAACATTGAATAACTATCTGAAATATCTAAAAAGATTAGAAAAAAAGATACTGAACAAGAAATGGTGGATTGGAATTTCGTTAAAAGAGCTTCTTGGTCTTAATGGTTAGCCACAGAGATAGGGTTCCCCTCCATATTTTGATCTGGTTTACATTCAGACCCTTCTCAAGGCGGACACAGTATGAGATGCACCAAGCAGCCTCTGATGTGGTGGAGTTTGGTGCCACTCATCCGGACATCTTTATACTGCCAGAAACCAGCCGACCTGTCCTACAGTTTAACCTAGTTAGTAAAAGCTTAAAAAAAAAAACAACTTTTATCAACCGATAATGCTAGTGTAGTAGTCGATTTTTACTTTCAAATATTGATTAAATGTTAGATATGGTTGCAGTTATTTCTCTTCTCGGTTTTTATACATTTATCACTTCCTTCAGTAATTTTTGCTTGAATTGAATTCTCATCAATACATTTCAACAAATTATCTCCATATTTTTCTCTTACTCATAGCACTGTAAGCTCATTCTAACCTCTATTTTCAGAAACCTGGTAGTGAGATAGCGCTATATGGCATGGTACAGTTGGAGAGTGACCTACCCCGAGTGTGCTTTGGCACCACCTTCCAGCAGGGAGCAGGTCACAAGGTGGACTACTTCTCATGTAGAGATTGTGGTTTTAACTGTGAGTAGTACCGGTAATTTGATTCCATTTGACTAGGAGGAAAGTACCTGGAATTTTGCATTTCTCAAATACCAAGACCTAACATTTACCTATACTTTACCGATACTTTGTAACTGGTCTAGGTACTTTGATTAAATGTTTCATTATTCTGTGATTGCTTACTGACTGGATACATCTCTGTTAAATACATTGAATCTCAAGCAGGTTCTGAATACCACCAGTTGTGGTAATGGTAAGAATATATACCCTTAACACGACATATTTCGGTATGTAGTAATCAGTCTGGGAATATACCTATTTTTTTATGATATCAACGTCAATTGTATTTTCGAATGGCCCTTTGTCATTTACTCTTTATTACAAATATATATTGTATATTTATAATGCTTTGCTTACTTTATTTTCTAAAGGGGTGTGCCGTTCATGTATGGAAGTGTGTCACAAAGGTAAGAATTAAATACTCACTTGTGTCACAGGTAGCAGACAGGTAGCAGAGATACATGTATTGACTATATATATATATAAATATATATATATATATATATATATATATATATATATATATATATATATATATATATATATACATATATACATATATACATATATATATATATATATACATATATACATATATATACATATATATATATATATATATATATATATATATATATATATATATATATATATATATACGTCCCTCATGAATAGGGTAATCGAATTACCAGGTTAAAATTATGGGTTATATGTCTATCAAACACAGCCTTTTGAATGCTACTGCCTCTAATCTGAATCTAATTGTGTCACTCTTTTTCAATTATAATTACATAGCAGTCAAGAAAGAATGACAAATGGCCCCTCTATATCTAACGATTTTTATTTTGTTTCATAGACCACAACACTGTGCCCTATATAATGGAACATCAACCCACTTGGTAAGTCAACACTTTCGGATTCTCCCATTTATTGATCAATTACCGATGCCTTGTATATGACAAACGAAGAAAGACTTCAGCTTATACAATGTACTACAGTGTGATATATCTCAGTCGATCATTTTCTTGACTATACGGCCTATGCTGGTTTGATTATCAGCCAGTGAAATGACACCAACTATTCACTGCGGTCCTCTCGGGGACCAACTGGTACCCATCTGATAGGTGTTATCAGTAGAACTCGCTGATAACAAGCTCCAGTAATGGCGGCGCCAATGGGACAACCTTCTAACTCGACTTAGTATAGGACACCCTGGTCTAATATTCTCCAGACTACCGCCCTGCTTGTAAATTTTACCGAAGCCTTCAATATGCATACAGTCGGCATAGGCTAGCCCAAATTAGAGAGTAAGTTGATAAGGGAGGTAGCCTTATGAGTGACGTTTTTACGCTAGCTTGACAAATCCAATGATGATAGTTTATTTCTGATTTCAGGGCCTGTTGTTACTGTCCAAAGAAGAAAAAATGTTCTATAAAGAACTAATGCTGGATGTAATGTTTACTGTGTATATATGGGCATCCTGGACATTGAGTCACAATAGATGGACCATATTTGCTGGCTCAAATAGATTCTGTGATACCAGGGTAGTTAAAAGTCCCGCACGAAGGATGCTCCATCAACACCGCATCGATTATCCTTATGTTTTGCTGCTAATCATAACGCCTTTTTTTCATTTAACAAATGCATTTTGTTGTAAGTCTTTTTTTTTCTTCTTTATTTTTTCTTAGATATGCCATGTATCTTTTTTGAAAGGATTACCACTTGCTGCTGTATGGAGCATCCTTTCTGTTTAATTTTGTCAACAGTTCCAAAGAAGTAAATGGTCATACTATAATCAATACACACACATTATAATATGTGTTACATAGTATAATAAATGTGCAAAATACAGTGTTGTCATATACACTGCTAATTGTGTCTAACAGACTCATTGTTGTTGTAGAGATATAAGCATCAAATATATCACAAATGTGAGCTTCAATTAGATATAACTTTTAACTTAACTATTGGCTTGGCATTGCTGTTTGAATCAGATTGGGAATATTTGTCAATATTGTCAGATTAACATTGATGTTGTGATGGATGGCAATACGTCTTCGTAGCTGTTAGAATAGGTTTGAAATGATAGCAAAGGACCAGCTGAAAGACACAACTATAAAAGTGACTCACGTGACATAAATAGAAAAGGTATTTAGCCATGTCAAATTGATATCTACCCACTTATTGTTTTGTGTTAAGATAGAGATAGCACTCTCTACGCTAAAATTACGGTCGTTACAATTGGGCCCTTGTACTCTTTTTATGGGAGACGGTTTGTTTTTATGAATAACCTTTCTTAATTACCTAATCAGGTCTTTAGTAGTCATAACATAGGCCGGCTCTCATTATAGTTTACACTCAAATACAGCTCATTTGCATAATATTGGGGTGCTCCACACTGAATTATTGCTGTGCTGTGATTGGTTGAAAAGATTTTTCTCTCTTTGATCCAATATGTTGAATTTAGTTGACTGTTTTTGCAATAGGTAGTGTGCAGATAGGGCCTGGATGGGACTTAGTTCTTTCAATACTAACTAGACGGTGCCACCTCACTGTCCTCACTGCAGGCTCATTGCATGTGCCTATTCTCATGGCAAACTGGGTCCTATTCTGACGGGAAACTGTGGCTTGTTTATGGGTATGGACCACTAAATTTGACATGGCCATTTCTTAAAATTGACATGTGACATGGGCCTTAGTGACATGAGGCAAAACAATTAGTGACATGACATAGGTGCTTTCTTAAATTCGACATGGGACATGATAGGCTCTTAGAGGTGACATGGGACATGGGGATTTAAGTGACAAGTACCATGCCCATTTTTTAAAATCGACATGTGACATGGGGGACCCCCCATCCACACTCCCTTGTTTCATGAGGCTACATATATTATATAAGTAACACAGCTGGGGGAATGTTTGTAATTTCTATAGTCTCCCCCAATTTTTTACAATTGGACAGACCCCTAATGTCTTACTTGTTTACCTATTTCTTTATTTACTTATCGGGAATATGAAGCTAATTGAAAATTGTTCAAAGTAGGACATCATTTACCTTTACCTGTTGTTATACCTAAGTTTTATTATCCTAGCATTATATCAGATATGCCTTATGTGCACATATCAAAGTACGCAATGTGACATCTACCTTTTGATGTTTAGATACATGTATTAAAGTATGGTAACGAGTTTTACCAGGTATATTCCAAATGTGCATTGTTTTGATACCTACCCCCTTTACTTTGTTGGGCATTATAGTGGAATGTTGTAGATAATGTATGTAAGAACCCCTTTGCACCATATAAGAGTGCATCTTCACAGTGGAACCCAATATTAGTAACGCTTTGAATTCACAGGGAAAAAAGTTTTATGTCTTTGTATAGATAAAGAATAGAGGTATGTCTTATTACATTTATGTATAATCTGACACCTGGTGAAATTTGTTCTCTTTGCTTCCTTCTGACATTACACTTTGAACAATATAATTAACCTTCCCCTTCTATGGCTAAATACATGGTAACCCTTAGTATCGTAAACCTCATGTATAAGGCGCACCCTGCATATATATATATATAAGGCACAACTTAATGCCAGACCTATAAGGGGCACCTAGGGCTTGATGTTGAGCTGATACCCATTGCGGGCTAGCACCGACTATAGTCGACACCATGGTAGGCCTAGCATCGACTATAGTCGACACCATGGTAGGCCTAGCATTGACTATAGTCAATGCCCATTATACAGGATTTGTATAGGAATTGAAAATAGGCTCGTCCTCTAGGAACTATACTTTTTTTCAGAGGCCGTCCCCATGGCCAGGGCAACAATTTTTTCTCTGCCCTTAAAGGGTTAATACTGTTCTATAGTATAATACATTCACCTATAAGGCACGCCCTGACTTAATGCAGATTCTATAAGGTGCAACAATGTGGTATCCTCGCATGTAAGTCTCGCCTTATATGTGGGGTTTTACGAAAGGTTTGGAAGCATCTGAAGTAATTGAGTACTAGTTTCGGGGCGGGGGAATAGACTAAACTAGCTTTTTATGTCTGTTCATAAATTGTATTGTAATTTCCATTGTAAGCCCACAGTCCTATGGAGGCAAGAAGGATTCCTCAAACCGAATGATAGAACGTATGAACACACATATGGATTGTTGGGGATATCTCCCCCTCTTATGCATGAGTAAAATATAGCACTACTAGGAATTATAATTAGGTGCCTGCAGACGAACGGCTCCCACCTGTTGCATCCGCAGACAGGTAGCTGGTATCAGAAGCTGATGTAGTGAAGTCGCTGGTAGTCACAGGTGGGCAGCTGAGTGATCATGTCATCTTATATGTTCAGACAGAGTTCGAATTGCAGCAATGGGAATACAATAAATCTGTGACTAGTGGAAAGCCAACAAGAGGACAAACTATAAATTACCACACAGCCTCGTTTGCAAAGTAATTCAGGAAGAAGACACTTCTCTAACTACTTTATTGAAGACAAAGGTATCCTTAGAAGAAGAAAGAGGGAAGGCAACAAAGGAAAAAGAAAAAAAAAGAAGGGAAGAGAAGGCAGAGGTAGGAGGAAGAAGCAGGGGAGGCAGAAAAGATGAAGAATCGGAAGCAGCAGGAGAAATAGAGAAAGAGAAGGAGAAAAGAAGGAAAGGAAGGAAAAGAAGAAACACAGACATTAGGAAGGCGAAAGGGAGAGAAGCAGCCAAACAAAAGGGACCAGGAAGAGTCAAAGAATTAGAAGAAAGAAGAGAAGAAGTTAAGGAAATAGCACAATGGCGATACTGTGGCAGGCCTATTTAGTAACAAGGGTTGTGATGGGGGTGGCTGCAATGTTAGTGAACTTGCTCACACTGTGCTGTGTGGCAGTGTACAAGTTCCTGCGAACCCCTGCCAACATGCTGGTTGCAGGCATCGCCCTGACTGACTTCCTCCACGGTATACTGACTGGTATAATCATGTTTGCGAGATACCAATCATCTTCCTGGCAGGACACTCATGCACTGTGCCTCGTTGGGCTCTGCATTGAGACAACCACGGTCTACTGCCAAGTTGTCAGCTTCTGCATGCTAGCTCTGGAGAGAAGAAACTCCCTGCTGTTCCAGCTCAATAAAAGTAAGAAGTGGAGCTTCAAGGTGATCATCATCATCATCCTCTCCATGTGGACGACCATTGCCACTGTCAACATTGTGGTGACCATACTCTCTACTGATGTCCCAGAGGGCACAGCTTGCAGTGTCCTCAATTACTTCCCGGTGTATTACAAGTACGTAGCGACTGCCGTCTTCTTCATTGCCTGTCTGATCATCCCAGTAGCCTATGGTAGCATTGCCTGGATAGCACACAAGAGTTCGCTCCAAGTGGCAGCTGCGGCACCCACAGCCCTGGAGAACAGGAAGAATGACATGAAGATCACCAAAATGATGGGACTAGTTGTCGGTGTCTTCTACGCCCTCTACTTGCCTTTCTTCATCATCACCAACACTGTGACCCCCACTTCTCCAAAATGGCACCTTGCCCTCTGGTACGTGAGCATTCTGATCTATGACATCAACTTCTGGATAAATCCCTTTATCTATGCGTGGAGGGACAAGGGGTTCAAGAAGGCGTTCCGTCGGATCATAGCCTCCTGTCGTGTGGTGTGCGGCTGTCCAGCGGTTCCAGAGGTCATTGCACCTCCAGTGGGTCAGGGAGCGCTACAGATAGCGGGAGAACAAATCCAGCATCCAGAACCAACGGGCAGTGCTGTGAAAAGAGAAGGGCCAAGTGCAGGGCCAAGCCTGGAGCCAACCAGAAGCACCCGTCTAGTACCAAGAGAACCATGAACGGCTGTTACAGAACACACATAAGGGGGGAAACGTTTCTAAAGGTTTGTAAATGGTATGTCAAGCAAACATATGTACATGCGAGTATGCGGCTGCATTTGTTTGCTTGACAAGCATCGTTTTAATATGGGAAAATATTCAATAAGGTTTTTGTTATCAAAGTCTTTTGTTAAGACTTTTTTGTTTAGATCTTGTCTAATCTCAAGACCTTGCAAATTTGTTTATCAGCATTAAAATGATGCATTTTTACAAGCTTGGAGGTTACCTTCCCTCCCCTTGCTCTTGCTCCACGTTACAGGGGTGGAGTAACAGCAAGGGGGGGGGGGTAGGCCCTACAGACGTGGCCCCCTTGTATAAAAACTTTACAGGGTTGTCTTGGGATGCTTATTGACCCAGTGCACTGTGATCTTAGGTGTCATTTTCCCACCAAATTAAGACGTTTTTTTCTCCATTTTCAGCAAGTTTTCATTGTATGTGAAAAGAAAATTTTTCTGACATGTGAAAAGAAGTTATTAGCTTTTTTGTACAGCAACTTTATCACTCAGGAAGGCATCTATCAGAAATACATTGCAGCCTATGGGGGGAGAGGTAGAAAGACATCCCTTCTTTTTTTGACTTTCACTATAACACATAGAGTTCAATGGCAACCCAAAGGCGAGATGTTTTTGGTATGTGCGGAATGTCATAGACTTAATGTTAAAGCAACAAAGGAATGCTAGAGGGACAGGAGCCCCATGATTACATGATACAGCCCTTATCTTACAAACTGATCTTATACTTCTATTTTGCAACCTAAAGTTCTATGCCTACTTAATATTGAATGACAGCGGGCTGTCTCCTCATTTGCTCTTAAAGGAGACCTTCACACTGAACCTTTATTTCACTCTGCTGTACTTTGAGGAAACCTATGTCTGGCAAAAACACATACCATAAATTCTCATGTATTAGCCGCACCCTCCTTTAAGCCGAACCCCCCCCCCCACCCCATTTCAATTCTGTTTAAAAATACTATAGAAACAGCTTCATGAGTGTCCTAAGTTGTGTGTTTCAGCTAACATGCTGAAAGGAAATTATATCTTCTTCTAAAATCGAAATAAATTTAGTGTCGGCCCTTTTTTGCTAGGTAGGGCCAGGTTACCTGAAACAATTTATTTTGTTTTGGCCTTATCTTTAGGTTCCATTTGGAAAAAAAACAAGATATAAGCAGAGACATCATCTCTAGGTTTCTAATTGAAACTATAAGCTAAGAACACACATGAACTCGTAACTGCCATGTTTGAAACCTAAAGCTAAGCTGATGTCCTTCATTGTTTATTTCTTTCAAATTGTTCAGCAACGAACTAATTAAGGTTGTCTGTGATATTTGTTCAAAGAGCAGTTGAAGTTATCTGCACAGCTCTGTATTTTTTCCCCAATAAAATTACATCTTTACATCTACACCATGCAATACGCTATATCTCATTGTTAAATGAAATCACATCTTTTCATCTATGTGAACAAATTCTCTTGTTATGGTGTAACAAAACATCAGCTGATTCAGAACATACAAACAAAAACATTGCATCTTCTAATCACAGTAGTACTTATTCCATATACCACTATTGCACTGGGTCATTTGTGTCCAGCAACACACATCCGCTAGTTTCACTTAGGTCTAAAAGCTTGTTCAGTTCAGGTAACGGGGTCTAAAATAATCAGGATAGGTATGCAGGAACCCCCCCCCCCTCCTTTTTGATGAAATTTTGTTTCAGGCCTAGTGCAAGTTTCAGTGATTTAAGACATGGACTTTACAGATGGGATCTTCCCGGGGATCCGAAAGATAATGAATTTTTATTCATCAAGCACTGTAAAATCAGAATCTTTTTCCCAATAATGAATAATAATGCCTATTAAAAATTCAAGGTAGAGCCAAAAAAATAGGATAGCTGACGTTACCTTAGCGCAACAACCTTTTAGGCCTTTTGCTTCTTGGATCTAATTCCACTGCTTTTGTGAGATATTATGATCGTAAATCCCATCTGGAGGACAATCATTTTCTAATGGTTTTTATCGACCGTCATTGGCGGATCCAGGATTTTGAAAAGCAGGGGCTGTACCCCTTGTCCAGGCCCTATTTTTTCGGCCACATTCAAGATGTTTAAAAAAGGGGCGAATAAATTATAGGGGACAGCAGGTTGGTGCCCAAGTCTAAATCCCCCCTCTGCCTAAAGTAATAGAGGAAATCCCTCGGCACATTTTTCCGGCGTCGATTTGAGGGGTGCATCCACTGCGACGGATGGACCATCCGTTTCCCTTCATCCGTCATTTTCTCCATAGAAATCAATGATAAATGATACGGATGAAACCCACAGATGGTCCATCCGTGGGCAGTGGACGCACCCCTTTATCTGTCCATAACACCAATAGTCCATTGGCACTGGGCCTTTCGGCCGAGTTTGGTGTTTGAAATGAATGACCAAAGTCCACCGAAGGCGCCCAGTGGACTATTGGTCTTAGAGTACACCAGGTGAATCTATTTGGGATAAAGTTGTGAGCAATGCCTCTTAAACAGATGAATTGAATTAAATTTTATTGACCTAAATTCTCATGTCGCTGGGAGCTTTTCAATATATGTCAGCCAGGCACACACCAGTGTGCATCTAGTCTTGATATTACAAGTATAAGGCTGTGGTAAAGTGAAAAGAAATCATTATTTATCATACATGTAGTAACCTGGATTACGAGATTCAAATTTTGCCCCGCAAAAAAATGTATTTGCTTCCGAAAAAAGAAACACACACACACCTACATATGGCCCAAAAATAAACATTATCTTTGTTTGGGTCGCTAATACTAGCGACCAGTTCTGGCGACTAGAAATGTAGCTTATTCCATATCACCAGTGGTCAGAGGGAAAACACACTAATGGAAAACGCTCTTTTAGGAATAAAAACGTGAAGAATTTCCAGAAATTTCTCTAAACCAAAAGACATCTTGTTATTTAGCATGTGGTTTTTCTCTAAAACAAACTTTTGGTGTTAGACTCTGAAAACCCCTTGTATAAAGTACCGAGCCTTGAATGTTCTTGTGGCTGTTCTTGTAGAAGATGGGGCGAGAGGTGTGGCGACATTCTTGAGACTTATAGTCTCCTATATATATATATATATATATATATATATATATATATATATATATATATATATATATATATATATATATATATATATATATGTGTGTGTGTGTGTGTGTCTTTTATTTTCAATTTTAAAAATCTATTAGTGAGAATAACACTTGTTTTCAATATTTATAGCAAAGACTGAAAGTATAAGAATGTTTTTGTACAGGTGCAAGAATATTTTTGTCTATGCCCTACCTAGTGGTCCGAACTACGGCCAGAGAAGACCAAACACGAAAACAAAGAAAGAAAATGAAATACCCTAATACCTCGCATAAAATGCGCATTCTGACTTGAAGGACACACTATAGGTATACTGTGCGTCTGAATTGCCATGAATCCCAGCAGCGAATCTGTAATCCATATAATAATGAAACGGCAGAGTGGGAACAAACCCTGACTGCCGGGTCTGACTGCGAGTAAGCTCACGAGGTGAACGTGGGGTTCAGTTAGATTTACTCTTGTGAGCTTTTATTGAATATGACGGCCACATAGGCTCAACTAGAGAGGGTCATATCTCACATCTTTGTGAGATAATCCTACCACTATCTCACGACCAGGTACAGCTTGATTTCAGTTAGACTACATCAAAATAACAACTTATGGATTTGGGTTTTGAAAAAGTGATTCGAGCAGGCGATTTTTTTCACGTTTCAAGAATCTTGGTGGCCAATGAATTTCTTGTTGAAAAAATTATGCACGAAATTGTGTATTCTTAAACAATTTTGCCAATCATGACAGGGTGAAAAAAACACTTGCGGAAGATGGGGCGAGAGAAATGCATAAATAAATCTTCTTAGAGAATAAAAAAGTATTATCAAAGATAGAGATAGCATGATCAATAAACCATTTTTTTATGTATGGCCTCCTCTTGTTATTTCAATTTTTCTAACTTAAAAATGTTCTTTTCAAGTTTCTCATTACTCCAAACGTTTGTTTTATTAACCCCCCAAAACATTGTACTCCGAAAACTTACTATTATTGTTCAATATAAACTTTTTTTAATGCTAGGTATGAAACATTATTTTGTCATTAAAAACGATGAAAATAATGTTATGTTTGCGAAACGTTTTCTGATCATGAGAAAACAAACGGTTTTTGATTAAATTGTTTCACCGAAACCCATTTCCAAACGTTTTAGAGAAAAATAATCTGCCAAGTGGCACTATGTATATACTGTGTTGCTTCCCAAATTCTTTTTCATTTTGTATCCCCATGTCTGTAGCATGTATAGAATAGATCTTTTATGGTTGTTTATCATGTCGGAAACTGAAATGATATGTATGAAAGTCATAAATGATGTCAACAAATGTTTGTTCCTGGATGCAGAATTTTATAGTGTGGTGGGACTAAGGTGGCTGGTCAGGATCCAGACCAGGCTACACCCCCAGGCTTGTTACTGAGATATTTAGCATTTCTGGCACATGATATCGATCAAATGATATTTAAAAGTGATCTCATTTTATGTACCTTCACCATAACATTCTATAATCTCTATCGTCCAATAAGTATGTTCTTAATATAATGCCCCGGATTCATTTGTATCATTGTTGATAACTTTTGATAATAAGAGATTATTGGAGATGGAGTTATTGTGCTACTAGCTCTGTATTAAAGATCTTTGTCTCTCTATCGGACGGTGGTTGATTCAAGTTTCCTGCCCTACCAGTACCACCCTGTGCTTTTTTTTTTACCAGACCTCACTGTCTTGGTTACCTGTCCTTATTGACCTATTGGTTTGTGATAAGCTTAATGTCTGTACCCATATTTATTATATTGATTATGATGGTGTATTGTGAATATTATTTTTGACCTTAATCAAAATAGGACAATTGTATGTGTGTACTTTCGGTCAATAAAATTCTTCAACAACAACAACAACAACACTACATCTTAGCTGTATAGGGTAAGTCACCCCTGACTCGACCACTAGGCATGTTGGTACCATCAGTCGACCACCCAAGGTTAATTTCATTCAGATAGCATCTAGCTATCAATTAGTTGTCCATTATTTACTACAATATGAAGGCCTTGAACATATACCTACCATAACTCACCATTTTGTGAATATAACCTATGAGAGAACATGAACATGAATGGGACACAAAGTTGTTACATCCCTACGAGTACGGTACTCGATCTCATGAGTTCACCAACGATAGATGGTTGTATTTAGAATACTCTACAGGTCAAAACTACGGAGCCCCTAAAAGGACATCCGTTTTTTTACACATTTCTTTTCTAGAGTTTGTTTCCGCAACTTTTATTTTCGTTTCTGCAAGTTACATTTTCGTTTCCGCAACTTTAACTTTTGTTTTCGCAACGTTTTTTTCTTTTTTTAGGAATGACTTCATAACTTTGGTTCTATTAGGAATATTTGAAAAATTCTTTCACCATTGGAAAGCCCAGGAAATGGGAAACTTTCTGGAACATATTTGGAGGGCAAATATGGGGCGTGCCTCACTTCTCCCTCTAGAGGTTTCTAGAGTTTGTTTCTGCAACTTTTATTTTCGTTTTCGCAACTTTATTTTCGCTTTCCAAACTTCTTTTTTTCATTTCTGCAAGTTTATATTTCGTTTCTGCAACTTAATGTTTTGTTTCCGCAACTTATATCTTTGTTTCCGCAACTTAACATTCACAATTAAGTGACTGTGCACAAAACAAACCTATCAAGTTGTGGAGACAAAAGTACAAGTTGCGAAAACGAAAATAAAAGCTGTGGAAATGAAAATAAAAGGTGTGGAAATGAAAATAAAAGTTGCGGAAACGAAAATAAAAGTTGCGGAAACGAAAATAAAAAGTTGCGGAAACGAAAATGAAAAAAAAGGTAGAAAACGGATGTCCTCTCCAGGGCTTGGTATTACGCCCACTACTGGAATCTTATTGACAATATCCTAAATCACAAGGGTTCTTACTTCTGCCCACTCCAAATCCCACTATAGCCATAAGGTCAAACCCCACAACGCAAAAAAATGGGCCTAGAATCCTTGTGATTTAAAGTATCTGCAGACCTGGAATGTTGCTGGTATTGTATATCACAAGGATTGGTCATGCAACTTCTCCTTACCCAAATCCAACTTCTAGCCGATATTGGGCAGTATACATCTCTGTGATTTTGATTCTATTGCTGCTTTTGACTGCTGGATCCCTATGATTTTGAATTAATTGCTGTTATTGGGCAGTAAATCATTGTGAAAAACATCTTTTAGCTGGGAAATCGTGACCTCTGACAAATTCACAGATTTCTGCCCTTCTCTGAAGAAAATATAAAAAATCTTTGATGGTTCCACTCCATAAAAATCAAGACTTTAGCAAGGCTCCTTAGCCGTTATAGACCCTCCTTAGATCATATTACTCTCCAATATCGGCTAAGGGCCTAAACCCATTAGCTGATTGTATAACTGGCCGATCATTAGGGTACACGTCAAAATCGGTAGCATAATCGGCCATTGTAGGGGTTTAAAACGGCAATCAAAGTGCCAGGGGATGCACACTGGGTGGGAATCAATGCTACAACAAAATAATACCTCAAAGGATAATGATACAATACAATACAGTACCTACCAGGGTTTTCTAACATGTTTGATTATGTTCAAATCGGGAATGAAAAGAAGTGTATTGCACAATCGGCCACAGAATCGGGGACTTATTCCTACCACCAAATAAGATAAAATGGATCATTATTGGTATGCTTATGCAATATTTGGCCGATAAGGTGCCGATTATTGCAAAATCGGGTAATGGGTTTTGGGCCTAAGGAACACTGCATACCTAAACCACAAGCATTTCATGGTCATTTTCGTGTTGTGGGATTTGGCCTATAGGCCCTACTGTACTTTATTTGGAGGAGTTACTTAATATCCTGATTTGGGTTGATTAGCTCAAGGATATCTGCAGTGACCCCCTTTAAAGCCTCTGTTTGTGATAATGTAAATCATTGTGGTTTTGAGGCCTTTCTTTAGAAAGAACTAAATCTTTTGATATGTTCCACTCCACAAACAAAAATATTTTGGTAAGGCTCCTTACGCCACCCTTATAGACGATATTGTCCATCCTACATCGGCTAGGGACCACAACGAGTTTGGACTATTTTTTCATGAAGTTAACGATTCTCAAAGAACAAAAACGTTTAGAAAACGAAAGATTTCGCTTTTTAGTCCTTTTATTTATTCTGCAAAACAGGACGTCCGACCATTAGTCCATTGTTTATTCGCCCATTATGTAAAGTATATATAGGTTACTACACAAAACATTTGATACAGGAAAAGTTACATAGGTCCTGAAATAAATTCAGTGGATTGGAAGATATATCAAACTACCCTTAAGTAAGAATCAACTGTGTCAACAGCAAAACATAGTTTAGTACATGTATAAAAAGTCGTCTTCTTTAACCCAGTACTGTAGAGACCAACAAAATATCACATGGTGGAACAAATAATGAAATAATTACGCAGTATACAAACGGCTACATATCTGAGTCACTGAGAATCAAGAAAATTGTTTTCGTCTCTATTTGTCTCTGGCGCAATAAGGAATACCATTTGAACCGCTGCTGTAAATTTGTCTGGAAAAGAACAGTTTGATCATTTAGAGCCTTTCTGAGTCTATCAGCATGTAGGTGATGAAGATACTATATTAATATTTTTCACCTTGGCTCCGACAAGGTGGATTCAACCGGGTCAAAGCATAACTATTATCCAGGAAGATAAAAGTGCCAAGGTAACTGCGTAAAGTAGCATTTTCCATTAATTAAAGTTGCCTTTTTCGGTTGGTCTGGGGGTTCGAACCTCATCATGGAAGAAAAAAGTGCCACGAAAATGTGTAAAGTGGCCCTTTTCCATTGTCTGCGTGGGTTAAGACCCCATCGTGGCAGATAAAAGTGCTACAAAAACTGTGTTACTAGGACATGTATTAAATACCCCTTTTCCGTTGGTACCCGTGGGCTTGAACCCGTTGGTCCATGTGGGTTCAATACTGACTCATACTACTTTGCTTTAGCCAAGAAAAGATGTCTATAGAGTCTCCACCGGTTGCAAATCTTGGGCCTTATCTCGTGGGTTCACGCAGCCCACAGTCAGGTTCCATAAAGGCCAAATCCCACTACATGAAAAATGGGTCTTAATTGTCTGTGATTCTGGATATCAGCAACATTGGACTCTTGCCCATTTCCTAAATCACAAGGGTACTCACTGCACTTCTTACCACTCCAAATCCGACTATAGCTGATAGTAGCAGGGGAATCTCTGTGATTTTTATTACTGCACAGATGAGTTGCTAGAATGATTCACAGAGATAGAGTATTTGATATTAAAATCACAGTTGTCTCTTACTATTTTCTATGGTTTGCAATGGTCTCCTGCATAGCACAAACAAATGTAGCTTGCATAAATCACAAGCAGAACCCCATTATGACTGTAGTATGTGGAACTTGGCTCCTGATTTATCAAAGACACACCTCTTCTGATTTCCTAGAAACTGTTGTTTCCTCTAAATCACAGGGATTTTGAGTCTATCACAGAGATTTCAAGCCCTTTGTGAAGAAAATATCAAAAACTTTTGATGTACTATACTCCCTAAATACCAGCACTTTGACAGGGATTCTTAGCCTTTATAGGTCTTCCCTAGATGATATTACCACCCCAATATTGGCTAAGCACCCACATATCCTATTTCACAATGATTTCCCAACCATTTTCACGTTGTGGGATTTGGCCTTAAGGTCGAATCCCACATGGCGAAAAATGACTGAAATATCTCTGCGATTTTGAATCTCTTGTGATTTTTGGATCTCCCCCAAATTCGTAAAGATATAACTACAGTAGGGTGTATAGAACACAAGCACTTTTTTTGTGATTTTCAGCCAGGGAATACATAATGCACAGCTATAACATCAACAAAGGCAAACCAACCAAAGGAGTACATGAATAAACGCAACAGTGTCCTTTTGTTCTATACACCCTAATGTATAGTTATATCCTTGCAAATTTGGGGAAGGTCCCAAAATCGCAAGGGATTCAAAATCGCAGAGATATTTGAGCCATTTTTCGCCATATGGGATTCGACCTATACCATTTTCCTTCTTTATAATGAATACAGAAAAAAACATGTAAAGATATCGATTTTGGCAATATATCAGTGCACTCACCCATAAACTTTCCAACCGAATCACTTCGAAGGCCAAGCTGACCGAGGTAATAGAGTGGCACCCCAAGGACAAAAAGGCCAACCCCTATAGCCGTGGTCACAGGCGATTTGTAGAAGGATAACACGAATAAGGCCAGCATCAACACCAGGGTCACAACAGCTACCACTATATTAACCTAGTTTTGGACAATGTAGGATTAAAAATACCAGTGTACCTTCAGCATTTTCTCATCAGCAAATCTTACCCAAAACCAACTTTTGGAAATTTAACTTCTGACATAAAAATTTGACTTTTTGAATGAAAATCTTGACTCGTGACGGGAGGCAAAATGGTTACTTACTTTGGTTATGAAATCTCATCTAAAATATCAACATTTAACTTAAAACGTTTTCTCTTGACTTACAAAGACAATCTTTTGACTGAAATCTTAACCTGTCACATTGGAATCGGACTGAACTATTTCAGGCAAAGGTCAAGCTACCTGAGACGCGATTCATAATGAATGATTACGAGAGGTAAACACTTATCTGATCAGGCATTTCTCTAGTTTTCATGCATTTCTAATACATGTAATAAGAAAACTTTGAAATGTTTATATGACTTTACAAGGTCATGATGAACAAGGATATTATGTGCAAAATGATAAATCGACCTAAATTACCCGTTACCCCATCTTTAAATACCCTGACCTAAGTTATCAATGCGAATCAGTCTATCAGAGAATAACTTCTGCTGCGGAATACTATAAAGTGCATATACTTGTTTTTCACCTTGACTGGTCTGTGGATGCTGGGCTTCTTCCAGCGAAGGTAAAAGAGAGCAATGAGAGCTAGTGTCACCTTGACCTGCACAGTAAGGGAGGCATACTCCTGTAGCACCTGTAGGTCTGTCACTGATGTGTACAGCAGTGCAATCAGGCACTGGAGGAAACAAAAAGTAATATGAGACAACACGTCTCTGCATTTTATATCTGTTTAAGATTTCGTGTGGGCTTATTGGTGTCATTCCAAAACTTTTACATGTAACTTTCATTCTAACAATCCTTGGCCATCAGTAAAGTCCCATCTACTAGAGTGTGTACCAGCTTTGATCTGAGAGGTCAAATTATGTGATAATCACTTATGTAGTATATTATGTCCCTCTTGATTGTATCTTATGGTCAATTATAAAATGTGAGGAGGCAAGGAGGTCCACCAAAATTACTTTAAATCATCGGCTTGAGTACTAAAATTTGTATAGAAATGTAGTCTTCATTGACATTTCACTAGTTTTGGTTCTCATTCTGGGTCCAGGGTCCCTGTCCATATTCCAATATTTAATTAGTATCTTTTTTTTCCTTATTCTCATTAAAAGTACAATAAGGCTCCCTTTACTTACTCAGTAAATCGTGTCCTTTTTTTTTTATCAACTTACCAACACCATGATACCAAGAATTGGAGTAAAGAACTTGACGTGTATCATGGAGAACATCTGAGGAAGCTGTCTGTATCGTCCTGCGGCAAACAAGTATCTGTAACAAAGCAGCCCAGCGATATTTGAACTACATCTAAAGATAACAACATATCATTAAACGTCATAAAATATGTTTTTTCTTTTCGATTGCGCACATCAATATGTTTTTCCCCTTAGTTTAAAAAAACGCTTGCAATACTTTTTAAACCGAAAGTAACGTTTCCCTCACGTGAAAACTTTTTTTTTTGCCAAGTGGGCAGTGAATAGCTATGATGAAGGGAAATCGATCCACATGGAACATTTATATTACCTTGAATTTGAAAGGAAGTCCCCATTGACGGTGCCAAAACAAGAAAGAGTGACAGAGATCGAAACGATCCACTTCGCGGCCCCCAGTGTTCGTTCAGCAAATGTCTATAAGGAAAGAAAGAAAATTCGAGCTGCAGTGTATGCCAATTAAGGTTGAATCCCACATGGCGAAAAATGCCTCAAATATCTCTGCGATTTTGTCAGCTTCGTTTTATGGCTTCCTGGCGATTTTAAGATATCAAACATGTTAGTGAACAAGTAATCAATGGATAATTCATGACAAGTGTGTGTTAGTGAAGGATAATTACACGAGGGCATAGCCTGAGTGTAATTAGCCTTCGTTAACACACACGAGTCATGAATTATCCATTGACTACTTATTTTATCCCACGTAAACCAATAAATAATCCATAGAATATCAATAAATTCAAGTTGAAAACAAAAATAATTCCCCCTCCCCGGGACTCGAAGCCAGCCATAGTGTGTGTAGATCTACAGGTACATACACCTCGTCACCCGGCAGCGGACAGCGACAGTGCCCGTCTCGGCTTGGCTTTGTTTGAATGCGTCTCGCGGTTATGTTTGTGTACAATCGATATATATACACCTTGTCGCCCGGCAGCGGACAGCTACAGCGCACACGGCGAAAAAAAGATGCTTCTCGCGGTTATGTTTGTGTATAATACACCTTGTCGCCCGGCAGCGGACAGCTACAGCGCCCGTCTTGGCTTGGCTTGCTTTGAATGCATCTTATGGTTATGGTAGTGGACAAACGGCGAAAAAAAGATGCGCCCGGACCGGGATTCGACCCGCCTACCTTTGACGGCTGAGCGCAATGCGCTAACCACTAGACGGCCGTCTCGGCTTGGCTATGTTTGAATGCGTCACGCGGTTATGGTAGAGAACAGCCTGCAGTCGTGGCCTTCCCAGGCTTTGTATCATATCCAGACGTGGTTCGAACCAAGCATTTCTCGTCAGTCCCTGTGGCGCAATGCATAGGGAGTTGGATTTGGGATGTGAGACTGCTGGTTCGATCCCTACCCTGGCCTTGTAAATTTCGTGGGTTTTAACATGTAACATATGACATGTAGGGACAACAGATTCAAAATCGCAGAGATATTTGAGGCATTTTTCGCCAAATGGGATTCGACCTTTAAAAAAAATCGTTGCCATATCAAAATGATACACAATGTCATTCGCTGACTTGCTTTCCACTGTATATGAAGGGACAGCGTTGAATTGCGCTTACGATTCTCTTCATAGTTGCAAAATACAGTAAGTATGAGATTCATTAACAAAGTACCACGATATAAAAAGGGACGGATACCAGAGGGGAGAGCTCAGGGCCACCCATGAACAGTGTCAGGAAGTTTCCCCCCTGGACCCCCCCCCCGAATTCTCCCGCTGGAAATCTCCCCCCTGGAATTCTCTCCCCAGGACCCCCCCCCCCATTTTATCCATATAGGACATTTACTTAATTTGTGTTCATTTTCTATATACCAAATGCCCATCAAATGTAAGTTGAAAGTATGCAGGATGTTATAGGGTTAGGGTTCGGTTTAGGGTTAGGGATATATAGGGTTAGGGATAGGGATGGGATAGTGACAGGTTAGGGTGAGGCTCACTGTGGTAATTAAACTTGATAGGGGCGGGAGAATTTCTAGGGGGGGGATTTCCAAGGGGGAGAATTCCGGGTGGGAGACTTCCGGGGGGGGGGGACTCCAGTGGGGGGGATCCTAGCATCACATGAACACTGCCGTTGGTATGAAGAGACGCTGCCTACCCCGCCCCTACCCTTAGTTATAGACAACATATCATAGCGGGTGTAAAATGCTCGAAATAAGCATTTTTCATTAAGATGAGCAGCTCAATGAGATACTGACCACGGCTACAGCGTCAGATGTGAGCAGCTCCTGCATGGTGAGCACAGAGAAGTAGGCCGCATTAGTAAGGACGTACACTGACGTCACCAGCAACATAGATATCCATACCGCCAGGGGCAGGTCTCTGTAATGTCACCCAGCCTTGAACAAGTTATCTCTAACAAAAGCGGGGGCTCTTTTCTGCACAACACAGTATGCAAAAGAAAGCGACTCGGGAGTAATTATACTACTGCGATAATTACTGTAATTGAAACTACCTACAGGAATAGGATCCATTCACACGATTAGGATAATGGAAGGTGTATAAAATCGTATAAATTTATGTTCATCATCACTGGTATATACACTGTATACCAGAGCGTCAAGACTTGGGTTGTGAAATACATTGTACACATGCCTCTGAAAGCTACACTGCACAAAAAACCTACCTCTGTGGATTCACCATTTCCTCAGGAAGTGCCATAACCAATTCCCTACACAATACAAATATCATTGATTGTTATTCCAACGTAATGTTAAAAGTCACATTTCATAGCATAGATGTGCTGTTTTTCTATGTCCTCTTACAAATTCATAAAACAGAGATAGAACTTTGTAATCGATATTTGCTTTCTGAATCTCTTTACTATATCATTTTGATGAAAGTTATCCTAACCCACCCCCAACCCATGCACCCACTCACCCCCGTAGTAACACGGCATAGGCTCAGACGTCATCCATAGATCTTAGAATTAATAATCCATGGCGAACACATTATCTGTGTAAACCGACTTACCAGCCTTTATAAGCAAAGTATCCGTCAAGGACAGATAATGCTATACGCCCTGCATCTGATGTCGTGCCCTCAAATGCATTCTCAAAGTTCTGTGTGTTTCCTGGAATTGGATAGGTGTCAGTGCCAAGGTCTCATGACCTGCATTGCATTATAGTACATGTACACTGATTTTTCATGTCATTTCCTCGCTCTCATACACTCTTAGTCTGCAAATTCTTCATATTTTGACGTCGTATGCATCGGACTTTATTCATACTGGTAAATCTTCTTTTAGGGTTGAACTTCAAAAAGGGCTTTAAATATTATTGGATCGTCAGCAGTAGCGGAGCAGCCAAAAAAGTGTGGGGCGTGAGCTATGTTAATTTGAGTTTTTTTTCCACAATAATCTATAGGTCCGTTGTGAGAGAAAATGTGGGGTGCGTATCCTCCCTATCTCTCTCGGCCCCACCCCCATTGCATGCATCACTTGACACTTACCCTGTGATAGCGAGACAATACCTATGCCAATGATGAGGAGGAGGGCGATCAGCTTAGTTATAGACAGGAATGTCTGGAGTCGCGTACCCCAGCGGGCGCTTATGGCGTTTATAGTTGCAAGTGTTACTGCCAACCAGGAAGAAAATGTGAGATCAAGTATGACAAGGTATAAGTAGCATAAGTAGAATATAACAGAACCGCAAAGGATTACCAGTCCAATAGCTATTAGATTTAGATAGAAGCATGGGCTTTAAACATTCGATTTGAGACCATCCAATTAGGAATTCCCCATGAAATTCAGTTGTTTTCACAATTATAGTCAGAGGGTATTTTTTCAATACGACTAATTGTCATTATTAAGAATGCCCTCCAAAGGTAAATATACAGGGTCTCACCTATAGCAAATATAGCAATAAGTGTGACAAGTGATATGGCACAATCCAAGCCCAGGGGCTGGAGCAAGTACAAAGCCCCTGTACGAGCAATGACTGCACAGCTACTGGATGCAATAATGGCCACATGCACCTGAAAGATGATAGGAGGTAAGCATTAATATACAGGTGTGTTATACCACATGTTGCTTTATATTCCATGCAGGTTTGTGAAGTAACAGGGGTTATGCAACATCACCGAGAAGCTTCTAAGTATCTGTAGTATCCTTGATATCAAAGTATGTATGTCTTGGGTCTCATTAATTCCTGATTTCTACAAAGAGAGACTATAGACCAGCCCACCTGGCAACAAAAAGCGTATTCATAACGTGCGGAAGGCTTTTGATAGTATTCACCATGGTGAATTGATAAGTTGAATGCGCAACCTTGGTCTTCCAACAATATACACTGACTGGTTATGTGCATACCTTGGTAACAGAAGCCAGCTGGTCAAGTGCAATGGCACCACATCTAACACCTTACCTGTTAGATATGGTGTCCCCCAGGGCTCCATATAAGGGCCCTTACTTTTTATCTGTTTCGTAAACAATCACCCTCTAGTGTTAAGTTATTGTAATATGATAATGTATGCAGATGATGTGGTATTCTATATTCAGTGTAACAACCTAGCTAATGCTGTAAAGTGTCTTCAGTCTGATGATACCAATATCTATAATTGGTTGAGCAAAAGCGGTCTCTGCATCAGTACTAGCAAAACAAAGATTGTAGTATTCAACTCTGACTCCGATAACCAACCAGTCTCTATAAAAATGGGTCCTACCACATTGGAAGTCTGTAAACAATATGAATATCTTGGTGTAATTATTGATGATCAACTATGTCTTGATAAAACCAGCAGCAAAACTGTGAGAACTGGGAGTAACAGATGCTATATGCTAGGCAAAATGCGCTGGAGGCTTTCATCTAACACTGCACTCTTGCTGTACAAACAGACTATCCTGCCTGTATTAGAATATTGCAGTTTTTCTCTATAATGGGGTTGCTGACTACCAAAACAAACGTCTACAACATGTCCAGAATAGGTGCTTAAGAATATGTCTAAATGTCAAAATTAGATACCCTGTACTCAGTCTACATTTGGACACGGGTATAGACTATCTTAATGTCAGATTTGATATCCAGTTGCTCACATTACTTCATAAATACATCTACTAGCAAAAACATGATACCGAATCATTGGGTATACAGTTACAGGCAGCACCCACCTGTGGTCTTATCTGCCGTTCCACAAACACTGCACTCCTAACTTACCCCCTTGCTGCAAAGCAAGGTTATAGGAAAAGCCCATTGTATAGAGGGGTGGAATTGTGGAACCAACTTAATGCCTCATGTAGATTAACAACCTCTAGAGAAGGCAAAAGTCACTGTGTTAAAGATTTGGGCCAAAAAGCAGCTAAAGTAAGCGATGAAACTCTGTCATGCAAGACTCCTTAATATTTGGTGTTGCAAATGTAACAAATGATTCATCATAACTTGTAAATTGTACAATTACTATTTGTGCCTTTACCAGTGGTCTGAGATGCTCAGGGACCAACGACATGTATATTTCTCTGCTGACAATGCTCAATGTTACTAACCTCTCTCTACTATTACTTGAATTTTGTCATTTCCATATATTTATAATAATGCTGTTCATACTTATATTGTCAAATTGAAGAATTCAGAAGAACAGTGCTTGATGTACATTATCATTATTTGATATTGGCTAACCCATTGCACTTAAACATAGATACATTTATTATTAGTAGTATACCAAATGACAAGCGCTTGATGTACAGTGCTACTTCTCTCAAAGTTAACTCATTGCACTATGGATTACTGTTATGCCATGCTAAGTCAATTACAAGGACTGAGTACCTATCTCATTTTGAATGTATTGTATTTTGAAAATCACTTTGTGCAATAAATAAATTATAAATTCAAAAACGTTTACAAATGTTTTGTTAGGTTTGGTTAAAAGGACTTTTTGTGAAAATATATAAAATGTTTTGTTCTTTAAAAATACCTTTTGAATGTACCGGTGATAAAAACGTTTATTTTTTCAATTATTTTCAAACACACGTTTTTCAGTATTGTTATTTTAGATTGGAATGACGATTTTACCTAAAATTAAACGCTTTAAAAAAAAATAAATAAAAATAAAAACGTTTTAGAATGTATGCTTTGACGTTTTCTTACGTTTAACGTTTGGCAAACTTAGAAACCTAATAGACGTTTTAGCGTTAAAATAACGTTTTTATGCCAAGTGGGTGGTTTCCCAAAACAAAACAAAAATAAATAATTGGAAACTACTGAATTCATACCCAGCCACATAGAAACGCCGGCAGGGGTCCTAGGATATAGTAAATGAAGGCATAGTCGCCGCCAGACCTTGGTATCACAGTGCCCAGCTCGGCATAGCACATAGCCTGTGCTAGGTTGTATAGTCCTGTGGCTGCCCACACGATGAGGGAACCGCCTACAGAGCCAATGTTCTCTGCCACACCCTTAGGGGACACAAAGATACCAGAGCCCACTACATTGCCAAAGATGATGAAGACTGCATTAGGCAGGGTGATGTGTCTCCTTAGTTTGACCTCCCCACTGGAGGACAGTGTCTTGCTTCCTACTGAGTTACTCTGGCTCAGGGTGAGCTGCTCATTGGAACCACCATTGTGCCTCCTACGTCCCAACAAAGGGCTGTGCTCAGATTGACTCTCCCCTGTATCAACTTCTGCCATCATGTATGATGATGGTGATATTCAGATGTCCACGTACATCATAGGTTGACCTGTGTGTGAGAAACCGATAAGCTATATGGAATCATGTATCAATGAATTAGGGACCGTACACATGGTGATCCTTAGATTATGTCACATTTTACTCACTTTCCACATCATTTCCCACGCCATTGCAAAGCATAATATGTTCTTCCTGCTCCCCCTGAAAATGATGTCAGGAATCTTCCGAATACCCCCCCCCCACACACACACACACCGAAAAGAAAAGGGATGATCTCTGTGGTATCACTGTTACATCGTCTGCAGTGGTTTATAAGCTGTAGATAACATCATGCCAATGTATATTTTTTTTATATGCTGCCTTTTTTGTTACACTTAATTTGTTACACTTAGCAATTTTTTGTTACAGTTAGCAGTTGGATGGATGACTGCTAAATGTAACTGATAACTGTAACAGTTTGCAGTTTTGTTACACTTAGCAGTTGTGCAGGTACTCCTTATACATGGGTTATTACGGTAATAACAATTATGTTTCATGCTGAGGCTGGGGTTAGACGGAGGTCAACCTCAAGTGTACAAGAACCACTTATTTCTCCTGGCACAGACTATATTCTAGGTAGTTAATCAATTAAAGGGGGGCTAGCATGGCTAAGACGTACCCGCCTAAGCAATCACGTATAGTTCTTATATGCTCACCTAGGGGGCGAGAGCATGCATGGCTTAGTTCTTTGAGCCAATCCAGGTGGCGTAAGCAAATATCTCTAGGTCCCTTCGCATTACTACATAATTTCTTAATTATGTCCAAATGGTAGCCATATAATGTAGAATTAAAGTTTGATTTTTCAGCATTGAATGGACTCTAGGTCCTAATAACTTGCCTGTTATTCTTAGACCAGGTAGGCCTATTACCGGCTAATGCTCTATGCACAGGGAAGTATTACCATGAACTTAGAAGCAACACTCTAACACTAACAGGCAGATAGTTTATGTAGTCGGACTATATGAAGTAATCATAACTTATAGGTTTGTAGGGGTGGGACAGTTCGATGCATGTGTATTATAATGTGACATTGATACACAGAAAACAAAAATCAAAATTTTTTAGTCTTACTAAACGAAGTCAAAACGGCCAAAAAACTAATAATTATTATTAACTATTAATTGTTAGTCCTAGGTTCGAGTAGGCCAAAAGTGAGAAGAATTTTCCTTGGTTTTCCTACATCCATGTTTCAATTATTGACATTGACAAAGAGTGGATGAATCACCCGGGATGTTAATGACAGAGGTATTCTTTAAAAGTATATCCCTCTCTTCCCACTATTGGAAATTACGATGTACAAACCTTCTATCACCACGGGCCTACCTCGATCACTCACTGCGAAATGGTGCATCACACACATACCATGCACATCTTACCCTCATGCATGTATATGTACTCAACAGGTTATCAATTAGATACCTTATATTATACCATATTCATAGGCGTTTAGATAACACTGAGGAACGGCCAAAGAACAGCTGCGATAAAACCAACTGTTTTTGGTCAATTCAAGGGTGCTGAATTCAGAAATCATAATGGAATTCCTGGGTTTCTTCTGATTTCTTAGCTATTTGATATTAAAAACGCATAGAATGCAATAAAAGACAATATGAGTGAAAAGACTTGGCAGGAAGCTAATTTTTTCCATTGTTAAATTTATATATTCTGAATAATATATGTCTTCAACATCAAGAATATGTGGTATATAGCCAGTATGAATCTATTCATTGCCTATAAAATAACGATTTTCAACTTAAGATTCAAAATACCGGATAGCTGTTTGATAAGAACATAACACACCTCATCATATATACTGAATATTTCCCTGTTTATGTTCTCTTGCATTGACATGCTAGATCCCCCCTATAAAATAGGCATTTATTGTAACTGCACATGGCGATTTCCTGTTACAATATGAAGACAGGATATACAAGATTGGATACATTTGTTTCCTGGAATAGATATAAAAACAGTTTCACAAAAAGCATATTAGCATCATGTTGGTATGTCGGTAATTCCAGTAAATTACTATATAGCATATCCAATGGTGTTTCTATAGGTTTACAAAGCTTGTGTTTGTGTATGATTTCATGAAAAATCTATAGTACAATATAATTCTAATCACATATATAGTCATTTCAATTTACCTGCCTGCCACTTTAAGAACATATATAAACAATATGAACAGGGGTGAAATTATTTACATTTGATGATAATGAACAGGTTAACACATGATTTGCTTTAAATTGTAATGTATGAGGTACTCATGGATCACTCTTCATCTCTTTTGGACTAATAATCACAGTTTTGTGTGGGGCATGAGTTAGTAACATTACAGTATTCAGCTTTGAAGAGCAAAGACTCATTAGATCTTTAATCGTAAGTGAGTTTACTGCCTTCTAGTTCTCATCTCTTGTATATATTTCTCCTTCATACCTTTCATATCTGTACCATTTCGCTTTTTGATCTCCTTTTTGAATTTTTCCTTCACTGATATATACTGGACCTCACAGGGTAATTTGTTCCACAATTTTATACCTCTATAAAGTGGACCTTTTTTTTTAATGATTGAAGTCTATATATATACTGCCTTTCAAAGAAAACTATCTTATCATTCTGTCTTGTCCTCCTGTCTGTACACTGAAAACCTAGAAGTTCTGAAACTAGTCAGCGGTGACCACTTTAGGTCCTCAAGTTGACGATACCTAAAACTACAGCTTTAGGTAGTCAAAATGACGACTTTAGGTCATCATCCTGATGACCTGAGTCATCAATATGACGAGTCTGTACTGTCAGTATTGTCATCCTGATGACTCAAGTTGTCAGGATGACGACCTAAAGTCGTCATTTTGACTACCTAAAGCTGTAGTTTTAGGTATCGTCAACTTGAGGACCTAAAGTGGTCACCGCTGACTAGTTTCGGATCTTCCATGTTTTCAGTGTATGAGTATACAATTCCTCTAAGACTATTTTCTGTATCTGAGCCTTCCTATACATTAATGAAGTGAGCAGCTCCTTACTCCATGCCTCCAGCATTGGTACTTCACATCCGGCATGCATCCCTACAATAGTTTCACAATAGTTTCTTTAGACAGATTCTTCCTTAAGACAGATTCTTAATCCCTGGTTTTGTTTTATTTGTAACCTTGCAATATCTGCTACATTAGCACAGACAGTGATAAAGCAACAATAGTCAAATATGAGGAGTATACACTGTTTGTAGAGCGATATGCTAGCTTTCTCCGTTAGAAGATGTCTAATCAATAATCATCATAACACTAATGTGTGAGCCTTAGAAGAGAAAAAATGTGCTTTGCCCTGTATAAAATTCAGTACTATTACATAGATGCAGATACATTTACACAGAACTTGAATAATATTAAGTTGAAAATCGTTATTTTATACACAACAAAAAGGTTGATAGTAACTATATACCACATTTTCTTAATGTTGAAGACATGTATTATCCAGAATACATGAAGTGGAATCCAGTTATCTATATGTTCGGTTCGGGAAAGATATAATTATCTTCCCCAAATCTGCATATCTAATTTAAGCTCAACCATACATGCCTTTTGGGCGGTCCCTTTTGGGGCTGTGATGAAGTATGAATTGACCTAGCATGTCGATGCTATACATCAACACCATGTTTAAATTACGTACAGAGATTTCATATTTCAATATGGCTTAACATTGCACCCTATGCAATGTTAGTGTTGGATACATTTGTGGAATTGATAAGAACAATGTTATTAATGTATTCTGTTAATACCCTGCAAATAGCAACCACTGTTATCCCCATACACAGTGATACAGTGGCAGTGGTATTATTTATGGTACAGTCTGCTAAAGTGAGGGCTGATGTTATTGATTCCTTAGAATAGGGGTTGAGATAAGACCAAGAACTCTAAGACGCAATTGTAAATAGGATATAAATACCGCTGTAGTGCATACAGCAGGATCCACATCGGGTCATTGGCTTTGTACCTACAACAGCTAGTACAATGTACACTATTTCAGAAAAAGAAGCACTCTACTGTAAAACCCTTGTGGCGGGATGGCAGTGTATGTGCACTGTTAGCAGCCTGCCACACTGTTCAAAAGGGATTGTGGCTGTCCTATGGGTCTACCATTGTGTAAGGATGCCCTATACCTGCTAGGTGGCATTGTTAAAGTGTTACAACTTAAATATTGCAAGCATAAAATCATTTAGATATGTGTTGTCAAATACCTTTAAAAGCTCTGTGTAATGTCATGATTTCCCCAACCCAACTGTGTAATTCACATCGATTAACTGCCAAATAACAGCAATAGAATTAAACCCACAGTGATATCGGCTAGGCTAGCACTGGAATTTGCAAGGACATTCCTTGTGATTTACAATAACAGTGAGTGTTCCGGTCTGTCGAGATCACAAGGATTTTAGGCCCGTTTTTCGCGTTTTAGGACTTGCCAAAATGGTCCATGCACTATAGATAGCGGGAAAGAGGAATGCTTGTTTTATTTTTGCCCTATGCTATTTCTTACATCAGTCAATATTACATAGTGCCTACCACTGTGTACCAAGTGTGTTTTGACCAATCAGCACACTGTGAAAAAATTATGGAATTCTCGTTCCAAAGTTGCCAGAGATCCATCGTTATTTTCACAGAGATTCCTTGTACCACCTTACTGCCACCTGGGAATTCTCGTAAAAACTGCATTGGTTCACGGCAATATAATTAGGGTGGTTCATTGTTCAGTTTTACAGGGATCCCTTGTAGATTCGACATCATTTTTACAGTGCGTTGTTAGGATAGCTGCTACCCCCGGTGATATCACTTACCAATATATTGATGGGTGCAGCAATACATGTATCACTAACACAACATACAGATCCAAACATACATTGAATTTGAAGGGTGGGTTGATCTCAAGCCGTTTTGAAATAACCTCCTGTTATGATATTCATGGAGACATACATGTACAACAGTGTAAAATGTACATCGTTTGTTTAGAGTCTTCATCACTCTTACCTGGGTACGGTAGTCTGTTCTGTATTCTCCTCACTCTCGTCCACCTTTTCACATCTTTAATGTTGGTTTTATTAATTTACCCGAATATGCAGTCTCCTATTTGTGTCAATGTGTATACCAATAGCCTATGCGATGGTTAATTGTCTGGTAGTCCACATTATGATGGTTTACCATGTACGTGTTTGTATAAAGTCAGTGTTTGATTATATATGTTTGATCTTGCACCCAGGAGCCTGCCTTGTAGAAACATTGGCTGATGCTCTATGTTTAGGGGGAGTAAATTCAGTAATACGTGTACAGAAAGGTGCTCTAGATATGTAGGTCTAGATCTCTGTACACCAAATGCACATGTATGTATTCATTTCATGGCTCCATACTAGTGGACACATATACTATGTTACCGTTCTCAACGACCCACATTTCAAATAGGCCATGTACACACAGGTCTCCAACAGTAGATTATATTAGATATGTATGTATATATATATATATATATATATATATATATATATATATATATATATATATATATATATATATCAGCGTATAATAAACCTTCTTGTAAGAAGAATCGCTCAACCATCACAGACACTCGCCCCCACGTCAGTCACAAGACATGGTACATACATATGTGACCCGACCTAGTTATCCGGTGATGTAGGGAATAATTTTGGTTTTGGCAATTCTAGGTCCTTGCCCTAACTATTGACGTTGCTGGTAGCATAAAACAACACAACAGGCATAGGTCTAATCTACGTGCTTTCATTTTGTTTTCATATCTTTTATGGTGACATATGCAGATAAGTTGACACTTAACTTGCCAGTTTCTTGAGCTGATGCTAGCATTTTCAAAGTGATATCAGAATTTCTGGTATTAACATCAAATTTCACAAGATTAAAATTTATTATCAAATACATGTATTGAAATTCCAATATCCAGTCGTTGGTACTCTGTGTCAACCCTCCGAAATCTTAATATAAATCATTAGTCGATTGTTGCTTTTTCAAAATGCTAAAATTTATTATCAGCCAAAAACATTCGTGCTCAAATGCCCATTATCAACCTCTTATATGGGTTTGCCTAGATTGACTTGGATATCAATGCTAAAACGGTGATATTACTAACACTAATTCTAATATCAAATGAACAAACTGCAGTGATCTTAAGGGGGGGGGGCGGGGGGCATTTCAATTGCCATGTGCGCATTTTATACAAACTGGGGTCTCTTCTGAAAGGAATGGCAAAAGAGTCTATAGATAGACCAGAAATGTTATTGGGTAGCTTTTCACAAAGAATTCAATAGCTTGATTTAAGACTTTTTTTTCGCTCATGCTTCCTCTTCATTATTTTGAATGAAAATAAAACCCATGCAAAATGGATACTTTCTTGTTGCCCAAAATACAATTTCATCACCATAAATAATGTAGATTTTGGTCGCTGTCCATAACACATTTTCTTAGCTACTTATAACTGAGAACATGCCTTGAAAATTCCTACAAGAGCTAATTTCATGATTAACCCCTAGATGTTATTGTTAATTTATCTAAAATACTGAAGTATATGATGACTATCTCTACAAAACCTATCGTAGGATAGGGATTTTTTTATTTGTGAGATGGTGCTAAACTCATTTTCTCTGTTATGTTATGGTGAATAATGATGGGAGAAAAAATGAATGTTATAATAGATGTAAATAAAGTAACATATAGAGAGCAACTACATGTTAGATAATAATGTTTCCTAAGGTCAAATGGGGGTTAAATATACTAGCTACTTATAGTTGATCTTCTTACCCAATGATTGATGATTAATGCTAGGTTTATAGACTACTAGACAGTTGCACGGTATTAAACAGATCATACAATAAGAACACAATACACTGACATAAAGACAAAATTTAATACAAGACAAATCTGACTCTTGAACTTCCAATAACTTTCAGATTCCTTTGTGAAAACACTAATATAAGATTTCCAAGGAGTTCAGCACCTCGATCCAATGGTGACCTCTTCACAAGTTCAGTTTTCACATTACTAGGGATATCTTAGTTCGTGATCTCTTTTTCAAGATTTTCATGATCAACTTCACTCTTTGAAACCCCCTCAGATATGCCTTTATCGCTACCTGGTCACAATCAATTTAGCATTATATAATAACAACTCATATCCTAATCACGATAACCTTTTGGTCCTTTAAATTGATAAACGCTCAAATATAAGAATAGAGTAGAGGATCCATACTTGATTTGGCACTATTGTGTATTAGCTGCAGAAGGCAAAGCTAACCATATTAACATTGATTGCAGCATTCTTAAGACATGTATTTGGCTATCCTTGACTCCCACAACACCAGTATGATACTGCACATTGTATACGAAACACACATTGAAATACATTTATAGATGTGTTATTTGCTTATGATGACACAGATTTCTCCTTGACGTATGCCTCTACTGCCTCCTGAAGGATGTTGAGTGGGACCACACCAACCTTTAGCACCACCTCATGGAAATCCCGAACATCAAACTTGTCTCCTGTACAACGGTATAGAAACAGGGATGTAGGAACTGGAGATTATATTCATATAAGTACCAGAAGTGGTAACATAGTATGATATAGATATAATTATATGTGCTGAATGCAGCCCTATATATAGATTTTAAACTGTCTTCAGTGAATTCCCCCTTGAGCAGGATCCAACTGTGTCTACAGTATGCATCATTTGTTCTCCATCGCTTTATAATCCCTTTATAAGTAATAATGCAACCGATATTCAATATTTTGATCTTTTACGGCATGGTGATAGCATTTTGGCCAATTACATTTGAAAGGATATTCTGTGATTTCAATGAGGAACGTCGCCGCTCATCAATTTCATGTACCTCATCTTCGATAATATGATCATCTTCACTCGTATTGACACAATTATGTGCGTGATATTACGCAAATCCCTTTAAATGCCTAGAAAAAAATAAACGGATAAAATACTAACCTAGTTTGTCTTCTGCGAACTTTCTCAGCTCCCTGATCTTCAGCTCCCCGATCTTATATGCACATGCCTGTCGAAATGAGGAGATTCGATTTTATAATAGAGCCTATGTCAAATAGTTTAATGTCATGATAGGGGCCAATCTCTATTTGTCATCTTCCTCGAATACAAAGAGGGGTCGAGGGGGTGGGCGTAGTTTTTGAAAATGATATATATATATATATATATATATATATATATATATATATATATATATATATATATATAATAAGAAACTATTTCGCACACTTTAAAAGATCATGTATAATCCAACCTTTGTACGCCTTACCTGTCCAGGCCAGGTGATGTAGCGCCGCACCTCATTCTTTATGAGGGTCTCACCGAGAGCTGTGTTCTCAACCAGGAGCTTCTTAGCTTGCTCAAAGCTCCACCTGGTTGACAACAAAAGTAACAAACAGTCAATCATGCAATAAAATAACATCATATTACACTAAACAATTATTTGACCTAGAAAAGATAATATAACTTAAGGGTGCTTCAAATCCAAAATGCTTCAATGCCTCTGAGATCCGATGTTGATAAATTGGTGTGACATTCCATGGCATTTTATCCAATATCTGATCATGATTTATAGAAACCTACCCAAACGCATGAAGTCCTGTATCAACAACAAGACGGCATGCACGGTACATCTCAAAGGAGAGGTGGCCAAACATGTCGTATGGATCATCATAGAGTCCCATCTCCTCCCCAAGGTACTCACAGTACAGGCCCCAACCCTGGAGGAGACATATAGCAGAAATGTTACACCTTAGGCTAAGGGAGTATAGATCATCTAACAATAAAATGATGGATACTCCCATTACTATACAATGAGCACTCCCTTATGATATTGATTGAATTGAGATATCACAATCACATAAGTAGTCCCATGCACACTTAACTATAGGTCTGGTGATGTAGTTATATACATCATCTATGAATAGCAAGTTCAACTGCTTACCATCGTGAGGAAAATGTTGAAAACATTTCCATATGTTTTACATATCTGCTTGCGCGAACTTATGAATATGCTGGCAGGTTATTTACCCACATAGGCATACTTGAGGTATGAGTAGAAAGTGAAATCTATCCCATGTATTAGACTTGTTTTAGATAAGTTACCCCTTACTTCGCCATATGCTGTGTGTAGTGGGAATCTGGATGGTGCAGCATAATAGTTCATGTCCTCTACGTACTGTCTAAACCTAGGGACACCCTTCATCTCAATAGTGTACATGGTCTGGAAGTGAGGGGATATCACACATTTGAAAAGGGCAGATCTCCAACGTTATAATGGGAAGATACGCCATTACATGTTTGAGAAGGAGCAAAGAATCCAATATTCATTGGATGATGATTAGTCTATTTCCCCCATGTAGAGGGAAGACAAATACCATGTTTGAGAAAGATCCAATAGTTTTTATAAGTATCAGAATGAATGGTTTGCTGTGGATGTGAAATAATGAAAAAGGGAGAATATTGACAAATCGTTTTTGCCCACTTGAAGATGATGACCTGGTTCGCCTTCGTGAAGACTCAGGGTGATCATTTCGTACTTGGGGCTGAAAAGATATTCACAAAAATGAATGATAACATGTACAACAAAGCCATTATACAATGCTATTAGCTCATGACTAGATACTAACTAGCAGACCTGTAAGCTTAATATGTATTATATTTACTTGACCATGGGTGCTCAGACTTTAATATGCGACCCATATTATTTTTATAATACCCCTACTGTCGGGGGTGGGGGGTGGGATATAAGTGACCATAAAATGGACTACAATTAGAGATGACAATTATAAGACTCCTCTCACCACATCTTTGGGTTAGTTGCATTCACAAAGAATTTCCCAGGCCTTGATCCGTCGAGTGTTCCTGCTAGGTAGTATGCAATGGGGGCATTCGGCCTGGACTCAGGAGAAGCTTCAATGCTGAAAGGAAATATAAATTAATCCCTTGGCAAAGACGCAAAATTAACATCATAAGGATTTCTTGTTAGGTTCCTAAGTTACACAAATATTTGTTCTTGAAAATAAAAAATAAAAAGTCAAAACAAGTACTAAAAAGCGTTTTAAGCGTTCTATGAGACGTTTTTATTTTAGGTTAAAAAACTGTAATTTCAACATATTACTCGCTGCCATGGACTGATCCTGACAATTTTTACAAAACGTTGAAAAAAGTTTTCAATATAAGAAAAGCGTGTTTTTTTTTCAACGTTCGTTTTTCAAAAATGTTTTCTTTTTTCTTTCCCTAAAACCAATTCCAACGTTCCCAAATGTTAAAGAAGTTCCAAGTGGGATAAAACATAAAACTTTGAATTGGAACCGATGAGATTCAAAGAAGGACATGCAGTACCTGCTGAGATGGCATTTCAATAATAGCTTATAAGCCATTTTTGGATTATGATGACAACAATTAGGTACTGTTAAGCGACAGATGAACATTTGATCCCCACGAGTATATGCTGTCAAAGAAAGCTATTGTACCTTCAGGCTTCTCTTGATAATCATAGAGAATGGTACATGCATACCTAAGACCACGCTAGTATATACATCTTAACAATATTTCTTGAAACTGAAATAATTACATCATGGCAGATTTGGGACTACTGTAAAAGAAATCTTTTAATTTAGGACGGATAACTTCCTGTAGATCGTGGTAACGTTTCAGCACAGACTCCTGGAATGGAATAAAAAAAGGTATCTCAAGTTCACGAACACCACCAAGATGATTGTATGAATGTGATTGTATGCATATAACCTGTTAACCATTGGGTTGCATGTATGAATAATGATTCAAATGAAGTTTAAATTGGTACAATTCAAAGGGAATGTTACCTCCAGGGACCATAGCTATGTTGCTTCTATGGCAGAATTCCATTATTCTATAAGCGGGATATTTGCACAAAGATTAATGATACCTTGTCCTTGAAGAAAAAGTCATCATTCGAACGAAGGTGTAAAACAAATTCCTGGAATGAACCCTTGAACCCAGTCTTCTCGATAACCTTGTTGTATGAAAAAAGAAAAATGACATCCATGCAAGTTTATAAATGCCAACATTAAGAGTAGTCGTACAATTCATATGTGGCTTAACTAAAGCAGCAATAAGATAAATGAAATAATAATAATAAAATAAATGAATTTTTGCTCCTACATTTGAGCAGAGAGAGTAGAGCAGAGAGAGCAGCAGTAGCAGAATAGATGGGAAAACATGATATGTCAGCAAATGCATGAAGCCAATCCGAGTGGCCAAATTAAGGTGGGTCGCTACCATTGAATCAAAGATCCTAGATTTTCTTCATTTTTCTCCTAGAGTTACAACATATTATCTATAGAATAAGAATATGAAACGAAAAGTAGAGGGGACCCCACCTACTTTTTTTCTACAGATTTTTGAAAAATAAAAGTATTTCCATTTTCACCTAAAAATCAGAAAAAAATGGACTAAGATTTGAGATTTTTTTCTGCAACAACTATAATATAAATCCTTGGCAAAACATTGTTTCATTATTATGCCCTCAATCATTGTGAGCAGTATATCACAATTAAAGCATTGTCTAGGTAATTTGAGGGGTGTAATTGTAAGGTCCAAAAGAATGTCAGTTTCGATCAAAATCACCCAAAAGTTTTTTTTCTAGACACTTAGGGCATATATAGGTATGTGCCTACCAAAAATGATCTCATTCTGATGACAAAACCCTATATGTGCAGAAACCTGTGCAGTAGGCTCAATTTCAATGACCTAGCAACCCACCTTAAGAGAAAGCCATTGTATATGGGGCTACTTCCCCGGGGGCTAGTTGGGCATGTTACTTGAACAGATTTCCAACACTTGTCACCTTACCTTGAGCATTTGTTGTTTGATACGAGAAACCTCCTCTAGACCTTTTCGGTGGACCTCTTCTGGTGTCATATTGACCGACAGATGCCAGCGGAGACATTCCTGATAAAATGCACTGCCGCCTGGTAAGCAAAACACCCCTTCTCTTGGCCTTAAGTGTCGGGAATACTCCTGCATGTACAATGAGGTGGTACACAAAATTTCTGTAGGTAAAATCTTATCAAACAATACGTTTTTCACCAATGCAGATTGATGAAAGAGAAACTAAAGAGAATGAGCGATTGATTTCTATTTCTTTCAATATGTAGGATATAAGAAAAAGGTGTTTTCTTACCAGCAGAACATAGTCTTTTAATCTTCTAAAAGCGGGCTGTACCTCTCCTTCAATACAAACCAGTGCTTCGCTTTTTACAGATTCCCTTTCGGAGTGCAGAGAAAGGAAATAGAGTAAGGGTCTATCCAATGTAATATTAAACAGGGGTCAGGTTAGTGATTTTGCACTTCTTTTTTTTTTAAGTGCAATTCTTTAAAAGATGTCGGTCTCCAGGGAAACAAAAGTACATGTCTGTATAGACCTTATTTGCACTGATCCATTTCTGTGATTGGATCTACAATCACTTAAACAGAATTAATACATTCAATTCTTAAAAACCATGGATAGAACAAGAAATATTTGGACATGTGTAGTTATAAATATGTCTTTGAATGTAGTCTGATAAATATCTACATAAATTTTGTTGCCATTTTGAAGGATTATTATTGACGCTATACAATTTATTGAAATCAGCATAATTCTTAACATACTTTAATTAAATGCTTAGTGTGAAATGTGATTAGCTACACATGAATCCACTTACAGATTGAGGCTTGCAGATGCTGATTTGAATGGTTCAAAGAAAACTGTATCCTCGGGCGCTTTCTCTATGCCATCGAATTGTTCTTTGACACCGACCTACACCAATAGGGAAACGGCACATGTATACATTTCTATCTGCATGATATCACTGGAATAGTGCGACATAGATATCATAAGCAAATACCATGAATAAAGACTCTTTGTAAGACAGTCAAAGAGACATTTAACTATCATTGTAAGTTTTTGAGACAGTAGAGCAGTTACAATGTATGCAGTCTTAACTGGCACTTGATATTCTGGTAAGTATTTTGGATTATATTAAAGCTGGTACAAGATGTCAAACGTAATTTTATGGATCTTCCGCTTTCTACATGTCTATCACCACAGTACTTCCTTCGAGCATCCTGGTGAAATCTCAATCTATTTCATGAGTTGTAACCATGCTAAATTCAAGCATATATATCTGTGTGAAAATAAAATGCTTCTTGCATTTTATCCAGTCTTAATTGCACCAGCTCCTTCTGAAGCCATAAGGCAAAGATGTATTCCCTACTGGTGGTGACTTTGATTTGGATGTGTGGCAGGGGAGCTGACCACTCAGTGCTGCCACTAGGAGTCTGTGACCATTACTAACTAACCAAGTGGTTTTCCTCCCCACCACAGCCAAGACCAGCTCAAACTGATGTTGTGTAATGTGCATATAGTGGGCCCATTACATAGGGAGGGGTATACAATTCTAGGAAATACATATCAGAAAAGGCTATACCAGATTTTATACCAGCTTTAACCCATGTTGAGGTAATTGTAGTATGTGTATTATTTCCAACACTCTACTGAAAGGACTGAAAAGCGCAGATGAAATGGCAACTAATAACGACATAATATATATATATATATATATATATATATATATATATATATATATATATATATATATATATTTTGTAATTTACCATAGATTGTTGATGCAAGGTCAATCCTTGGGCAACCCCAATGCGGAGTAGTTCCTCAACGTGCTGAATCTTGATTGAAATAACATTCATCAAATATAATGCGTGCTCTTCCATAAATAACATGGTTATGAGTATGGCATCTAAAGAAGCATATTATGTGTATGTATTCACAAATAATAATTATCTCACAAATCTTAATGACATAATTATAGTCCCTATATCAATCTATCTCATTGTGGGGCGGGGATTCTTGCAATAGATACAGTGAAACTTCGTTATAAAGAGCTCTGATATAAGGAGGCCTTGCTTATAATGAGCATATTTATATAGCTCCAACCTTCCCCCATACATTTCTATAGTAATAAAACCCCTTTAGAACAAGGGACTTTTTCTATAAACTCTGTTATAAGGAAGAAATTTTAGCAGTGTGGGGGAGATGTCCTCACACATGCGCTGGTCTCCCTATGATGTTCAAAGCGGCCTAGGGGGGCAGAGAGGCTGGGGGAGATGTCCTGACACATGCCCTGGTCTCCCTATGATGTTCAAAGTGGCCTAAGGGAGCAGGAAGGCGGGGGAGATGTCCTCACACATGCCCTGGTCTCCCTATGATGTTCAAAGCGGCCTAAGGGAGCAAGGAGGCGGGGGAGATGTCCTCACACATACCCTGGTCTCCCTATGATGATCAAAGCGGCCTAGGGGGACAGGGAGGCGGGAGAGATGTCCTCACACATGCCCTGGTCTCCCTAAGATCTCCACAGTGACCTAACTCAATCAGATATCCTGGAGACAGGATGAGGACCAATAATGTTCTGTTGACACCCCTAACGTACCCCTAGTGTACCTAAATTATAGAATCAGTAAAAGTTGGGGAGGGGGTGTCTTATATAGCCATGGATATTATATGAAAAAAACAGTACTAAAGTGTTCAAAATCTCGCCTCATGTACCCCCTATAGCTCCACAGCAAGTAGGGGTGCATCTTACATGCAGGGTGTGCCTTATATGCAAGGCATTACAATATATCTCACAAAGTAGGTTGACCTTGCTTATAAGGAGACCTTGCTTGTAAGAAGCAAAGTCACTTTTTTCGAGGTCCTCCTTATAACGAAGTTTTACTGTATTTGAAAAAAGACATTACTCGTTTAGGAAGTGCCTTGAGACGACAACAATATTTGTTAAAGTCTTCCTCAGTATTGAAATCCATCCATGATAAAAAGAGCTCGAAGTCGACATGGATACCTTCCGCATATGACACAGGAAACAGGTATCTACAAAGGAAAAGTGACACATTGCAATCTACAACAGACTTCTACACTGAAAATGTATACTACTATGAAGGTGGTCACTATTGATGTGCTAGGGTGATCTTTCCCTTTTCATGATGATCACTTAAGGTCATCACTTTGATGATATTTTTCTGCCACCAGGGGACCCTAGTATACAACAATGCAATATATACAATTCTCACTATGTAAGTATATATTAATTTATAACTATAAACCTCTCGATCACCAGTGTTTATAAAAATGGAAGATGTGAAAAATATCATCACCCTGGAATCTCCAGTGATCAAAAATTTGGTTTGGTCAAAATTAGCAAAGGTAAAAGCATGTTCAACAATTGTCACTCAAACCATAGCTATAAGCAGGGAGACTAGCTAATATTCCTTATACAATGTGCAAACATCTACATGTATGCCTCATTAGGGCAGAAGTCAGCTGTAAGTGCCAACAATAAATGCTTGGTTTTGGGGAGGGAAAGGGGACAGTTATGCAAATCTATGCAAAAATCTTAATTAATGACAAACTCCTCTCTGATCAGGTCAGACAGGTACTCTGTAGTGATCACCCAAAAGATCACGGGGTACTCTCCCCAGACATCAACAAGATGAGCAAAAGTGATCACTACAGAGTACCTTTTTAAGCCTTATATTTCAGTGTAGTTCATAATCAGATGCATGCACAATGCTTTAACAAGAGGAAATATCCATTCATAATTACCTCATAATCATTAAATATAATTATACAGCAAGGAAAAGGGTATTGACTTCCCCTCATTAAGAGTTCATAGTGGAATGGCAATTCTCAGTTAGAGACTAGAGAATATTGATAACATAGTACCTACCCTTTGAATTCCAGCCCTGTCAAATAAACCCTTAGGTCCTCAGCAAGGAGTGCCATGTTCTTTCGGTCGTCGTCATTTATGTCTTCCCTGCCCAGAACCTTCGTGCATCGAGATAGAAACTCTGCTGCTGCTTGCTAAGAGAGTGAATACGTCAAATAATTTATGCAATGGTTATTAGAGAGCTCAAAAGGAACATGAAGTACAAAACATGAATCCCTTTAGGTATTAATGGTATAGTAATGTATAACCACGTCAGTAGGCCTATTACTACGTCTACAGTCTGAAGTACAGAAGGCTTATTCATTATGATTTGAACAACTTACGGCTTTCCTCCTATAGCCATCCTCAGACACATCGTCTAGGAGGTGGTCGTAGTCATGGTTACCACAGAAAGAGGCCAGTTCAGGACTCTCCTTTAACCTCCAAACCCAGAAGTCATCAAATAGCTGCTCAGCTGCAGACATGGCTCTGTGAAGTGTGATAAATAACTAACTATACAGGTCCAGGCAAATGAACAAGTAGGCAGGTGTGTATTGCAGGTATCATAGGGATCTTATCAATGCATGTACTAGTATTCTACATTTTAGTCCCGGAGGGGGGGGACACTCACCGTTTTTCTGACACAGGTGTGCGGCTGGAGCTCTTACAACCCTTACCCTTGGTAGGGGGAATTTACCTACAAAACCAAACCACACCCTTGTAGGGGCACTTTTCACCAAAACCTAAAGAAAAATCTGGCAGTTGAACTTTGTATTTACAAATTTAACAGTAAAAGTCCCTCAGTTTCAATGATTTTCTGGAAAAATTGGGAAATCTCTAAAGCAACATGAACATTTTGCCGGAAACTTGGGCATTTAGATAAAAAGTGGACCCTTGTTAGGGGGATTTTGGTGAAAAAGTGCCCTTGCCAGCCACACACATGTGTCAGCAAAATATATGAAGTGTCCCCGGGATTTTAGTAAACCTATATAAAGCAGTACATGTATATAGGGGACTGTGTCATTACAGACCTATACAATGTATTGCTGTACCGCATGTAGGCCAATGTAATGCCCGAGCTCCACTAGGCTGCATGGTGCAGCAGCACCCCAAACCTGTGCCGCCTGTGACGCTGCCGCACCATGCCGCCTAGTGGAGTTCGGGCTTAAAGCTAAGCACCAAAACCTGTTATATGTTACACAGGCTAACCAGGATCTCACATCTTAAGGCAAACAAGTACAAACTAGCTACTTTGACTGGAAGGCATGCTTACGATGCAGAGATGACATACAGTCTCAGATGACAGAATGTGGGTTCTTTGGTAGACTAGGCCTGAATAGATACACTTGAATTGTTCCATTCGATAGCTTTATACAGCTGTAGGTGTAGACTATGCCAAATTGGTGCTGTGCGATCGTATGCATGCACTGATGGCCATTTCGGGGGCCATTCCTTAAGGTGCTACGATTTTTCCCAACACTACTACTGCAAAATATCAGTGCTATTAATATGGCAATTTTGTACGTGAGACCTAAATGGAGCAGTAGTAGTATGTTAAGAAATATCGAACAGATCAAGGACACTTATATGTATACTGCTTACCACCCAGGAAACAAGGCACGTGATTGCCACCACTTTGACACGTGTCAGTTTGGTGAAAATCTGGTGTTGTGACAATTCTTGTGTAGAACACAATAATTTCATGTGAATTTATCTTAAGATATCAACACAAGAAATACTCGTGTCAAATTTATTCTGCACTAGGTGGCAGCACTATTCTGTTTTGACAGTTTTATCTTCCTCAAACCATTGAGAACTTAATCTATTTAGTCTAATACTTCACTGATACTCTAACCTGTAGTTACTTCTGTATATGTATATAACATTTTTGATATTATCTTTATGCATTGATTATTGACCATAAAAGCAGCTAAAACAAAGAGTAACAATGAATAAGGTGACACAGACACCATTTCTGTGGGTGTAAAATCTGCTCATATGCCTGGGCACCAACACCAACTGTAAATCACATGGCTCCATTGCCCTTGCATCTCAGGTGCACTTTCAGTGAACTGTTAAGAAAAGTGATGAATAAAAGCTGATGACCAATGCATTGGAGCACCTATATTTGCGAGGTTACCTTTCTCTGAGATAAGAGAATGGTAATCTCAATATATAACCAATGCCTATACCAGGTGGCTATCACTTTATACATCACCACCACAGACCCTCCATCAAATGAAAGTTTCTTTTCTATATATCACTCATATATAAATCTTAAGTTTTAATTAATTATGCTAATTACCAATGCCAAAACATGTGTAAATCTTGTGATTTCATGTGAATAAATCATGTGTTCAAAACATGTGATTTCAGTAGTCTGGCAGGTCACAGAATCACAAGAATACTTGTGTTTCATACTCATGAATGACACCATATTTTCACCAATATGACAGGTTCCGAACACGTGTTAAACACAAGATTTTGTTTCCAGGGCAGACTTCGAGGGCTTCTGTGACACACTATATTATACAGCCACCACCACCCCCCCCCCCAACCAGCCCCAAACCAACGGTACGGTAATTCAAATTACCGTAATAAAATGCACTAGACCTTGACCATGATACCAAATTGAAAAATAAAACTAATGTAAGGTATTTTGAAATGGTTTTCAGAGAAGCCATCGGATATACAGATGAATTGGGTTAAAGCTAACTATTGACAGAAAATCTAGATGAAAATAGCTAGAACTTCTGTAACATTGGCTTGGTGAGATTTTTTTCATGTATTACGTTAATTCATTTTGCACTTAACATATAAATTACAGTAAGTCAAATGCTGGTATCATGGTAGTTCTAATGTATACCACCCATGTTTTCTTAATTCTATATAGCTTTAAAACTAGATGTCTCACTTCTAAATTGCTTGTTCCTGTTCAAGTGATCTATAGGATAACTTCTCTCCCTACCGATTACATCACAGACTGTAAAGAACTATTGAAACATCAGATTACACATTTATTATGGTAATCCCTGTTCTCAGTAAGGTGTACCGGTAATTCAACATAATCATGAGCGGGGATAGACCATTTTGAACATTTGGTCAAGAGATAGAACTACTGGCCATTGGTTACCAGGCAGGTGCTCTCTATAATATAAATCAAAGCTAGGACAGCAGCTAGACAAGGAGGGGGAAGGTGAAGTCCTCAGTCCCTTCAGTGCTGATATTGCAGTCAGAGGCATAGGAAGCAAATCTTCACTGGGGGGGGGGGGGTGCTAGTGAGGGCCCCATTACGACCACCTTGAATTGTCAGCGGAAGCATGGTGATCTCTATACATATGTATATAGAATTTCTATAGAAAATTCTCGGTGAATTTTGAATCTAACTTTTTAGGCTCAGACCCCCATTTTCCCTATCTCATCACCATATCAACCTAATTTGTCAATTTTGAGATGCAAAGTTTAGCTTCTGTTCCATTTTGTTTATGAGTTCTTGATGATTTTTTTTTTGGGGGGACAGACATACTCAGGCCCCACCTCCTTCATGATTGGAGGGGCCCAAGCCCCCCTGCCCCCCCCCTTTCCTACGCCCTGCATAAACTCATCATGCCTATTTGTGGTCATAATGCATGAATGCAGGCCTGATTGGTGGGGGCTTCAGGGTAGATCTTGGACAAGGAAGGGGAAGTAAAGAGAGAAAATGAGAAATATATAAGACTAGGGTGTTGGTTTGGTATGCCTTGTGAAAATACATCAGACAATGGATATCATTTTATTTCAATCTGGGATCGGGAAATTGTATTATTTCTGTCCAGAGCTTGGAGTGGAGTTATTTAACCCTTAGGTGCCCAAGCGCGCATTTAAGCGCGGTTTTGTGCTTAAATGCATGTATATTGAAAGAAATTTTCATCTAGACACTTCTACTGGTCCAATCTGCAAAGTTAGACCCTCTATGGAATGCTTATGACCTCCCGATTATGATACAACTATTCATTTGGCTGTATCTGCTTTATATCAGGCACAGTGTGTCAAAACTTGAAAATGAGTTGTCATTTTATGTTATTCATTAACAGGAAACCCTCCAGCTAAAATCTGATACGGTAACAAAATAATGATGGATCATATACACATAGGTTCCAATATTCCAATTATATTTTACAGCAAGTGCTCATATCCTAAAGATAGGCCATGCATTGTTTCTAGTATAACATATCATGTTTAATGTGTGACAGTACATGTAGATGCATGCAGGCAAATCAGCTTTGAAAGGTCTGGAGGGATTATGGATATATAGAGACCAAATATCTCTAAATGACAACAAATGGAATGTGTTGGTAACTATGGTTACTAGACCTGACCAGTAGTATCACATCCTTAACTGAAAGTCTTCACTGAGTTATGAGAATTAAGAAAATGTAATATGCCAAGCCCTTATCAAGGAAGATTGAAATTACACATAGTCTTATAAAACAAAAAATGAAATCGTGAAATAATGTAAAATAATGTAAAATCTTCAAATAATTCTGGGCACAAAAAGGTTAAGCCTGACATTGAATGAGAACCCATTCTGGTGCCTATTCAAGGAGAATCATCCTGCATGAGTCGACTTAACTGTGAAGTTATAGTCTAACCTAGCTGAAATGTTGGTCACAAAGGGGATGAAATGTTTAGAACTAAGAGCTAGTTTGGAATGTATTATTCAACAAAAGCAAAAAGTCCTCAAGATATTTTTGAGTTAAACTTCTCATATCCATTGGACTAACTTATGGGAACAGTCTCTATTAATTGGGTGAGCCAATTCCCCGAAAAATACACACATTGAGTGGGGGTGTAAAAAATTGACCCTCTGTTTAGCAAAAAAACCCTGCGCGCTATTATATATCAAAGAGGGGCGTGAAAATATGGTGACTGTCATTGAGGGAGGGGGGGGGCGTAAAAAGTTCTACGCATCCGCACAAAAACACAGCACTCCCTCTTGATAAATAATGCCCACTCCCTTATTCTTATCAATGCTAAGGTCACAGTAATAGCAGAAATAACTCAAAAGGATATTACAAATCTTTCACTGAATTACCATAATAAATTTCCTGCTGAATATCTGGAATATTTCTGTTTATGTATTTCATAGTCCTTACACAATTATAACATCACGGGTACCAAGCTATTAAATATCAATCATAGGAGGTGGCATCCATATATGTAGGCCTAGCCTTCTGAATAGGCCTACTATAGCCTATCCCTGAAATGAATGATATTTGATTCTTTATTAAAAAAAACTTTCAAGAATGTGAAAATTTACACTATCACAAAGCATTTTCAAAGGTGGCCAATATAGTACAGGCGGCCAACGTAACCCCACGCTACAGACTGAGTGAGTGAATGAGTTGTGTTATCCGGTGTCCATCTGTCAACGGCGCGGGAAACAGTTGCGAGCAAGTGCCCGGATAATTGGAGTTGCGCAGTAGGATGCGCACAAGAACAAACGTGGTGGCCAGAAGCAAGTTATGTACACTACTCTGTCAAGAGGATCCAGTAGACTTACTGCTACAAGAAACACTAGAAGAGGTATCGTGCATTTTAGAAAATGTAGTAATGTGTGTACCGAGTGTGGCAGGCTAATCGATGTTCATGATTTGTCTGTAGAGCCCAACTATGCAGAAATTTTGTCCAGCGGTGATGGTTGTTTATCTTCTCTTTGTAGGAGGACCGTCACATTCACATCCGATAGAAAGGTTCGATAGGGACACAACGGACAGACGAGATCTTCCACAGGAGTCCACTGCAATGAGGTAATATGGATTTCAATAGACTAGATCACAAAATAAGTCACTCTAGTTGTTCATACTCTGCTAGGACCCCTGGGACTGTTTCTTGCTTCGGTTAGGGGCGGTAGATGGACATTGTTTACGTTCGCGTTCTGCTCTGAAAACGAAGGTCCAAGTTGTTTACAGCTGTCAGTGTCAGGGTCACTGTTGGCGTCACTGTCACAGTGTCAGGGCCAATCTGTCAGTGCCCATATATCCATCACAGACACTCTCATCGCACACACGTAGGTCCCTCATTGGTACGGATGAAAAGGAACCTGTAGGTTGTAAAACTAAAAGTTGTCTGCACCCTGTTGTAACTGGTAGTTTTAAGTATTAAATTTGGGTGGTTAGTTAAGGAGAAAATTGAAATTTTCTGCACCCTCTCAGCCGGCCCCCAAATGGCCCAAAGGGCCAATGTCAGGCAATAACTGCCACTGGCAAGTGGTGGTTTGTTATAGGGAGCCTAAGTCTCGCGATAAACCATGTCGTAAAAAAAAAATTTGATTTTGAACTAAAATGACCAATATCTCAATTGACCTGAAGGCCCACCACATATGAATTTGCCAAAAGTTATCCTAGGTCAAAAAAAATCCCCTATCCTTCAAGCCTGCGGGCGATAATATGCTGAGCTCAGAACGGGCGCACATGTGACGTGACTTAGTCTCCTATTAGTCTCCCTATTCACCTCCGAAGTATGTCTTCCGTGGGTGCCTGGTGGCGCCCCCTGTAAACAAATCTCTACTTTTCGTTCAGATGATAGAATTGGGTGATGTCAGGCGCAAATCGTCAATCAGCGCAATTCTCAAATTAGGCAGCGCAATTCTCAAATTTGGCAGCGCAATTTGAGAATTGCGCAGAATCGGCGCCACGCAAAGCTCCAATGTTGCGCAAAGTACCAATATTGGTGATTCAGCGAGAAGGTCTTACACTGAAAAGTTATTTTGTAATATTAAACTGCCAAACTTGCTACACATTCAGCCATCGGTTAAGTATTAAATATAAATATTCGCCTTTCAAAACCGCACATCCAATACATTTGGATAAATCTGGAAGTAATTTATTAAAATCTCGCACCATTACAGCTTGGCGCAAACCAAAATTGCCGATATGCACAGATTAGCGAAATGCGCCTAACAGGCGAGCCTATTCCCCATAGAATGCAGTAATGGGCTGTGTCTAAAGGAATATACTCAAGCCTGATCATTGTTCTTTTCTATTAGGAATAAGATTGGTAATTATTTAGGGAATGGGAAGGGGGTTGTGATTTTTTTGCATGAATGTGTGAAAACAAATTTACACCGCTCCCCACCCCCTCAATAGCAGTTACTGTATTTTCTTTAACCAAAGAAAGGCTGATACCATGGTGCTCTAAATACCCTTAACCTGCTGAATGAAACATGCCATTCTGCTCACCATAAAAGTGTTTGGAAATCTGTGTCCACCCAACTCACTGAGAGCTTTGTTAATTACACTATTGACCTTTTAATCTAGAGAATCCATGCAGAATTATAATCAATAATCCTGCCATAGTGTGTGCTGCCACCTGGTGTTATTCTAGGAATCATTTAACTCATTAACTACTATTGATGCCAATTGTCTTCATATGGTCCATAACTGATGTTATTTGGCATCAATTTTGAAAGGTACAAAACTGATCATTTTTTGAAAGAAATAATCCTCTAATTTGCCTTATTTGTTAACAAGTTATAGATAAGACAGGTTCAAACTGAATTTCTTATTTGTTCATATCATACCATCCCATTGATTATCTAGGCCCACACTGTTATAACAGAGAAATAGGTCTGTCTTCTAGAGACATTGCATGCTGGAATACCAGTAGTTTGTAATGTAGAGAACAGAGAAAGACATACAGCTCATACAACACCAGGTGGCAGCACATACTATGGCAGGATTATTGATTATAATGCTGCATGGATTCTCTTGATTAAAAGGTCAATAGTGTAATTAACAAAGCTCTCAGTGAGTTGGGTGTACACACATTTCCAAACACTTTTATGGTGAGCAGAATGGCATGTTTCATTCAGCAGTTTAAGGGTGTTTAGAGCACCATGGGTTAGACTACACCTTTTCTTTGGTTAAAGAAAATACATGACTCTGTGTGCATCTTTCTGGATTGGAAGTTGGAGGTACCCCGCGTATAAGGCACACCCCCAGCTCAAGGCAATCACCCTCCCGCGTATAAGACCCAGTCACGATCTGATTCGCGTTTAAGACGCGCCTTATACGCGGGAGATTACGGTAAGACCGTCAACATTGGTAAAAAGTTTTACCCTCCTCACCTCACCACACCGGCGGCACAGGAAAATTCTCTTGCCAAGAGTCTTAGATCTATATTATAGCGTGCACGAGTTTTTATGCCCTGCCCCTCAGCCTAAGAACGGGTCCAAAATTTTTACAATTAGATATATCGCGGGTACAAATTTTAGCCGAAAATCATGTCAGACTTAAAGGGGGGCTAGCACCGCAAATTAACAAGTTACAACATGGGTACTGATTCAAAGAGTGATCATAAAATCGTGGGTACCAGCGGAAAAGTCACAGTGCCCTGATTGGTCAAGGGGTGATCACGTGACTTTTTAATGCGGGCATGCATTATGATGCCAGGGCCCCTTTAAAGAGTGGTCATTATTCATCAACAGGGGGGTGCTGGATTTGAGGGGGGGGGCGTAAAAGTTCAGACCCCTCCTGAGGGGGGGGGGTCATAAAACATTTGACCCCTCTTGAGGGGGGGGGGTGTAAAAATTAACCCTTAGCAAAAAAAAACCACAGGCTACTGTAGATCAAAGAGGGGTACAAAAAGTCGCTGTGCCTCTGGCGCTGGGAGGGGGCAAAAAAATTTGGCCGCTGTCGAGGCGGGGCGTAAAATGTTTTCGAGCACCCCCGCCCTCTGTTGATTAATAATAACCACTCCCTTATGCCAATTATGTTGCCTTAATATGGTTTTCGCTGAACACGTAAAAATTCCCAAGAAAATTTTTCTACACCCCTCCTCCCCACATTTAAGCTTGAGAAGGGTCAAATAACTTCGTACCAAAAAACTTTGCCTACAATCACCCCTGAAGTTAGTCTGCATTGCAGTCGGGATTGCTTGGGACAGAAAATCTCCCCCCACCCCCGTCATTTTGTAACCTTAAAAATGGATTTTTTTTTCTGAATTACAAAGTACCGGTAGCTACTTCAGTGGCCCAGCTTAGCGTAGGTCTTCAAATAAGCACAGGTCTCATTTTATTGCAGATAGAAGGGGTTTTAAAATTTCAAAATTCATCTATTTTTATACCGGTACTTCAAATAAGCGCAGGACTCATATAAATGTAGGGTAGATCAGAGGTTCAAATATATTACTGTAAATTCTCTCGTATAAACCGCACCCCTCCTATAAGCCGCACCCTGAGTTTGAAAGCAGGCTATGTGCCACAACTGGGGCACATTCTCCCTAATTTTGATTTTGGCCTAATTTTGATTTGGGTTCTGGTATGAGCCGCGGCTTATACGAGAGTAAAATTTACGGTAGTGCAGCTGCACTAAGACAGGCACTGAGGTGTTAGTCAAGGGCACCTGACCAGATGTCGAGACTGGTGCCAGAGTCTGGTATATGCTCACTATTGACTTCATAACCTGACTCAGGAAGCCTATTAGCATGTGCCCTAACAGCTGTTCAGATTTTCTGGTCAGATTGGGTAATTAAATAAGAGTTACTGCGGTAAATTCAACATAATTAGCGTCCAGGGCACTATAAAACATATTTATAGCACTCTATCAGATTTTAATTGACGAAAATTTGGCCTTTCTCTTGTATTGATGATTCTAATATATTTTATGAAAACAAAGTTTTAGCTCTGGATAAATTAGTTTGTCAGGTACATCTGAATCCAAAAGACACTTTTTTAAAAAAGGCCCCCAACACATCTGAGACTGTGCCGTACAAAAAGCAGAGTTAGTTTTTACATGATCATAGGGTTCTCCACACATAGGAAGTGGCCCGCCCGTGTGCTTTTGCCTGCCACCCGTGTGCTTTACCTGGAAATTGGCCGGCTGTGTGCATCCAGCCCTCTGTCGGGCTTCCCTAGCCCACTTAAAGGGTCTATTTCTCCTCTTTCCTATCCCCTCAGGATGTGTGTGGTGCACATATGCGTGGGCACTGACACATTCTCCTCTGTGAAATTGTGTAATGTAGTTATCGCCATGAATATGACCTTAGCTGTCGAAATGGCGTTAAACATCACTCACTCACTCACTCACCAGCCTTCTGTGAGCTTTCTTTGGTTTTTTTGTATTTTGTAAATCGGTCCATTAGAACAAAAGTTATCCAAAATTTCAAAGAGAGTTTAATAGAACCCCTTAAAATGCACAATTTTGCATCCAAATTTCAAAAGATTTCTTGGCTTTGCTTTGCTTGTGACGAAGTGTTATGCTTGTAACGCTGCACTTTGCTTGGCCCGGGCCTTGTCAGACAATAAATGACCTGTGTGCTTTTTCATCCTGTGGATAACCCTTAGGTTCATGGATGGTCATTCTAAATTTTGGGTCGATTACATTGGACATTATTTGGCAATCCCAATGTGTCCTGTACATAGAAGAATCTACTTATAGCATTACTACCGGTAGTAGTCATAATCAATAGTCACAATTTAGAGTTAACCACGTCCCATTAATACCACCCATCCCTCTGATGACTAAACCTATGCTAGTTAAAACCCAGTTCACACCCCTATGTTTCCCCTCTTCTGTGTTCTTATGTAAGCTGTACAGCCATTTTTGCTTTTGTTACCAGTAGTTCACCCTGTATATGGATTGGCTTTTCTTACCTTGTGTGATTGGCTGCTTCAGACAATGTACTTTTGTCCCTGTCCTCCTCCTCCCCCAGAGCTGGACGGCGGGCGCAGGGCCTGATGGAGAGCCGCGACTCTTCCACTGGATACTCCACCTCACCCCAAGCACAACATAAGAGGTTTTATCACTTGCTTATTACACAAACTTTCCACAATTTATGTTGTATGTTTTAGTTTTCATATCCTCCATTCTATTTAGTCCTAGTGTACATCAATGGTGCATTTAGATATCATGCGCCTTGGAAATTTTATTTCACCTGGTCACTTTTCTGTACTTAATCCCAACCCTTCGGTTTTCCCAAGTATATCAAGACATACCCGGCAATCAAGTGATAATGAGGACCGATACCCAATCCTAGCAACTCACATTGAAAATATGTCTATCGAAATTAATGAAAATGACTTGGAAGTAGTTCAGACATTGCGGGTAGGGTCTGGGGAGCTTTAAATAACAAAGAGAGAAAAGGGAAAACATATATGGAGTTTTGTGCATTCCACTATGACCATGACATTTTGAAATACCATTCTATTCTATACAGGGATTAGATGCAAGTTGTGGCTCTAAGTCGGGATGTAATTTATATATGTGTGATGCATCAGACACCTAACTCACTAGGAATTACTTGTAACCAAACCTCTGACCTAGATTTAATGCTATAGGGCCCACAAAGGACCTTACTTTGAGTACTTAAAACACTGATTTAATGGGGGGTTCCCGCCTATAAGGTACATGGACATACTGGATTGATTTTATGTATAAGCCGTGTCGTTATAAGTATTATGGTACATTCTACGCTGCGTTTGTTACTGCGGTGTCTTGTATATAGCCCACTTAAATCATAAACTCAAATCCTCAGCACCCCCATTTTTCCACCTTTAGAATCCTTATGTAAGCAATGATACACCCAATACACCTTGCCCTCATTATTGAGCGCCCCACATCCTCTAATATCACTCATCCCCTCTCAGGTAAAGCAGACTTTCTCCACCCATTTGTCAGAGATAAGGCCCTTCTAATCAATATTTAGGCAGATTTACAGGCCACACAACCAGCAAATTTCATTAGGTCCAAATCTTGCTTTGTGTCTTAAAGAATTTCATCTCTTGAGTATAGTGTGCCATCCCAGATCAATTCAGAACAAGTTGTCCCTTGGCCAGTTGTTGAGCATATACCTACCATACTTAGGCTACCATATCTACCATAATCTATCCCGTATAAGGCGCATCCTGAGTTGAAATAAAAGATATGCTATAGAGGACACTGTATCGAGCTCAGAATAGAAAGGTCTGCCAATCTTCGAAAGCATTTATCTCTGCACGTACAGCTTGTCGGCAATATGGAAAATTTCCTTTAGTTTTACGATGGGAGAGGGCCAATTATCTTAATTCCGTTGTTCACAAATTAAACTCTTACAACTGTACAGAAAGTCTTTTAGATTCATGGATGTGATTTCATCTGGATCCGGTGGATTTCCTACACTTTTGGGCCAAAAAGTGGATCCTTGAGATATTTTACAAATTCGTGGAGAAAACTTCTCAGTATTGCCGATGTCTTTAAAACTGAGGACCTATTTGCATAGGATCCCGTATATATGCTCACTTGCTTTGAAGTAGATTAGTACTAACTAAGGATGTTGTACAGGTGTTACAGGTAACAGGTAACAGAAACAGACCCCTGTCAATAATAGAAATAAAATGGCCGACATCCCGAGATGAAACTTTAGCACATGTGCTGTCTAACAATAGAAATACACCGCCAATTATGTGCACCATAAGTTGAGGTCATGCTCAGGGAGTGGTCATTTATCGACAACAGGTTGGGAAGGCTGATTATTTTTGTACGTCTGAGGGTTTGCTTCAAGTTTTGCACCTTTCAGCATTTATAAATCCACTGTCCCCTAACCCCAGTGTTAAAAGACAAAAAAAAAACAAACTAAAAACACACACCCAAAAAAAAAACACACTCACTCACATACTACCCTGATGTTGATTCCATGTATAAGGCCACCCTTAAAAATATGTTCGTTTCCTGTCCAGAGGGTGGGATCTTTCAGACCCATGAGGGAGGGAGGGTAAAATTTTTTTTTTTATTTGTCTGCTTTGAATTTGTCATCACATTCTAGGATTCGGTGATTGGAAACCTAGATTCTTGTGCTGATGGACGAAAAAATAAATTTCTTTTCAGAACTCAAAAAAAAATTCCCATTCTCAAAAAAAAATTCCACCAGGCCTCTAGACAGGAAACGAACATATTTTAAAGTGTGGCCTAAGCTGTACCTTCCATGCGAGGTACTATAGTTGTGCCATATCCACTTGGAAATGTGTGTTGCTACCTGAGGCTAGGCCTTGCAAAGAACCAGCTTCAGCATGCTGAAGCTGGTTCTTTAAATAGCCCGAGTTCTAAGCAAAGAGGTAGAGGGGTACAAATGTAGGAAATTGGCAGATGCTGAACCATGATGCCGTATCTCCCTAAAGCAGAAATAAAGATTGGACAAGCATGTGATGTTAGGTGTAGTGGAGATTTTGAATTTTCTTATCGATCTGAATTCTGCCTTTTGAATATCAAAGTATTTCAAATCTGATATTCAATGCATGGTTAGAAAATAGCCCTGACTTGGTATTGATAGATCTTTGACAATGTACCCTTAATTAACTAAAAGATTGCATGGTTTGATCTCCTTTGAATATCTTGTTGTTAGCCTACAGACAAGGTTATCATATTTCCTTTATTTTGTGAGTGTTGCTAAAAGTTGATTTCCGTATGCTTAGTATAGTAAGACGTACTTATAAATCCTTCATGCTACCTAAATAGGGAATAATAATATTGATTAATAAAATTTAAAGGGTAATAGATTAGACGATTCACGGGGAAATAGCTATTGATGTACCTATACTAAATTAAAGTTCTATTATTAATTATACGCTCATCTTAGTTCCATTGAATCTATGATATGTAATGTATGGTAGTAGACAAGTGAAGAAGATTACCGTAAAACCCCGGTCATATACCGGATTTTTTTTGTTTTCTCTATTTTTGACCAAAACCGGCTTCTTAATTTCTGCCAAAGTCTCCCCCGTCTTATGAGGGGGGTTTTATCGCAATAGATTAAACAGAAAATAGGGAAAATTGTGCACCAAAATCGGCTTATAGGATTTCCTCAAACTCTACCCCCGGCTTATGACTGAGGCCACCCTTAAAAATATTTCTGTTTCCTGTCCAGAGGGTTGGATTTTTCAAACCCGTGAGGGAGGGAATTTTTTTTTTTTAGGAAAATACTTTTATTTGTCATGAACATCGTAAGCGTGGACGTCATGAATTTGTAATTACGTTTCAAGATTTTGTGATTGGAAACAGATTCTTGTGCTGATGGACGAAAAAAATAAATTTCTTTTCAGATCTCAGGAAAACTTTTCCCCATTCTCACAAAAAAAAAATCCACCAGGCCTCTGGACAGGAAACGAACATATTTTTAAGGATGGTCAGCTTATGACCGAGGTTTTACGGTAGTAAATTCACTGTTCATCTTATTTCCCCACAAAAGATACTCAAAACTGGGTTAAACTGCATAGGTTCTGCATTGCCGAATATTACAAGCCTGTTCCCATTTTCCATTCAGAGTAGGTCTGTGTGTGGATATAGATGTTTTAAATGCATCAGGTCAAGTTTGGTTATTTGTGTAATAAAATTATGAGGGAAAAAACTGACCAAACAATCTTTCTTTTCAGCCAACCGAAGCCAGTCTTTAATGGCAAGAGGAGCAACTACAACAGACAAAACAGCAGAGAAATGACACAAGAACCAATATCACAACAACATGATGACAGCGTGCGGTTTGTTGCAGAAGGTAAGACAATTATTGCAAATTACATAAGTATGCATACATACGAATTGAACACTTCAGGGGTATTTGTGTTCAGTATCTTAAATCTCTGCCTTGTCAAGGGGCTTCCCTAGCCCACTTAAAAGGGTCTATATCTCGTCTTTCCTATCCTCTCGGATGTGTGTGGTGAACATATGCACGGCACCAACACATTCCTCTGTGAAATTGTGTAATGTCGTTCTCGCCATGAATATGACCTTAGCTGTCGAAATGGCATTAAACATCTATTACTCACTCACTACCTTGTCAAAGGTGGCATAAATCATTCTTCGGTTTAGTGGAGCTGGCTTAATATATGAAATAATTTGTAAACAATGAACACCATAGATTTTTCAGCAGTCTGACACATAGGTGTTTTGTTGTTGGATATTGTCTGGCCACTAGTACATAATGCGAAGACCTAGATCATACAGTGATGCCACTTTTCCTGGTTTACCAGGAATTCCTGGTTTTCATTCCAAGATACCTGCATTAGATTATGTTAAATTCCTGGAAAAATGTGTCCAACAGTCCAGTTTTCCTGGTTTTTGTCGGCCAGTGAGTGGCATCTCTGATCATATCATATTTCATGTGTGTGATAGTTTTGGTTTTTACTTACAGCATGGTCACAAGTAAAGCAAAAGTACGAAGTCAGTACGCGCCAAGGACGAGAGGGTAAGCCATACATTCTAACTTGTCATCCCAACAGGTCGTCGCCTTAATGCAAGAAGGCTGTAACTTCATCTGGGTCAACAAGGTAAAAGGTACATCCGTCAGGGGGTCTACAGAGGTACCGTAAACTCCCGCGTATAAGACGCGTCTTCTACGCCAAACAAAATGCTGCTGGGTCTTATACGCGGGAGGTAAATTGCCTTGAGTTTGGGGTGCGTCTTATACGCGGGGTTTTCCAACATCTCATTTGGGAAAATGCGCCGATGACAGCTTGAACTCATAGCGCCAGCACCGCGGCAGACCGGGAGGTGTCGACGCGCTCGGCGGGTTTGACACCGACCGTGTGCCGATGACAGCTTGAACTCATATAGCCTGCACCGCGGCAGACCGGGAGGTGTCGACGGGCGCTCGGCGGGTTTGACGGCATGACGCCGACCGTGTGCTGATGACAGCTTGAACTCATATAGCCAGCACCGCGGCAGACCGGGAGGTGTCGACGGGCGCTCGGCGGGTTTGACGGCATGACGCCGACCGTGTGCCGGTGACAGCTTGAACTCATATAGCCTGCACCGCGGCAGACCGGGAGGTGTCGACAGGGGCTCGGCGGGTTTGACGGCATGACGCCGACCGTGTGCCGATGACAGCTTGAACTCATATAGCCAGCACCGCGGCAGACCGGGAGGTGTCGACGCGCTTAGACTCAACAGGTTGACAATTTTTTGGGGGTGGAGGGTGGGGGGGTGCGTCTTATACGCGAACCCCCCCCTGCTGAGTTGGGGGGGCGTCTTGTACGGGGGGTTTTTTACAAATCGATTCAGAGGGGTTGGATGCGTCTTCTACGCGAACCAGCATACCCTGAGTTTGGGGAGCGTCTTCTACGCGGGAGATTACGGTAGTTTATCTTGGTGACCCAGATTCAGTTACAACCTTCTTGCTCTAAGGCGACAATGTGATAGTAGTGTTAAATAATTACTATAAATTTGGGGAATGAGTGCTTACAAATCGTCGCCTTAGTGCAGTTATGCAATGAAATGTTAAGGACGACCAGTGATAGTATTTGAATATTGCAACAGGTGTATACCAGTAGTATCAGAATATTGCACCTATTCTTCAGATGTAACCAATTAAAGCTGCAACAAGTTTAACTATACAAAGTTTTCTTTTTCTGTATTTCTTTTATCAGCCCTCGTGTTAGAATGTGCTAGTATGTCAGCCATAGTTATATTTCACATGAAAGTAATAGAATTGATTGTACGGCTTGACCATTCATTTTTCTGCATTTTGGTTATTTTAGGACCAGAGTATTACCAGGAGAAGGTACCAAATCAAATGCAAGGTATGTATATATTGACATAATCATGGTTTAAATGTGAAATCTTAAGAATACAAGTAGGATATTGTAGTTTGGTAACATTTGTGATGATGTTTACATTCACACGAATCCTTTTAGGGTCACTAAGACCTGCTAAAACATAACAACATAATGCACATCGGTCGGCATGTAACTCTTGCACAAATGAAACTCACAAGCACTTCGTGGGCCATTATGCCGACCCTACGGCTACGGGCGTGTATTAACCCTGTGAGTTTCAAGATGTTATCATTCAGGGATGGAAGTATTCAGGAGGTCCCTGATTTCAGGACGTTTAAGATCCAAAGGCTGATACATGCATATACTAAACCTTTGTTCCTATATTCGAGCATTTCATCTTCCATCCTTATCAAATTAACAAGTTAACAGTCCCTACTCAAAATAGCCATTCCATTCATCCTTACATTACGCCCCTCTTTGCAGGATTTGAGCCGTTTGACTTAGACCAATGGTGGGAGAAGAGGACATTACAAAAGCTCCAACAGTCGACCTGACCCCAACGCCTGGAACCTGTTTTTATCATAATGGACCCGATGTGTTGAAAATAAGAATGCAACTCAAAATGAAACCTTTCTTTTTAGCTACAATATTGAAATAGTGACTTTACAGAAAGGACTCTTCCCATTATTTATGCAGCTGGACTAAATATCTGTGTTCTTGTTCCTTTTATTGTGTTAAAAGATGCAACTTTAGATATTATGAAGTTCAGATGGCAACAGGTGATATCTGAATAAATTTATGTTCATATCCGCTGGTCGTATCAGATGTCAATATCAGTAAGGATATTGGCTCTTGGAGGTGCTTTTCAGTCATATAGTTCAGAATCAAATTTGAAGATAATTTGAAATGGAATATGCATGCATGGTCCACGGAGAAGGATGATGTATTTGGAACGTTAAATTGTTGCGACTGGACATGAATTAAAAAGAAAATTGTCATTATCAAGAAGGGGCGGGGGCAAGTTATGTACATTAACTCTCAGTCATATTTATAAACAGGCACTTGTTAATTTTTATGATTTTCATGGTCTTAACAGTCACAGTTGAATATTATAAAGTTGTTAAAATGAGAAGTTAAAAAAAAAAAATCCAAGACAAATCGTTGAAATAACGACAACAACTCTTTTTATCATACAACGTTTAATAATCTAGTAAATAGTTCACCCGGAATGAAAGAGTGTGAATTTTATTTCACTTTTCGTTCCAAGTGAGTGACCATTCTTAATGTGATTGAGTGAGACAATAAAGATGAATAATAATCATACATACAATACTTGTTCCTTTTTCCTCAACACCATTTTGCATGACTACCTTAACTGTCAAAATGTCATTAAACATACATTACATTACCTACTACCCGGAAGAAGCGCCTGTACCGTATATTCTCTGCTAAAAGCCGCACCCTTGTGTAAGCTGCACCCCCAACTTGGGGTGAAGGATGGGGGGTATGGCGTTGGGAGGATAGCCGGGGGGGGGGGAGGGCACTCACTATGTCACTGACACGGATGTGCGGCTGGCAAGGCCACTTTCTGGCCAAAATCCCCCTCAAAAAGGGTCTAGTTTTGGTCAAAATCCCTCTCACCAAGGGTCACTTTTAGCCAAAACACCTCTCACCAAGGGTCACTTTTACCTCCCGCGTCGAAATAAGTGCCAGTTTTCAGAATTTTCATAAAAATGTCTGCTAAATATGGTGAGTTTTACTAAAAGTTCCCTCACATCAAGGGTAAATTTCAAGATAAAAAAACTGAACCGTGCACATTTTTTACCAAAATCCTTCTCACCAAGGGTCACCTTTTGCCCAAAATCCCTCTCACCAAGGGTAAGGGTTGTCAGAGGCCCAGCCGCACACCCCCATCAGAAGAAATTCAAGGGGGGCTAGCACCGCAAATTAACAACATGGATACCACTTCAAAGAGTGATCATAAAATCGCGGGTACCAGCGGAAAAATAGCAGTGCCCTGATTGGTCAAGGGGTGATCATGTGACTTTTTAATGCGAGCATGCATTACGATGCCAGGGCCCTTTCAAGTGTCCCCTCCCCTCCCCCCGCCCTGGGGAGGATAGCTCAGGGACTGCCGCCAGTCTACGGTACCACCTTCAAATCCTGTGTGTTAGATGGAGCGTACACTGGCCAGCTGTGGGTGTTCCGTCCCTCCACTATACCCACTGGCAACATGCTCTGTATGTGAGTCAGTCTACCGACGGAAGACTAGGGTCACACTGGTTGTGTATTCCAATTGATAATATAAAAATGGCCCCCTTTGATCTAGATAAGAATCTGATTGATCTAAGATGTGTATTACAGCCATGCAGCACATTCCCCCTACCCTACCCTCCCCCTACAGATAAGGATCTGATTGAAGATTAATGTGTATTGGGATCTCCCTGACCCCAGTAGATGGACCGGCGCGGGAACTGGGGAACGCTACAGTCTCCTGTTCATCACAAGGTGGCAGCACCAAGCATATGGTTATATTATCGCTCAGCAGGAAAATGTCGGATGCTTGGCTGGACACCGTAGAACAGCGACTAGAGATCCTGGAACAACTTGTATTCCAGGAGGCTGACAAAGATGCCGCTTATCCTAAGGTCAGCACAAATATCCTCCTCGAATAGGACCGTATCACTTTGATATTCATATCATATATCACTGATAAAGTCGACAAAAAGAAACCGTGTGTGCTGTCACTGTGTCACTGTCAGTGTCACTCACTCACTCGGACACCAGAGTCTAGACAGTCAGTCACTGATGACTGATACAGTCACAAGACAAGTCACAGACAGTGAGTCAGTAGGCTACCCCCTTTTGTCAACTTTGAGTCTAATTGAGATCTCCGTAAGTGGGGGGCACACGGTAAGCTTACGCACAGTAATTTATCGCCTCCTCTCGCTACGAAGTTGGGAAATCACACTCGAATAATAGTTGAAACTCCTCTTGTCACGTCTATTTTATCCCGGGACTTTTATCTTCTGATACCGGGTGCCGTCAGTGAGAGTGTTAAGCTGAATTTGTGGTCATTATTAATCCACAGCCTCACAGGGGGGTGGTGGGTTTCAGCGAGGATGCGCAAAATTTTTTACGCTCCCCCCCCCCCTCGACGGCAGTCAAATTATGTTTTGTGCCTGAGCCTCAGGCTGAGGCTGAGGTGGGGGAGAATAATTGCGCCCCTCTTTGATCTCTATGCGCGCGCAAGTTTTTTTGCTTAAGAGGGTAATTTTTTTAGCGCCTCCCACGCCCAGGGGTGTGAAATCTCCGCGGAAACGCGGAAATCCGCGTTTTTGATGCTCAGAAGGACCATTCTTGAGATCCATGTAAATTCATTGAGAAAAGAATTTAACATTTGTAGGGGGGGGGTCTGATTTAAAATTTCTGCCAATATTTGAGATGGAAAAAATGTTAGCATCCAGATGGTAGTCCCAAACATATCTGTACATCAGAGGGTGACATATTCTGCCCAAGTAACATTTATCCTTCTAAAAACATTAACCAACGAGACGGTGTAATGCGCTTCAGAGGAAATGGGTTTTGGGATTTCACACCCCTGCACGCCGCGTAGCGGCGGTACCGCGAAGCAGTACGGGAGTGCGCTATGATGATTTCATTTGCCCCATGTGATGAGGTCTCACAATACAAAATTACTGAATACCGACATTAACGGCGGGAGGCGTTTTTTTACGCGGTCACAACCGCATTTCTTGTTTATGCTCCCCTCCCCTCAAAAAGGGCTAAAAGTTTTTTTTATCCCCCCCCCTCCCCTCAGCCTGAGGGGTCTGAAATTTTTACACCCCGCACATTGATAAATAATGACCGCTCCCTTACTTATAGGGGCCATTTAAACTTAAACTAAAGTTGTTCAAATTGCCCAGTTCAATTAGTCAATTCACTCAAATAAAAGAGGAATCCACATCCAAATCCCACGGCCAAAGCCCCACTCACGAGAAGAGGAGAAAGTGGCATGCACCCGGCCCGGGGTTCTTCGGGGGGTTCTTACAACAGTGAATTGAGTGTGGACTAGGCCCTATTCTATGTGTACGTGACAGTCACAAATTGTCACCAAAAAGTGAAAGGGAAATCTAGGCTAAGCTGAGGTCTCCGAGCTTAATCTTTGGGCACACCATATTTTTGTCCCTCCTCCTCCAGCCTGCAGGGGATATTCCGGGGACCACCAATAGCTCGGAGACCACTAGTTTTACACAGCCCTTTAACATCAGGCTTTACTTCTCCAAAGTTAAAAGAGCCCTCCACTCCATAGGGTAGAACCAAATGCCACTCTTCCTGCTTTTGCAGGAGTTCCTGCTATACCATGTTGTATTATGGTATCTTTTTCAAAGGGGGCGGGCTTTGATACATGGTCTCTGAATCCATCCTCCCTAAATATGCACAGGGCAAGATAATAAAAAGATAGATGATCATTTAACAATTTAGGGGGCTGGTGGGTAAATTTTAAACGGACGACCCCTGTTGAGGTACAGAGAAATGAACGGATGAGTAAAAATATGCCACAGGTACATTGCAGTCACTGATTATGTTTCGATTTTGATACTTTTCTTTGAAATAAATGGCGCATGTATATTAACACGGACCTGAAACATTTGATATTAATTACTATATTACTCAATACATGATCATTCGAAGGAAAATATGTTTTATCTTTTAAAACCATCACAGTGTGGTTTCATAGTCCCTGAATTAGTGTGATCGTTCTATTGCATGAATATATATTGTATATGAAAGCTGCCCTTACCTTACCTGTATGTAGATTAACCCTTTAAGGGCAGAGCAAAAATTGTTGCCCTGGCCATGGGGACGGCCTCTGAAAAAAGTATAGTTCCTAGAGGACGAGCCTATTTTCAATTCCTATACTAATCCTATATAAAGGGCGTCGACTATTGTCGACACTAGGCCTGCCATGGTGTCGACTATAGTCGACGCTAGGCCTGCCATGGTGTCGACTATAGTCGATGCTAGCCCTCAATGGGTTAAACATTGTTTAATGGAATGTATCTATAGATAAGGCTGCTTCTGAACCCTTAAAGAAATATTAATGCATGCGTTAATACAAAGTCAGAATATGTACCTTGTATTACAAGTTTGATTTTTCGCTCAGACTAAATTGACTGATGTTGTATGCATAAGTGGAGTGACAGTCACAAGTAAACCATGAAAAGAAAACTTTATGCTATGCTTACCGTAGTACCTTGCGTATAAGGTGCAGCTTATATTCTAGAATGGCCCTAGCTGTGATTTATAGAATTGTCTTAAAGTCTGGTTGCGACTTATATAAGAGGTTTTTATGTCATGGCTGATACGAACGTCACTACAGAACAGTACTGGACATGTCATATTCAATGGGGGGATGTAATACAATGTGTCCGTATTCAATGGCTGTTCAAAATCCAAGATGGCAGATGTAAACAAGATGCAGGCACTTTGAAACTGAGTAAAAATAGCAATTTAACCCTGTAGGCCATGACTTAAATGCAAAGGTCAATTCCTATGGGAAATTTTTGCTTATAAGGCCTCGTTGAATACGGACAGCCTCACCTCGGTGAATACGATGCAAAAATATCCCATGCTCATTGACATTTGCTTATGTATTACATGATATGATTATGGAAATACACAAATTAAGTCCTCTACACCTTAAAGGTCTGGTATCAACTCAGGGTGCGCCTTATACATAAGGTGCCCCTTACACTCAAGGCACTACGGTAGTGATAAGTGAATTCTAATCCACGATTTCCACCAAGTCATTGCATGCCTTTCGACGATGTGCTGATGTTAGATCATTACCGGGTATTGTGGTTTTAACTTTTCTTTCGCAAATCTTTATATTTAATGCATTGATTATAAAAAAAGGTAGTTTTTACTATTTTAATGAAAGTGTCAAATTTTCATTCATCAAATTTATATATGTTTTTGGCAAATCAAAATCCCAAACCAGGTCGAACATGCACTTCAATCGTGCAATCATGCACTTCAATCATTTTACATTCTTCTTTTAAGGAAGATTGTAGTTGTGTAGTATATAACTTTAACTGCACTATGACGACAAGAATGTTGCCTCCAGTGCATTTTGCAGTCCTGCGATTTCAAGCTTCTTGTATATAAGAAAAATATTGTTCATATTCACCAGGTGTAATATAAAATTACATAAAATAGATTTACATGCATCGTAAATTAAAAAATCTTATTTTTCTCTGGCATTACTTTGATTTAGGGCAAAGTCCAGGCTCACGATTGTCCGAAAAAACAGTATCACCACTGAATAACAGAATACATTAAATTTTCCACTTTATACATTGAAGAATAATAATATTCAGGTGGAATCTTTGGGGTTATTGATGAATTCAATTTGAAATAAAAATGAATAAATATAGATAAAGGCAATGAGAAAAAAAATATATTTGGTCAACCTACTGTAAATATAGGGGTATGCCTGGTGATGTTGAACAAAGTTTGGCTCCAAACTGAGTGACTTCGTAGACAGGACTGAGGCGCATGGTTCAACGCTGACCACTTCCTAGCGCCTTCCCGTGACCAATGTGTTCCTTGTTAGACCCGTTTAGTAATACAAGGCTTTGTTTCTTTACTCTTTGTTTCTCTTATAGGATGCTGAAAAGGTTGGTACTGTGACACATTTTGTTACTCAACATGCGTTATCTTTGATTTTATGTTGTTATACTTTATACACTCACCACTATTAGGCTTCGCTATTTTCTTTACATATGTGCTCATTTCCCCACTGGACCAATCTAACAGGCCTTCAAGCTTTTAGAGCAAGATGTGCTTGGCTTAAAATTGGATATCGATGCCTTATTACTCTACTACTGATAGACTAATGAATAACAGGCTTGTTCTCTCACACTAACACAGGGGCTCGGTGCAAAAAAGTTAAACTGGGATGCAATTTTTCAAAACAATTTATTTTCATATAGCCTCAACTTGATAATCTGTCTAAAACTTCTATCTATTTGGAAGCAATACAATAATTTTAAGCAAGAACACACACATGAGCATTTGCGAAGTTTTCACACTTTTATTTTACACCTTTCATTTTCACGGTGCTTCATGGGGATAATGGTTGGATACGCGTCAACTTTATTCTCTGAAATTCATATCAAAGCTAATCCCCAACACATATAACGACTCAATCGAAGTGTTGAAATAAAATTCCAGGTGAAACACTTTGGTATATGGTGATGTCTACATAATGGTGCTGGGTTATTTCAAGACAAATGGCTAAATGCCAGATGCTAATAAAGTGCTTAATATTCCCGTATCTTTTGTTAATAAATGATAGGCTGTTCACTGGACATACCGTCAGGGGTGCAAGCTACCCTAAATACAATGCCTATATTTGGTACCAGTTGTGATTCAAATGCATTGAATGATATTAAGATGAAAAGTGCAAGAGATGGGGTGATAATTATAATCATTAATGCACTGATACCTCCTATAAGGGCCACCATTCCATATATCCAGGCCCTATGCTTGCACCTCTGTGGTGTTTTATCTATGTAGTTGAATCATGCTAGCCGGTTGGTGGCAGAAACACGTCTATGTGCAGCATGCTATATACAATAGTGTGGTGGGTCTAGAGAGATTTGTCCATTCTATATCATATACCTGTCATATCTAGTCCACAATCATCCATTGCCATATAGCAGTGTCCGTTTTCAATGTTGTACATCAAGATCTATTTATTAAAACAGACAATAGATACAGAATGCACTTGTCTAGAATGGTAGTACAGTATCTATAGTCATTATGGATATTAGGCTTGTAGATTATTTCAAATATTGAAATATTGAAAGAAGGGACTGGGAGGGTTCAAATTGGGATGCTTGCTCTTCAAGCTGCTCGGCACATTGGGCTTAGCATACTTATAATTATGTAACAAGACCTAGAAAATGGTCAGAACATGGTATCAAATCTGAACTTTACATCCACCTTCAGATGCCCATACGCTGTATATTGAGAAAAGTAACTTTAACAATAACATACAGTTTACCAACAATAAAACAATACTGATTTTATTTATTTTAGCTTTAGGTAACTTCCGTTTACTTACGTATTTTATTCAAGCCTAATTTTAATGAATTATATTTTTATGTTGAGCTTTCCTGTTTGTAATCTCTGGTTTCTGTGCTCCCTTTTCACGTTTAATTGATAATGTAAAAACGGATGTGGTATTTGACAGGTGATTGACACGTTGGCCAGCCTACAGAGTAAAGTAGATTCGGCCATTGCTGGACGCAACAAAATTGAACACCTGATGAAAAGATGTAAGTTTTTTGCACCTGTGGTATACGATATACATTGGCTAAAAAGAAAAGTATATATAATATAATAGCTTTAAAGCGATAAAAATATATTTCATTTTCATGAATTTATTCAATTTTGGACAGTACCCCCTCCTCGGTAATACATAGTGAACCATTCAGTATAATCACGTGTAAAATGCTTCCAGGAGTCACAGTAACGAATGTGTTGTGATCATATATAATCATGCATGAATGAAACGAATGCTCGCCTCTTGGAAATACATGTATATCTAGTATATTTTCTGGTTCTATGAAATTCTTTTTCTTGCATAGTGCCAGAGTTGGAGCTCTACATGGACCCAGCTTACACAGACAAACTGACTCTATCCCAGGCAGCCAAGGCAGAGATCGTACTGGCAGGTATGAAAACTCAGGCACTCTTTATTCCCTACATTTACCTGTATTAGCTCTATCAGAAAAGGTGGATTGACTACCGTAGGGAGTTATTGTCCATGTCCAACTTAAAATGGTCAAGAATGTTAGAATGCAACGGCCACTAATGATAATTTCTTAAGTTAATGGCTCTTTTTTTTTGTTCGCAGAGGAAGAGCTGTTGCGCAAACAAGCAGCTAACCTTCAGAAGGTTCAGGAAATGTTACCTATCCTTAACAGTGAGCATATAAAAGGTAAGAACATCAAGGTTCATGCTAAGTAGATCTCATATCATTTAAAGGTCTTTGTTCATTAATATCAGGTTTCCAAACCTAATGACTGTCACTTACCTAAGTCTTCAACATGAAAAAAAAAAATCGTTATCGAGAACAGTTATGAAAATTTAAAACTCTGATCAGAGACATGAAATAAATTAACATCCATGCTCTGATAATCAATTTGAATTTTTTTTTATAGGAAATTTTAGGCGTTGATATTAAGTCCATGTAGCTCAAATACTCAGTAGTTATGTTTAGTAACCACAAAGAAAAATTAATTAAAAAAGAAGAAGAAAAAATATTATTCTCGATGTATGACAAGTAAATTGTATTTATTTGACGGGTCTAAAGGAAAATGCAATCCATTGGAAGGTAGGTGCTTGAGGTCAACATGGTAAATGACTAACAAAATTTTAAAGTTGGAATTAACAAAATTGATGTTGCCCCGTCTTCCCCTTTCAAGAAATATGCAGAATGTTGAGACTGACAGTTTCAATATACGTATATATTGAACCAGGGTGTTTTTATGTGTTTTTTCCCCATTCCTGTATCTGTATGGATAATGAGAATATAGATATAACTTATTTGCCCAGGCATGCAACAAAACTTCTATTCTTGATAGATGTATTTCTTTTTAGCTCTTAGACATACCTAGTCTTAATTTGTGTAGCAACATTAAGTTATAGATGTTATACCCTACCATGTTTTGTTATGTGGTAAAAGCACGCCAAACTATGTTCTTTTAAGCTAATTTCGAATCGGTATTATACCTTTGATATTTCATATTGTCTGACACATTTAAGTTTCCTTGGAGTGATTAGGAAACTGGAATTCTGTAAGAAACAAAAAAAAAAGAACATGGATTTGTAGTCATAATTATCCAATCGTCCTTTTGATGTCTTGTATCATTGCACGCACCTTTTGTAGTAAGTGACCAGAGTGTTAAGAGTGGAGCGAAGCCTATTTCTTTTGAGTATGAGGAATACTAAAGCAGCTGCATTGTGGCCTGGCTTTTGTATCCAATGTGAAGAAAACCTTAAAGAAAATGATTATCATTAATTTCTGTGTTCATTCTGTAGTGGTGTCCCACCCAACCCCCCACACCCAGCTACTCTACTTCATTTAACCGACGGAATGATATCCCCTAAATACTGTCCTTCAATTGAAAGAAAAAGAAAGGATGTGACGACAATTGATTGGTACCTGTAACAAATTCAGTTTAGAATACTGTCCCAGCGACCAACTGATATAATTTAAAATTGGAATTCAAAGGCCTCTTGCTATAGATTTGCTCTTTGATAAAATTCTCGGGAGGGACCAGTTTTAACTTAAATAATAACATGCATTGTCTAATCTATATGGTTTACCTGCGTTGAATATTGCATTAATGAAAGCTACATACTTTTATATAAAGTTTTGAACTTTAACGTTCTTGCCAGAGAAACTGAGTCATATTTCTTGTGCTACACCATTCCCACTGTTATTGCCTATATATGACCTTACCGCAACAATTTGAACCCACGAGCACTATTCAAAACATGTACCCGTTCTATTCTGTCAAGTCAGTCTAAATATATAGGAATCTTATAGCACTGTAATGCAAATTTAGGCCTCAAATGTCTAAATATGGGTAGGAAATATTAGGCCATCCCTAGTACTTAATATGAGAGATCTGGGTATTGGTATTCATTCGATTAAAAAAAGGTTTATGATTAAATTTGAGCCAACGGTTATTGAGCATTCAGTGCCTTTACAAAACTTAAACATTGGTTACATTTGATACTTAAATTTTCAAGTACACATAACTACATTTAAAAAAAAAAAAGCAAAAAAAAGTGACACAAGCAGAAGGTGAATATAAATGGTATAGCTGCATATATATGCTGGACCTTGTACTAGAGGGAGGTTTGCTTGACATTCTATTGATTATAACATGTTTGCCTTTATTTTTCACCAGTTGTGCCTTCACTACAGGGACAGCTTCAGGCACTGAGTACAGTACACCTCAAACAACAGGTAAATAGGGCATTTTTTTTATACTACGCATATCAGGCATTTGTTTAGACTACACATATCGCAGAACCCCATGTATAATGCAGGCGAATTCCTTGAGATATCTAATAAAAAATATATATATGAAAATAGTTCCTAACCTCAGCATTGAATTATTTAGGCAAATCCTAGTTTTTATGTTTCATAGACATGCATTCAGCATATTCCCATCACAACATGCACTCAACGTAGTGGTACAATTGGTGATACTTAAACGGTCCGTTCATTCCTGATATAACATGTATCTACTTTTATTTCACAGGATGATGCCAGCGAGGTTACAGAAGACATTAAGCATCTGTTGCTCTATTACAACAATGTCGTATCCTTGACTAAGTTTCTACCTTGGAAATTAAAATATGAGTCACATATCTAGAGAACTATAGAGAAAAGGGGATGCATATCGTCCTAAATTTTGCTATTTATTCATTAAAAAATAAATCGGTGAATATTTCCGTCATCATGTCCCCCTGGCTCACTATACGACCTAAAGTTCCCTGCCCGGCCATTCTCTCTCTCCCCCCCCCCCACTTTTTTTTTCTACAAGTAAGATTTTAATGGGAGATCAATCGAGCATCATATTTGCTAGGTCATTACTGGGTATGTTGCTTATGGGTATTATAGTGTGACTAATATTCATTCTGGAGGTCAGAGAAAGGTTCAGGAGATCCCATTTGTATCGTGCTCCAAGTCTTGCAGAACTATTGTAAGTTACATGTAGCTGAGTTGTGAATGGACATTACATCATTGTCCTAAACCTAATTCTCAATAGAAGAACTTAATCTTTTTTTTTTGTTGAGATAAGCAGGCGGCTCTGATTCCTTGGAGACCATGTATGGCGGTTGCCTATTAGTTTATAGACCCAAAGTGCGGCATAATAAAGTCAGTAACTAAGTTTTCAGTTTATACCTTTCTCTTTGATCCCTTATATTAAGGCCAAAAACAATTACCATAATCTCCCGTGTAGAAGACGCGCTGCGCGTATAAGACGCACCCCAAACTCAGCACATGCATTTTCGCGTATAAGACGCACATTTTAATGCTGAAATTTTTAAGACTAGTACATTTCGATAGTAAAATTACCCGAAAGAAAGCTATAAGACCCCCCAACATTTTGTTTGGCGTAGAGGACGCGTCTTATACGCGGGAGTTTAAGGTAGTTGTTTGTTTCAGGTCACCCGACCCTACCCAGCAAAATCGGGCCGACCCTTCAGTTTTTTCTTAATTTTTGAAGAAATTAAAAATTTTTTTGGGCTATTTTTAAGTCATTCTAGTCTCCCGTGACTCACCGTGACTCGTCACATGTCTTTGTTGTAGTTAAAAAAAATTACAAAAAAAAAAAATCGACCTACCCTACCTAATTCTTTTCAGCATGTTACCTAAAACCAGAGACATAAAAACACAACTTTTCTTTTGGCCCAACCTCTGTTGCAACTAGCAGTACATTCAACGAGTCAATTGTTGTACCTTAGTCTTACTGTTTTGTTAACATTTAGAAAAAGTATGTCCCCACATTTGTTAACAAATGACACAAGCCGCGCATCTTTCTAAGTCATATGTGACTTCCCTTACACATCCATCTTGCCTACATCCTGTAAGCTCAGAAATATCCTTGAGTTATTTGTGATAGTTATGATATCCTGCAATGGTCCTCATTTCCATTTCTCAATATATCACAAACATGTTTCCTTAACACATGTCCAGATAACTTTATTGTCCAAACAATTTGTTCAGTGGGACGAACTTGTGACGCAACTGGAGATCGCACAGCAAACAAAGAAAATCGATGATTAGAAGGAATTTAGATAAAAAACACCTCATTTCTACTCTTATGCTTGCGGTCGCTTGGGGTGCTATTATTTAGATAGCCAACATTGATGCTCTAACGTAGTTGGTGAAGTCATGATATACATCTTGTATGGAGTGTCAATGTTTTTGTCATCTTTTTGTTGATGTATATAAGGCACTGTCTGTGCAATGTTTAAGAGTTAATCACTGTATCTGCGATACTATATGCATGTCGTATGTTATAAGTGGGATATTTTCTGCAATAATATTTATTTGCAAGTAGCATTGATGCGATTTATTTATTTTAGTAGCTGTTCCGAGAGGGTACATTCCTGTATTGCAATTCAAATTTTCGGGTGTGAGAGGTACTAGTAGATCTGTCAAAATTAAGTGGGAATGAGACGGGGAAATATTTTGACCGATTGGAATGCAGTTTCACTATCTTATTTCTCTACTGAATAAAATTAAACAGTGAAATGAACAACATAAGTCGTCTTATTCTTTACATCATTATTCTTATCATTCGTCTCTGAGTGACAATAAGGAAATTATAAATTGTTTTAGATTCAGGAGGCACAAAGTAGGAAGAAATTCTGTTGTACACTCCAAAGTAGAGATGCCAACTTTTTGGATTTTTCCGTAATTTTTCCGATTTTAGCCCCTATTACGACCATTACAAATTCACTTTCAAAGACATTTACAAAAGCAGACTAAGGCGAATGTGCAGATGCTAGTTTGAGGGAAGGTCATCGAATAGAGATGAGCAACAAAGGCTTGCCTTGCTATAAACTGTATTGTGATGTCATTGGTCACATAAAATTAAATACTTTGTTCTAATGTAGCTTTGTATTGTAACACAAATAGGCCTTGTGGTCCCCATAATACACAAATGCTTAAAATGTATATTAGCATGCAGTATATATTTTAGGGAACAGATTTTGCACGAGGATGGCCCTACTGTGCCATATAGTCGCGAAAAGTTAGAGACTTTCCTTATCAATACTATATCGGAGTTACTCAAAGATTATTAAAATAGTTCATTAACTCGGAAAGAGTTGTAGGCACCACCATGGATTAAGACGTTTTAGTTGGTACCAAACATGAGGCAGAAATGGGGAAACTTTAGGGAAATAAACCATGAAAGATGTCTCTTTTGTTGAAAATACACTATCATACTGGTACAGTAACATGTAGTGACCATGGACATCATCAATACTTACCGATTTAATGTCAGGTGTTATCAGAAATCAGTGATTACAAAATGGTGTCTAGAATCTGTACAGAGGCGACCCTTTGGGTCTCCAATGCTGAAGGATACACATTCCATTGGGAAACCTTTTTTCCTGCCCTTTTTGGGTGCTGTGTTCACTGTAGAGGTATGTGTTAACCACAGATGCTGATGTCATCAGAAGTGGTAGCCTCTGGGTCAATCTCCATGCAGATTCCCCATCCATTCCACCTCCTTATAGGAATCATATACTCTGTGCAGAGAGTGACTGGGTTATTTGAATGGTACCAAGTGGAACCAATGCAGATATAAAGGGAAGGGGTCTTTCCGAGTTAACATCATTTTAATGCTTTCCTCTAGTTATAACTACTGGTAATCCCCCCCCCCCACAGATACGTATACCCAAGTTAATCCCTGTCCACCTTCATATTTAAAGATCGTATCCCAGCTATAATTTTATCATTTTTCAGTCATACCATATTCATAAGGGGTAACACTGCCTAACGGTTTTCCCCAACAATATTCAGTCTTTCACTGCTTGAAATATGCATATTTGGACCCAGAACTCTTACTGTAGGTCGACACTAAAACAACTGGATAACATATCACTCAGTCAGTGTTTTGGTTTGTTATGGATGAGTGGTCACCCAAGTAGTAAAGCTTTCTTTATGGCTCATTAGTGGCACCTTATGGGTAAGCTATTCACTGTTTACTATGGCAGGAATGGGCCTATTTTGGTTGGGGTAGGCTGGTGGAACCCCCTTATGTTATACTATATCAGTACAAGAAATGTGGTCTTGGATTTCCCGCTCTAGAGAAGAGATATCCTATATCCAGATGTCCTGTATTTACACACAAAGGATGCTCTCACATCAAAATATTATATAGCATTTAATGGGGAAAATAGGTTACTTTAGCCAAGGTGTCATTAATCAACAATTCTCCAGTGTGAAGGTTTAGCTGAAATTGCATCTTAAACTGTCCATGTCACCCTGTCGTCTGGTCTGGCAGGGGGGGGGGTGAGGCTGGCTCAGCCGGTACATCATTGGACTCTCACAGAAATTTAGTTCTCTCTTGATCCACAAGGGGAGACCATGCTCTTTCATGTGATATGGTGCACTCTTCCCGCGCGCCCCCCCCCCTATTTCTTTTCCAAAAGTATGTTCATAAAAATCTCCAATTTCTAAGCTTTCCAATGGTGAAAGAATTTTTCAAATATTCCTACTAGGACCAAAGTTATGGATCAATTCCCAGAAGTCACCAGATGGCATTTTTTAGATTGAATTTTCAAAAGTTTCTCAGAAGTTGAACCCCAACACACCTCACCAATGACCATCAATATTCCTATCATAGGGCTCCTCTACTTCTCCCTCTTTTCCATCCTAGCTGTATGCCTCTCTTCTCCAAAGTTGGTGCCTGCTGACTGTGACTTTGCTACTTTGCTTTACTGTACTGTCTGATTGTCATACCTTGAATATGAGGGAGACATTATGTATAAAGGGCCGTATAAGGGGCACCACAAATCTGAGGGAATCCTATAGGGTGCACCTGGGATTTGAATTGGACAAGTATAATAGCCTACTAATTTACTGTAAGAATGTCCTTACCTGTAAGTCCCACCTTTCCCCTACTACCAGAAAAAAATTTAAGGGTGGGGGTGGCTGTCAACTAACTCTTTGGTGGGGGGGGGATGTATACATAAGGGCCTACAAAGTAGGATGTATGATGTATGGGGTGAGCGAGAAAATCTGTATGCCAACTTGGATCACAGTTCAAAATATCCTTGGGGAAACTATGATTCAAATCTCCCTGATTTTAACTGATTGGGCTTTGGTTTGTTCCTCTGGCTTACTCCTATACCAAGAGAGATACATTTATTGGAACCTACTGAGGTCTTTTGGGCAAGTGGTTTGGGGGAGGGTCCTAACGAGGTAGAACAATTAAATATTATAAGGTCTATAGTAGGTATTAGCTATTGTCAGAAACATTAGAAGTCAGCTTTTGTCCTTCATTTTTCAAAAAGAAATTCTGCAGATGAACATCAGATACTGCCACTCTCATTTATCTGTGGACCTAAATATATCCATGCTCCAAGTAAATTTAGAGTGCAAAATGTTCTCTTTAAAGAAATCTAATTTTTCATGTCTGGACTTTGCAGGTAAATTACTTTAAGTTTCAATGCTATCCCCCAAAAGCCTATTCCCCACCCTGGCACAAACCATGGGCTTGAGCTAGTATCTGAACCATGCATCCCCAACTTATAAATGGTTACACAGCTCCCTACTTTGGTAGTAAATGAGCTTAGAGCAGTCTCTCAATTGGACCCTACAACTGCACCAGAATGCACAAGATACCCTCTGGAATTCAAATTTTCCTGGTGGAGCATGCCCCTAGACTGCCCCCCCCCCCCATCAGTCACTTCACTGCGCATGAGAATTCACTGGGCTTTGCTTGTGATGAGTTTATCAACACATTCAATCATTGCCAAAATGTGCGCCCCCCCCCTTTCTCAAAATCCTGGATCCGCCCCTGCAAAGCATTAAATATTTTGAAAATTGATTCAGTATGTAACAAAGGTTTAATCTAACACGAAGACTCTTAGAGAGAAGACTAGGGTGTTTGTCTAAGGGATAGAAGTTTTGTCTAAGGGATAGTGATCATTGACATAATAGGGGGATATAATAAGACTTTTACACTTCAACCTGACTACGCATTTGAAAATATACACCCAATAAATTGATAAGGTATTGAAGGAACAAACAAGAAACACACAAACACCTTTTCTCTGGATATTCAATGACAGAAAGCACAAGCAGTCATCAAGGGAGGAGAGAACTTGAATTTTTAATTAGAATTCTGCTGGCCACACAGCACCATCTTGATGCCAACTGTCAAAATCATAACTGCAAAACTAAAACCATCGTGGAGATATGAAAACATATATCGTCTTATCTCCATTTGCTCTTTGTTGCAAGTCGCCTGGCCTACTAGTAGTATATGCATGCAAACTCAGTGCAATGGTTTAGCTACTAACTAGGTCATGACCTACTGGCAGAACGGAAGTGACCCCATTTGACCCAGTTTTAACCAATCAGAGGCCGGGATTTGACAGGAAGTGACGTCATGGGGTCATAACCTAGTTTTTTCGACCAATCAGAGAGCTGCATTATACGTCATGACTATGTTTTGACCTAGTTACTCATATTACAATTATTGCGCAATCCTTGAGTTTGACCTACTTACGAACCGGAAGTGACCACATTTGACCTGACAGGAACATATGACCTATGTATGAACAGGTATTATGCAATGGTTTATGAAATTACACAATACCCATGATGAAATAACAAATGGGTAATGTGCAATTGCTGATGAAACATTACTAAGGAATTGCACAATAATGACTGATGAAATAAACAGAGAGAACTGCAGAACCGTGGGGACAAAATGCGGGCCCCGAGAACGCAGTTCAAGGGGAACAGAGGCCACATTTGATCGCCATGGGAGTGCAGTTCTCTCTGGTTATTTCATATATTAAAATATAACATAACTCGTTCATTTTTATTACAGGTTACTTTTATAATAGACACAATATTTACATATGAACCCAGTTTTCCCATTACTGGGACATGCACAGAACGAACAGAAGCATTTGTTGTTTGTAAATTTACTTGATTGATACCAGCTTTGACCTGTGAGACTAGTTTTCCATGTGTTGTGGAAACAAAAACTGTTTAGTTTAGCTATGTTAGCTATAGCATGTTCAAACAAAGTGTTGTGGAAACAAAAACTGTTTAGTTTAGCTATGTTAGCTATAGCATGTTCAAACAAAGCCTGTGCCAGGAAGTAAGTGTCGTTGTTTTTAGGTCCTGGTAAAAGACTAGATAAAAACCCATCCTTGAAGTTTACCTCAAATGAGAAATGATTTCTCACTCCAGGTATACTCAAGGTGTGAAGCTCCAAAGTGACCTGTAGACATGTGAAAAAAATGGTTTTAGGAATAGCAGATACTTGTAGTTTACAGTTACACTGACAAAATACCCCTACAATGGGATTACACTCTATCTGTTGGATGGTAACAGCAAACTTTCTGATACTTCCTAAAGTGTACCTTGTGTAGTGCCTTGGACAGCTAGATTCAGTGTGTAACTGATATACACCTATGCACCAATCTTGTGATATTAATGTTTTACTTGACAATAGTGCATGCAGTTTCTGTACGCGTCCCAAAAAGCTGGAGAGAAATATTTATACATTTTAACACAAGTTAAACAGTGGTCAACAGTTTCTGGTTCAGCTCCTCTAAAATGACCAATGTTTTCTGCAGGTATTATTTCCCAAAAGAAATTTTCTGAACATCCACATGCAATAGAAGTTACATCGTTGTCAGGTGTTACAGCAGAAGCTTTGCTATACAGAGCAACACTTTGTAGAACTGGACGCATGTAATAGTCATAAGGCAGAGTTTCTGTGCTTTGTTCTACTATCATTTCCTCTAAACTTTCCATGTTGAATGATGATACAATCCGTTATCTGGTGAAGTTGATGCAAAGAATAAACCTTGTAGTTTTGTCAAATACACCCAAGTTCACTCTTCAGCGCCAGATTTTTATTTTTTGTTGTGAAATTGTATAGTTTTCACTTTTCTGAATATTTTTTTTTTGGGGTGATACAGTTCACTTTTGCGTTAACTTCTACATGCATAATCATAAAATGTACATAAATTTTTGATAAATGTCCACTTTTTTGCATAAAACGTTCATTTTTATTGTACTATATGCTACTTTAACAGATGTTTCTATGGGGGAAAAAGTTGGTTTTTTTTTTACACAAAATGCTCATTTTTATTGCACAAAATGTTCCTCTCTTTTTATGTACTGATAACTTAAGCCTTGTTTTTTTTGTGTAGGTAGTAATGCTGTGGTTGACTACTTTGAAGCCTTTGTTAACTACCATGACAACATTGTCACTGTTCAGTACTGCTTTAAACTTTTCAGATGTTAAAGTGTTTTGTTTTTGAATTACACCTTTGCAACTCATCTTAACGGGCACTTTCTCTCCAGTGCCTATGTAACATTTGGAGTTTAAGGTGGTCATTTCATCCCCTTCCCACTCCACTTTAAACAACCCGGTGGTTCTTTTATCAAACACCAGATGGCTCTGGCAGCAGGGTTGAGGTAGCCATAAGTTACCCAATGCTTTGGTCTGAACGTAGGTTTCTCTGTGGTGAGAATTGTCACAAGGTTCAGAGGGCAACCATTTGTGGCGTTCTCTGAAAAAAGCATCACGTTTTTCAGGAATGACCACATCTTCTAGGTTCTCTGCACTCAAAGCAAAGTAAAAACTGTCAGTGTCCATTTCACACATTTTCATCTATGTATTCAAGGAGAAAGTCGCATTAGAAGGCCAACATTTTAAGTTTGGCATATTGGTACACTATGAAACCTATTTGAACCGGGAGGTCATAGGTGATGGTGGTGGGTAAACATGACAGTTCTACTGTGTTGTCATTTATGTCTTGTGCGTCTTGAACTGACCAGTGCAAGGCTAAACGTCTTGCCTTAGAGGGGGACACATACTTTATTTGAACAAAGTTTTGCTTGTTGCATATGGTTTTATCATATGACCCATTTCCCAGCAGCTTGTAGAGATCTGAAAGAATTTTACAGTCCACGTTTTCATCACCCTTCCTTCTAGCTCTGGTCACTTCTTCCATAAAGGGTAAAAAAGTGTTTTCTGGTGTGTATTCTACAAGGAGGTGCACAGTGGTTACTATCAGACCTGTTTTCAGTTACCACTGTAAGAGAGGAGTTCCCAACAAAATTCCCTCAGCGTAGTAACTACCTATGAGGTGACGTTGGGGTTGTTTAAGCTTACCTGCGGCTTCCAAAACCTCTCATGTGATTACCTACATCTTTTCTTCCTATTAGACAGTTTTTAAATATATATAGGTGTCATTTCCCTGAATTTGTCTTTTAAGTGCACAGGTGTTTCTATGTCTACTTAGATGAGTCCAAAAGTTGTTCCATTTATAACCCCTCTCAGTATTTCATCCTGACCTTTTCTACCTTGACATGACGGTCTTTTAACTTCCCATTGACTTTTGTTTTTTTGACACGAGTTATTTGTTTTTTTCTTTCATCCACATACACTCGTTCTGTTCCACTACCTCATACCCCAATGTTTATAAATAGAGGGTAACTAAGGCAGTTTCTTTTGCTTTTTCTTCTAGCCATTCTTTTCCTTGGGGGTTTTTTAAAACTGACTTGGTGAGGTGACACACGTGACCATGCCAGTAGCACCCATGAAACTGATATATTTTCTTTTGAGCTGGGACAAATCCGTCCACCTTTATTTTCCTTGAACCTAAGCTGACCTCCTCGTAGTTGTATTGATGTAAAATGTTTACATTGTCTGTTAAACCTTTGTAACGTAACCATTCTGTCGCTGCTTAGCTAATTTGTTGACTACACACTGCCTGAAAATCGTTTTCTTTCCTACGCACTACATAAAATCCTGTGCTGTGCGCTTCTCCCATACACTTCAGGTACAAGCTTTTAGTGTCCACCCCTACTATGTGTCTGCAAACTTTGCTCTGCACACTGTATTTCTTTTGTCTTATTCGTGTTTCCCCGCTTTTGTGATGTCTGTGAAGGATTATAGACGGACCCCCAACTAAGTTGCGTATCAACAAGGAATGCACATCCTTTTCTTATTGACCTAAAAGGACATAAGGTGTGGCATTAGGATCAGTGTTGTTAAAGAGAAATTTTAAGGTGAGGCCGGGTAAAGTTAGCCCGTCTTTAAACATGTCTAACCCGCATTCTATGAAGAATTTGCTGTGTTTGTTTATGGCCAAAATAAATGGTTTCATGTCCAAGTTGTTGTAATATATCAAGTAGTCCTTCATAGTTTTCATGTTGTTTTCTGACCAGGTCTTTTGACAACTCTCATATTCTTCTCTGGTTAACCCACGACCTGAAAGAGAACTGTAAAAACAGAACTGCGGAGGAAGTTTTTTGTTCTCCAGTTTTTTCATGTTGTCCATCCACTCGTACGGAAAAAAATCCCTTTTCAGCCCTACCTTTAAGGAAGGCTTTAAGGTAGTTGGCGTAGGAATACCCCGGGGCCAGGTAGTTGAACATGTCAAGGAAAAGAAGGTGATCGGTGTATACTGCTATGTATTAATTGCACCTCTTTTTGGTGATCATTTCTGACTCGTCTGTCTCTATGAAAAAGGAATGAAATTCTTTTTACATTAAATTAAGATCATACTTGCCAGAGTTGAAACCTAGAACAGGTACTTTTTCTATGTAGGCAAGAATGTGATTCTTCACTTTAAGTGTATGTGAACCTCCTTTTTCTCGCCTTTGTTCTTGGTTGGACAAACTTTTAAATTTGTTTATGTGCTCCAGTACAGTTTTGACCAAAGGATCATCTTCCCTGTTAGAACTTCTGACAAAGCACACTGGTTCTGTGTGCCCTGGAAAATCAGAAGCTACACTGGTAGAAAAGGGTATGTGTTTCTTTTCTATCACAGTGTTAGAGTTTTCTTTGGATGGAACATCAGGTTTCACAAAGTAGCTTTCAAAGTCAAAAACAATCTTGTAAGGATATATCTTTGTTTCAGGCGGAGAAACTATTCCCAATTCCTCTATAAGTTGGAAAACTGTTTTGGTCGTATTGTCAACTCTGCCTTTGTACCTGAAGTTGACTTAAGTGCAATCTTTTTTCACACCATTGTGTTGCTTAAGAAGTAAACTACGAGTAAAAACTTAATGGCACAGATCACAGGGGTAAAACCTGCCGTACAGTCCCAAGTTTGTAATCAAACTTACATGGTTCCTGTGTAGGTTTGAGTTTATGGGAAGGGGCAGAGAAGAGGGTCGTGTTAGATGACATGGAGCTGTAGCTTTAACTGCAGCACAGCTGCCCTCTGGCTTTCCACCTTCTGCTTTCTGCTCATCAAAGTAGGTGGAGGTATGTCCAAACAAGGGGCAAAGGTGCACCTGATGTCAAGGCATTCTGTTTAATTGGGAGGCTCCAAGAAATTCTTTTCTGACAGACAAAAGGACATTTTTTTAAGGCAACAACCTCTTGGTGCAGGGTCAGGAAACTCAGTTTTCATTGATTCCACTTTGGTGAAAGCTCTAGTGAAGGCAACTTTACTTTACCCCGACAAAGTAACTCACTCCATAAATTTCAAGATTTTTTATGAAAGAGGTTTCAGAATAGAAATTGGTCACAACTACGAAGGGTGTTGTCATGTGGTAAGAGTCATCACAGAAATGACTACCTCCAAGGGACAAACCCAACTCAAAGTAGTGACAGCCTACCCTGTGTCTAATTTTTGGGCCACCTTATGAAACTGAAATAGTCGAAGTTCCTCCAGATTAGCCCCAGGGCTATACCCAGCCTTCACTTTGATTCCCTCTCTAACCATACCCATCTCCTCCCCCTTACATCTCTCTAGTCCTAGGGTAATAAATCATTTTTTGAAAAGTGAGATAAGGGACGGTTGACAGATTACATATAGAGGATAAAAGGGTAACTAAGTGTTCATTTGATGGAAAAGCACTCGTCCTACCATGCCGTGTTACTCCCTGCACCGTGTTCTTGAACAATGTTAGCCCAACGACACTGAAGTTCTAAAATATGTCAGGCAAAGAAAGGAAGTCATATGTTGCACTTCCACCTGTTTCAGGTACGTGTGTAATCATTTCAAATAAACTTTTCTTCACAGAAAAAGGATGCTCTTTGGTTTTTTTTAGTTCAGGAGAGTTTGAAACCCAGTGACAGGAAAGGTTTTGGGAAAATGGTTCTGCTTCATGATTTGACCAAATTTTCAGGCGTGGAAACCCTGGGTTATGCCCTCATAAATGTAAGAAAGGGAAAGGAACCACTGAAAAACCCCTATCACCTGGAGGCATGGAAAGCTGCAGAGGATCACCACGCCAAGGAAAATACCCACCCATTTAACCCTCGTCTTCATTTCCTCAAATCTGTTTTGGACGTTTTAACTAACCTCACTTACTCACTGTTTTCATCACAATCAGCTCACATTACCTATGATAGGATAACAGAACAAAACGAATGGAAAACATAATAGAATGAAACAGGGTAGGGTAGGGTAGGGGTAGGGGTGGGGTAAAAAGTTAAGGGGTTGGGGGTGGGGGCACCCCTCAAGTATGGGGGGTTTGGAGGGGGCCATCCACCTAACCCACCCCACCTAACCTACCTACCCTACCCAACCTACCCTATATAACCCTCTTGTATACTTTCTAGTCTGTTATTACCTACCTACCTACCTACCTACCTACCTACCTACCAGCTCTTATGGATTATTACCTACCGGATAACTTGTTAATGAAAGTGAGCAACAAAATCCCTATGGGAGACTACACTCGGCTAGGGGTTCATTTAGGACTAAGACTGAGTTTAATGGAGTACATGGAAAGTGAAACTACCCTTCCTTCAATGGCCAGAGAAATGCTGACATTCTGGTACAGGAAAAACGTAGCACAAGCATTGGAGGACGTTGATGAATACACAAGACACAAACCTTACAAAAGAAAATTTCCTAGACTGAAAACTCAAAGATGGGGTATAGACAAACAACGGCAACTAGACTTTATAGACATGCGAGAGTTTGCCAAGGAAAACAAAGGTAACCAATACATCTTAGCGGGAATAGATGTTTTCTCCAGGTACGGTTTTGCTCAACCTCAATAAGAGAGCTGATGACGTAATGGAGGCTTTAGAAAAAATGACCAAAGAAAGAAAACCACAACAGGTTCAAACTGACAAGGGAAAGGAAATTGTTAACAAAACCTTTAAAAAACACTGCGATGAGAAAGGTATAATATTTTTCACAGGTGAAAATGACGACGTCAAGTGTGCCTTAGCTGAGCGCTTCAACTGTACCCTTCCAGGAAAAATGTGGGGATGTTTCTCTCATTTCAATAACTACAAATGGGTTGACTTGCTACCTGACTTGGTGAAGTGCTACAATCTCACTTACCATAAAACTTTAGGAGCCGCGCCTTGCGACATAAAAAAATCCAACTCGGATGCATTGTTCTACAGGTTAGATGAGAAACCTCAAGTGAAACAAGTTCCCACCCTTAAGTTAAAGAAAAAAAATCAAGTATGAATGTTAAAAACTAAAAAACCTTCAACAGGGGGTACGAGCCTAACTGGACAGAGGAAATATTATGCCTTTAATCCATGTTATGAGACAGCACGCGTGGGTCTATGGTTCAATATTCCACAACCGCGCAGCGGGAGTGGAATATTGAACCATAGACCCACAAGTGCTGTCTCATAACATGGATTAATGCATTTATCTAACGTATTCATCAATTATGCATGAATTTCTTACCTGATAACCCCAGAATTAATCCAGGAGAAGACATTTTGAAAGTGCTTCGATCTGCATGGTTTGCCAAGCCATCGTGGCCATGTTGTCGTTCTGCCCGACACACCTCCAACTTAACACACATTTTTCGGGTATAATCCAAGCATGTCAAGTCCTGTACTTCTAGCACCGCCAAATATATGATCTCTAGTTGGTGTTCGTCTACATTTTGTATCCATTTTCTTCGGAATAAATAAGAATCCAATGATTTTCCATAGCGATCCAACGCACACGGCCCAGTACACGGCCATTGCATCTTCTTTACTAAGCGGGGAGGTGCCCGAATGTAAGAACTAGGTCAGATACGCGTCGAACAAGGAATGGCTGTACGGGCCGGTTGCCAACCCGTATCGCTATGGAAAATAAATGGATTCTTATTTATTCAGAAGAAAATGGAGAAATTAGGCATGGCATGTTCATCTAGGATATCTAAGGATGTTTCTCTGTTAATAACTCCACCAGGCTCCATTGGATTCTATGCTAACGAGGTGTGTAAACATCAGGTATGTTGGAAAACTTTTTCATATCCTCCATGTGTATTGGTTTCTACCACCTGTCGGCTTGGTATAGTGGACAGCGAGCTCGTCTCCTGCCACAGCGGCCGGGGATCGATTCCCCGTTGAACCCTTAACTGGAAATAAATGGTGTAGTTGACTTTGTATGCTTTGCCACTTTGCCACTTTGAGAGGAATGAAAATAATCAAGAACCTACGTCACTGTCTGAAACTGAGTTGTACCTGAAACTGGAAGCTGTGGCAGCCGATGGAACTATTCACCTGGCTGACGACATAGAGGCAGCACCAGTCAACAACTTGGCGCATGCTCTCTTCGCCTCCTGTCAACTGCTCATCAATGGGGAGAAGGTGACTGGCAACAATGAAGACTACAGACTTTCCAGGCATACCTTTTGGACACTCTGTGTTCAAACAAAGAAGACAAAGAAACTCGCCTGAAAGGTTGTCAGAAGTATATGAAAGTGGGCACATGAAAGAGACCGAGGGGCTAACAATGCACGATGGACGGCTCGAAGAACAGAGTTTTTCCTCTCGCAACAAGCAGCCCTTAGTGATGAGGCCACACCTGGATCTGATTAAGCAGTGCAAGGTGTTGTCTCCTCACTGTGAGATCAAGCTCATCTTCTACAGCCCAACTTCTACATGATGCAAGCAGCCAATCAAAACTACTGGATCAAAATCACCAAAGCTGAAATGTCCCTTCTCCAGAAGAGTGTCGACAACAAGGTGGCGGAAACTCATGCTTTAAGTTTGAGGAGCCCTGAGATGGGTCCATTCAACTATCACATAGCAAGGTATAAAGTCACAAAGCTCACAAGACTACAGTTGGACTCAACCGGACACTACTCAAATCTCCACAAGAATAGTCCTGTGTATGATTAAGGAAACAGCAGCTGCTGGGACTAAGACAGAAAATCCCTCCAACTGCAAACACAACGTTAAGGAAATTTGCGTGAGGTATGACAATCAAAAGTTTGAATTGAAGACCGACTTCAAAACCAGCAACTGTGTGAGAGCCTACAGTCAAATGTACAGAGACAGCGGACTTTTGGCTCTGGGTCAAGACTGGAATAACTCTAGAAGACTTCAAGGACGGGTTTTCTTTCTTCATTTTCGACCTCATGCCAGACAGAGCATCTGAAGACAGCCGTATCAACCTCATCAAGCAAGGCAAGTTGGGCATTTCCTTTAGGTTTGCCGCCCCGACTACTCACGCCATATCTGCAGTCCTGTGCCCCTTCTACGACAACAACGTCCAACTTACAGCCGACTGTCTTCCTGTCACAGACTACCACAAGAACTAAGAGAATAAAGACTTCAGACATAACTGCAGTACTGGCCAACCATCCGCACACCAGGCATTTCTACCTAGGAACATTTGCCAGTAACCAATGTTCTAAGACACCCACTCCCTCCACATGTTTCGTTAGTAATACTCGCCCAAGTTCTAAACCTGGACAACACTGGGTGGCACTTTACATTTTACCCAATGGGAACATGTACTACTTTGACCCTTATGACTTACCTCCATTAAATATATATCATGAGAGGTTCATGCAAAAGTCGTCAGACGGTCATGGGATGTTCAACAAGTACGAAACTTCTAAGCTAAAACGTGTGGAACACAATGCATTAACTTTCTCATAGAAACATGTCACACCAAGAACCCACACCACACAGTGGAAACATTTTCTCAGCTACTGTTCAATTTACTGGACAAGATTGTAAGCCCGTGGTTGAGGTGATGAGACAAGAAGAGCCTATGGAAGTTGAAATGAGTCCAGAAGAGGTGGAAGTGTACACAGACGTAAGTAACCTGTTGGTGAGGGGAAAAGTGAAATGTGAATTGAACATGATAGACGGTCTTCAAAGCACAGCAGAAGTGATAGACAAAGTTCTGTCCATGATGGGAGAGTTAATGGACAAAGTAGTTGCCCTCGAGGAAAGTAGCATAGGAAGAACTGCCCTGAAGGATTTAATGGAAAGAATGCGAGCATTAGAGGATCGTAGCCAAAGTCCACCTCCAGCTAAGACTGGGTGCAGTTGACTGCAACTTATAAGCACCATGTAATGAAAAATGCCATACACACCATGTACTCTACTTGAAGTGTCAATAAAACTCAATAGATTTAAAAGTGACATGTTGGGTCTTTGTGACATTTGAAATTTCTCATGTATTGCGTAAATCCTTAGTAATATTTCACCAGCAGTTGCACAATATCCATTTGTTATTTCGTCATGGTTATTGCACAATTTCTAAGCAATATTGCATCAAATGGGGTCACTTCCGTTTCGTAAGTAGGTCAAACTCAAGGATTGCACAATAATTGTAGTATGAGTAACTAGGTCAAAACATAGTCAGGTCACAAATCATAGAAAGTGTGCATATGGGGCCTTACATGTCATTCGCCCAGACATGTGCCCAGAAAAGGAATTCTTATAAGTATGCTTCTTTTACAATAGCAAGGACACGTCTGACATAAATGATAATGTGATCTTCTTAATCTACAAGTCAAAATAGTCTGGACATGAGATTTTCATGGAGGTATGAAGATTGTTTCTGTAGGAAATTAAGCCCTCAACATGGCTTGTAACTCAAATGTCATTCTCCCAGACACAATTTGGCCCAGACAATTTTGGTCATTTTGGGCAAATTTTACCCCCCCTGGAGCCCAAAATATGCATATAGGACCATCAAAACCCATATGTAACATGAAGATCTCATCCAGCCTGACACTTTGAGCCAAAGAAATAGAGGGGGAAACTAAAATTCGAAGAGTAGGGGCTGGACTACCTCCAAATTCGTCATATGCAAACCTTCTATGATTTTCGACCAGTCATGACGTATAATGCAGCTCTCTGATTGGTCGAAAAAACAAGGTTATAACCTGGTGATGTCACTTCCTGTCAAATCCAGGCCTCTGATTGGTTAAAACTGGGTCAAATGGGGTCACTTCCGTGCTGCCAGTAGGTCATGACCTAGTTAGTAGCTAAACCATTGCGCTGAGTTTGCATGCATATACTACTCCTACTTACTGACATGAATGTGTGACGTCATTATGTCACTGAAGTAGCGAGACAAGTAGGGCCAACATCAGTGCCTTCACTCCCTTGGCAGCTCTTCAAATTTCTATGAGCACATGCTGATTTTAAGAAGAGGCCATGTCATATGCCACTAACCTTTTACATCCCCATGTCCTTGTCACTAACCCCCATGCCACATGTGAAATTTAAGAAAAGGCCATTTCTCCCTGTCGATTTTAAGGCTTCATATCCCGGCTTCATATCCATCATAATACAAGTTGCAAATTCGGAATAGGTTTTTCTGCACAGGAGGGTGTTTCACCTCATTACATAATTATGGGGGCCATAGGTGGTGTACGGTCCTCCATATTTTTATGTTGGCCCTATATGACAATGTACTGGAAACTTTTGAAATTATCTGAGTCTGTCAACATTTAAAACCCCTGCGTTATGAGTGTCAGCCTTTAAAATCACTGCGCCGCTATTGAACGTCACTTTATACTTTGTACATGTATAGGCCCGGGTGTATAGGCACGCGTCTTTTTATTGCCCATTCTTGTCACCGATCAGAGAGGTCTGTCTTAATCTATGCCTGACCCAACAAACAATAGCACCCCTCAAGACGATAGTGGGAGTGGCTGCATGTACACTGAGAGAGAGGGGTTGGGGGTTGGGTGTGAGTTGGTTGGCAAGAAGAGGCACAAACCGGGGCACAAACCCGGTCAGAGCAGCTCTACCTTCTCACATCACCAGCTCTTTGTATATACCTGCCTCCACGTGTGTAACATGCAACTCTCCTGTCTTAACTGCTGAGTATGGGGATTACTCCCACCACAAAGCCTGATAATTTCCAAGGTAAGTCTGGTAGTGATTGTTCATAATCTCTACAGCTTGCTGCAATACAAGTTGATGTTTCTGTAGCACAGTGAGTAGGTCAGGGGGAGCAGTAGGTGAGCGTATTAGGGAGTGCCTCACTCATGTAGGGCGGCATGCCAACTGCCTAGCTGGGAGCAGCTCTTGCAGGGCTGAGTGAAGAATTCTGTGAAACACGGCAGGGGCGGATCCAGGATTTTGAAAAGGGGGGGGGGTCCAACCCTGGTTTATGGGTAAGCGCAGCGCCACAATGTCGCAAGTGCAACGGCGCGACATCGCAAGCGCAGCACCGCAAGATACCTAAATTAAAGCATTTTGGTGTAAACCTAGGGTGGACAGGTTTCCATGAAGGGGATGCAAATCTTATGTGGTAATGCTTTGTCTTTGTGAGGTTTTAAGGGCTGGTCCCTCATAAAGATTTTTGAAATATAGATGTCAAAATCTTGAGTTCAAGGGCTTCAACTAGCCTCAGATGAATGTAGTATTTTTAGATATTGTTCCTTAAGGGGGTGTGGGGACTGCCTGCACCCCTGGGAAGTTTTTTGAAAAATGATGTTAAACCTTGAAGTTTAAAGCATTTTGGTGTACCATCAGGAGTATGTTTATGCACTGGTGGACTTTTGGGTCATTCCCAAAGAAAATCTTATAACATAATCATCAAACCTATATTTAAAACGTTTTGGTATAGGAAAGGGATGTAAATTTATGTCCTGATACCATACATTGTTCTTTGATAGAGTTTTGACAGCTCGTCCCCCAAGGAATTTTTTGAAATATTGGTTTTAAACACGGTAGTCTAAGCATCTAAGGAATTTCTGTATCATTGGGTGTGAATCTAGTAGTTTTATTTGAAAGTGATTTGGAGCCTACCATCAAGAAAGCTTTGAAATTTCACAAAAACTCATTACAGCACACAGTATTTTGATGTACCCCAAGTGGTGAATAAAATTTTAATGGGATATAAATCTAATAGAAAATTACCTGGGGGACCAAACATAGTATTCCATGCATAAGGCACACCTGATGCCTAGATGCCTATGTGGACTCACTGGTGCACATTGGGTCACGTTAGAAAATTTTGTGGAAATTTTATAGATTTTAGATACTGTAGTCTTAAATTGTAAAATTCATAAACAATAAAACCATATCAAAGAGAGATAGGGGCCATGAATGGGGGTATACAAAGTGGACATCTTGGGTGGGCCCAAAGGGGGGGTGTCCCTCTTCGGGGACCCCCATTTGAACATGTTATGGGTGGACCAAAAGGGGGGGGGGGTCCGGACCCCCAGGACCCCCCCTGGATCCGCCCCTGAACACGTGCTATATGGTCACAGGGTCTTGCATGTTATGTAGCCTTCCTAACGGGATTGCTAATAGAACGGCACTCTCTCGAAAAATGGGAATAGCAGGGACCAGAGCTCAGTATCGTGAAGGGGCTGCAATGGACGTGGGCACAGGTAAGTGCTTTAAGGATGAGTCTGTGTATTAAAACGGTTTATCTTTATGTGCTGATAATCTTCCATTAATAGAGACATGCTTACCACAGTGACCCGTAACTGTTTCAGCGCCAGGATGCATATTGATTGTGCCCAGGCAAGGTTGGTTTCAATATTCCTGTACCCTTAAGACAGCTAGGTGCTCATTTCCGAGCCCGGCGCTTAAACGACATGCATATCTATATTGATAACTTATATGTAAGACACTTTATATGCAAGCTAGGGATCTGTGATTATTACCTTACCTATGCCTTATTAACTTGATCAAAGTCTGAGTGCGCCCTATGCCCGAGACTATTAAAAGAGAACATAAGTATTAAAATCATGGAACCAAGCATCACACATGCGTGATTTTGCCTCATTTTTCTCGAAGTATCATGTCAGTGGACTGGCAATTAGAGGCCTTTGGTGGTACACATCCATCAAATCTCTGATATCAGCCCGCGTGATAATTAGAATTCTGATTTGAAGTCGATGCTCCCTTAAAGATAAGTGCCGGGTAACTTCAACCAGTTTCCTTTACCGATATGCCTTGCTAGTTTCAGCATAGACAATTATACATACAGGTATGGTTTCTCCCAATAAGTTCAATCCACAGATCGATGAAGCCCGGCCAGACGGGTGCTTATTAGTGCATAGGGCTGTTGTTCGCCAGGAACCTTATGCACTTTGCACTCGGTGAATTGGGAAACAGAAACGCTGAATGAAACCAATTCATTAAGTATGGATTGCCTGTATTGAAATGTTTTGATTATATTCAATTTTGAAAGGCAAGCACAGCTGCTAAGTAGGTTGGAAGTTGCCTTAAGGATTATAGTTTAATTAAGCTTAATTAGGCCTGCTAGTTAAGTTATTTTATTTTATCATTTTTGTTGTTTTTTGCAGAGTATCTGTGGTCTATAGAGGTCGACCCCCCTAAGGCAATGGAAACATTTAATGTCTGTAGGGCTAACTGTGTAGAACGAGTAAAACTATATTTCAATATCATAATAATATATCCACATTTTGATTGTACTGCATCAGTCAGTCTGTCATTTATAGATATATCTAGATATGTGCTTCCTGTTCATCACACGTTTTGTCAGCAATGAAATGTTGGACTGAAGAAAAACAATAGGAATCGTGAGGAATGACTGATATTTCTGTCACAAATTCGCACAGCCACTGACTCTACTCGTAATAACTCTTATACTTATACTAAGGCTCAATCAATATTACTTAAACTATGTCTAGGATTTAAGTAAACCATGAGTTCGTATTACGGCCTCGGCCCTGATGTACGTACATGTGACTCCTAAAGAAAATAGAGGTGAAAGGTCACACTCCGCATGGATGTCTTACAATTAACAGTATTCTACCTAACTTGCAGAAATGAGCTCGAGGTATGTTGTTAATGTATGGCCAGACAGGACTTACTCCAAGAATCACTATAGGTCTTATAAAAAAGGCGTAAAACGTGTAATGGTGCAGAAAGATATGTCCCAGATCCCGGCCCAGACCCTAAAGTTAGACACTTGCAACTCCACAGGCACCTATATACTATGAATAATACCATAGAGTGTAAAGGTTCCTCTAGTCTCCAGGATAATACAGACTGCCGGGTATACATGTACATGTGCCTGTGAGTGGATGGGTTGAAATTTCTCCGAAAAGAAAAAAAAATAAGGGAGGGGGGTTAAACACACAGGAAATAACAAACCATTTACTTTTTAATATTTTTTTTTTTATAAAACTGGTTAATGCGTAGGCCACCTACAAGATCAGTTAATAGTGTTCTATTGGGAGTCTTACTATTACCATAGGCATTTAATTATTAGTGTGAGCATGTGAAAGAGCAGCTCACGTCCGCTCCCTGGTAACGCTATCAGAGTTAGTGATGTAGAGGCACTTTACTGCATTAACATCGGTTAGAGTGGTCGTAAGGCCTCCTTACGTACAAACCAGAGAAGCCCTTGTCTAATTTATAGCAGGCAGTAACAGGTGAAGAGTATTCCCCGTACCAAAGTGGCCAGAAAAAAAGCTTCCGATAGCCTATTCACTGATAGGCTTCCTTTGCCGTGTTTGTAAATACTGGAATACTTGGAAGGGCAAAGATTTATTCATATATACTTAAGATGTGGCTATCTCAGGGGTGTGGATGGGGGGTCCCCCATGTCACATGTCAATTTTAAGAAATGGTTATGTCACATGTCATTTAAATCCCCATGTCCCATGTCATCTCTAAGAACCTCTCATGTCACATGTCGATTTTAAGAAATGGTTATGTCACATGTCACTTAAATCCCCATGTCCCATGTCACCTCTAAGAACCTCTCATGTCACATGTCGATTTTAAGAAATTGCCATGTCACCATGTCAAATTTAGTGGTCCACACCCACTATCTCTAAACGGCGAAATGGTGATGTGTTAAATCAATTCTTAGTTCAAGTGTGTGCGTGGGGGGGGAGGGGTCCTTCTTGAAAGGGGATGCAAAAGGGGGGGGGAGAGAGAGAGAGAGAGAGAGAGAGAGAGAGAGAGAGAGAGAGAGAAACTCATTAAACTCATTACACATTTACGCGTGCATAGGCTCGCCGTAGTTATAGGAAAGCCTGCGGAAAGCCTACACAGCTACAGGCTGCATGAGCCCAAAGCTACATGCCATTCACTGCAGTTTCAGGTTAGAGACCTTTGATCCTGTGGTGTTGGTGAGTGCATGTACTAAACTAAATAGTGGACATCCTTCATTGTCAGAACTCCAACTAATTAGCCTTTACTGAGTGTCATTAACAGTCAGAGTTCTGTCTGTCCAACGCCACAGCTGGCAGACGTAGATCCTGGATTCTGGCTACCAGGGATCCACACTCAGGATCTCACTATGTGCTATATGGCGAGTCGTATACGGGTGTGTAACCTCCATAGCGATATATCCTATAGTGACCCTCTACCCTGTATACATCTATAAAGGGTTAAATATATAGTTGGGTGTGACTGCTCTACAGAAGGAACATCTAAAGAACACTCTTACATACTGCTTGGTTGCTTTTACTGGATTCATAATAGATCTACGATATTTGTGCAAATGTGTATAGCATAGAGGAAATCCGCATGTTTGATTCATTTGGAGTGATTGTGAGACGCAAAGATTATACAGAAACGCCCCCACCTGCACTACAGCTATAGCTGAGGACTAGGGGAGCATGTGAGAGGACACCAGTTAATTGCAGGTGAGTGCCAATCATCTCTGTATACCATACTGGGGAGGACTCTTTCATTCTGATGCATTATTAACTTCAGTGAAAATAAGTAGGCTACATTTCAACGAAATGCAATCATCGTGTATGAATACCGACCCCTGCCAGTCAGGACAAACGTAAAGAAGTGATTGTGTAATGGCTGAGAAACACTTAAGATCCTAGATGAAAAAAAGGGGGAAAATACACCAAAACAATCATAGACCTATATAGCCCCGTAAATGTGCAGTATCAAACTCATATCAGAGCGTTCTGCTCATATTGGCACTCACGTAGCCATGCTTCAGATTTGTATGGGTCAACAGCGCCCTTGTAGTCGTGCATGCTACCTGTAATTCTTATCCCCAACTCGGCATCATTACCCAGTACTAAGGGGGTTGCGTGAGGCATTGCACCCCCCCCCCCAGTAAAGACATACGTGTGGTGCAGGACATAAATTCACAGTTTCCCATTCTATCAATACCCACTCTCTTCACACAACATGCCTCGACACATGAAAACCGAACACAAGGCTTACAGCCATTACAGACAGCGGTTCTGATTGGATGTGATGAAAGAGGGGCGATAAGGTGGCATTTACCCAGCTGTTTACTGCTTGAAGATCACAGGCTTTTCTATGATAATATCATTTCGCTGCCTGTGATAAATTACAAATCTCTCCTATAGCCCTCAGGAGAAAAAAAATAGATAGAGACTAAAGGAGACGGGAGCAATATTTTACTAAGTTTCTTATGCTCGACATTGATAGGACTCTACTCATGGAGACACAGGAAGTCCTGTGCATTGCAACAAAAATGTCAGATTACTTTTACTGCCTCAATACTCTGTGTATAAGGCGCGTCTTATACCTGAGGGTGGACCCCTGCTGCATGCACCCAAGTACCAACAAAGGTTTAAGGTGTGGCTTAAATGCGAGGGTCTTAAAGTAGAGAAAGGTACTAAAATTGCCAAAGTATTGCAATGCTGCAACTTGTAGGATCAGGTCGAGTCGGGGGTGAGTGTCATACACCCAGGTAGCAAAACATGTGTGGCCCCAGTGTGGCTTACAGCGGGTGCCCATTGTGGGCCAAAAAGGGCTGCCCGATTGGCACCAAATGGGTTGTGTCCTCAGCAAAGTGTCTGAGCCACACTGGGCTAGCCAATTTGGGCACAGATCAGTTTTAAAGTGCGCTCATGAATTCAGGCTCAGGTTGAGTTCAACATGGGTTTCTGATGTGGCCCAAACTGGGCTGACCGATTCAGCCATATTTTTTTTAATGCAAATTCAAAAGAATTTAATTAGGCATAGTCAATTATTGAACACAACTCTTCCCGCCCCCTTACCAAGTATACCAATACCCAGTGGTACTCATCTATTCTACTGCACTCAATAATCCAAGAAACACCACTTTGAATCTAGTGACATCTTGGCCATCTTCAGTGCCTCTCTTCTTAGATGCACCATGTAGGGGCATAGATCAGAGCTTTTAAGCTCATAGTGTCTGTAGGTAGCATGTTTGATCCTTATATCACATTCAATGCAATAGGAATGGTGTAGTCACCTTAGAACTACTAGGATGACCTTGATTTGCACATATTTTAAAGGGAATATATAAGGATTTCCAAACTATGATAAAGTCTCAACATTATTACCCAATGTCTAATTTAGTAGTATACATCAGTTGTTCTATATTTTAGAGAATCAATTCTGTATGGGTAATAAATGTATATGTGAGATAGCTGGGCCATCTGGTGCCAAATTCCAAAAGCCGAAGGTGAGTTTGCCCTATCTAAACCCACTCTCAACCCAGATTGGGCAACTTACCTTTAGATTGATCTTCACCCATTTTGGGAGCCCATTTTCAGCCCAACCTGTGCCCAATGTGGTTGCCCATTTCAAAACTGATCTGTGCCTAAATTGGGAAACCCAATGTGGCACACACCTTTAGCTGAGGATAAACACCACTGGGAGGTCAATGGGCTCACGTTGGTCTGCCCGTTTAGGTCTGCCCACTGTGACCCAGACTGAAAACCCAGCATCTGGCCAAACTGAGCCCATGTACTGAATTCTGCCCACTTTGGCCCTAACTGAGCTTGCTACATGGGCAGGCCCTATAGATACTATTTTTACGGTAGTCATGCAATTGGGCAGGCGGGGACTGCCGGCACGCTATAGAAGGAAGCCACAATGAAACGCTGGCACAGGTAGGAGTTAGTATTGAAAATGTCTCATTCGATATTCGCAACCAAATAAAGCGCACTGACGCCTACGCAAAATAACCTTTCTGTCCTGGGAATGCTTACAGGAACGCGCTTTGGAGTCACACTACCCTATACATTTTGCATTAAGTCCTTTTAGGTGTCATCATTTACTGTAACAGCTGAGAGCTTCCTTGTGAGGCCTTAAGCCAAGTGTCTCCAGGGCGCTATACAAATAGGGGCATGAAAAGTGTTGGTTCATGACATTTGACTGTAATAATTTTTGAGAACAAAAAATTAGGAAATCCCTTGCTTAATGCAATACTTTTCTTTTCAATTAATGCATCAAAAAGGCCAAAGATGTAAGAGACTGATGCATAAGATTGTACCCTGAAGGCTATACTTTTAATTGATACAAGGGCATTGTTGCCTCGCTATGGAAAGGGGGACAGTGTATCATATAAATAAAAAAAAAGCATATCGATAAACACAGGCTGCTGGGAACAGACCTGAAGCTAGAACATCGGTTATAGGCAATGTGGGAGTCTCATCAATGATATTCAAACATCCAGGCATCCTTCATATATAAACGCCTCCCCTCCCCCTGACTGCACCAGACTGGTTGGTTCACAAAGGTCCAATGGTTCAGGTCAGGACGCCACACAAGTCCGATCCCAGGAGGCACTGCAGACTGCTATCTCACTTCCGGTTCCGCAGGGCCCCCTAGCGGCCACCTCATCATACCCCAGCGTTGGCCGTCGTCAGCCCTGTTTGGTTTAGTTTTTGAGCGTATCGTAGCGGGCAGACACGGAGGTAGAGGGCTAGATGGCTCCTTTGGCTGGGTTCTTGTCACCAATGTCATCTCTGCAGGGTGATCCAGGCACCAAGCCTCAGACTGCATTCAGGTCAAGGTATAAATTGTAGAACAATTATGAAACATCTTCTACGTCTCAAAAATAAAAGCTTTACAATAGTTCCATGCATTGAAAAAAAAATCTAATTGTCCTGAAATAATGCACAATTTATCAGTGATCTGTATGGGGTTAACGCACAATGCACATATATATTGGGCGACACGAAAAGGCTACACATTCATGCAGCGTTTAATGGTGGTGAGATCTCTCCATGGTAGATGAAAGATTAGAGGATGATATCACTGAGATATTATTCTTTGGCTTTGCCCAATTCGATGCGAAGCGAATACTTTGTATAATCAATTGCATCACTTGATATGAGGGTAACGTATAGATGGATATATGCCTAAAATTTAATGTTTATGGATTCTGCACCATTTCCCATAAGCACTCCCTCAAATGACCGCCCCCTCAAACCCGAACCACCCCCTAACTGTTAAAAAGAAAATGATTGCGCCCTTACCTGTAGGTTTGTATTGTCACGAATAACCTATCAGATAACATATAAAAGGTAGCAAATGGAGATGCATCCTGTAAAGAAGACAAATAAAAGACGAATTACCATGTACGATGTATTCAGCATAATCCCTGCACGAACTGTGAGCAGACACGCAGAAAGATTGCTACCTGGGCAGGTACAAAAAGCATCCTTTTGGCTTGCCCGCTCCCAAATGTACTCTGTAGACGAGGCCATGCTCCAATAATACAGTCGCATGAATAAGGAATGTCTGGTCTTTGACTTTGTAGAGAAAAATGAAAGAGGCCCATTAGCCCAATGGAGAAAAGCCATTAGTAGTGCAACCATGTGAACGATGCACTGTGCCAAGCCATAATGCATACATGCAGTATGGGATGAGATATGGCAGTTCGTTGACCTGGAGGATGTTTCACCAGGGGGCTGTTTTTCCCTATCTTGCGGACCTCCGTATGTCATATACGGATGTCCGTATATCATTTAATTCAGTTAAGTGTATTTCCTTATATATACGGAATTTTGTCTTCAACATGCGGAGGTCCGTATTTATATATGGAAAAAACCCTGTATTTCCCTATCTTACGGACTTCGAGAAATCCTTTGAAACGCCGTATGAACAGTCTCAAATACATCATGGTGGGGTACCCCCTCGTATGTTCTTTTACGTCATACGGACCACCGTATGTCACATGCGGACCGGGAGAACATCCGTATGTGTCCTTAATTTCCCTCTGAGCCCTTTGTGGGGTTATGACCTCTGACCTTGACCCGGAAGTCACCAAGTTTTTATTTGGCCGCCAATTTCGAACCAGCTCTGACCTGCTCGATAACATGGCAATAGGATGGATACAGAGAGCCAAAAGGGAATACTACAAGAGGCTCGATCCCTTATCTTTCTTCACAGACCGAAAGTTTGTTCAGCGTTACAGACTGACCAAGCCAGTGGTACGGATGCTTACAGAGAAATGGGTTTCCACAAAGAAAGTGAAAGAGTTGAGGGGTAAACATGCTGTGCCTTACAGGATAAGAGTAAGTTTCTAACATTTTAGCACGTCCCCCCCTTCCCTCTCTCCTTTTCCCCTCAGCTTTCTCTTTGTGTAATAATATTGGATGTTTACTTTGCTTGAAAACTTGGGCCACATAGAATCAAAGGAAAAACACATGAATAACTTAAAAATGAATGGAGGCCTTGTTTCACGTTAATTAGTTATTTAGTCAGTGGCCTACACCCGTCTTTCTCTTTCAATTTGCAGTTCTGCGTTGCCTTAAGGTACTTCTCCACTGGGGCAACATATCAGACAATAGGGGACTGCCATGGCATAAGCAAAAGCGTGGTGGGATGCTCAGTCAAGGATGTGGCTGAGTACTTCCGGACTCACATCAGTGAATACGTGGTCTGGCCAGACAGCTTCGACGACAAGAATGCCAAGGCAACTGTTTTCTATAAGAAGACGAAGAAGCCACGTTGCTTTGGTATGGTAGACGGGACCCATATCCCTATTTTGTGTCCGAAAGGTGTGGTGAATGACGAAAACCAGTTCTATTGCTACAAAGGCTATTACAGTATTAATGCTATGGTGAGTATCATTTCAAGTCTTGTTCAGGATTGTTCTGAGTTGTTTTCCACTTCCTTTTCCTCAGAGGAACTTATCCGTAGATACTGTTAAAAACTCTGAAAGACGTGATTAAAACTTTAGCTAAAGTAATTGAACTATGATTAATTGAACTTAAAAAAGCAAGACAAAGGAATTTTTCTGTCCTTCACTATGGTTAACACATATTTGCAGATCATCGCAGACTATAATGGGTTCATCTTCCATGTTAATGCAGCAAACCCTGGAAGTTGTAACGATATCTATGTCATGAACGGCTCTCAGGTCAAGTACCTCGGGGAGAGAGGAGACTTCAGGGGATATTACCTCCTAGGAGACTCTGGGTAAGTTTTGTGCTTACCAAACTCTTTCAGTCACTTTTTTTGTAAACAAGTCTTTCATCTGTTGTCCATATGTACCTATTTTATATGTCCTATTGAAACCAATGTGAGCCTTGACTTAAAAGAGAAAAAAATTATTTTATTCTTATTTTGCAGCTATGTTCTGACTGATTATGTCTTGACTCCCATTAAATATGAGAAGACTCAATCTGACATCGATTACAACAAATGGCACCGGAAGACAAGGTCTTCTGTGGAGAGGACAATAGGGATATTAAAGCAGAGGTGGAGGTGAGTCCTTAGAGCTCAGATTATTATATTTCTTTTGTTTATAACACCATATATAAGTATAAAGAAAGAAAATATACTAAATAAAGTACATTACATGATTTTATTATTAGACTTTAAACAATTGTAAAGGAATCGTGACTGACATTCTTTTCGGTTCTTGCAGGTGTCTCGACAGCAGTGGGGGTTACCTCTACCATGACCCTCCTACAGCAGGAGCCATTATAGAGACTTGTGTGGCTCTGCATAATTGTGCTAAAGCGGCTAGGGTCCATCTTCTGCCCGATTACCTCGCGAGGGACAGCTTCCGCAGGATCAGAAACCCTGTTCCCCAACCTGAACAGAGGAGACCAACAGAGCGTGTGGCCTTCCACAATCTGCGGTCTACCTTCGTCAACAAGTACTTCGTCCAAGAAGATATAGATGAGACACACGCGGAAGAGGGTGAACCCACTCCCCAGGATGAAGATTTTCCACAGGAGGGACTACAGTTTCCTGACCACAGAGACCCACAAGTGGCACCTCAGGTAGCTCTTTTGTTGGACCAGATGAACGCACTGATAGAGGAATACTATGACGCTAACTATCTGCATTGAAAGTTTAAATGGACCTAGGCAGCTTTCTTGTATATAAATGTATATATTTTTTTTGGATCTCTAATTTATTGTGTAAATAAAGGACTATTCTGCAAATGCAGTATTAAAAAATGACGTTTATTTCTAAGAGTAAACAGCATGCATATCAAAATCAACTTCCCCTTTGTAGAAGAACACATATGGCAATGGGTGAATAATAATAGTGTTCACACCTAACATTACCTTTGCATTGTGTAGCCGTATGTCAGGAAACCTTATGACTAAATGTATCTTAAAACATCTTTCCATTTCTTTTTTCATTCATATTAACATCCAGTATCCAGATTCTGACATAAAGAGTCTCATTTTTTCATTTGTATGTATACAATTAAAAATTTAAAGTGTTATCCTGAATTAATGCAACAATACCTCTTTCGAACAATATGTATGGCTATGGGTGAATAATAATCTTCTTCACACCTTACATTATCTTTTCCTTGTGTATTCCTATGTCAGGAAACTTTATCACTAAATGTATCTCAAAACATCTTTTCTGTTCTTTTTATAATGAAATCAATATGTACTCCCGTGATTCTAAAATATGCAGTATCATGTTTGCAGTTTTAAGTTCAAAGTTTAAAAATGACACTGATATCCTTAACAATGCAACATTAAAAAGTGTACGATGAACGTTACCTAACTTTTAAGACAAAAACAACATGACTAGTCTCTGTTTGTCGTAACATTGACATGAGAGTACTGAGGTATAATAAAACTCGACATAACAGCCTGTCTTTTATGTCCATTAAAATCTTAATTACCTATTCTAACTGTTAGTCTGTTAACAATTCTTGACAACATAACATTAGTCATTATATTTTTTGGTAGCCTTCCTGCTTCTTGAGGATCTTTTCACAGGTACACCTCTCTTTTTGTTTTGCCCTTCATCCTTCTCAGAAGCTTCTGTGTCTGCCTCTGAAGCTGCCTCTGAAGCTGCCTCTGAAGCTGCCTCTGAAGCTGCTTCCTTCTGGTGATGGCCTTCCTTCACGATAACCTCAGGGTTTTCCACTTCTCCTTCTACTTCCTGAAGGCCATCTTTAGTCACGATGACAAACTCGTCCTTGTGCAGAACTGAAAAATGGGGGAGGCTGTTGTCTTCAGGATCTATGTAGTTAATAGCTGAAAACAAAATTACCATACAATTTCTCACATAAGCCGCACCTCTTACCAGTATCCAAATCAAAACAGGCTTCTAAAATAAACCAAAAGAAGGCTAGCGGCTGACAGCAGGGTATACTTTACAGGAAAAGAGGAGAATTACTACAATTTTCCAGAAAGTGAATAAATTCATCCCTTTCAAATTTTACACTTAAGTTTGGCTTACTTTCTTATACACGTTTCATTCTAAATTTAACATTTCATCTCTCCCTTTCTTTCATGAAAAATAAAATAATGCTTACCTTCGCCGGGAACAGCTAATTTTCTTTGGCCCTCTTCGAGGTCGAAAAGTAAGCCGGGGCTTCCCTCATCCCGTGTCTGATAAGGAGGGGTTGTTCCAACTGTAAGAAGATCCAAAATAATAAAGTAAATACTTATATAAAAAAATTATTTCATTTCTACATAATGATATACCGTAAAATTTAAGGCTGTAAGACTATATTTAAAAAAAAGGTAAAAATGAGAAAATTATTTCATATGAAAACCCATATAGATATTTCCTTTCATTGAAACTCTTCTAGACTTACCAGGAGGAGGGTTGGGATGAGTTAGGAAGGCAGATATAACGAAAGTATCTACTTCTGAGGTAGGGTTCTCATTTTCTACTGTCTCCAGGGCTTTGTCACAATAAAAGGGAGAGACTAGTGTTACAAACCAAGTTTCTTGTTAGGTTATTTCTCTTCACCCTGATCTCATATCTCCATATAATTTACTTTGATTTCAAATAAAGTTAAGGGTTAGTTATGTTACACACACATGCTGTACATGCTGGAAAAGGTTATCAAGAAAGGAATTGTCCACATGCTGCCCCGTACATGCTTCTCTGTTGGTAGTGATAGGATATTATTACATTGTAAAGCACAAAGAAACAAAGAAGAAAGTATTTATACCTTTGTCTGAAGCTTTGTCCGGGCAAGCATCCTTCGTACCAGGAGACAATACAATACATTCTGGAACTGGAGATCCTGGAACCACTTCTGCGTCTTCACGGGGCTCCTCCTGTTCCTCCTGTGCCAGAGGTTTAACCAAAGGACGTCCCACTGTTGAATAGAATGACAAACAGTTTCATTTATTTGTCTAAAATGAAGAAAAGATAAAAAAATTGTTATAATTAATACACATACGGACCCCCCTATGTTGTATTAAACTGTATATTTATGAGCTGCATTGCTTTGCATTGTCATAACATGTCCACCTCCACTTTTATGAGAAAAACGTTTTTAAATAACTATTACATGCTCCCTATTCGTTTAGCTTTTCATAAGGAAATAAGATGAATGATTTCAGAAGCTAGACATTTTAGTTGACTCACTTTCAATAAGAGTTCTGGCCACGGATTCCTTGTTTAGCTTCTCCTGTATGTCTGCCAGTTTCTCCAGGTTAGCTACTATTCTATCAAGAGCTCGCTCTGTGTTGTCTACTAGTTTCAAGGAGGAGTTGTTGCACAGGTTTAAAGCCCTCTGGTTGGAGGCCAGCTGGTTCATGTTCTCACTAAGTCTGGCCATACTGTCTGCCACGGACAATACCCCCACACTTATTTTTCCCTGAGCTTCTTCCACTGACTTACAATGCTTGTCTAAAGCATCCGTCATATTATTGACAGACTGTGCAATTTTTGTTTGTCTTTTTACCAGACTTTCAATAACTTTGTCTTGAACTAATTCTAATCCTTCCATAGTTTCCTTTTGTGTCTGTAGGAAGGAAGCAGACAGCTCTTGTACAGTGCCAGTCGATCTGCTCGCAGCCTCATCCAACTTATCTAACACCAACTTGGTGTTTGAATGTATGGCAGTCGCTGATTCTGCCACATGCTTGCAGAAGTTGTCATATGACGATGTCATTTTCTTATTGGATAAAACCAAATCTTGAGTGGAATATCGCATATCTTCTGATATCTTAACGGCCGATTCCGCCAGTGCTTCATGAGTCCTCTTCAGTTCCTCTGTCACACGATGTGAACTTTCATAGGACGTCTTAATAGAACTGCCCTTACCTGTGTCTATTCCTGCACTTGATGTGACATCTTCTATTTCAGACTGACCTGGTGAATAGGGCATTTTCAATTCGGATATGTTTTCCTCATCAGGTTGTTTTTTTTTGGATCCTGAATCAAACAGTTTTTTTCTAGAAGACACATTCGAAGTAGAAGCTATTTCATCTAATACTTCCACAGTCTTCATGGCCTGCAGACGGGGGGATGTACGACGTTTAGCTAAAGAGTTAGGTTTATCTTTTTTTTTCCCTCCACTAGTCTTATCAGCAGGAGTTTTTTTTATTTCTCGCGATTTATTAGTCAATGGGGTACTAGTCTTGATGTCCGAATCTTTCTTTGATGCAGCTATAAGTTCCTCGACTTCTTCTTGGGTGTACAGCTTGGCCTTCTTTGCTGGATTTTCTAGTTTTGTTAGACTAGGCCTTTTGTTGTATTCATTCTCTAGTTCTTTATCCAAGTCATCATCGTCATGCTCGAGAAGAGGTGGGGTGGCATTTAATATACCAGAAAAGGAATCTGCCCTCCTCCGCCTCCTACCCTGAAAAACAGGAGAAGGTTCTTCCTCTCCATCGTCTTCTTCTTCTCCTTGGGTGTCTTTTAAAGGTGGGTCAGGTAAGAGATGAGAGGCACAGGGTAGAGAAGAATGAGCTGAAGAAGACTTTGAAGGCCGAGCGGATGAAGAAGGCTTGGAAGCCCCTAGTGATGAAAATGCCTTGGAAGAGCCTGCTGATTTAGACGGCTTAGATGTAGAACCAGAAGGTTTTGAAAAAGAGCTTGAAGTTGACGTCTCAGGACGTTGACCAGAGGCGGAGGTCTTCTTCCCCTGACTGTTTTTGTTAGCATTCTTTTTCTTTATGTCCTCTAATCTTTTCTGAAGCTCCTCTCTTTCTTTCTCTCTTGACTGATCGGCTGTAACTAGGGTGGACACTTGGACTCCAGTTGAGCCCTTCTTCTCCTTCTCTAAAGACAGTTTTTTGTTGAAGGAATTACATATTTTTAACATATACCCAGTCGATACCCTTGGTTGAAGAATAGAAGACTGGCCAGTTGCAGACGGGCGAGAGACAGGGTCTCTTTTGTTACGCTGAGTCAAGTTGTTGGAAGACTCGCCTTCTTCTTGATCGTCTACCTCGCTCTCGGTTTCTCCTCCATGAGTGCTCACAGCCTCCTCTGTCCCTGCATTAGAAGTAGTATCTGGCTCCCCGTCCTCCAGGATAGGAACTGAAAATAAAAAAAGAAAAGAAAAAAAAAATGAAGGGCATCAAGGAAATATAATTTCAATAAACAGAAAAACCTTTATTCTACATATAACAGACATTTCAGTTCAAAATCGGAAGATTATTTTGGGTGACTCATAAATGGGGTTTATACCCTATGTATCTCAACAAAACACCTAAATATGGACGCCTTGGAATAGGGCACATGTTTAACAATAAAGAAAACTATGAAACAATCATCTGAAATTCGTTATACATTTTTTTCTATACTGAAATATCAACCTCAAACATATGAAATGTTGCAGGCATCTGAAACTCTGACATGTCTGATATAAATTCATATGAAGATGAGAAATGAGGTATTTGAAAGCAGTTATTTTAAAAGCAGCTTCATCCATATGGTACCCACCTCCGTCGATGCTGTCCAGCATTTGACCCATCAAAGCAGCGGAGAGTGAATCTGAAGGCATCTTCATCTTCTCATAATCCACACGAGAAGGCCGGTCAGGGTCATAACAAGACCACTGGATGTCTCTCTCAGAAGGGTCCCCCCCTTTCAGATCGGGTGGCTGCATGCCTTTTATCCCTGACAGAAAGAAAAAGAAAAAATGAAACCAAACAAAATAATTCATGACCATATTATAAAAATAGTACATGTGGGAAAAGCATAAACTTTACTTGACAATTCCTTAAGTCTGCTCACTGTCTTTCCTTATGTTAGTATGTATTAAAATTATACAGAATAATATCAGATATAGTGTAACAAGTTTAAACATATGGATGAACATTTTCATCAGAGAGGTGAGACTCACCAAGAATAACCTCTGTCCCACAGTAGTCACAAGCAGCTTGTTCCAGGTCTGTGAGGTAATCAGAATCGTCCTTTTGGCCGCTCCCTGTTTTGTACCGCGCATCTATGTCCTGACGCTGAAAAAAGAAAGGAGGAAAAACTATATTCAAAGAAAAATAACAATAAATTCGATAGAAATAAACAATAAGAAAGGAATTTTTTAAAGTCATTAAATTTAATTAATATACTTAAAAACAAACACAGAAGACAAAAAGTGTAAGGAAATGATGATTTCAAACATACCTTCCGCTTGGCATCTTGGGAATAATAGGTTAATTTGCTTTTGCACCCCTCGCCATCCCTTTTTTGTCCCCCGTTAGCATTAACGTAATCTGAAAAGAAAGGAGACATAAACTGTCACAAAAAATGAAAATTAAATAAAAAAAACTATCTGAAAGTAAGATGTGGGATGAAAATACATAAGGAACAGAAACAACAAAGAAATAATATTTGATATCATATATGGTATTCAGAGCTAAAAAGATAAGTCCAAATGATTATATAAAAAAAAATAACAAAATAAATTGTACGTTTCAACTTACCTGCGAGTTCTTCCCATGCAAGCTTTTTTAGGGTGACTCCATCAGCATACGACTTAAATTTTCCTTTGAGAACAGGTTTTAGGTGGTTAGCGCCATGGACTAATGCACGAGTTTCATCAGGTTGCCAGTGGAGTGATTTTTTCCTAGGTGACTTGGACTTCCCTTTGCTTTTAGGTTGGGAGGTTGAGGAGTCCTCGGATAAGCACTTATCGACTTCTTCTTCCTCTGAGGGGCGAGACTGTGAAGATATGTTCCCTGAGGAGGGAAACTGACCTGTTCCCCCTTGAGAAATAGCCCTCAGTAAAGAGGCTGCTATAGCATCAAAGTCAGTTTTGGTTCCTGCTCCCCCCCCACGTCCCCTCCCTCTGGCCCTGCCCCTACTCCTGCCTCGGGTGGCTCCCCTGCTGCCTCTACCAGAAGAGGCAGGGAAATAAGTGGGATCCTTGTCTGAGTCTTTATCCTGGGAACGAGATAACCGAGGAGCAGGAGCAAGAAAGTCACCATGGGACGGGTGTTCTGAGCTGGGGGCCTTCCCCTTTTGCCTCTTGGACGAAATGTCTTTTTTGTTCTGATTCATAGCTCTACAAAGGAGGGAAGTCATGTACGATATGGCCTGTTGGCCTCCATCCCCTTCGAACATCTCGGGGGAGAGGAAATCCCCATCTTCCTCTTCTCCCTGAAAAAAAGAGAAAGAATGAACTCTGAGTGATTGTGAAAGAACAGTAAAACAGAAATTCCTTAGTAATTTAAATTCACCTAAGAAGAGTGCTTTTTAATTAAATATACGACCTTGGAGACGAGATAACATATGATGTCCAACAAGAACATGAAGACTGACATGCCTGCTGGAAAACTCGCGTTGAATATAAAAAAAATAAAAGCCTTTCCCTCTACTTCAGAACCGGTACAAAAAAAAACAAAACAGACAGGACATAGCAAGTTCGTAGTTAGAACAGGCTTTAAAGTAAGAAAGAAAGAGATGTGAACACCCAGGACGAAAAAGAGTTAAGCTCTACTTCTTCTCTTAGACATAGCTTGACTTAAAACCCCTGTTTTGAATTAAAATCATCGATTAACTTACCTCGAAAGAAGACATCGTGCTTGGGTAAGGTTTTTTTGCAAATGGCGACCGAAAGGGATTTTCCGCATGTACATGACGTCAGACCACGTGACATACGGGAACCCCGAGGATACCCATGGGGTTTCCCCGGTATTTAAGGTATGTGAGACAAGATACGGACACATATATAAAGATAGGGAGGGAACATACGGACGTCCGTATGTGTACCCCCGTATGTGTCCGTATGTTAGGAAATAAAGCTGAAAATATATGGACGGGTGCCGGAACACTTTTTTGTAATGTATTTATTTATTGTCCGCCATAAATCCCTATTTAAGAGTCCGTATATAACTATATTTTTAAACATAAGGAAAGACAGGCCCCACATAGGTGTAGATATGTGCACATACGGCTCTAAGATACGGCCTCTATGTGGGAGAAAAATATTTCATCTGATAAAGTGTTTCAGAAAGGTGGCCGTGTCCTGTCCATATGTTATATAAGATTTCCGTATGTAATATACACCATATGGAATTATAACCTGTCTCAATTATAAAAGTAGGCATAATCCAGTCTACATTCCAGAAACCCCCCTGGAGATTCCCATAATGACGTCACACATACGGAAATTATTTCAAGAGGTGCCGTATATGGAAAGGAAGATACATGCAGTGATAAGAGAGATGAGGTGATGGTATCTTAGGGCAGATTTGTTCAGGGTGCAGCTTATACGTGAGGGTGACCTATCATGTATAGAATCTAATAGAACTCAGGGTGTGCCTAATATTTAGTGAGGTTTTTTTTTATCTACAGAAAAGTATCAACAAATATTTGGCCATAATAAAGAGCCATAGGGAAATGTTCCGAAAAGCTTTCCCAGCAAATTGTCGTGATTCCTCGTCAACCTGTGTGAAGTGGCTCACACATGTCGCTAGATGGAACACGACATCGCTATAGCACAAGATCACCAGAAATAGCAATGGTGGTGATCACATGCCCTCACCTCAGATGGCGAGGATGGTGATCACTCAGACTCACCAGGGATGGCGACACAGGTGATCACTCACCTCGCTAGATGAAACACGCACCTCGTCATAGTGCATGTTCACCAGGGATGGCGAGGATCATGATCACTCATCCTCACCAGGGATGGCGACATGAGTGATCACTCATCCTCACCAGGGATGGCAACATGAGTGATCACTCACTTCGCTAGATGAGATGCACACCACGTCATATCGCACATTCACCACGGATGGCAAGGACCGTGATCACTCACACTCACGGGGGATGGTCACTCAGGTGATCATTCATCTCGCTAGATGAAACGCACACCATGCCATAATGCACGTTCACCATGGTTGGCGAGGATCATGATGACTCACACTCACCAGGGATGGCAAGGCGGTTGATCACTCACCTCGCCAGATGAAATGCACACCACATCATAGCGCAGGTTCACCATGGATGGCGAGAGTGGTGATCACTCAGACTCACCAGTGATGGCGATGCTGGTGATCACTCATCTTGTTAGATGAAAAGCTCATGATCATCGACATTGGTAATCATGCAGCCTCACATCTGCCAGATCAATGTATGTTTTGCCAGAGAAGGTATTGCCATATCTATCTTCCCTCTAACCACAGACAAGGTGTTCATGTAGATACTTCCTTATGTATTTTTCCTGTAACCAGAGAAAAGGTGTATATCTAAATTCAATTGATATTTTCTCTATATAATCTTGTTTGATTCAACTCTGAAGTATTACATGGAAATCAGTGTGAAACAAAGCACATTTGATAAGTATGGGACTTATACTTCATGCCCACACTTCCTAGATAGGCTACATGTTCAACAGTGGTGCTGTCTCAACAACTTTGACAATGGTGGTGATAAGTTGCCATTCTGAGTGAGAGTGAGTGACAGATGATGCAGTCCTCAGAGAGCATTGACTTGGAGTGACACAAATTCACGCATTGAGTGAGACAAAGGCTGGCAATGGTGGTGATAACTTGCCATTCTGAGTGAGAGTGAGTGACAGATGATGCAATCCTCAGAGAGCATTGACATGGATTGACACAAATTCATGCATTGAGTGAGACCAATGTTGGCAATGGTAGTGATAAGTCACCATTTTGTGTGAGAGTTGATGCCAGTGGCACGGGAGTGGTACATAATCACACAGTGAGTCAGATCCATGTTGGCGATGCTTGTGATAAGCCGCCATTCTGAGTGAGAGTTGACAGGCAGTGGTACATATTGACGGAGCGAGTGAGATCCATGTTGGGCGATGGTGGTGATAAGCTGCCATTCTGAGTGAGAGCTGACCGGGAATGGTACATAATCACACAGTGAGTCAGATCCATGTTGACGATGCTTGTGATAAGCCGCCATTCTGAGTGAGAGTTGACAGGCAGTGGCACATACTCACGCAGTGAGTTAGATCCATGTTGGCGATGGTGGTGATAAGTCACCATGCTTTGTGAGGGATGACAAGGGGTGGCACATACTCACGCAGTGAGTGAGATCATGTTGGTGACTGTTGTGATAAATTGCCAGGCCATGTGAGACTGACACACAGTGGCGAAAGATGACGCAGTGAGTCATCACTCAAAAAGGAGTCACCATTGATGACCAATCATGGCGACAGATAACGACAATTTGCTGGGTTGTAACCTTTTCTGTAGCCTCTATAAGTGTCTTATTATCTCTATTCTATTTGTTCCTTACTTTTACTGTTCCCCACCCATACAGCCCTGAATGTCTTTGCAACCCTCAACCCCTTCTCCTACTACTATCTGCTATTCCCGTTGTGTTTAGTTAAATAATATTCCCACCCTATAAGGTGCACTCTGTCCATTGTTTCTCCCTCCCCCCGACCCCACCCCCTCATCTCACCCTCACATGTACCAACATATAATACCCTTTTCCTGACATATGGACAAGAGATACCCTTATATTGTCATATTTTTAACATACAGGGTACCCCCTTACCCCTCCACATTTAGAAGGATGTAATTATATGGCCTCTATGTGGGATTTTAGATTTCCATATCTTGAACAGAAACAGGTAAAATTCCGCATCCACATGTGGAGGTCCGCATCCATGATTTTAGGATGTGGAAATTTGAACAGAAACAGAATAAGGGCCGTATATAACATATTGGGGCCGTATGTGACATATAGAGGTCGTATGTTATGTGATGAAACACCCTCCAGAGGAGAGGCTGGGATTCAGGTTTTCCCTTTTCTTGAAATAAAGGAAGGAGCTTTCATATATCCGGGTTCATGACCCGTTGGCTACCTACAGCAAGGCACACACTGCGGGTATATATCATGTAGGAGAGTTTAAAGGCAGCATTACTGGAGCTGCTCTACATGTATGTATTTTTTATCATCAGACAACGGTAAATTAATGTTGCCCATTGCTGGCTTGCTGCTAATTACTTTGTATCAAATGCCAAAGGCTTCATCTAATACCCATGTCTCATACATGGGGTTAGACGAGCTAAAAGGTGCTCCATATTGGGAACAAATTGTGTGCAAGTCGAGAACCTAGTGTGCATCATACTGAGAGTAAATGGCTATTTCTATAGCTAAATCAAACTAAAGATTATCGCTAAAGTGTAGGTTTCCCAGAAAGCGTTGTAACTTATATGTACATACCGATTCAACTGTCAGCACTAACTTGAAGACATACACACCAAAGTATATAATATTATGCTATGTATAAGCTTTGGGTTCGCACAATTTTCTTTTTAAAAGTGCCGAATTTGTCAACGGTGGATCTGCTCTCCGACTTTTTGCAATAAAATGGCACAATAACACAATGCGTTTTACCCGGGGAGGGGGGGGGGGCAAGGGACATGGGTTCCACATGTCAAGGGGCCATGGAAATGGGGGCTGTCCGTCGGGGGCGGAGCTCTTAGCCCAGATTGAAGACATCAATGCTACATGTACAAGGTAGATGGTGGTTCCCTTAGGGTCAAAACCCATTAACCGACTGTGAAACTAGTGCATCATACAAATCGGGTAGAAATCAATTCAAACTCAGTATCATAATCGGGTAATAAGGGGCTTTCTGTTGAATAAAATAGTGTTTTCCTGCCAGCTTGTTACCTTATCGGCCGATTCAGATATGATACACATTAGAAGTGCACATGGAGCCAGGTTTTCATTTGTTTTGTGATAAATTGTTTCACAAAAATAGCATGAATGCCTACCTAAAATATCAAACAGGTTTGATGTTTTAAAATCGGGAGCGCAGATTAAATAATCAACAAAATCGGACATCTGTTGCACCATCGGCCACAGAATTGGTGTGCATATTCCTTGATTTCACCACTCATTTGGTTCAAACTGAGTGATATCCATGTGTTTTATGCTATATTCATCTGATAGAGTGGTCGATTATTGCAAAATCGGGTAATGGGTATAGGCCCTTACTTATAGGTAGACAAGGCATTCCTGAGTACATATACATGGCGTCTCAGAAGCCCAAATCCGTGTACATGATTATAATGGCTTCACGGCTACAAGGCTATATAGACATAGGGCCCTTGCCTTTATACGCCATGGCAGCAGAGAGGGCCTTGTATACATAGGGCCCTCTCAATGGGCGTTTTCGGCGTCTGCATCCACGGGCCTACAGTTTCTCTCTCTCTCTCTCTCTCTCTCTCTCTCTCTCTCTCTCTCTCTCTCTCTCTCTCTCTCTCTCTCTTTATCCTTAACTATACTACTAGTAAAGGATATCTACATACAGTAGATATCCTTTACAACTACTATAGTGTTGGTTTTCTAAAACTTTCCTCTGACTGATTACATAATAATGTATACATCTTTGTTTTGTGCAATTTATGAAGTAGCATTGAGCACATAGGAAATGAAGTGGACAAACTTCAGAGGAATGAGATCCTTCAAAGCAGTTGCTCCAATTCAAGCTTTATGTTCCTTTCACATGTTATAGGATAAAGAATACTTGTCACATAATTCCCATTATTTACAACTATATATAGTATCGAATGGTGTTTAATTGCATAGTGTTTAATGGTTTATGATATTCATAATAGCAAATGTAATATCACCTACGAATAAAACATATAATATGAATAAAAATCGAAGACTCACTGAACAAAACAAAGTGGGGGGGGGGGGGGTCATAATGCATAATTATCATGATGTTAATTTGTGCTAGATAGTTTTGTACGCTGTGTGTAATACCTACCATACATTTCACGACACATATGGAATATATATGGAATAAATTAGTACAGCATTCAATACTCATGAATATTGTAGTAAAATGAACTCGAAACAGCAATTTGGAGGACTTTGAGCCGGGATCGGGACCGGGACTTTGTGCTAGTTTCAAATTGCCAATAACCAGTATGTCAATCATGGTACTGGAACTGTGAGGCCATCCTAGACGACTAATTAATTAATCATGAATGACATAAACTACCTGTCCTGTGTGAGTTGTGACTGAAATACAACATCTAGGGACGAGCTTTATGAACAATAGTTCACGCACAAGATGGAAAGGTCATCTCAATGTCGATTTTAATGTCACATGACAGGCTATTAGGGTTTACCACGAGTACATGACAGTCATAATTATCATGAACACCGTCATTATCGACACTCTCTTGAGACCACAGGAGGAACAAACAGGGAGGTCAGTATCCCACAAGGCTACGACTCTTGCTGGGCCACCACTGCCATCTTGTATTGGGAGAATCATGACAAAAAGAGTGGCACCAGTTGGGGGCAGCTTGACAACATTGTTCAGGCTCTCAATGGCAAACCGACCTGCACTGTTAGTGTCTGTATGCAGCTCGCCTGCCCGTACCCAAGCCCCCAAACCTCTTATAACACCCCTACTCTACAATGGACTATTCCTACTCCCTTCCACCCCTCTATGGTGGTACCACCCAAGTCCATAAAAAACCATACACACCGTTTTGCGCCACCCACAACTCACATTCATACAGTTTTGTGTACGTACGTGCTGTCTCTACACAGCCAGCATACAGTGCCATAAATTTATATTTTGTTGTGGGTTCTCTCAAACCAATAACCATGACTAGGAGACGCTCTAATCACACAGCGACGCCTCGAAGAAAATCTAACCGGCAGCCACAGGCGGTGACCCGCTCGCCGCCCCCGGCGACCTTCCACCGGCAGCCACAAGGCCAGCAGCCCGGCACACAGCCACAGGACATGCCGATAACAGACCGCCTTCAGACGGCCCAAGACAGCGACATTACACAGGACGGCGGCCAGCCCATAGAGGGCTTGGCCGCCAGCGGTGAGTCTCTAATTCTTACTGATAAATCTGGCAAAGCTAAAAAGCCTACTATCGCCCAGTTAGCTCTAAAGGTGGCTGATAATGAATCACTGTTGGCTGATATTCTCACTACATTACAACGCATTCAATCGCCTACCATGCCGGGTGTCAGTTCAAATTCTCCCGCGAATGTCCTTGTGTCTCCACAGATCCAAGATGGCGTCGCCATGCAGCCGCCACAGCCGGCCACCACACCACGAGGAACTGCGCCACAGCCGCCATCTTGGGGACCGCCGCAACCTCATGGCCAACAGGGACAGGACTTCAGCCTTCCCCCTCTAACTTGGAACACAACTGCACAGCAGCCTGCGGACTCCGCACGACCAGACAGCACACGGCGGCCGGTGGCCGGGGACGCCGGCCAGGCCGCAGCTCAAGACGCACGTGGCCCGAGGGTGCAGCAACATCATGCAGCCGTTCACCAGCCTGACTTCATGCCATACCATGTGCCAACGCCGTCTCAAATGGTACAAAACCCGGCCGCACAGGACCATATCCGTACCAACATAGCAGCTACAGCCCCTGCTCCAACGTCGGATCGTGGTAAGATTAGGCCTAGCTTTTACCTACATAAAGAGACACTCTTGCATGATAAGGACAAACTAGACTATCAGAACCATATCTCATTCCAAGAATATGTCTCAGCATATTTAAACATGTTTGATTTCGCCCCTATTGACGAAAATGACCGCCTTCCTATGGAGGTTCACTTACGAGAGGTTACAGCGGACGCAATCGATCGGGAATGGCGGGACGTCCGTAGGTGGTCCAATAATGTTTTCTCGAAAGTTGAGGCAAACTTCTATGGTTGGGATAATCATTTGGCCATTGAAAATGATAGGTTCAAAATGTCCTTCTCTGCTAGTTCAAGGGGTAACACTGGAGAAATGGTCATCTGCGCATTGTACAACAAGAACACTTGCCCCCACAAAGACTCTCATATGGAGGGCCGATTCAATCACACTCATGTATGCATGTACTGTTACATTATGACTGACCAATCCTACCACCACTCAGCCTCCAACTGCTTCAGGCGCCAGCGCGCTGGCCAGGCCGGCCAAGGCCAGGCTGGCCCGCCGGCCAGGGGTGGCGGCCGGGGTGGCCACAGTGCTGGCCGGGGCAACATGCAAAATGTTCACTTTCCCAATAACAATCCCAACCCTGCAGGTAGAGGCCAGCCTGGCCATGCAGCGCAGGCCGCCCCCCAGCACCAGCATGACCCACCTCAGGCATATAATCAGCAACAGCAGTGGAAACAACAGGGAAACTAGAATGTGCTATGCAAAGTAGTGACTGTAGGAATAGTAGGAGGGCAGACGCCATCTTGGCCAACCCGGACATTGCCTCTGAATTAGACGGTTCACACACCAAGGAGGCTCATAGTCTTAGTGATAATGAAGTAAGGGTTTGGGTCGAGCATAGCACAGAAAAGGACCCAGTTGTACATTTCTCTGATAACATTGACTCTGTTTGCTCCTACACTGATAACAATGACTTACAGGCAGATGACTGGTTGTTCCTGGAGGCTGGTCCACAGGTACCCCCGGTTCACCCTGCCGCATTGGCCAAACACCGCCAGCGCAATTGGCCAAACCCATCACATCAGTTCCCACAAAACTATGCAGACATTTATAACAAAGTTCGTATGGTTGGTGTCCCTAATGCAATGGGTCCTATGATCCAGATAGACACTGGACTTAATATTGCAGCATGGGAGAAGCACCTCCCTGACACCCCGGAAGGCCGAGAAACGTTAGCATTTATTAAATATGGCTTCCCAGCAGGTTATCAGGGTCCAGTGTCCAACCAGGTCAAAGTACAAAATCATAAATCGGCAAATGACTTTCCAGACCACGTCGGGGCATACATTAAGACGGAACAAGAACACGGGAGTATCTTGGGCCCCTTCTCAGACCCGCCATTTAGAGAATGGGTACACGTCTCTCCTATGATGACCCGGCCTAAGGCGGACCCCAGCAGTCGCCGCATTATCACAGACCTCTCTTACGGTAACTCAATAAACCGCTTTATTATTAAAGGAAGTGTACTTGGATCAGTTCGCCCCCACACACTACCCACTGTAGAGCAGGTCACTGACTATATTAGAGCAACAGGCCCGGCATCTCATATGGCAACAATTGACATTTCCCGCGCATATAAGAACTTCCCAGCTGACCCATTGGATTGGCCTCTGAATGTGGTCGGCTGGGAAGGTTCTTACTACTTGGAGACCCGCATGCCATTTGGCTCGCGGGTCTCCTCCCTACACATGCAAAATACGGCAAACCACATCGCAGACATGCTCCGCCGTATGGGACACCAGACTCTCATATACCTTGATGATATAGTGCTATTGGGTCCCAACTATGAGGCCACAGGAAAGGCATTCAAGGACGCCTTGTCTCTCTTGGAAGACCTTGGCCTCCCAGTTGCACAAGACAAACTTCAAGGCCCAACACAGTGTGCAGTATGGCTGGGCATAACGATCAACATTGCCGGCATGGAAACTCGTATCCCCCAAGAAAAACTGGACTCCACTCTGGACCTAGTCAGTAGAGCTATGGGGTACCGTGCCATATCTAAAAAGGCACTCCGCTCCCTCCTAGGTAAACTTCACCATGTAGGTAAGGTAGTGAAGCCTGCCCGCCTATTCGTGGCACGACTGCTTGAATCCCTTAGGGCAATGGGGGAATATAGGTCATTCACAACGGTTGGTAGGGAAATGCGCGCGGACCTACTATGGTTCCAAGAATTCCTCAGTGACTATAATGGGAAATCAATCATCCATGCCCCGCAGATAGATAAGGTCATTGAAGCAGATGCCTGTGAGCAAGGGGTTGGGGGGTGGTCTGGCTATGAGTATTACGCCCTGCCAGTTCCCCCGGAACTACAAGGCCGCCCCATCACCCATGTGGAAGCTGCCAATGCTGCCCTGGCAGCAAAAACATTTCTCAGCCATGCTGACTATGGAAAAACAGTTCTTTTACGCTCAGATAACATGGCAGCAGTCTCGGTCTTACAGTCTGGGCGGGGGCACGACCATACCCTACTACAGGCGGCTAGGGATATATGGTGGCTGGAAGCAAAGCTGAACTTGAATATCATTCCAGTCCACACCCCGGGTGTGTCCCTCGTGTTTGTAGATGCCCTCTCTAGGAGGGGCATTAGCGCCCGACACGACCAGCTAGCCCAAGACATTATTGACTGTTATGGGTACTATAGGGTATTTGTTCCAACTGAAGATATCCTTGCCCATGCACCAGTTTAATACCTTAACATTGTTTTATCTTCAGGCCCACTCTATATGGCGATGTATTACAAGGCGCAGGCGCGCATACAGGCAAAGAAGAAGAACCTCGCCAACTTTAATAGAGCAGCCTCTGTGTTTATTGCATTCATGTGGCACTGTGATATTGACTTGTATTTTATTACACCATGTGACATTCAGGCGTATGTGGAGTACTTGGATTGCTTCTATGCCCCAGCTACGGTTCCCATATATATGTCCCATGCAAAGGTGTTCATGGAACTTACTGGACGCCCTACGGCGCCCTTCTCTCACAAATTCGCCACGAAGACTCTCAACTTAATCCAGAATGACAAGTCCTATGAATCCAAGGCCACTTGGCCATTAACACCATATCAGTTTACTATGGTCCTACGGGCTCTTCCAACGGGCATAAACAATGTACTTTATCGGTTTGCATTCACACTCCTCCTCATCTGTGCGTGGAGGAGATCCAATATAGCACCGGACACCATGGACTCATTTGATCCATCTCGTCATCCCACCAGGGGCGACTTTGTGGTACTCAATAATTCTCTTCATGTCCGGCAGAAATGGGCCAAGAACTTACAACGGGCCTGTCAACGCCATTACATGGTTATTGACCACCCACTTCATTCACAATCTATAGCTAACTTGTACAACCATATGGTGGCCCAGGTGCCTACCCGTCATCCTCTCCAACCCCTCTTGGTGTTTCCGGACTCAAACAAAATTGTTACAACCACTCACCTGGCCAGGGTGTGGCTGGCCGCTGTGGTGGATGCAGGACTTCCCCCTGAACACCATTCAATCCACTGTCTCAGGAAAACTGCAGCCACAATGGCTGCAGATATGGGGGCATCTGAAGGTCAGATCCGGGATCTGGGCCTCTGGCGCTCTGACATTTATCTCAACTACGTGAGGTCCCAAAGAGCCTCTCATATCCAATCAAGAATTGCTGCCTCCATCTCACAAATATAGACTCTAGTTTTGGTTATTTGTCAACATTTGTGTTCTGTTCAACAGCATATGTATTACATTCTGTACTATTGTCAAATATCAATTTTACTGGTGTTCAGGTTACAAAGTATTAAAATAATAAAATTATTTTATTCCACACAATGTCTTTTCACTGGGACGGGAAAGGGGCGTAGCGGCATACTCGATTATGATTTATTATATAATCATAGTGTCTGTATGCAGCTCGCCTGCCCGTACCCAAGCCCCCAAACCTCTTATAACACCCCTACTCTACAATGGACTATTCCTACTCCCTTCCACCCCTCTATGGTGGTACCACCCAAGTCCATAAAAAACCATACACACCGTTTTGCGCCACCCACAACTCACATTCATACAGTTTTGTGTCCCACCACCTCCCACATCACCTCCTGTATGTCATATGGTTATAATTGTTCTATTGTTTATCTTATTCAAACTATGTCGGTGATAGGGTTATTTGTCAACATTTGTGTTCTGTTCAACAGCATATGTATTACATTCTGTACTATTGTCAAATATCAATTTTACTGGTGTTCAGGTTACAAAGTATTAAAATAATAAAATTATTTTATTCCACACAATGTCTTTTCACTGGGACGGGAAAGGGGCGTAGCGGCATACTCGATTATGATTTATTATATAATCATAATGGCAACATGAGCTGGGAAACTATGGGCCAGGCCAATATCTATGTTGAAACAGTCAGTACCAATGCCTTTTATATTCCTATTCCTCACCAGCCAGTTGATGCTTTCAACACTGAAACCTGGATTGTTATATGTGGACATATTTGTGACGTCATGGGTGTCCAGATACTTGTTCCGGTCTGACCAGTAGAACTGTAAAGTTGAAAAAAACATTTTGTTAATGTTATACAATCATACATTATATAGCTATGTGTTTAGGCTTTGGCGTTTGGACGTGAACAGTATAAATTAGCTAAGGCTTCCAAAAGCCATTTTGTAGTGATGGGTCTTGATTATATTAAGATAATTCATTGTCTTCAATGTCATTATGCCTACCTTAGATCTGTCAGTTTTAAGCAGAACAATACTTCCCTCTGGCATCCTACCATATTCTTCTTCGAACTCTAAAAGAATGATACCATGAAAACTATATAGTTTAGAATCTCTAATGATAGGGCTGATGTTGAAAGAAATAGTAAGGAAATGCATGAATGTGCCAATTTTAATACAGTTCTGGGTATTTGGATTTCAGAAAACTTGATCATATCTATAGATAAATCTATAGAGAAATTGCATATTCCTATTACACAAAAACGGCATATACTGCATTATGACAAGATCGTGATCCATTACCTGTAAAGTCCTTCACAGTTACCAAATAGTTTCTGTCTTTGAGTGCCTTCTGTGTGACATTTATGACAACTGCAGGACCCACTAGTTCCTTTAGAGGTATCTCATGCACGCGAGCACCATTCTCGGAGGTGTGAGCCGGGGCATCGAAATGTGTTCCCGTGTGCTCGGCAAAGTCCAGGTCATTTGCTTCCACCCTGCATGTATCAATGAGTAATGTTGCAGAATGTCACGTATAAACACAACAAGGGTGGTTCAAAGTCTTTATGGCCGACATGGTTATCCCACATAGGGTCAGGTTGGGTTAGGTTGGCCTAGGTACCCAGCCAGCACTCCCACATGGGATATAGATGGGATTCCTCTGGGCTATATGGGCTGGCCCACAGGGGTAAAGCTGACAAATGTCTGAGAGATGGGGTGCCAGGTGGACATAATTGGATTCGTCAATGGATGGCAATATCAACACTTTTAAACTGTATAGAATTATACGGTATGTATAGACTAGGAAAATAAGTGTAAGTAGTACATACCAGTGTCCCCCATAGTTCCCTCTCAGGAAAATTTTCAACTCGAAGTCCTTGAAAGACGTCCCATGTATGGAGGAGCTGTTGATTGGATGGGTGAGGTCAACCATCTTCCCTTTAACAGAGCTGATCCCCAACACAAGCACGAGTAAGGATACCTTTACTGAGAATCCACAAACTGATATCATACTGCGTGAAGTGGCCATGGTGCACTGAGATACTGTGACGACTCAATGCATGTTAGACCGGTTTTAAGTAAGTTTTTGGCTGTCCCAATCACATTCAAGGAAAAAAGAGACCCACTATCCTAGATAACTGCAAACCATGTCTAGGTTAGGAGGATTTATGGGTGATGGGTGTCAACTGTCACAGATAGGCATACTAAGGATATGGTATGTTTTTGGCAAGAAAGGCATGGATAACAGGCTACAAATGTACTATCTGTTGCCATTGTCGTCCGGTAACCTAACTGACAGCAGTGGAACCACTCCTTAAATCACGGCGCTATCCACTGGGTGCAAAGGAACACACGATACCATGACTGACCACTTATCGATAAATAGCAATTGCAGAGATAGGCAATGCAATATGTTCCATCCAGGACCCCGACAGAATAGCCACACCTCCCTCTACCGAGCTACATGGAATTCATGATTAGTAGAAAAATGTAGTTGTTTATTAATAGACTGGTTTCTATGGATACCTTATCAGACTGGAGCCGATTACAACCTTTGTGAAAGTTTGTTAAAAGAATATAGTAATAAGAATAAAATCCACGACAGAGGGGACTTGGGGGGGGGGCTCATGTCCCATGTCACCTCTAAGAACCTCTCATGTCACATGTCGATTTTAAGAAATGGTTATGTCACATGTCACTTAAATCCCCATGTCCCATGTCACCTCTAAGAACCTCTCATGTCACATGTCGATTTTAAGAAATTGCCATGTCACCATGTCAAATTTAGTGGTCCACACCCATTATAATCGATGCCCACCGCCCACCTGTAGGGTGAGGTTATTGAGTGGCTCTTCTATTGATTCTTACCTAATTCTGGTCAGCATGGTCCTCTGCTTGCTGTTCACTCAGTTCCACGTACATAGGCTAAACTTTGAGCTAAACAATGATGATATTATTTTCAAAGAAAGTTTGCATATGTATACAACCAATTCAACTGTCCTAGAGTTCCCATACCATACCCCCCTCCCCCCAAAAAAAAAAGAAAGAAAGGAAGAAAAGAAAGAAAGAAAGAAAAACAGTATCAATTTACCACATTTCTAAAAAATGCTTATATAATGAAAACTGTCAGATTAATCATGTAAGGAGAGTAGTTGATAGATGTCATCCAACATCGAATTCACTATAGCAAGACATCGATATCCATCCAGTAAGCAGTACCTGATGCATGGACCATGGCACACCTGACCAAAGCGTGGGCAGTACGGCCAATATAGTGCCCGCCATAGAGGATTGCTAATAATCTATATTCTATTTCTAGTCTCAACGTATCGATTACACCAGCACAAGTCACGCTGGCTTCATCTGGCAATGTAGCAGGGCCATTCTTGCAGGCAACTACTGTAAGAAAGCTCATTTCTATAATGACTGTGAATTATGACCCATATGAATAGGTGTACTCCAGCCTATGTAATCTATAATGCAAAGATGCCATTCTCATATGATATAGAGACAATGCTTGGTTCCCAAAAAGCAGGTTCTTTTTTCTTTCTCCCTTTCTCATTCAGTGTTGTGCACTAATTTGTCACCAGATGGCCTAACAACACCAGCCTGTGTACTGGGCATCAGTTGGATCCTTGGATCCTCTCCTCCTGTAGTAGCCCTGACCTAGTGCCACACATCTGTTGCATGAGTATATATTGTGTGTATATATCCATTACATTGGCCCTCAGTGGAGGGCCTCTAGCTGCATTACTGGTTGCTTTCCCACAATGATTCAACATTGACTCATCCATCCTCATCCCAATCTACCGGATCCCCATAACTTCTAGGCAGCTTCCTGGATGATTGCTACTTCCGCTCCTCCCCAAGCAGCATGTTCTTGCGATGACGCATACCAAATAACGTTGTATAAAATGGGTCTGGATACCTAAATTCGACAAGGTGACATGCCCTTTTCTGATATTCGACAATGGCCTTAGTGACACGACAGAAAACTTAAATATTATGACTTTGGAGTCTCCTTAAATTCGACATGGGGCATAGGCTCTTAGAGGTGACATGTGACATGGACATCTTCATTTTTACCCCCCCCACCCCTTGTAATGGTCATCATTATAATATATCTTATCTTAATGAACATTCATTTGATATGGACTTTGTTGCATTGTACATATTTTGTGAAATTTGGTAATAGGTAATAGTGCTAACCAGATATATACCTACCAAAAGGTATACTACTTACACTGTTTTAAACATGTTAAGGTCTAAACATGCTTAAAGTCTAAACACATTGGCTAGGTAGTTGCACTCTTGTTCATCTGTTTGGGATTTAGGCACTTTTATATGCTAACCATGTTTAGATGCTTAGCATTGAAACAGTATAAAGTTAGATGTTGAGGATATAAACATGTGAGTGTTTAGGTGTTTCGATATAAAAGACACACTAGGTGGCAGCTCTGTGTTCAAGTTTGCTTTGATACAATAGTTTAAGATACGGGAAAGGTCCTATTTTCTCTTAGCCATACTGTTGCACTAGCTCTACATAGCGCTATTCCCTACTGTAGGTAGGGAACATCCAGTGCGATGCCGAAGGGCTTTTATGATACCACTTGTCGTACACGATGCAGGGTGGAGAAATTTGAACTCTCAAACTATCTACGGCAGTTTTCTACATATGAAATAGTTATTGGACATGAGAGTATGTGCGTCCATACGGCCACCCAGGTAGCAAACATGGTGTGGCCCGAGTTTGGGCCAGAGCGGGCTCCTGATGTGGGCCACACTGGGTTAACACAGAGGGCGCCCAGTGGGTTTTGTCCTCAGCAAAGGTTCTGGGCCACACTGGGATAACCGATTTTGGCACATATCTGTTTGAAACTGGGCTCACCGATTTGGGCTCAAAGTAAGTTTAACATGGGTTTTTGGTGTGGCCAAAAGTGGGCTGCCCGATTTGACGTAAAATTAGTGGTGACATGTTAAAACTCTTTTTGAGAAATTTATCCAATATTTATTCTTTTTTTTCCAAAAGTCAATGAACAACAAATCCTTGAGCTAATCTCACCCCCACATCACCAAAGCAGTAAATGCAATATATACCTGAGTGGAAAGGCAGAGCAGAACCATCCATTTGAATCAAACTCTTTCAGCCAACACAAGGCACTTTGATTCATTAAAGTGATATTCTGGCCTGAATCTTCCCCCACTACTTCTCTATATAGGAATAGAGAAGAGAGCCTTCAAGTTCATAATGACTGTACCTCTGCATAATCTGCTCTTGTTCCAAGTTCAGTGCAATAGAAATGGTGTTGCCATTCCACTACAACTCAGATGACCTTGATTTGCACTTTTGACTAGAAACATCTAAGTATTTCCAGACTATGAGAAAGTCTGCACATTATTACTTCATATCTGATTTAGTAGTCTATTCCAGTTGTCCTATGTCTAAAAGAAATAAGTTTTGTATGGGTGGTAGAATTCTACCTGAAGTGCTGTGAAACCACTTTGTAGTGAGTCTGCCATGGACTGGCCTACAGGGGCAGCCCTGGGATATTTTTGGTTTCTCAATTGCCTCTATATATAGTCCTCTTATACCCGGCCAGGTGTGGGACCTGTTTGCCCCCACACCACAAATACACCTTGCAAGCCTACTAATATAAAATTGATAAAGACATGAAGCTGTTATTTCCAGGACTAGTCAGTGTTGCATTTTACATGAAATATCTGGATCCCTACTTAGGCTACTATGAACCTACCTGTGTATTAGTGGTATAGGAAAAGTGGGACTACCTATCTCCTACAGCAGTGATAGAGCGAGGGCAGGGGGGAGGGTAGGGCAGGGTGAGAGGAGGGCAGGGCAGGGCAGGGCAGGTGAGGGCAGGGGATGACAGGGCAGGGTAGGGTGAGAGGAGGGCAGGGTGAGAGGAAGGCAGGGCAGGGTAGGGCAGGGCAGGATGAGAGCAGGGCAGGGCAGGGCATGTGAGCAAAGGGGATGCCAGGGCAGGGCAGGGTGAGAGTAGGGTAGGGCAGGGCAGGGTGAGAGCAGGGGATGCCAGGGTAGGATGGGGAGGGCAAGGAAGGGCAGGGTGAGAGGGGGAAAGGCAGGACAGGTTGAGGGGGATAAGGAGGAGATGGAAGGGGATTGATAGGGGAGGGACGAACAAAAAAAAGGGAGAGGGAGGGGGAACACTCATCACAGAGTTCAGAACAGTTCAGAAGATTAGGCTGCCCTGTCCAAACCCACTCTCACCCCAGACTGAGAGGACTTTATGCAGCTAAGGACCCATCTTGGGATGCCCATTTTGAAACCATCCTGCGCCCAATGTGGTTGCCCATTTTAAAGCTGACCAGTGCCCAAATCGCTCAGCCCAATGTGGCCCAGACCGTATGCTGAGGACAAAACCCATTTGGAGCCCAACGGACTCAAGTTGGTTTGCCCGATTTGGGCTGCCCTGTGTGGCCCTGACTGGAAACCCAGCATCTGCTGAACCTAAAACCCATGTAGTGAATACTGCCCACTTTGAACTACCTTATCCCAGGTAAAACCAATTTGACCCCGAGTGGGCTTGCTGCACGGGCAACTCCAACAATGGGAAAATAGTTAGAAAATCCTTGTGATGTAGGATATGTTGTTATTCAGCCGATATTTAGGGTGGTATTATCATCCAAGGAAGTCCAATAACAGCTAAGAACCCTTGCCAAAGTGTTGTTATTTCAGGAGTGGAATACATCAAAAATTTTTGATATTTTCCTCACAAGAGGCCAGAAATCTCTGCAATATACGGGAATTCCCTGTGATTTAGAGGAAAACAAAAATCTCTAGTAAATCACAAGAGGTGTGTTATCTTTTCATAAATCAGGACCCAAGTTCCACACACTATAGTCATAAGAATGTTGTACTTGTGACTAAAAGTAACAACTATTCAGTACAGTGATGAATTTCACAGACATTTCCCTTCCAATATTGGCTAGTAGTGGGGTTTAATAAAGGTAGGGGTGGCATGGGAACCCTTGTGAAATTTTTTTTTTACAAGACTCCAAGGCTGCCAATAGCCAGAATCACAGCCGTTTTAGACCCATTTTCCATGTAGTGGGAATTGGCCTATATAACGAAATTCCCTGTGATTTAAAGGAAGACAAGAATCTTTAGTAAATCACAAGAGGTCTGTATATTTTTCATAAATCAGGACCGAAGTTCCACACACTATAGCCATAAGAATGTTGTATTTGTGAATCAAAGTAGCAACTATCAGTACAGAGATGAATATCACAGACATTACCCTTCCCATAAGGCCAAATCCCACTACATGAAAAATGAGTCTAAAATCTATGTGAATTGAGAAATCAGCAAACCTAAGGTACTGTCATTATTGTAAATCGCAAGGTTATCCTACCATCCTTTACCTTATTCAAATCTCACTAAAGGTTATGGTCTGGTTTTGAATCTCATTTTTTCTTGTTCTTAGAAAACCATTGTACTCATTACGGGATGGCTGATATTTGTCAACAAATCCAGAAAATTCTACCCCATATAAATATGTAGGTTACCACCAGCTCGAAAACGATTCCCCATTACACATATGACAAGAAACTGAATATATAAAAGTACTGGCATTGTTAGGTGTTTCCCCCTAAACAGTTCCATATCTGATGTGAAAGTGATGAATGAGCATCTAATGAAAGTAATCCCCACCCTGCTCCAAGCACAATACCATCACTATAGTCCACACAGTGAGGTTGATATGACTGAATATGATCACCAAGCAGAATACATGTACAGGACGACCCCACCCTCGACTCCGTTTTTTTTTAAAAGGAACTGTAATGAATGAATGAATAAATAAATAGACAAAAAGGAAGACTGGCTAGAAATATTTCTTCTGTCATCGTCCCAAATACTCTGAGGCTTAAAGACCATGCGTGTTAAATATAACTGGTTCAATACCAAACACCCACTCTACATAATGGTTTAGCTGATGATCGACGTGTTTCAACTATATATAGATCAATATAGCAAGAAAATGTGAGACATTATATGATTTTAAACCAGGAGGTTAATTCAAAACATCCTCCTACCATGGGTCACCCAGCGATGGTAGGAATATCCACTGCTATCTATTTATCTGATGGTAGAATGTGACATGCAGACAGTGACACAGCAAGTGCTTTTTTTATTTTCTTCATCGACTAAGTCGACACTTTGCTAAAATTAGTTTCCAAAATGAAAGAATTAATCTTGATACAGCGTCGCGGGCAAAATATAAGCACATTATTTTTCTAAACATTTTACATTTTGTTTAGAGGATTTAGTGAATATATACAAAACGTTGCAAGATCAATTAGGATTCTGTTTAGACATTACACACATCTTTCGCAGTGTACCTGGAATCATTACTGTGTATACGGAAACACCTTTTGTTTCTAAATGTATCATAGTAGCCGAATCGGCGAATGTGACCTGCCTGATGCGAAAAAAGTGTCAAAGCACTGACCCCTTCCTGCCTATCGCGTTCGATCTGTGTCCTCGGCCTCATGGGCCTCGTTCAGTGATGCAACCATGGGTATGATCATTGAGACAAAGTGACTTGTGCAAGTCGATGGTCTGCTGAAGATGAAAAGGTAGCAGGATGCGGGTCGAAGGGTCAGGTATAGGGAAATCATGGAAGGCGGAAGTAGAGAGCTCTCAGACGAGGTCAGGTGAGAGGTCAGACAGCACCATCACCCCCCCCCACACACACACACACACATACACACATACTTCAGACCATGCTTCCACTTGCATGCTGACCTGTGGTGTAGGTATTTAGTCCATCTTTACAGTATATGATATTATGGGGATACATATCCACTGCCGAGTTTGTGAATATGTATCCATTTTCAAAGGTTTAATAAATACGTGCGATCATTCTTATGAACATGTGAAGTTGCATGCATGGATGGTGTGTGTTTATACAATAATTATAATATATCAGCTGGTAGCAGACATGTGTGGACACCTGAGCCACCAGATAGCACTTATCAGTGATAACTTCCTGGTACCGAGCTCCAATATGGTTGCACTGATTGGACTTCCCGCCACCTAGGTATATGAAAACGCTAAATGGATGTAATCCGAACAGGTGTAGAGCCTCATCTACCACCAGAGCATAGAAAAGACACAGATCTCTGCACTCATAGGCCAAGAGCTCACGCCCCCACCCAATAACCCTCAGCATCATTTCTCCACCCTCATCATTGGTTAGTCCCCTTCAGCCTCCCGTGTGGCTCCAGGCGTGTATATACAAAAAACCTCCTGGCCACAGCGTTGTGCAAGGTAGAAGATAAATCTGATGAGTCAGCGAACAGAGTATCAGGCAGGGCTACACTTCGTCTACCTGTTGAGTCCCGTCCCACTGACTTTCGACTACACTGGTCCATCCCAAACTATATTCCTGCTTCAGCTGCTGCTGCTGCTGCTTTCACACAGGGTTGCTATATGCAGGGTAGTCAGTAGTGGGCGTCCCACCACGTGGTCTCCAGCAGGCATCAACTTGCCCACCTTACTCCCTCACTTACCAGCCACCTCTTGTACGTGTAGGGCTATATGTGCGGAGCTTTGGTATTATGATGCAATGTTATATAACATATAATATTGGAATCTTATCAATTGTCATATATTGGTATATTAATGTTGCAAAGGCATTTTGATATATATTTGGTTAGAAATATGATGGGTATTAGAGTGCAACTGTGTGGGCTGTCAGCTCCAGGGTGGAGGTGGAGGTGCTAAAGCTGGTACTCCCACTTAGGTTCAGTGCCACCAGCCCCCCCCCCCCTCCACCACTCAGGGTGTGACAACCAAGCCACACACTAGTTGGGGCTTGTTCAATGTCCAAATATGGTTATAGCAGGCTAACAATGATGAGGTTAAATAGAGTTGGAAAGGTTAGAGACAGTCAGTAGGAGTCCAGAATGCAAGGAGCTAGGAGCCTAGGAGCAGCAGTTCCCAGTGTGGAGTGGCTATGGGAGCAGATATAGCCAGGGACTGCTAGGACTCTAGGGGTGGGTTATATATGCTACCAGGAACCTGTAGCATTATAACCCTAAAGGTACTGTGATTTTATTTAGAACCCTCTGCCTGTTTTTATGTTGTATTTTGTTAAGCTCTGGAACCTGAACTTTATTATATTGTGAACTGTGTATGGCTATGTACTGTGAGACTGGTACTGGATATTTGATAATATGAACTACTATTGAGAATATTGTGACCTTTTGATGGATATCTCCTGAGATAGTGAGTAACATTAATAAATATATTATAAACTGCATACTAGCTTCCCATTTGGTATTTTGTAATATATTTTGATCCCTAGAACCTTGATATTAAGCCATAAGTGAAATATGGTGTAATTATAGTAGAAAGCAATCCCTTTTAGGGAAAAGGCCCAAATTCTGCCTTTACCTAATCTGTGTGCGGTCATATCTGTCCCACATAGTGACGGTAGGCAATCAGCCTTCCCCTAACATTGCGACTGGTGGAGAATCCCAAATAGGTTACTCAAAAATTCAAAATGTCACAAGATAGAGAATTAAGATCTGGCAGGATCTTTGGTCAAAATCTTGAAGATGCCAATATCCAAGGTCTATATCAAGCCATAGCTCAGATGTTTGAACACAATGTTCAAACTATGGAGCAAAGAACAGAGCAACAAATAGAACAATTGTTTGAGAGGCAGAGGGGGGAGATCAATGCTTTGGGCCAGGGCCAAGGTCAAGGTCAAGACCAGGGTGATAGACCGAATGTCTATCATTTAGGGAGCAGGTCAGCATATGCAAAACCACCAAGTAATTTTAAGAATAGTGCTAATATGGATCCATCAATATGGATGGAAGATTTTGAACGCTATGTAAAGGTGCCAGGTATAATGAATACTGATGCTGAGCTTCTTAGGATTTTTCCTACCTATCTTGAGGGCCCAGCTAGAGACTGGTACATAGTCAGCAAAGTGAAGGACAAAGCCACATGGGCTGAGGTGAGGAAAGCCTTTCTAGACAATTTCACCAAAGTGACTAATGCTGAGTTTGAAAGGTTGTCTAGGTTATCCATGAGGCCAGATCAGGAGTTGGAAGACTTTATAGTTCAGGCTTCCTATGCCTACCGACGAATGGGTCTGAGTGAGACCGATATGATTTTCTCGTTCATCAGGGGGGTGACTAGTCCTTATAGAAAGAAACTCCGGAGAAGCAATCCAGCCACTTTCCAAGAGGCTATAGACATTTGTAAAGAGGCTGAAGAAGACTTTGACATGAATAAGGACGAGTCTATCCTTGCTAATCAAAGAGAAATTCAGGCTATTCTTAAGCAGAGTGCTGACATCACTAAGCAGCAGTCACAAGAGATAAAATTGCTGAAGCAGCAGTATGCCTCTGGTGTAGCAACATTTGGTAGTCAGAACTCTTCAATTAGTACGGCCCAATCCATTTCACCCAGGGAGTCTGAAAGTGACAGGCTCAGGCGTGAGATGGCAGAGCTGAAGAAGATGGTTGAGGCACGCAACATCAACACAGTTGCCACTATGGATTCCACTCAGAGGTGCTTCAATTGCCGTGGGGTAGGGCATTTCTTTAGGGAGTGCTCTTTACCTAAGCGACCCTACACTCCGAAGAATCAGAGGAATGGTGGCAGGGGCAACAACCAAGGTACCAGAACTGAGAAAAACCACAACAGCAGCTCAGGCAGTAATAGCAACAGCGGTGGCAGTGATGAGGGATTCTACAAAAGGTTCTGTGCTGAGCTGATGAGCAAAGTTCAGAGCTTGGAGGCGAAGCTGGAGAATAAGTCATCTGCCAACAAGTCGGAAAACTAGAATCTCCTCCTCCCTGTGGGGAAAGAGAGGGGGAAGGTTCTGGCAAGGTAGAGTGTATGTCTGACAAGCAAGTATCGAGTTTGTCAGGAAAAAGAGGTAACAGAAGGAATAATAGAAGTTCTAAAAGTAAGAGTACAGATCATAAAGATAATGTGGTAAATATTACCAGTAAATGTAATGAGACATCTTGTGTAAAAGTCAAAGATGCAGTTGAGTTAGATTCAAACAGAAAGTATAGTTTCTTGTATAAGAAAGATTATGACACAGATATTCTGACATATAAGGATGATGAACACCCTGAGGTAGACAACCGTTGTACACGTTGTTCTAATGATAATGATTTATATTCCAGTCAGGAGTGTGCCATGGGCAATGTGCCGTATGAGGATCCAAAGGGGAGACATGACCAGTCCAGGAGAGAGCCGACGGGCGTCAGTGGATCTCGTAGCCCATGCACTAGGGATATGATTTCATCTATCTGTGAACGCCAAGACAGACAGCACCAAGAGGGTAAGGCCTACATGGCATCACATCTGTTGTCAGAGAGGAATTGTGTTGAGGTATGCATTGGTCAAACTTGTGCACGGGCACTTGTTGATACTGGGGCAGACCGTAGCTGTGTAAGTCTTGACTATTACAACCAGGTAAAAGCCAATGGTGGTAAAATAGAGGAATTCTCTTCACGTGCATGTGTGACATTTGCAGGGGGTCAGGTCAGAGATGCTCATTGTGACATGAGGGGTGTTATTAAGATTGATGGCATTCCTTATGAAGTCACATTTCATGTTATCCCAGGCCTCAGACTAGACATAGTTCTGGGCAGAGATTTCCTGAAACAGTATGGTATGAGCATAGTATATGACCAACCCAAAGAAGTAGACCAAGAGGACAATAGCCAGAGTATTGTGAGGGCACATGGTAAGTTGGTAGTGCCAGCACATACTGAGATGCTGTGCAGCCTCCCTGTGGATGACGTTTTCAAAGAAGGTATGTTTCTGACTTATGTAGGTTTTAAGGTAGCAAAACAGACAGGATTGTGGACAGCTAGGTGCTGTGTGAGAGTGCATGAGGGCACTGTACCTGTGAGATTTGTTAACCTTTCAGACCAGGAAATTGAGGTGAAGCCAGGAACGGCTTTAGGGACGTTGAGTTTGTCCAGAGACGTTGAGGTGATACAGGTATCTTCAATGGAAATGTTTGAGCCACAGGTTGAAGGCATGGCACAGAAGCAAGACGGACAACCCAGTTTCATTCCAGCGGTCGATTATTCTAGGTCAAAGTTGACAAAGGAGCAGAGAGCACGGATGGATGCCCTTCTAAGAGAGAACTGTGGAGCCTTTGTAGGACCAGATGGTATGGTGGGTTGTACCGATTGGATAGAACATGAGATAGAACTGATTTCTGGGGCTAAGCCTGTACAGCAGATGCCTTTCAGGATATCACCCAAAAGGAGAGAACAATTGAAGGCGCATATTGATGAGCAAGTAAGATTGGGAATCTTGGAACCCAGCTACGATGGGGGCTGGTCTAGCCCTGCCTTTCTTGTGTCAAAGAAAAGTGGAGGGCATCGGCTCGTTTGTGATTATCGAAATCTGAACGCAGTTACAGTGCCACAGTATCTGGCTATTCCAAAGATAGAGGATGCCATAGATGCTGTGGGTCAGATGCAGCCCAATTTCATTTCAGCTCTCGATTTGCAGATGGCGTTCCATCAAATTCCCATCACAGAGAAGAGCAGAGATAAGACAGGGTTCTTAACTCCATTTGGTAAGTTCAGGTACAAAAGGATGAGTATGGGATTAATGAATTCCTCTCGTAGTTGCCAGATGGTGGTTGACCTTGTCTTGAAAGGGTTACAGTTCAAAAACTGTATCTGTTACATAGATGACATTCTCGTGTTTTCAAACACATTTGAACAACATCTGGAAGACTTGGGTGAGGTTCTGAAAAGAATCCAGAAGGCAGGCCTCAAATTTAAGCCAGCCAAGTGCATTATTGCAGCACCTGAGGTCCCATTTCTAGGCCATGTCCTGAATAAGGAAGGAATCAGACCAAATCCGGAAAAGATACAAGCTATCAAGGATATCAAAACACCAAAGAATCCCACCAATGTCAGGAGGTTCTTGGGTATGAGTGGCTTCTATAGGAAGTTCATACCCAACTATGCCACAAGAGCACGATGTCTGTATGATCTCACAAAGAAGGGAAAGGAGTGGGAGTGGACTGAAGAACACACAGAGGCCTTTGAAGATCTCAAGAGGGCTCTGGTATCCGATAATCTGCTCTTATATCCTGACTTCAGAAAGGAGTTCATTGTGACAACAGATGCCTCAGACTATGGCATTGGTGCAACCTTGAGCCAATATGACAAGGATGACAATCTGAGACCAGTGGCCTATACAGCAAAGTTGTTCAGCCCAGCCCAAAGAAACTACTCAACTTTAGATAGAGAGTTAGCAGGTATTGTTTATGCTTGTCTTCATTGGCATGTGTATTTGGAGGGTAAAAGGTTCTTGATAAGAACAGATCATGCACCCCTTCAATACATATTAAACCCAAGGAGCAAGCTGTCACCTAGGCAAATCAGATGGGCAGCTGATTTGAGACAGTTCACATTTAAAGTAGAGCATGTTAAGGGCAAGGAGAATGTTGTTCCTGACTCTCTGAGTAGGCTGGAAGGAAAGCCGTATGAGCAGGATGACATTGAGGAAATGATGGAATCATTTCCCATGCTGAGTTCCATCAGTACTAGTGAGATGCAATGGGCCACACCTATGGCTGATAAACCAAATATCCAAGATCCAGAAAATCTAGATGAGGGTGATCTCCCTGTGGACAGTTTCACACTAGAACCGAGAATAGAGGAGCCAGATGACGATCAGGTGCTGGAAGATATCCCGAAGGGAGAGGATGAGGAAGATATGGAGGATGGACAGACAAGTGAGCCAGAGACAGTGCCCACAGAACCACCTCCAACTGATCCTCCAGCACTGATTCCAGTGAGTCACAGACTTGTGCCCAGGGCAGCAAAGTCGATACCCATTGATGGCCTACCCACATATCATGAAATAACTAAGATTAGTGATGTGTGCAAACCAAGAGGAGAGGATGTGAAATATTTAGTCCACTTTAAGGATGGAGATACTTTGTGGTTATCTATTGACCAGCTTGATGCAATGGCCAAGAGCAAATTTGTGACAACAGATCTCACAAATAGAGTCAGAGATGTGCCGAGATTAAGATCTCGGTAAATGTGTAAATAAATTCTAAATGGAAAGTATTCTAGTTTATAGATGATGGTGCTTATATTTTTAGGTGTACGCGTTGCGCAGCATGTTACACTTGTGGTGCTTATACCGTGTGAAATCTGTAACTGAATACCATACCATTTCTAGAGTAGTAACTGTCTTTCTATTTTACTGTTTCATATCATGCATTATCCAGATGTATGATGTACTGGGGATGAACTTACAGTCTTAACACTATGTTTACATGCTTTTCTTTTCGCGACAGGAGAGCTATAGGTTTGCATAGATGTTTGTAAGATAGAACCAGATTTTTAACCTTGTAATTAGTACATGTAGTCCTAAGCAGGCAACCCAGCCTTTTAGACTACTGGTGATGTACACATATTTTTCTCATTTGAGCTCAACCACCAAAGGGCAAGCCAGCTCATGGTGTATAAAGTAGAGCTCTGGGAACCCAATTGAGAGAAAGGGGTTGAGTATCACATCTATATGCCAAACCAGGTGTACAGAAGTTATATAAAACCTAACAAAGACCATGTCAGACACAAAGTCTATCTATGTGGTAGCAAGCCCAATTACTTCAAGCTATCAAATCGAAGGGACAAGTGTATCATTGTGATAAGCTGTGAAAGGAGCAGACTAAGGTTCATTGCTATGTTTCACCTCATGGAGGACTGAAAAAAAAAAAAAGCTAATGTTTCTGTTCAGTTCCTATTAGCATCATGATTTTATATTTTCTTTACGATTTAACCCGAATGGAGGGGTGATTAGGCAGTGCTTTGGTAAGGTTCCATACCAACACGAGTATTTGGTTCCAAAAAGACCAGCATTATGTACCTAGATCAACCTCATTGGACAAAAACAACCTGGATTTGACTTTAAAATCAATGTGTGGTACTGAGAATGTGACTGGAGCAGATGCCAGAGGTATTTGGGTCTGTAGGTGGTGTGTTGTGACACGTAGGGGCATAAGTTGCATGGAGTGTTGCAAGAGCACAGGGGACACATAAGAGTAAGCTTGGGATGCAGGGGCCCAGAGGAAATAGCTGCATCCAATAAATGTCTAATGTGTCAAGTCAGGCAGCATAAGACGGTGTGTAGGAGCCATTGACCTGATGTATGGTATGGCTGAGTAGAGGCAAGCTTTGAATGTGATTTCCCAGCCACCTATCTGAGTTAGCTTTGAGATATTTGTCTCAGTTTAAATACCACTCATTGTTACAGATTTGAGAAAATAGCTGGCAGGTTAAAGGTAAGTCTATAACTGCATAAAGTAAGTCTAAGGATAATAACAGAGAATTAGTTTAAGATGTTTAGATCGAGCCAGGAAGCTGTTCCCTAAAGGTAAGTGGAATTAAGTTTAAGGTGCTTCGTGAAGAGATTCTGAACTGAGTATTATTGGTTGTAGAAAGTATGAGACTTACATTGTTACCCATGCCATGGTTGAGATGAGTGTCATGCGTGTCATGTTTTGATTGTGTTTATCTCACTTTTCTTTGATAATCAGATGCTGAGTTTATGTAGGTTAGGTGCCTGGTTGGAACAGATGGCTGATGATATCAATGGTAGCAGTAGGGCTGCGAGATAATGACTGGTGTTAAAGGGTGGACTGGTCACAAGTCATACCTTTCGGATCCAAGTACGATACAAAGGCATGAGCACATGATTGACAGAGATATTACATGGTGGGTTTTGTCTCTCGGCACAGGGACGAGCCCATTATGTGTCAGCCAACCAAGAAGTTACTTTACTTGAGTCCCCATCAAGTTTTGTTATCTATTGGAAGGTTTAAGAAGATTTGATGTGTATGATGATCATATGATGATGTATAGGTGAAAATTATTGTAACTGGAAAAGAAAATATTTTGTATTGATTATTTTCAACAATGTAAATGTTTCAAACTTAATGTTGAAATTTTTATATGTATGTGAAGGTCTTGAATAAGATCCTGGTTGATGCACAATCAGTTAGTTATTTCTATGCTGTGATATAATTCACATTTATAATTTTGATGAATAATTATTTGTTTTTGTCAGTGATAAGATAGGATCTTGAATAAGATCCCGGTTGATAAATATAATCAGTAACAAAGATATATGGTAGTCTTATGGACAGTGTGTTATATTCAAGAATTGTGAGTTTTAAAAGGACCAGTTAGATGTTTGGTTATACTATTCGTGTGTACAAAATAAGAATTTTTTTCATGCATTATTCCATTTAAGTAAAGTAAAAAAAAAAAAAAAAATGAAAATACCCATAAAAGCGGTGAATTCTCAGGTGATTATGATTAGTTTTGAGTGGTACAAAACGTTTTAGTTCCCGAGGTGTAATGTAGGGCTATATGTGCGGAGCTTTGGTATTATGATGCAATGTTATATAACATATAATATTGGAATCTTATCAATTGTCATATATTGGTATATTAATGTTGCAAAGGCATTTTGATATATATTTGGTTAGAAATATGATGGGTATTAGAGTGCAACTGTGTGGGCTGTCAGCTCCAGGGTGGAGGTGGAGGTGCTAAAGCTGGTACTCCCACTTAGGTTCAGTGCCACCAGCCCCCCCCCCCCCTCCACCACTCAGGGTGTGACAACCAAGCCACACACTAGTTGGGGCTTGTTCAATGTCCAAATATGGTTATAGCAGGCTAACAATGATGAGGTTAAATAGAGTTGGAAAGGTTAGAGACAGTCAGTAGGAGTCCAGAATGCAAGGAGCTAGGAGCCTAGGAGCAGCAGTTCCCAGTGTGGAGTGGCTATGGGAGCAGATATAGCCAGGGACTGCTAGGACTCTAGGGGTGGGTTATATATGCTACCAGGAACCTGTAGCATTATAACCCTAAAGGTACTGTGATTTTATTTAGAACCCTCTGCCTGTTTTTATGTTGTATTTTGTTAAGCTCTGGAACCTGAACTTTATTATATTGTGAACTGTGTATGGCTATGTACTGTGAGACTGGTACTGGATATTTGATAATATGAACTACTATTGAGAATATTGTGACCTTTTGATGGATATCTCCTGAGATAGTGAGTAACATTAATAAATATATTATAAACTGCATACTAGCTTCCCATTTGGTATTTTGTAATATATTTTGATCCCTAGAACCTTGATATTAAGCCATAAGTGAAATATGGTGTAATTATAGTAGAAAGCAATCCCTTTTAGGGAAAAGGCCCAAATTCTGCCTTTACCTAATCTGTGTGCGGTCATATCTGTCCCACATAGTGACGGTAGGCAATCAGCCTTCCCCTAACATACGGTGCAGCTGCATTTCTGCCTCCAGCAAGGAACAAAAGTACACCTAACCTGGAGTAGCTCTAACACAAGTAAATCACATTACTTACCAATACACAACGGATGTGCAGTTCAGCAAAATTTTATAGCTAGACAGTAGGAACTGTAAGCGGAGTATCATTATCTTCTTGGTGAGAAGGGGTGAGTAAATGGTTCATTCATATCTTAATCTGTCTAGTTTAAAAGTATACTTTGTACTGCATACCTGCATATCGGGTTGCCTTCATTGAAAACAGTTTTCTGTTGGCAAGAGAAGGTCCGAATAGGTATTACTAACTAGTATGTCCTGCCACAACTATTAAATAACTACCTACGACTATATTTACATGGGGGGGGGGGGTATACAAGGTGTAAACACGTTTTTACATTTAGATTGATATGAAGTAATAATACAGGACCTGGTTTGTATTGCTCAAATAGTTGATGGCCAATGTTGCACCATATAGTAGGACTGTTGATCATGAATGCTACGCTAGGGGGTTGCCTCGATATCCTCCCACAATCCAAACACCAGAAACAGCCCCCCCCAGCTCCTTCCTCCTTGGCTGGCCATGGATACCTGGAGTTCTTGCAGGAAGCAGGATCTCCAGTGTTTGGACTGTCTACTTCCTGCTCCTCCAGGTAGACGAGCCATATACTCTGCAAACTTTAACTGGAGGAGGGAGGCAATTTCAGCGTACCAGACAGAGAAACGGGAGGCACGGGAACAGAGGTGGAGGAGGTGAGGTGGGGCAGGTCTTGTCCATAGGCGTATGGGTTAATCCTCCGGTGCAGAATATTTCGCAGGGGTAGACAGTCTGGTATAGGGCAATGTATTTTCAAATATTTTACTGGCCAAATGGCCAATTTCAAAGGAAATCTAGAAATAATCACTTGCCCGCAGCCAAAACTACTGGCCATCGGCCGCCGGGCCGGTGTTAGTGTCTACCCCTGTTTCGTATCAAATTCTCTTAGAGATTACTCGATAGGAATGTGGCTGCAGTTTCCAACACTCTGTCCATATTGCTACTGATTGCTGAAGAGTTTACAACACTATATGGCTAACCACAACTAACGTAAATATCCATAAATCCTAGCGTAAAGGACGCGCCCTGAGTTTAAGGAAATTTTATGAGACGCATCTGGGGTCATATTTTGGCCACATTTAATAGTACTGTTGTATATATGGTAGAAAATCCACGCCTATAAGACGCACCCCCGGGACGTACCCTCAGTTGAGCCATCACACACATGTGCAATATCACGATATTGATAAACCACAGTGCACATTATGGACTAACCACGCCATAGTACTGGTCAATAAGGAGGCTTCAGCAAGTCTAATGATAAAAGTGCACATTAAGTCTAGGCCCCCTCGATAAACCCCTTGTGAAGTATAAAACAGCCTCCAGCAGGTCCATACCTAACAGATGCGGCCCCGACAGCTGCCGACTTAGGTCGTCTCTTGACAAGATAGCTATCTCTGAGCATACTTCAGGGTCAACACTTATTTTCAGCAGAATTCATCTACATTTTTAGAGGAGAAACCCAGTTCTGCTTGCAGGAGATCTGTCAGTCCTCAGTGCATCTGGCATCGAACTAAATTTGATCGGACGCGTTTCTTGTGTATTCGCATGTGTAGGCCTATGCCATCTCATAGCAATGACATTCTGGGCTAATTTGATATTTATTACATATAATCATCCACTCCAGAAAAAGGAGAACACGTGTAACAACGAATGCAAATACCCAGCAATATACTATACACCCATGCAATAATGTATATTTACTGGTTATTGCAATATACATGTATAGAAATATATGTGATTGTGGGCTGATCAAGCAGGCCTGATGTTTTAATAGAAAACGTGTACATGATATGTGTGGGCTGTGTCCTCTTTACAAGGTCTATCTCCTTGGTAACCTTTCTCACATATCTCTAAGGCAAAGTCCTGCACAGTTTGTGTTGTCAATGAGAAACTTAAAAGAAGGAGTGATTGGCAGCTGGGATGGCTAGGCATATTTGGTCTGGGAGTTGCCAAAGCTTTAGCATCCTTGGGATTATCCATGTGAACCCTGTTAACCCTGTTTGTATTTAGGGATGGTTTTGGAAGTTGGTGAGGTGGTAAGTAGGCTTACAATCTGGGTACCGTCACTGAAGGTAGATTTATGGGTTCATTAGAGTCACCAACAGAAGCTTTGGGTAAACTGAAAGGGCAATTAGGCTCCCGCGGAGCTTTTGCACGTTCACTTACTAAACATAGCTATTCTTGTTCCGGTACCTGCTTTAAATTAAAATCACAAGGTCTCTGGCCGGAGAACTGCATCCCACCTGGGGGAAAGTGATGCAACTTTCCTCCTGTGTCACAGTGGCCACACAATAGTTGCCCTGTCCCCTCTGGTGATTGAATCCATTCAGGTCTTAACACAGTTGAATACTCCCACCCTGCCCCTACGTCCCGCCTTGTTCCCTGCCCTCGAGACACAAACTATCGCTTTGGCTAAAGATAACACGTCTGCAAATAAACGTAGATAAAATCACTACTCCCCGTCCTGTAAATGCATGTGTGAAAGCGAGAGATAGCGAGAGAGAGAGAGAGAGAGAGAGAGAGAGAGAGAGAGAGAGAGAGAGAGAGAGAGAGAGAGAGAGGCGGACAGACAGAGAGACAGTCAGACATTACAATAGCCATGAATTATTCAGTTGATGGTATGAAATTATAAAGTGCCCATCCTCTCATAGCATGCGCTGCGAAAACTTTTCCATCTCCCCCTCTGAGGGGAATAGATGCCACAAAACCTATAACAATTGGTCAATTCTTCCCACAGGTAGAGTGCACCTATTGTTTCCTAATAAATCTAAAGTTTACCGTCGACAGAGCACAAGCCGCTCTCATATAGTAACTTTAACACCACCAAAGATAATTTCTTCACACACGATTTGCTTCCCACACAACTGGTACCTTGTTGGAGTGACCTGAATGCTCCTGGTGAAAGAACTTTGGCAGGAAGTAGCATTAATCTCTTTAGTGGATATGCGAACATTGAGGTGGGGGGGGGGCGAAGGTGAGGGCGTTCTTTACCGGGGTTCTTTGTGGGGGTGGGGTGGGGGATTTGGCCACTCTTGAGCGAATACAATACAGATAACTTGACAAAATAGGTTGGGGGCTAAGAATTCAAAAAGAGAAAAAAGGGGGCTGGGCCCGGGTGGGAGGGGGGCACTGACTCTATGTAGGTCACCCTCAACTGCCGCCCTCCCGTCCTATCTCCCAGCGATCTGGAAATATGACCGCCCTACTTGACTTATAAGCTAGACATTGTAGTCCCAGAAACACTACGAGATGGAATGAAGGAGTCTTAAAGGTGTCCAGTTGAATGAAGATGGCGCTTATTGTAAGGTGCATGCCCTGGAGTCCAAGTGTGTCCTCACATATGTGTTACATGCTTTTATGATGCCTTGCACATGTGCAGGACCATGCCGTGACTCCAGGTAATTAACATATAGGGTGATGATTGGTTCCAGTATTAGCCAATAAGGCACAGTAGCATAATATAACGTAACGCGGTGATGCCACCACCTGGTGGCTGCTGGCAGAATTATAATGTAGGTGACATATGGGGGTTCATTGGGGTTATATGAGAAATGATATTAGTTATGGTAATGATAATATATAGATGCATATTAAAGATAACGATATGATATCATAATTAATAACTGTTACATAATATGACTTAATATGACGTAATAGATGCTTATCAATTGTGGCAAAAACGATCCGGAAGATTCTTGGCTAACAAGACTGACTGCCCCCCTTTTCCCACAATCCTAAATATTGACTGGACTGCCCCCCCCCCCTTCAAGCCTACACCCTATTGTACTCATGTATTTGCATGGATCAGAATTTTTCATTGTCCAGCATTGTGTCTTTTTATCACTTTCATCCCCTCATATGTATGGTGTATGAACAATACAGTCCTTTTGGGACCTAATGGAATCCCACCGCCCTGCTATTAGAGATCTGATGGGAATCCACTGCCCCTCTTTTCGGGATCGTGCGGGAATTCACCGCCACTGCTCTCGAGAGTCAAGCTGCAGTCGGTATCCATTTCATGGGCAAGTGCCCTCCCCCCTGGGGGCGGGGTTAGACACCTCCCGATATCCCTTTGAAGGGAAGGGGTAGGAGGGAGGGGGAGATGGCGCATGTGCGTGAAATACACATTGGAAGAAAAACTATAAATGCCAGGCGGTAGATTCCCATTCGGACCTGACTAAGACAACACTGCATATACATGTATATCCTATGCAACTAGGCCCGTGCCCCCCCCCCCCCGGGATCTAGGCTCGGTTAATATATATTTAGTTTGTTTTCCTTCAGTATCATAGTCAAGTACACTGATCCTCGATGTATGTACACAGGGTATACATGTGCAAGGGGGAGGGAAGAGTAGGGCGGTGGGGGTGGGATTAACCAGCCTCTCCCGTTGGACCTTTCCTGTGGACCAAAGTGATTTAGCAGTAAACGGTAAGGGAATCATCTCAGAACAAATACTGCAGCATAGAAATGTGCCGTTAATACAACCATTGGTCCTAGTCTCAAAATCATTGTATATTACCATTATCTATAACAATAATAATAATAATAATAATAATAATAATAATAATAATAATAATAATAATAATAATAATAATAATAATAATAATAATAATAATAATAATAATTTTATTGGCCGCTCATAATGACTGTCTATTAATTCAATGGAAACTTATATGTTTAACATGCATTTTGATAGATAGGCCTACTGCCCACAGGTATAGACTTACGCATTGTTACAGGACATGTTAAGTATCGTAGTGAACACTTATACATGAAAATTAAGGTATGTATACACGACATTTGTACCGTAACCCTAACACCTCGATCAATGCATAACTTAAGACTCGAGGAAACCATAGTATTTTGAAATTTGAAAATGTACTGACTAGAACATTATTTTATCATTTATAACTTTTGTCACATTCGCATACTTTCACAAAGTCCGTCCAAGTGCGGAGTGGTCTTATATGCGAGGGTATAATGCATGTTGTCAGCCATATTACTAGTTGTGCATACATGTGCAACTCCAACAAACCACCCCCATCCCTACCATGCGTGATATCTTGGTTTTGGCAGAAATCAGTGGCACGTGCGGCTGAGATAATTGTATCTATGCCTAAGGACATTTCAGGGTTGTGTAGAGATGGGTATACACTGGGAGGACTTATCTTACATTGTGGTCGTGTTTTGTGGTTAGGGACTGCTGGGTGGGTACATAGCCCAAACAAATACCGCATACCTGTGGTCAGTGGGTCACACCCTCCCACAGCCTGCCCCACACCAGCCCCACGCCCACACCTTTAGCACGGGTAAGGTAGTAACCTGAGGGAGGGGCTAAGGTCGGAAAAGGTTACTAACTGCCAAACAGGCCCTTGAATCGGAGGTGGTGAGACCAAAATCTAGGGGGCGGTAACTATATGCACCTCAAAAATAGGAGGCAGTATCTCCCTGTGCACCTCAGAAATAGGGGGCAGTAAATATCTTCTTTGCACCTGAAAAAACATACTGTGTATAGGGGACCTATATACCGACCTAGCAGGATAAATTATTGACAAAAGATATAATTCCGTTCATTCTGTGCAGACTTTTTAGGGTGCATAGCACCTGGTACCCATCATGCTGGTTGTGATCAGTGCTTATCTCAAGCAGATCAAGCAATGGTTCCCTCTACTAAGGAACATGCAACCTTGTTATTAGTAATATTAGGCTCTATCCATGCTGTATATATTTCTGTAAATCTCAGGAACACAATTTGGTACAGTCCATTAAAATGTCCTAAAATTAGGGGGTGGTAACTTCAAATGCCTTGAAATTAGGGGGCAGTGGATTAATTCAGGAATCTGAAAACAGTCACATTGCCTGGATTTTGGGGATTGTACCTGTAATTGATAATATCAAATATAGACGAATATGGTCTGTCTGACAGAGGCCTATACATTCGGAATAAATAGTGATGCTGATAAATTATGTACAGTGTACATAAATGGATGAATTCAGGCTCATATACCACTATATTCCTATGGATGTCTAACTTTAATGGTATCTACCTCATGTATTGAATGCATCTTAAATTAATGAAAGGCCAGGTGAGAAGAGCAAGACTATTCGGCAGGTGAGACCCTTCTTATACCTCATTCTCCCCATTATAGAGGAGTATGAAAGTGGTTAGATTCTGGGCATTAAATGGCTGAACTGGACCCTTTTGTACCACCTGTTTCACCTGGAGGGCATCACCAGGGGGGCACTACCCCCAGGTGTGTACTTCACCTCCCAGTGTCATCTCCATTATGGACAGGTAGGCCACCTCCACCACCACCCTTTAGCACCACCACCCTCCTCAGCCACCACTTGGGAGGTGGTGCGGTTCATACTTCTGGGTCAGTGACAGCAACAGGCGAATCAAGGCCAATGGTGTACTGAAACACCAATATTTACCCAAAGTCAAACATAGATACTTGGTTCTTGTCAACTTTTACAAATTTATATTATCATAAATTTGTGTCCCGAACTCTTCTTTATACCTGTATAAGATATTATCTGTTCTTAAGTCTGTATAGGTCTCCTCTGGACACCATCACCAAAATAGAACTTTAGTCAAAATCAATCAAATCCAATGGAACTTTGCGGTGAACCATGATATATCAATACCTTTGCCCGCCGGACAATGATGTATTAATAACTTTGCCTGATTTAGTTGAATGCTATTCCTTGCAATTATAATTTGGACGTGCCAATGTCTCAGTAATTAATCAGGACAATAGATCGTGACTAACTGCAAGTGTGCTGAAAGCTACCGCGGTACTTCCTCCTCGTGCATAAATATCTTATCTATTATGGGCTTTCATTTCAATTTAACCCAAGGAAATTGCTGTCAAAATCCATCCCAAACCAGTTTTTGACAGGCGATAGGTGACTCTCTGTTGATGTAGAACTGGAAGCCATACACTAAATTAAAACAGACTCAGATATCAAATCGTTGCAATTTTCCACAAAACAGAAACTCCTGACGATGTGCTGTCTTAGGGTGGCTACTGAAAATAACCGCAGTACTGCACACTGCATCTTTGAAAGAATGAATGACAAAATGGAGTAAAATATGTGTGTATAGACATGCGATTGGCGAGGAGTCAAAAGTCAGATGCAGTGCATTTCAAGAAAAAAAAGATAACACATCGCTTCGACTGTTATCCCTTGCATGGGGTTTTAAAGGCCTATACTGAACTACACTGATGAAAACACATGTAGGGTATGTTCTATTGGTATATCATACCTGGCAATGCCTAGACCGAGATATCCCCCTTATCTGGCCAATGTGGTATTTGCCCAGTTGGTCACATCTCGATGATAACAGGTGTATCAAAGGTTGCTTGACCAGTCAACAAAACACTGTAGGCATATCTCCCATAGTGTGTTGGGCTGTATTAATGATAGTATCCGTAGATGGGTACTAATCAGTGATCCATCCAGTGTATAGACTATAGTTACCACCTGATTGCAATATAGTTTGCCCAAATTAGAGTATATATTACGTACATGGACATACATTTTACCTAAGGCACTCTACCTACACACATCAGACCTATAATTCATCTACAATTGTGTGCCCATTTAACTGAGAGTATAGTGGTGCAGGACGTTTCCTTGCACACTGGTTCCGTTATATGGCAGATGGGTATTCATATGTATAGGGGGGGGCATCCATTAATTATGTACGCATCAAAGGGGGATGGGGGGTCAAGCCAAATGCGTACAGATGCATACAGGGTGGGGGAGGGGGTTATGGGTTTTGAGTATGTATGCATAGGGCCTAATAATTTAGGAGAAATTGGGGCTTTTTTTTTTTTTTTGGGGGGGGGGGGGCGAGGTGATGGTAGGTATCTTTGTAAGCCTACAAAATAATTGTTCTGAATCCAGACCAGTGAACACCACCCACATTGAAAGATTCACCAAAGGTCCCAGAATAAAGGGTATGCATACATAGTATGCATACATATTTACATACCAAATGGTAAAGGAATATTTCTTTGCATGCAGGAAAGGAGGGGGGGGGGTCAATGTGGTTTGAGTATGTACGCATAGGGGGGAGGGGGTAGTCCAAATGCATACATGGTGCAACAGGGGGGTGGGGGGACTATTTTTGGCATAAAGGTGCGTACATAATTAATGGATACCACCTAGGCCTTCTCCTGGAGGTTAACCCCCCCCCCTCCCACTCACCCCTCCTCCTCCCAACCACTACTAGTATACACACGTCCCCATACAAACACACCACACGCACAGTGAGGTCTGGGTCTCCAAGCCTATAACCCCTCCCTTTAGACTAGAGCACGACTCCTCCACGGCATTAAGTTTCAGGCTATTTGGATTACAGGCACCTGTAGGAGGAGAGAGGTTTTACCTTCAGTCCCACTAACAGGAAACCAGGTAAGTCGCCATACTGAGTGTTAGGGTTCGGGGAATAGTCTGTACAATGTAGTTAGGACTAAGGTATATTCACCATGTGTGACAGGGAGGAGGGGGTCATGACAGGTGTCTTGATAAGGCCTGATGGTAGGATATGAGCTGGGAGTGTGTTGTAGAATAGGGTCACAAAACTAGTGTAAGGACCTGATATGGTTCCTCCAACGGCCGACAGCTGCACCAAAATACCACCTCGGCCAACAGGGCTGCCATAGGTTACAATGGAGAGGCATATGGTATCTGTCGGCCGATGGTAGCATCTACTATGGGTCTGACGGCAGATACATGGGCCATATCGGTTGGTGGAAGACGGGCCTAAGGGAGTGGTCATTATTTATCAACAGGGCGGGGGGGGGGGTGGTGGGTAACGTGGGTTTGAGGGGGGGGGCGTAAAATTTTCAGACCCCTCCCGAGGGGGGGGGCTAAATAGATTTCGACCCCTCTTGAGGGGGGGGCTAAAAAAATTCACCCTCTTTTTAGCAAAAAAGCCAGCGTGCTACTATAGATCAAAGAGGGGCGCGAAAACTCTCTGTGCCTCTGCGGCTGGGGGGGCGCAAAAATTTTTGACTGCCGTCGAGGGGGGGGCGTAAAAAATATTCGTGCGTCAGCGCGAAAACCCACCACCACCCCCCCTGTTGATAAATAATGACCACTCCCTAAGAGACCATGAAGGCCGACATGTAATACATGTTACAGTGTTATTGTACAACTTGGCTATCTATACAGCCAGCTGGGTTTCTGTTCTCTCCTACCCATTGACATTGCCATGCAACCGTCTACATGAATTACAACCTGTTCACCCTCACCATACAGTCATGGTTTCGTAATAATAGACCTTGTGTTTTTCATGTATGGTAGAAAAGAAAACTTGACCTATCCCGGGGGAACTATCTCTACGGTTATCAGGATGTACATACTGGTGGGTCTTTTATCAGTATTCAGTTACATGTATAACTGATGAGTGAAATGACCTGCAGCTAGTTTCTTGATAATCAAAACTGATTGGTACAATTTAGCACCACATGATGAAAATGGAAGTCTTACATGATTTGTTCATGATATAAGGGGAGCCTTATGTAAGCACTGTATACATAGTGACACAGCAAGTATACACAGAGACCCCGGAGTCAAATAACGTTACAATAGAGTGTTGGCCAACACCTATATAAACACCATTCATTCAACCTTTCCTTTTATCATGCCCTGTGCTGTGCATATTCAGCTTTTTATATGTTATGTATGCCCAGGGGATATCACTATGTCTTGTTGACAGCTTGGCCAATAAAAGCAAGTTCAATCACTCCATGATTATCTGAAACACCTTCCAAGACTTTTCTGGTCAAGAGTTCAATCCCACCGGTTCTCGGGATATGCATTAGACTATCACTTTCAGTACGGTATAGAGTTGGATTACAAATGAGAGTAACAGGAAAATTTTACATAGTGGTCTTATGCAGTAGCTGATGGTAGTTACATACTAAATAAAGCCGGTTAGGAAAGTAATAACCTGCTGGAGCAACATTGCCCTTGGATATGTTAGTGCAATAATTCTCCCACCCAGACACAAGGGGTTATTTTACTGATAGGTGAGTTTTAAAATACAGATCTATTTACAGGCACATGTACTTTCAGGAAATATCTGTTTTCCTTTACCATAAATATTGCCTCCACACTCTCAGCCACAATTGTAAATAGGCTTTAAACAATGCTGAAGTGCATACAGCAGGATCCAAATCAGGTCATTGGTTTTGCACCTACAGTAGCTACATGTATTATTGTATTTCAAAATAAGAAGCACCCTACTGTAAAACCCTTGTGGTGGGCTGACAGTGCACATAAGGCAGTGTCCATTAGAGACCTAGAGACTTGCATGTCCCGCCATATTAGGACCATGCCATTTATTAATAGATGAGCAAGGGCACGCAGGTTTTCTAGACCATTTAATCTTCAATTAGTTTTGATCCCCCTCCCTCGGTTCGCTATGAAGGTCCATTCAATTTCGGACCTCCACAGAAGGACCTTTTCTTTCAAAATGTTTCCTTTATTCCGGTGTTAAATTCACCCCCCTCCTTCCGCTGGCAAAAATGACTGGTTCCTTAGCCTTAGGCTCCTGTTAACCTAAGTCGAAAATGGCACTTCCGGTTAAATGTAATCTTGCCTGTGGCCATGGTCTGCATGGAGGTGCCACCCACTTCCGGTATAGACCAACTTATCACAACAGGGGGGTGTTGCACATGAGGGAATATGTAGTTTTGTCTAAGAAGTACCTCACCCACAGTAGTAACTTTCTTTTCAGTCCTGACTAGTTTTGGTGTTGCACATAAGTGGTCAGGAAGTCAGGTGCCAGAAAGCATGATGTGAGCAGGTCACTTTTCCGAAGTGACTAGGGTAGTTACTCAAAATGATAGCAGGGAAGAGAGAGTTAGACAGGAAGGCACCTCTTCATTGGACAAAGATTATTTTTTAAACAAGGCAACTGGCTTTTTGCTCTAATGCGGTGAGTGGAAATTAATTGAAGAGTGCAACTGAATAGCCAAGTTCTCTTGTACCACAGAGGGTGACTTTATAAAGTTAGCTATTCACAACTTAGTGCTCTCTTCAGCTTATCTGCAATACCCTACTGAACCAGAATGGAGGGAATGAGTATAGTGTGTCTCCCAAATAAACTTTTTTTCAGGGAGTAGCACTTAAGTCCACATGATTGTCTTCATAGTTGTATGGTAATGTGATTTGCAGATAATCATGGCTACTTATTCGCATTCCTCCCATTATCCATACCCAGCCAGAGAAATAACCTAATACTGTACTAGTTTTAACTGATGTTGATTATTATCTAACGGTACATATTCGTATTTAACAGCATCAGCATTTAATGGCAATGTTTTGCTGTACCAAATTCTACAGCTGAAGCTTATCGGCATTCCCACCAAACTGATATCCAGTTTCTATAAAACCTGGAACTAGAGGGTATCAGTTTGGTAACAATCTTACTAAGCGCCATTAGTGAGGGCATTGAGATTGCTCTATGAAGGGGAGGGGTGGGGTAGGTGCAGGTAAGTGGCTGGGAACGGTCACATACATTGCAATTGGTCATACACTTACGAGGCTGAGGGTCTCTCCTCAGCCAATCTGAAAATCCTTCAAGGAGACCTTACATGGATTTCCAGGGTGGTCTGCCTGGGCATGTTGGGCGCATGTAATGATGGTATCATTTGGATTATACTGATTTAACTCATCTGTATGTATGCAGGCATTCATATAAAAAACGTGGCTATTGAAATAAACCCCATAGGAATTGCGTGAAAATCACAAAAATTGAACAGCAATTTACTAGCAATGCCAATACAGTGAACTTCCAAGTGTTCTTGTTTCCTCCATCTCCCTGGAAAGTATCAGAGCTGGATACTCAGGCTAGGAAAGTAAAGGATAGTGAGGAATACCATGGAACATTTAAGTCCCGGTTACATTTTATAATTTCATCTTTGCAGTTAGTAGATAGAATGATCCTCTGGTTGACTGTATTTTACATTGCAGTCAGGCACATATTAACCATGCGTTTATCCCCAAAGCGCGTACACTCAACAACGGAGAGGAATCTGAGTCAAAGTAATTTACACATTTTTCAAATTCCATGTAGTTGCACCTGAGATGAGGGGAAGGCTAACTTGTGAACCTACCACTGAAATACCATTCGTGATAGGACCTATTGTATGCCTATTACAGAGAGTGAGCATGCTACCTGTGGCCGACACTGGTAAAGCATATTATGGTTATTGCCATGATTAATGGTGGTCTGCCTACCACTTCCCTGTAATGGTCTGACCCGCTGAGGGTACCACATGTATTTACATGCTAATAATCTCAGGTAGCAGTCATGGTGTCTGCTTTGGGAACAGTGCCAGGGGAGTTATTCAGGCTCTAACCACAAAACAATCCTGCATAGTTAGCAATGCAGAATTAACAGTTTAATTTCCTGTTACTTTGCGGTGTGTGGATTAGTACCGTATAGGAGAGCAATTTAGAAGTGTATTGTGCAGCTTTGGCAGTCATCCCATTTTCCTAATTATTGCCTGTCCGTCGATACCCTATGTGTCTACCTGTCTGTCTAGCTGCATGCATGCACCCTCCTCTCTCTCCGGATGTCCAGCCCTCTGCCCTAAAAACCAGTCCTTTGCCCTGCCTTTTAATGCATGGAGAGGGAAGAGGTACTCATTAAGGCTACACGCACAGGGTGCGTGGGAGGCTGCCATGCAGACGGCGCCATGTGTACATACTACTATGTATGGTAGGTCCATGTACTCAGTCCCCTCCCCTGCACATTCCCCACGTGGACGTATGGAGTAGACCTGGAGGGTGTTGCTCCTATTGTAAAAAGAGCTGTGAGTATGTGCCCTCTTTTCTAAACAAGTCGTGCACTGCTTCACCTAAGTACTTGTACTCACCACATTAGTCTGAAAAGTCACCTGCCTTGTTTAAAATAGAGAGAGCTGCACTACCAGGTACCTACTCATGTCACACTCTCTATAATTTATTATACTGACTGACATCTCCCAACTAGGTACCTACTCAAATCCCCCTTTTTTAGCACCGTACTTGAATGACCACTTGTGAGCAACAAAAGGGACAAGTTATAGCTACATGAAAAGAAAGGACTGGAAGCAAGGGCATTTTAGCCAGCTCTTCCTTTTACTATAGGAGCAACACCCTCCTGGTTTGGAGGCAATGACTAACCCTCTCACCCACAACACACCTGTATAGGGGGAACCATAGGGGAGTGGTTGATATTGACAGTTTGACACACACGCCAAAGTCAACGGGGGCTAAGGTGTTTAGAAGGGGCTTATGGTGTTTTTACCCTACACTACTCCCACTGTTTGTGTGTATATCATATATGGGTGGGTGGAGAGGCGTCACTCAGTTCTTAGCAGACTGACAAGCGTTTGATACACACATATATCTGTGTGTAACAAGGAGTAGCACAGAACTCTCACCTAAGGTGCATGAACACAGGCAGGAGGCCACCTTAATGGAATACCTCACCTGTATAGTATATATAGGCATCTTTGTACTTGGATCAAATTGGCTTAACTTCTAATCTACCACCCACATTACATAGGATTTACTACAGGTGGAGTACTTTGTTTCACAGGTAATCCCCTTACTCTATACTTATAATATCTACTACCACTAACTGTGTGCCTTGTTTCATGTGGTTTGTGACCTACAAACCTTATTGTGTATAATCATATCCCATCTATCAATCCCCTCAGAGGAATGTGAGGATTTTGACCTGTCAACGAGATTACACCAATTTCCGGTAGGTACATGCCTGTCTTGTGTTAAAGTGCCTAGTCACATATATGGCTAGGTTCAAGCTGGTCTCAAGCCTTCCCTCTTTACGGTCAGGCCCGTAGCCAGAGGGGGGGGGGGCTCAGGGGGCTCGAGCCCCCCCCCCTGGGAGCAAAATTATGTGGAGTTCCTGCCTCCCAGATTGTTTTTGTTTTGTTTTAAACTGTGACACATATTTTTCTGAAAGGAGCAAAAGTATTTCGATATGGGTGGGTTGAATTCCATAGAAAATGTCTTGGTTTATCAGAACTGTTTTGAGTAGTACTGCTCGGCATGACTCAAAGGGTGGAACTTGGACCTGAAAGGGCGGAACTCATCATGAGCACGAAAAGGCAGAACTAACAGGGGGTGGGACTTGAAATCACCAATTTTGCATGTTTTTTTTTTCCCAGGGAGCATGCCCAGCTTTGTCGCTGTGCTTTGCTTGCAATTTTTGCTGTTTCACCACTCGAATATTTCTATCAAGTTCCACCTAAATTATTTGAGCTCCCCCCCACAGTGAAGTCTGGCTACGGGCCTGTTTACGAGTACCATAGGTGTATAGTTGCATCGATATAAACAGTAATATCTATAGTAGACTGTACAATGCATGGTAATATTGTCTTAATGCCTCCGGCTTCCGAAAAGCCAAGACTAGCACAGTCAGGTAGCCATAAACATGTATATGGCTTTGCACATGAGCTCTCTGTGGGATCAGTGCTCATTGTTTGTTTATAATCTTGCTCTATGTTGTTACTCGCCGTATTGGAGTGGTATCAAATGGTTATTAAAGGCGGGGGTTAAGGCAATCACACTTCAGGGTCAAAAACTAGGACAATTTGAAAGGCATTCACATACGCCCACACATGCCTATGATGTAAAACTTAACCTGATACAATGTCTCCTATACTATAGTCCTTGTTATTGTCTAAAATCCCATACTTTCTCGTTTGAAAACAATTATGTATGAAATAGGCCATTAATGCCTTTCCCAAAGGGTAAAATAGCATTATATAAAATATCAAGTCAAAAATGAATACAGTGAGTGGTACCAATCATCCAGTTCCCATATACTACAAAGGTAAATGGTCAATTACCACATGTCATTGATCAAGTAGTTTAGTACAAATCGAAGGCATCATTCATATTTCATGTGCATAGATGTGCTAGTGTACGATGCCTTTGACCTAGAATGGTTGTTGCACAAGGTTATCTAGTCTATAGAGAAGGATGGAAAGACCTCTATAGAAGTGATGGTTATATGGCGTGTAGGCCGGTAAAGCACCAGGTAAGGTGTGATCGGGGTGGGGGGGGGGTGGAATAATACTGAACTGATGAATGATAAATTGCAGGCAAGTGTTGGGGCAGTGTGAGAAAATGCACAAAAGTGACTGATTCCTGCACCTTATATAAGTACGTGTACTCAAGTCACAGAGAGACTTCTTTGTAATTAAAATTGTAAAAGTGTCAATACGTGCATACATTATTGCTATTTAACGCACCTTAATCTTTTACCAAGATCATTTAATCTTTTTGGATGCAATGTCGCACTGCATTTAAATAGCACATTTCCCCTACCTACTTAATCAGCAGACAGTATGTGTTGTGGCCTTCTTATAGCAGAACTTCCCATGACTAGGGATGGAGCAGATCAGTCAATAGAGTACATACACTTTTGTGAATAGTCATGGAAGATGCAAACAGCCCCACATGGTCGTGCCGATGTCGATTTGGCATTGCAACTGCATGCATGCATGCAGTTGCAATGCCAAATCTTGGAATATCATTGCGGGGGAGGAGGGACTGAATTGTGGGTACACATGCTTCATTATTGCATGCTTGTTGTCCGACATGCACATGCAGTACCAGTGCCATTCATGTATAAGGAAAGTGCGTAAGCCTCCACTTTCCAGGAGCTGGTCGACTTTCAGACAGCAACCCCTTTTTCCTCCTCCGTGAAGGATTAATTCCTAGAAGCAATTCTCCCTTTCCAGGAAGGGTGATGCCCACTGCTGTACTCCATGCCCCCAGGTGGCGGGGCGGCAGTGGGTGCAGGAGGAGGGGGCAGCCGGATGCAGACCCCGGTACCCAGTGTTTGGTCAGTTCCTGGTGTACAGCGTCTGATGAGGAACCAGACTCAAGGATTTGATTGTTACCACCCATTGGTACCCTGGATCTCATACTTCTTGTCCTTTTCCTGGTCAGCCCTGCAGTTCCTGCTAATGCTCGTTTGCCCCATGCCCCCCCCCCGCTACCTGTCCATGAAAACTGACCCATGCATACCATCCTCCTTCCTGGCCACCTTCCCCTCTTCTCCTCCGTAAATGAAGTGCCTGTGATCCCTCCCCATCCTTGATTTCTCACCCCCTCCCCCTATCCTGGTCCTATCCTGCTGATGCCCCCTGCCCCCTGCCCCTGCCCCTGCCCCCTGTCTCTCTCCTCCTCAATGCACCCTTCCCCTCTCCTCCTCCACCAATGAAGTGTCTATGACCCCCCCCCCCCCCCCACCCCCTGACCCGGGCTACATTATCAACCAATGAGATGCCTCCCTCCATTTACTGCAGATTTTTTTGGGTACATTATGTAACACCTGGTACCCACCATGCTGGGTGTTATCAGTCCTTTTCTCGCCAGCTCCCAGATAATGCAATGGCGGACGCACACTGAAAAAAGTCTTCCTGACAAAGTGACATGTATACCCATGTCAACTTGATTTGACACAGAGAGCACATGTCATTGGGACATGTGCACATATGTCACCATGACAACTGTAGCACACAGTAATCCTCATATGATTTGACATGCCTAAAAAACCATGTCATCTGTTAGTTGACTAGGGTCACAGCTATGTCGAAGGCACTTGACATGTGATGGTTTGACATACATAATTGTTCTAGGATATTCCACTAGATGGGGCAAACAACCATTTTGGTACAAGGATTAATCACTACCAAGAGGTACTACCAACACTTGAGACATTTGATGTATCTGTGTCATTTTGTTTTCATAAAGAATAGATCACTAAGGTCTGTAAATACTATCAATAAATGTTAGTGAATTCTATTTCATTGTTAAATTTGCATTTGTTATTGAATATCAAAATAGACACCCACAATCCTGAATTCTTCAACTGGAGAGGTTAGACACCTTGTGTGTGGGTCAGTGAAAATACCAAAAGATTGTATGCTAACCCATAGTCTATAATCTTAGTATCTTCATTACATGGAGACAGATGACATTGCCATGCACCTCCATGCCCTTGTCTTATGGACTGCATAGAGGTCCTCAGTCAAGTAGAAGTTCTGTAGATAGGAAAAAGTGCCTTAGTGTTGCAGGCCTGTGGGATTATGATATCCCCTGCTTTCTATTATAAGCCTGCCTTGATTGAACCATTGGTACATAGCTATTGCCTGCTCTTGACCCTTACATAATTGTCTCACAGTATTACCTAGCACTCAGGTGAATGGATCAGAAATATGTGACTTGTCTTCATTACGCATGTCAAGTGGAGTTGACGAACCAAATATGAGAGTGTCAACCTCATTCGACATGCCTTCATACATGTCATGTGGGAGACAAATTGTGACCTGTGCAGTATGCGTCAAAGCGATCAGTGTTCTTTTCTCTGTACACTAGGCCTCAGTACTAAGCCCTATAGTAGTAGACCTACACAAACAACTACTGTGACGGTACTGAATACAATGTCATTGCCTGCCATTCAACTGCTGTAACTATCATCTGTCTCTGTATTCACTGAATGTATACACACAAAGATTTACATATTTATATCTGAGGAAATTCAGAATGATATGGGAATGGCGCACTTTTAGGCAACTCTGCATCACCATCAACCCAATTAAGCACGCCAACTCCGTCTGAGCTTTCTTTCAGAAATCTATTTCACCCTGTACCCACCATTCTTCACAATCGAGAAATATAAATTTGAATTACTTTGTGTCAAATCAGTGAATGGGTTCCCATGACATGCTGACATTTTTCAAAAATGCACACCATCATTATTATTGTGGCACCAGGAACTGAAGCCCGATTCGACCACGTCCATTGTCAAATTGCTTGGCCTCCTGAAAGGATGTAGGTGACCCTCTAATGCATATCCTAGTTTGCGGCTGTGCTAGAAAGGATACGTTCTTGGTTAAAATAATACGACGTCAAGTGCATCATATACCCACGGTGGCCCAACCCTTCACAACGGAAATTTTCAAAAACTAGGCCAATACACATCCATTGATCAAGTTATGCAAGGGGAAAGGTAGACAACTGGTAAAGAGAATGAATCCCAATTTTGAAAAAAAAGTCCTAGTATAGGAGAGGATACAATAGTACATCTGGGTTACGTTGAAATGCATCTCCTAGTATATGTACATATCTCTATTTAATTTCCATGCAATTTGATGTTTTCCACTACAATTAAGTGTTTTATTGATTTTCACTTAGATAGACCTATACAGAACCCATACATTGATAATAAAAAAAAACATTTAAAAGATAACAGGGACCAAAGCAGGTTGGCCGAACGTACATCCACTTAATGGTACTCTTCTCCAAGATTCATTCCCAGCTGAGCACACACATGTTGTAGCAGCTCATAAAGTATTGCTCCCCTTTACACAAAAGCTCTTACCCATGGAGGAAAGAAATTGTAATTGATGTTAGGATTTACAGCTCTATGATGTTGGTAACCGTCAGGTAACCACCATTGTAAATCTAATAGTACTCAAGTGTTTGGCAGCTGATCAGCAACGTTGATACCCTTGAGTCAACCCCCACTCCCTCACACAGGTACCTCTCATTATTCCTGTCACGACCCCCTGTGACGTCCATGCTCTATGTACATACCTTTAAGTCTACCAGAGGCCACCCTGATTCATCTCATTCAGGAATTCCACACACTGAAAGGGGGAGTGGGCATTTAAGAACCATACTTTGAACATTACTTCATACATTTTCTTTTTATAAATACAGTCTCTCTCTCTCTGTCTCTCTCTGTCTCTCTGTCTCTGTCTCTGTCTCTCTCTCTCTGTCTCTCTCTGTCTCTCTCTGTCTCTCTCTGTCTCTCTCTGTCTCTCTCTCTCTCTCTCTCTCTCTCTCTCTCTCTCTCTCTCTCTCTCTCTCTCCTCTATCTTTGGTTCTGTATATTTATCTCCCTCTCCTCTGTCTATACCTTTTGTCTCGCTGTCACACATTTCTATGCTGATGGTGCTTGAATGTGTGAAAAGGAATGCTGACAGTGTATCATAACATAAGGACAGAACTCAAAATATTGATTTTCCTAGGTATACACTGAAAGAAGGATGTAAAAGCAAAGCCGAAGGGCAGGTTTTCTCTTAAAACCCAAGAGATGTTCTTGAAACCTATGTATCCTATAGCTATCAAACCAGGCCACGCCAATCCCAATATCCCGCCATTGTTAAATACAATGTTTGACAAATACTCCTTGGCAGTCGTTGTAAAAAGGTTGATCCTATTACCTAGGTGGGATCAGGTATTCCATTTTACTGTGATGTAATGCCTTTCAGTGACTCCGGGACCTGGAAGTGTTTATTTTATGTAGGACGAGGCAGGAAAAAAGGATAATGCTGGTATTTAAGTTGAACATGTTTACAGACAGAGGTAAAGAGGGTCGGGACGATCCCAGTGATCCCATATGGGGGTCTCCCTCTATGTCAGGGCTTGGGTACAGACATCATGCACCAAGGGCATTCTATATAGCTAAGCAGTGTATATACTGATTCGCAGCTTGATAACAACAATGGCAAAATATTATAGTTATCCGGGGAGATGAAATCAGGGAATTGCAAGAACTAGGATCCCACAGCAAGCCAATACCACGCACCTCTGTTACAGAAAAGCATGATACAAGTTTTCACTGACAATTTGGACACTGGAAAGTCTTAATATATTGTTCTGACGATCTGAGAGATTTAAGCTACAGTTGACTTTATGTATATGACCGGGAATGATACTTGTAAACCATGTAGACTTGTGAACAGGGAATGTCCATAACAAGACCACAGGTTATGTATGGCGAAATGATATTGCCCCCCACCAGAACATCTATGTGAACACTTTATGGTGTCAGAAGTCTGGATCTGTATAGGGATGTGATTATGTTATCTAGATCTGACACTTACACCTTAAGTATAAATGCTGACTATGAAAAAGGGGCAAACCTCCAAAAAATAGAGGTCACCTATATTAGGGCGAGGGAATTTGGTTGGTCAACCTATAATCAGGCTGCTATCTAGCATAAAACATCTATATACATGTACCCTGATTGGTTGATTGCCCTACTAGTGCTAACAGACACATCCTGGGAGCAATTTCTGCACATCACAGGAGGTCACATGGATAACTGTTGGCAAATACCAGATGTATAGGCTGTGTATCCAACAATACAGTCTTCATTGGTTCCCCTGTGTCAGAGGGAGCTTTTTCCTGGTGGTGGGCTATGATAGAGTAAGTGTTCTACATAGTATGTATAATTTGTTTACCATGCTCCACCATGTGATGCTAGAATATACATGTATAAGAATGAATACCCACAGATCACGGGATGGCCAGCAAACTGCTGATACGTTGGTGCCATGACGCTTCTCCTTTATAGGTTACAAATAGGGACCCTCACGTGCTTAGAGCTAGATCTATGCCCTGTCGATCCCAGGTTATGAACTTCCCACACACATCTAGAATGAAAATAAGTTTTAGGACAAAACAAAATATTGTTCTTGTGGTCCATCGGCGGAGGGGGATATATAGTCAGTCCAGATGTACACTAGGGATAGCTCACGAGATTTGTTTGATCCAAACATGGATAAAAGAAAAGTGCTGCTTTGCTGCTTAAAGTCAGATGTTGGAAACCTCTGGATCCCCAGTGCACTGTTTTGTTTTAAATAGCCTATAGCTCTGTATATCCTCTTCCAGGGTGAGGTAAACTAAGTGAATGTCTTTAGAGCTAAGCCATAAGCAAACCATAAGATGTAAGCTTCAACTTGGGCCCTCAGTGTTCAAAAATGAATCAACTTGTTGGCACATATCCCACCGAAAAACCCTGTGTGTCCTCAGATACACCCCATTCGTCATGCTGTAATACCATAATATTTTGAGTAGTCCAATGCATGAATTTGCTCATGAGAGACGTCAAGTGACATAGTAAATGCAGTCATAACGTCGACGTCATGTCGAGGTCACGTCACCGCCAGGACGTAGATCGCGTGAAACTGGTGTGTCTCCTCCCCGAGCCGCTCCCGAGCAGCTCATGTAGCACTTTGGGTGCATGTCAACTCGACCCCAGTCTTCCAGGAGTATGACACGGACAGTCTGCCTGTCCTGCCTTCTGCACTGTTAGCTTACAAGCCCACAGCTAACAGTCCCCTTTATTTACAACAAGGCCGGTTCCTGGGAGCGCCTCTTCTTTGCACCTATGAGGGGTAAAACCTAGACTACATACAAGTTGTTTTCCAGGATGCCACTTTATTTGTCTGTGTGAGCTGCTCTGAGAAGCACAGCCCCACGGCTAGAGTAGTGCGAGCAGTTCATGAGTACCGGTATTAAACCCGTATACCTCTGGTGGTATAAAGGGCTAGGCCCGACCTGCTGCCCTCAGACACCACCACAACATCCTATAGCAGCACAGGGCACCGCTAGGTCTAACTAGGATTATCAGACCGACCTCTGACCGATTTTTAATTACTACATGCTTGGCGATCTGTGCCTATCACCAAGTGGACTATTGCTTTAGTGGACAGATAAAGTGAGCTGCTCACTGCTACACGCTTTGACCATTATCCCTGACAGGAGCCTCACCACAGGTAAGGATCATTTGTAACCAAAGTTCTACAGTTCAAACCCCAGGTAAGCCTTGGTCACAGATGTTAAAAGGATAAACCCATGTACAAAATTAATATAACTTTATTCTGATAGAGTATATCATACTGTATCTATGAGATCTATTTCACCACGGTTATAGAATACCAATAGTCTCCAGACTCATAGATTCATTTTTCATTATAATTCTATGTATTGTACATTTACACTACACACCATGATAGCCATGTTGCCATCACGACAGAGAAGTAGCAGGTAGAAGATAGGGGGGATGTGCATGGTACTACAGTATAAGGCTTCATACCTGTGGTGAGATATCTGCTGCCTAACATGAGAACTTTCCCATAGGTCAGGTGTGGGTGGACCGAGCACAAACACATGGCTCTCATGCAGGTATATATCACTGACCAGTGTACTCTATGACCACAGGCCAAAGCTATATACTAGTGCACAGACCACTCAAGCACCGATCAGTCTATCAGACCATGGAGAAGTGTGGGTACTGAGTGAGAGAGTGAGATGTGGGCGGATGCACAGGTATGATACTGACGCGGCACACAGCGTGTCCCAGGTGTGTCTTCCGCCCCTGAGTCTATGTTCAAAACGTGTAAGGGCCATACTGCTCACACCCAGCGGCCTGAATGGTGTCTGCTCCAGGTTCATGTAGATCTATGCATACCACAGGGCACCACTATTGGTGGGTGAGTCTGGGTGTGTGGTGCATGTGGTGGTCCGTCCCTCCTCCAGCACCACTCCAGGTTGTCCAGCCACCCGGCTCTGGGTGCTGGCTCACCTCTCTTTCCTTTCGGCAGCAGGTGTCCCAGCTTTCGGGTGGCAGGTAAGTCACCATGATTACTTGACTTGTCAGCCATAAGGCACCATGACAGGGGTTACTACGGGCGAATGGGTTAAGGGCAAAGGTTTTCTGGCTCTGAAACATGGCATTTATAGAATGGTACGGTGTTTATATTGTAGTCTCCAGGCATACGATATGTTGTTGTAGGTTACCTGTAGCAAGGATATAAATCAATTTTCTGATCTGGACCTGTGTAATCAAGAGCAAAATAATGTGTGTGTGACTACTCAGAATATAACATTGGAAATGATTTGTACTGACAAAGTAACTCTATCAGCGCTTCATGTATTTAGACTACATGTTCTGCCATCTGTGTAAGCTAAGATACAATACAGTAATTCCAATACATTTGCCCCAACACATTTATATGTGAATCAACACAGTAAAAGGTACGCCCGTGCAACCCCTCGCGGGCGTACCTTTTACCGTGTTGATCCACATATATAGAACAACCGTCACAGCTCTATATGCTCTACTCCAAAACTGAAAGTACAGTGAGTTATACAGCTTTCATAGACAGTTTATGGGTCATTGCCCTAGTCCGACAGCCATGATGCTATCGGCCCCAGTCCCCCAGTGTCTGTCACATAATCTACACAAACTAGCCTAAAATACAAAGCCCAAAGTGGAGGCAGTGCATTATATATTGCTAATGGCACCACTCTTTTTGTATGTAATAATATATGGGATATACAAGTGTAGTACGTAATTTGTGAGGCAGACAGTCGTTGTTTTCCAAAGTCGGTGGAATAACATCTTGGTAACCAAACTCCCACTCCTTTAAACCGTTAATCTTAACTCCGAGGCCATCCTCCTCAAAGACCAACAAGATGATTTGCTACATGTATACACACATAACGAGGAAAACAAACAGATTAACAATTCAGGATATAAATTGGTGGGTAGACACTTTAAGTGGGGTGACCTTATTGGACTACAGATTAATTGATGTGGGATCAATTGACATGGTAAACGATTAGACACGAGATAACATAAAAATACTTTCACTCTCAAATGCTTTCACTCTAGACTGACACTTTTCTAAACACTGTTTATGCGAAACAGACATTTCCTTTTCTTTTATGTGTTTAACTGTTATCAAAGGTGATGCAGACAGCTTGGTCACTTTGGTGTCACTGGTCAGATAAAATATTATTTATCCTCTGACATTGAATTATGCGTATTATTTCGCAAATTGGAAATATCTGACATCAAATGGTGAATTATGTGTTGATGTACATTATTCATCATCAAGAGTCATGCTGCAGGTTGCAATGAGATAAGCGGCAGCATAGGTCATACTTGTGGGTATTATAGTCAAAGAGAGTTGGAAAAATTATGAGTCACATTGATAGGACGTCTGCCATCAGTGTTGTCCATATGCTGGTATAGAGGGGAACTACCTAATAACTTATTCATAAGGTACCCCTCTGAACCTATATAGTTATTGGCAGAACGTCGTCGGAAGGCCAGAATACTGTAGATAGTTCAATTGTGTCCTATATATTCAAAGGGAAATACCTTTAGCTTCAGAAAAAAAGATAAAATACATAACACTGTCAGATATATAGCAGTTCACTTTTAAGTGTTTGACAAGCATCATCCTGCAAATGGTGGGAATATGCTGATGATTCCCGTTATGGAAAGCAATTCCATCATGAGCCAATAGTTTGGGTGTGTACACGCGGTAACATAGTTATTGTACCATTCCAGTGCGGATTTAGGCTTTTGAAAAGCCAGGGGTGCAATCTTCATTTATCCCCAATATTTGGTTAAATTCCGGGATTAAAAGAGGCAGATAAATTATGGGGCTGGGTGCAGGGACTGGTATCCCGCCTAGTCAGACCTCCAGGGCTCAAGGTAATACTCCCAAGCATTCTTTGCTCTCACATGTACCCCCCCCCCAAAAAAAAAAAAAAAAAAAAAGCTACTGAAACTCTGATTGAACAAGAACAGTAAGGGATACAGAAAATTAAGATCTAATTTGACCTTCTAGCAATGTGTATGAATGTGAACTGTCACGCGCTAGTCTTAGTGAGCTGAATGGCATAAAAGGATAGTTCACGAGACGAAAGCCACCCTCACACCGGAATGGGGCTCTAAGCCACTAGGCAATGAAAATGTTAAAATATTATATCTAAAAAGTTGCGAAACCTTTAAACAAAACAGGAAAAAGATTATCAAATAATAAGAAACAAATCGGTGATTTTTTTTTTCACTTGGGGCAGTTGATTTAATAAAGAAATCACCACTACATATGAAAAATGGATAGATCGGTAACCCCCAGTAACCCAGGGGCCAGTAGCAAGGGGGGGGGGTGTAATTTGACCCTTCAACTATGCCTTATCTTCAATCTTCTCAAAACTCTTGACCATATCGGTCCTGAGATTGGGATCAGTTGTCTTTATAACCACAGATAAGAAAGCAATGCCGGATTTTAACAAGATAAATGGATAAGAAAGGGACGTTAGCTGCATTAAAATGTAAGTCAATAGGACAATATAGCCTGCATGTGCACCATATATACTTTCTCCATTATGTTGGCATAGTGACTGATAAATAATAACTCACCCATGAACGGAATTGTTATCTCCCATTAGATGTACCCTTATACCTCAATTACTGACATCCTGATGCCACTCCTCTTGTTTGAAATACTGGGGTAAAGTAGACATTGGGCCCTATGCACGCTTCTGCTTTCCTGGAAGGGCCCACCATACGATGAGCAGCTCTTTATATTATGTACAAAATGTAGTATCATGACTGTGATTAGGGTGTGACTGTACGTCTCAACACTCGTATTCAAGGTACGAATAATAGAAGTATGTCCGTTCGCATGTCATAAACACTGTAAACAATAATTGAGAGCTATACAGAGAGCAAGAGATAGAGAGTGAGTGAGTGAGTAATAGATGTTTAACGCCATTTCGACAGCTAAGGTCATATTCATGGCGAGAACTACATTACACAATTTCACAGAGGAATGTGTCAGTGCCCGCGCATATGTGCACCACACACATCCTGAGGGGATAGCAAAGAGAAGATATAGACCCGCAAGAGATAGAAAGAACCAGAACTGGAGATAGATGGTAGGCAGAGATGGACAAAGTTCTATATTCTGTTCATCCCAGATTGTCATAAGTGCAAAATAGTAAAGAAAAACAAATCAAAAAATTTTGGGATTTAAACAATGAACAAGCTTTATATTATGCTTTGCCCCAACCAATGCATAGTTTGGATAGTCCCTTTGGTAATTTGAAGTGGTGCAATAATTCAGAACTAAGCACTCTGTTATATTATTGAAATCATGGCCCGGAGACGTGGGCTCTGTGATCACTCCGTGCTTATGTACAAATATCCAATTACATCCCCATCAGGGCCTGTCCCTTTTTCAGGGCGCCCATTTTCTGCACATTAATTTTGCTTTTCATGCTGACGCACCACTTGCATTATATGAGGCGGCCTATTGCTCTCATCGGCTAAGTAAACACGTAAAAATGGATCTCAGAATGAATTCGATCGTACTTGATGTCTGACCTAATAGAGTTATTACAGGCAGTGCCCACATCGCCATGGATACTGATATAGTGGTATAATAGTAGTCATGTAAATCATATATAAGGGCTGGCCGTTTGGAATGTCAGAAGTGCGTTGTAACTTACATACAGGGCGTTTTTGTATGTCTAACAATAAGCGTGTTACACTACTATATTGACATAAAATCGGGAGGCGGGGGCATGTATGCCCCCATCCCATGTGCGTGGGGTTTAATTACGTGCTTTGCCACCCTCCCCACCCCCAGTCAAAACGTATCAGCTAAGCCATTGATTTTACCAATTTTTCTGCCTCAAATAACTGCCAATAATGTCCATTTTTTTAACTTTGGAATTTCTGTTAAAGGTACACCCCAATTCCTCAGTAAATTTTTAAAAAAAGAGCATTAAATGATGCGTTTTTGATATAATACATTACAGGCAGTCTCTTGATATCACACAAACCCTAAATATAGTATGCTATTGTCACCTATTCAGTACCCCCCTTATCGATTCAGATTACCATTACACATTTTAATTGCTATACCGGTGAGTAGTGGTGGGTGGCCCATGCAGCAACATTGATAGGTTATTGAACACTGTGTAGAACGGTGTTGATGCCTGTAGGAACCCATTGTTGTGGCCGCCATGGCAACAGGGATACCTGAGAGTCAGAAGTATTAGGTACATGGGGAGATGGCACAAACTCGTCCACTTATATTATAATGCTCACATATCTACAATCATGTACCTGTCCAGGGTCTGTCTAACCACTCATCGTCTGTTTGACCTGTCTGGCCACTGATCTATTTGAGCTCATGGTGGGCTCACATCGACTCAGACACCTTCAGCACCACTTCACCTGAACAGCTCAGTGTGGCTCCTTCCTCCAGGTGGTAACGTCTAATACCTTTCCAATTACTCTTACAGGTGTGAGCAGCTCCTCCAGGGCGGCGTCTGGAGCAGCCTCTCCTCACAGTGGGCATAGACAGGGGGTGTGTCCACTCACACTACCATCGCCGCACCTGGGCCGAGACCACCTCCACCAAGGCCATCGGTGCTACTCTCCACTCCACCACTTCTACAACCAACAACTGGAGGAGGTACCATATACCCAGACTGACTGACAGAGTAAGGATAAGGCAGCAGTACCACAGGAGGAATACTGCGGTAGCCTTTGCACTCCACTTGTACACTTTTTACTTTGAGACACCTGTATTTTGGGTACATACCTTTGGAAACCCCCACGCTAACAACACGATGACCCCAACAGTCCTCCCACACTGGATCTCTACCTTACTGGTGGTCGCAGCCGCCCTCCTGGGTCTGGCAGGTGAGTACTCTCTTCATTGATTTCCTCCTGGGCAGATTGCTTTTGATCTCTGAGCCTTAGTTGACCATGGGCCGAGCTGTGTACTGGGTGCAATGGCAACGTACGTCATGCTATACAAATAAGGCCAACAAAATAATGTCAGTCAGTGTTTATTAATTCTCATATGATATTTAACTTTATTTTCACTTTATAAGTGAATATCACCAGGAAGAAGGGATCTAGCGGAAGTACCAGAATGAACAATTCATTTATAAATGTTGTTGTGTTGCACACAAATTAAATGTCCATAAACCGACCAATAATGAAAAAGGGTTACAAAATAAGATGCAGATAGTCTGTTTAACCCATTTTCAAGCTTTATTCTCAGGTAGAAGTGGAAGTGAAATAGTAGAGGATGTAGCAAAGATGAGTAACTCACCAAAGTTGCATTCATTCATCACACTGACCTCATGGATCTGATGCGCTTCAGAATACTTGAGAGGTTCGACCTAATAACAAAATGAACATGGAGTTTTGGACACTCCACTGCCTCTAGAGGGTTAACAAAGGTGGAATCTAATGGTATAGACCTAGGTGGGGAGCGTGCAACCCTATGATGGGTCTATGTGCATGTGTGCACCCTAGTACATGCAGTACCTGCTGAACTAGGGAATAGTGATTCGTCAATGATGTATGGCTGCACCCTGTTCAACCCAGCCCCTATACAACAGCTGTTAGAGACCCTGTTAGACGGGCTCTGCATGAAGGCATACACACCATTTTCTGTTACCATAGATACACCTAAACATAGCGGCACGTGACAATAGGCAACCCACATCCTTGTGTATGTCTGCCAAGAATCAGATCAGATCATTAAACATAAAAATGGCGACACTCGATAACCCTCTACTGCACATTATGTATGGGAATAGCTGCTAGATTTTTTATTTCATTATGAGTTAGGGAATTTGATCTGAATGGGACCTAAGCACTTCATTGCATTCTGCCTTCCTGTCTTAATTTAGAGATAATACTACCAAGTCTCAACATAAGCATGGGAGTATGTTTTACAGTGTGACATTTCCCCCCTCTGGGACATTCATAATTCACCCTGGTGAGATATCTATAGGCCTACGTAGCCTATGAATTGATAACATCCCTTTTGGGCGAATTCTTATGATCCTCTGGGGTTTGTTACTCAGGAGTACCCAACAAACTAAGATACGTGCTCCCGGGTTTGAGAAGAGGGAATCACCTTTGATCTTAGGGGATATTCTTAGGTGATCCTACAGGGCTGATGAGAGCTAGAGTACAGTGTTCTTAGGTATCTTACAGGTCTGATAAGAGCAAGAGTAGTATTCTTAGGTGATCTTCCAGGACTGATGAGAGCAAAAGTAGTCACCTTCTTAGCCCTATTCATGATCCTATCATATTCTTGATCCTATTTGCGATCTCCTCTTGTTTGGCAGTAATGAAGGCAAGATGAAAGTCGAGTACCCATGATCTTAATTGACCTGCAGGGAGCACCAAGCAAGGCCTGCACAGAATTCCTAAATTCATTTTGTGTGCATGGTGAAGGTTTGAGCAGTGGCGGATCCAGGATTTGGAAAAGGAGGGGGCGCGGCCCAAAAAGACAGGGCGCATCCCCTATTTTTGTGCAAATCTTTGGGTCAAAATATCTAATTAAACTCTTAAGTACTGGGAAAGGGGGGGGGGCGCATGCCCCCGCGCCCCCCCCCCCCTAAATCCTCCACTGTTGAGTAACAGACCCCTGTGGTCATGATAATATCTCAAAATGTCTCATATAGTGTACAATCTGATATTGAACCAAACACAATATTTCACCAATCGCATGCTAGACACCATTACTTGTGGTATAATCAAGCGAACGAAATGGGGATTTTTGGGCGTGTACCAGCTAGTAGCAACAGTCTATCCGTCTTTTTTTTATTTGCCATTTCAATGATATTTTTAGTAGCATGCTTGTCTTTGCAAATTCAGGTGAGATCATAACTTCATGATCAATGTTTCCAGTATGAGTTGTTACCTGTAGGTTTTTTTCCCTTTATATGGATTGTGCACTACAGAATTGTCATTGATGGAGTAAAATATGCTGTGCGATCAACCGTATAAAGGGTATAGTAATGATTTGATTAAGATAGACTGCATGGGCAACTCATGTTATTTTCCTTAAAATTGAATACCTGAAGAGAAATAGAAAGTATGACATTGGTGTTTATATTAACTGATCATAAAGGATTAGAGATGTAACATACTTATGAAAAGAATGCCATCAATTGAGAAGGCATTAATTTATGGATGTTAAGGGAAATTTAATTGTCACATACCATTAGCAAGTCCCACGAGTTAAAGGCTGAGGTGCTGTGGTTTCCCTGCTCTAATTTATGTGTCCATATCGGTAAATCAATGTAGGATTGATAATGTCGATCTATAACGAATTCTCCCATTGAACTGTAGCGGGATCTATTCCAAAAATATCAACAATGGCTATTTTAAGAATAGGGTTATTTTATTTAGACCATGCTATTCTAATTCTGTTGCAAGTCTTTACAACTCTGTGGCTTATATGTATATATATATATATATATATATATATATGCTTCCGTATATACGTTTAATATACTATATATATATATATATATATATAAATATATATATATATATATATATATATATATATATATGTATATGGCTCGAATGCTTTCTATTCACCACCGAAATGTAAAAGATCTCTTTGTCCACCAGCAATACTAGTTCCTTTGATCTCTATTAAATGTTGTGTTACACTACCAACATTGTACTTGACTTGGATTAACATAGTCTAGTAGTCACAGGTCATGTACACATAGAGAAGAAATGGAGTCACATCATTTGGAATGGAGTAAAAATGGAGGTCAGCTGAGCAGGACTCTATATCGACGCCCCTTTTAAAGGAGTCATAGCTGATAGACTCCTAACTGCTGAACACCATGTTTGCAGTATGGCGTCCTACTGAATTGACTCCCATAGAATGAGTGTCACAGCCTGGTGGACTCCAGGAGGGGTAGTCACAGGGGACAGAGCTCAAAGTGGCGTCTAACTCAGCTGACTCCTAATTGACTCCCTGCAATGTTTGACCTACTTAACACAATACAGAGGGAGGGAATGGAGTCAAACCAATTGAAAGAGAGTCACACTGACTCTCTAACTCAGCTTTGAAATGGAGTTTTAGCCAGCCAGTTCTTCTCAGTGCTTCTACTAGAGGGCCCCACAATGCTGTTTGTGCAATTTTGCTCATCATATGGTGATTCATTTGGTTTGATGATGAGCATAGCTAGTCATCTGGAGGAGTTGGCTTCAGGTTATCACTCATTTAGCAATTGTTCACACATTAAATACAAGGGGATATGCTCAAGTTTTTGGGATAAGTAAACAAAGGCTGGAGTACTGTGAATACACCATTTTTGTGGATAAAATCTCAACTCAAAGTGTTCACAGTGTCTCCATGGTCAAAATAAATTCAACCTGGATGACTAAGGTAAAGTACAAACAAAAGATGGACAAGACAAATTCCTACTATGGTATAAACCCCAATAATTAAGTTTAACTGTATTCCTAGGGACTAAACATTTTGACTCCCTATTTCAAGACAACCATTTCATAGTTACAGTGACTCCATATCTGTTCTCTGTATGGAGTCTGCTAGATATGACTCTATTCAGTGATAGAGTCCCATCTGATTAACACTCTATTTATATGGCACCAGGGCCATTTGACTCTCCCTATGAAGGGAGTCAAAGCTGCAGGACTCCTTAATCTTTCAGAGTCACTTGAGAGTCCCAAAGGGGGTCACCTCAGTGATAGGAGCTGGACTCCCATTTTGGAGTCTTTGCGACTCCATTTCTTCTCTCTGTGTAGGGTAAATCGCCCCTGACTCGACCACAAGACATGTTGGCATACTTTAAGTTGACCACCCATCCATCATTGGTTATTTTTGCAATTTATGAATAATGTCTGGGGTATGTGGAAGGTCTACCTGTAGTTAATGAGGCACTATCAATTAGTGATTCTGTGTTACCTGATAGAAGGGAGCCCGGGGTGGTCGACATAAGGTACCAACTTGCCTAGTGGTCGAGTCAGGGGCGACCTACCCTATAATGCCTAACCTTAGCCTATTATTCCACATGCCCCATACATAGGGCCCGCAGACTGTCGTATACGACAGGATACATGATGTGAATGGACACAAATATATTCTCCCTCCACCCGGAAGTCTCCACTTGGACCCCCCCTCCTGAATGGAATTCTACCTCTCAGGAAAGCCTGAGGTTAGAGTTTAATAGGGTTAGAGATTTATGATAGATTTATGGTGGGAGATATAGCTAGGGTTAGGGAGAGAGAGAGGGTTATGGGTAGGGATATACTAGTATAGTGACATGTTAGGGGTACGTTTAATAGGGATAACTGTAGTAAAACTTGATCGAGGCTGGGTTCCGAGGGGGAAATTCCTGGGAGGGGAGATGTTTGGGGGGGGGGGGTGCTTTTGAAGTAGGGGGTGGGGTTCCTAGCATCAAAATTGACACTGTTCCTCCATTCCTCACCAAGACATCCAATGCCCTTACATGCCCAGGATCGACAAAATATCTAATAGGTAATGATTTTAAATGATTTTAGTGATAGAACAATACTACAATTACCAAATTGTATTTTGTACGCTATTTCTTCAAGGATATTCCTTCGCATTTAAAACAACAACAAAAACAACAATGCCTTTCGTTCTCAGTGTTTCCTTACGTCCATTAAACGAGAGAGAAAAAGATAACATGCTTGAAAACCTCTTTTTACGTAGGAAAACATTTTCACATATTGATTGAATATTCATTTCATTAACATTATTTCTCATAGCGCCTGGAGTATGTTTTTCCTGCACAAACCCTCTCTTAATATGTGGATGTCATCACTACAAATATTAACCAGTCGATATAATGTAACTACTAATGTAAATCTGAGCTCCTTAAAGTCATTTCCAGCAATGTCATCACATCAGGCATTTTTCAGAAGCCAAAAAGAGGAGTTTCCTCTTTTTTTTTTTTTTATCTAAGTACCGCTATGTATGATATTTCCTTTCTAACTCCTTATCACCAGGGATGAGCTATAGGGCCATGAACATGTTTCAGTGATAACAAGGGGATTGACTGATTCTCACCTATTGTCTTCAACTAAACTGATTACGGGTAGTTTACATAAATTAGAAATTTCATTCCTGAGTTTAAGAAATAATTATAATTCACTTTATCAACAACACAAAGAAGAAAAGAAGAAGGGGGAAAAAATCATGATAAGCGGTCGTAATGAAATATTATATGTGGGCTCTACCATACCAGACACCAAAGGTTTTGCACGGGACAGACGAAGGGAGGCACTCCATGCATCCTTAGTACACGGCTATATGGATAGGTGGCAACACCAATGCTTAGTCCAGCCTCCATGCCTTTGCATCGCAGCCTAGTACTGGAGGTACTAGTGGTAATGATAGCTCATTCATCATCATCTAAATATGGGATACTGCGGAGGCTAGAGTCGATATCTCTAATTTTAGGGCCATGGGTATGTTAATCTATGTCAGGTCTTGATAAAAGAAGGTAGCCTCGCTATATATTTGCCATTAAATCGATGTGGTTTGTACTATCTGAGAGCAATCCAATGGCAATTTCTTTTTACGATACTCCAGGGAGTATGATTCTTTAAAACATTATATGAAATATTAGCTACAGGGTTAAGAATTTCTTCATTAACTGCTTTTTAACTATGGGAGGATTTTTTTTCTTTTGCTTTAACAAGGAACATTATTTCGTAAACCTAAGTTAAATCGACTTTATTAAGGTAGTTTTAGTCAGTGCCTTTCAGGGTTACTGTAAGTACTTCCTTGTAGCATGAGTAGTCAGCTGATTGATTAGACATAGTATGCCATCGTATACAATTCAAAGAAGAGCTCCACTATTCCTTGAATAGATTAGCATCAGAATAATCTGCTTAACTCTAGCATCGTAGGCAGATGTAGCCTAGACGCCATTACCAACAATTAAGTCCCCGCACTAATGATACCTATTACATATACATGTATACCTATTTCATGACTCCTAATACCCCGGACATAATGGAAATAACCATTGTATTGCACCGTACCAAGCCTCTTTCTTTTTATTCAGTTCAGTTAATGACATGCATGGAGCCATTTCAACATTTACATTATCAGATAGGGGGGCATTGGTTTACTTGTACTGTTATGATCTCATGTTGGAACACTGTCTCACAGGGTATGGTTCCATAAACTGTATTTCATTTTGAAATAGTCCTCATTATTTCAACTTTTTGCCATTTCAATTTGAAAAAACATGGAGCATGAAATTAGGTCCTATTCCCGCATTGGGAGCCTCTCCCAATGCAAGTTATTTCAATCATGAGGTAAACCACGATACCCACCCAAATTTGTAGTAGTGAACCCCTTTCTATTATAAATTGAAATTCTACTCCTTGCGTCATCCTAATTTCTTAATTCATTAAATTCTTTTTGGGATTCTCCCCAGGTGTGGCGGGAACGCACCTGTAGAGACGTGACTGTGAGGGATCTGGTGGGGGAAATGTATACCCCTATATATCTCCCGTTGTGTGTATACATAGTAGTCATATCTTGAATATTTGATTTTTCATCTATTTTTATAATACATACAAGGCCTCTCCACAAATCAGCGAAATAGATCGCATTCTTAGATGTGATTGCTTTGGTTTGGTGTGCGTGTGTATTAGCAACAATACATCTGCCTTTGGTGAGCTGCTATCACTTCCCAATCAGCAATGGAGCATTGGGCCATGCTTGTCCATACTTGGCCCAATATAATCCGACATTGGCCCAATATAAGCCGACATTGGCCCAATGTATCCTTGCTACCTGGGTTTACTTGGCTAGGGGCCATGCCTCGTCACTACTCAGCCAATACCAGCTCATTAGACATGGATACACCATGTGGACTAGCACCGTTCCTCCATCGCTAGGTACCGAAAGGTTAGCTGTGACTGGGAGTACTGCCAGCCTACTACCTAGACTCCCACTTACCTGATTACCCACCTAGCGGGTCTACAATGCCAATATTGGGAGTGTTGAGGCTCAGGGCTATTAGGTTGTGGATGTAGTAACCTATCCACCGTTAGAATATTTTTTTATCGATTGATGCCTGAGTAGCAAGGGAGGAGTGTTGGGTTCCTTTATATCCAGCCATTCCGATGTATCTGCCAGATCCTTAATTCCATTTCGTCCACCATCTTTTTTTTCCAAAATGTCCACCAAAATTTACTTATTCCATTGTGTCCACCAGGTTTTATTCCAAAACATCCACAAAAAGTTCCAAATTACATTTTGTTCACCAGCTCTTGTTCAAAAAATATCCACAAAAATGTTGAAATTCCATTGTGTCAACCAGGTTTTGTTCCGAAACATCCACAAAAAGTTCAAAATTCCATTTTGTCCACCCGTTTTTGTTCCAATATGTCCACCAAAAGTGTCCAGATTCCATTCTATCCACCAGCTCTTGTTCCAAAACGCCCGCAAAAAATATCCAAATTCCATTGTGTCCCTAGGTTTTGCTCCAAAATGTCCGAAAACAGTTCCAAAGTCCATTCCATTCACAGGGTTTAGTTCCAAATTATCCACAAAAATGCCCAGATTCCATTGTGTCCACCAGTTCTAAAGTCCACTTTGTCCACAAGCATTTGTTCCAAAACATCCGCAAAATTGTCCACATTCCATTGTGTCCAAAATATCCACTGACAGTGGTTAATTCTGTTTTGTCCATCAAGCTTTGTTCCAATATGTCTGCCAATTCCATTTTGTCCACCATGCTTTCTTCCGAAATGTCTGCCAATTCCATTTTGTCCACCATGTTTTGTTCCAAAACGTCTGCTAATTCCATTTTGTCTGCAAAATTTTAATGTTCAGATGCTATTCTGTCCACCAAGATTTGTTCTGAAATGTCCACCCAATTCCATAGAGTCAGCCAGGTTCTCTTCTAAAATGAATTGATATCTGATGAGGACTCAGTGGTTGAAATGGTCTGATTTTTTTTGAACATTCCAAGAAAGTCATGATTGATGGATGTGAATAGACTATTTAGGATATTTTTAGAGACTGTTGTTTCTGATATAGCTATTCCGATTGAAATAGACGATTAACTTTACCATGATCATAATCATAATCTATAGAGAAAAGTAGGGGAATAACCTTTCATTAGGCAAAAAAAATATATTGTGTGTTTCCAGTTACATGGCTCAAAACCCTAGGGTCGGTAGGTCGGATATTTTTTTATTTATTTTTTTATTATTATTCTGTATAGAAGTACCATATTTCCCTGTGTATAGGTCCGGGCTAATACAAGCAAAACTGTCAAATTTCCCTGGCCTATACCCGGTGCAGGCCTATACACGGGGTAAGGATTACAGTGTATTTTTTACACATATTCTGAATTTCACCCTGGCCAATACTTCCGGGACTTCACCCCCCCTTTAAAACTTCAAGATGAATGAGAATGGCCCATGTAACAAAAGTGGACCTTTATGACATCTTCACTAGTTTGGTATTTCCTGATAGTGGTTGAATGTGTCTGATGAAACAAGCAATGCCAGACCTCTGGCTCATTCTGCCTGAACAATATTTTATTTGGAAGTTGACTCTAAAATTGAGTTGTTGTTTTTAAATAGTGATCAACCCCTCGTGAGTATAAGGATGCAAATCTGAGGAACTAATGGAGCTGGATGCTATAATTTCACATATATATGTTCATCTAGTATATAGACTTGATGTCTGTAAACCACAGAAACTCTACTAACTTTTAAGTACCCATGTAGCAAGCCCGCTTAGGGCCAATTCAGTTTTAGCTCAGATAAGCTGGTTCAAAGAGGGCAGAATACTATTCATGGTTTTAGGTTGGGCAAATGGTGGGTTTCCAGTCAGGGACACATTGAGTTGCCCTAATAGGGCAAACTGAACTAAGACTGTTGGGCTCCCGACAGTTTGTGTTCACAGCAAGTTGTGTGGGCCACATAAGGCTAACTGATTTGGGCACAGGGCAGCTTCAAAATGGGCAAACACTCTGGGCACAGATTGGTTTCAAGGTGGGCACCCTGAATCAGGCATAGATCAGTTCCAAAGATAATTCCCCAGACAGGGTTGAAGATGGGTTTGCACTAGGCATACTGAGCTGGAAGTTCTGAACTTTGCCACTAGATGACCCTACTATGTCTGATGTACAACTTTCCCCCGATGTCAGTATTGATTTTCTTTAGAATGATATAACAGAAATAGGCTAATGAATCATATAAATCATAACAGTACACAAGTTTTCTCAGAGTTTGGATCTACTAGCAAAATACATGTGAAATGTGCAAAGTTAGGTGATGTCAGCAGTTTCTTAATGTGACTACACTATTCCTGTGGCAATTATTTTATATTGAAGTATGCTACCCATTGGGAGGCACTATGAACTTGAAGGCTAGCATGTTACTGGACTAGGTCTGGTTGACATGCCTTGGCCAACTAAGTTTGAATTGATGGTTCTACTGTATAATGATGATGGAGAGAGTAATATAGTATCTTTAGTCTCCCTCCAACTATGGAGGCCAAGGGGAGGGGCTAGCACCTGGAGGCTCCCAGAGCATTTCCAGGGTTCAAAATTTTAGAAAATGAGGAAAAAATAGATTTTCTATAATATCTATCCCAGATGTCACCACCTGATCAAAGTGGTCAGCCCACTTTCAGCCACACCAAAAACCATGTTGAACCCAAACCCACTCTGAGACTGATCTGTGCCCATATTGGTTAGCCCAGTGTGGCCCACGCACCTCACTGAGGACAGAAACTGTCAGCAGCCCATCAGTTAGCCCATTGCGGCCCACATCAGAAGCCACACCAAATAAAGTGTGGGCCACAGTAGGGCCACACCACCTTTGCTACCTGGGTAGTATTAGTTGAGGTAAATCAACCAAAAACCATTCACTTCTAACTGGGTCATGTGGGGAAAAATATAAAAATCTGTCTATTTATAATAGATTGACCCTCTCTCAATTTTTAGCTACAACTGCATACCCAAAACGGGTTCTACTTTTGTTTAGAGCAATCACCATATTAATATCAGGCCAAATAAAAAAAAGTCTGTTTCAAATCACAAATTTTTGTTGTTGAGAATTTCAGAGATTTATTTTTGAGAATTGATGGTGGCTGTGTTCAACAAAATCAGACCATTTCAACCACTTAGGCCTCATCAGATATCAATTCATTTAAGAAGAGAACCTGGCTGACTATGTGGAATTGGCAGACATTTCAGAACAAATTTTGGTGGACAGAATGGCATCTGAACATTTCCAGACAAAATGGAATTAGAGGATGTTTTGGAACGGAATTAGCTACTGTTAGTAGACATTTTGGACACAATGGAATGTGGACAATTTTGCAGACATTTTGGAATAAATGCTTGCGGTGAAAGTGGAAATTGGAACTTTTTGCGGACGTTTTGGAACAAAACTGGTGGATACAATGGAATCTGGGCATTTTTGAGGATAATTTGGAACTAAACCCCATGGACGAAATGGACTTTGGAACTGTTTGCGGACATTTTGGAGCAAAACCTAGGGACACAATGGAATTTGGACATTTTTTTGCGGACATTTTGGAACAAGAGCTGGTGGACACAATGGAATTTTGATGCTTTTAGTGGACATTTTTGAACAAGAGCTTGTGGACAAAATGGAATTTGCAACTTTTTGTGGATGTTTTTGAACAAAACCTAGTGGACACAATGGAATAAGTAATTTTTGGCAGACATTTCGGAACAAAACATGTTGGACGAAAAGGAATGAAGGATCTGGCGGATACATCGGAATGGGTGGACAAAATGGAACCAAACAGATCAAATATACTGTAAACTGTAGGAGGATTAGTCATGGGATACTTTCGGCCACTTTCAAACACTAGGTATATCTTCCTCTGGGAAGTAAACGGGTCCTGCTCATTTTGAGAAACTCGAGGCATGAACTCAGTGGGAGGGGGGGGGATACTTCCTTATCCCAACATAGGTCACGTTTCGAAAGTAAATAAAAAAACTGAAACATGGAACAAAATTCACTGCAAAGATAGATACATATCTCCTGTCAAAGTGTTTCCATCAGCACGATACCGTTCTGCCTAGAATCTATACTAACATCATTCTCCTATTTTAGACGTTTGTGCTGCCTTTAGAAGTGGGCTTGGCTATTGCCATTTTCCCTTTTCTGAGAATCCAGAAGGTTAGGCTGGTGAAGCCATCTCTATAAATATGTCACTTGCCGATGATAAAGCCGTCTGTCATGTCTGCGGAAGCAGGGACACGATAATTCGCAGTTCCCCTTATGGGCGTGGGATAAGATTATGATTATTCATAAACAACAATATGAAATATAACCCACCAAAACAATAACAAACAAAAAACAACAACAGAAAAACTTTACTTTGTCTTTTGAAATAAGGTATTCTGTTAAGAAACCACCAGAAATCATTTGTTCATAAATCACACATAAAAGAGTACGGTCTGCCTATATATATGCTTGCACCTAGATAGCCCAGTGCCACTATAACCATCATTGCACCTAGGCTAACCACACCGCCCAAACAAACCAAACAGTACAATCACCAACCACAAATTTGTCAATACTTTGGTGTCCTGGGCCGATCACCCCTCCATAATTGATATTCGTGGGAGGCATTTTGCGTGGTTCTAACATGATTGCAAAGTTCCCCTATATGGCCACATTTTACTACAGTGAGTAACGATACGATTCTCAGACAGCACTGTATTTTTATCAATGGGCGCTGCTTATTTTCTTTGCCTCCCATGCAGCAAAAAAAAACTCTCCGGAAATCCTGGGTGGGCTGACGTTGAGAGTGGCATATCGTTGGTGCACTACTATGAGCAGTTCCTTCCTCAAAGAAGAATGTCATCCCTATTCTCACACCCTTAGTCGGTACAGGGGAAGCATCATACTATTAGAATCTTAGAATTATGAGGATTTTAGTGGAGGTCTAGCTTCTGAACCCTGATCATAATGTCATACCTTAACAGCCGATGTATTTCGAATAATAAAGTTGTGTCAAAAGATAAGTGTGAAATAGACATTTAGCAGTGGTATTATTAAATAGAAACGAAATAATGTAGCCTGTCGGCCGTCTCCACACCCAAAATGTTAAAAATTGAGATTTGATAACTACATGTATAATCATACTGGCATTCGTTTGCAAGTTTGTATGCTTCATGCTTTGGGCAACCATAAATCGCCTCAAAGTAGGCAACTTTTATGTATTTCTCTACCGTAAAATCTCTAAAAATGTGTAAGGACACACACAAAAAACGTACCTAAGGAAACTTAGTCAAAGTGACTAATTATTCTTAATGAGTACTTATGACTAACAAATGACCAAGGAGGTGACTACCCAAATGAGTTTCACTCTCCGAGCATAATCTTGAACAGGGTATCTGGTGGGAGTATGAGACAAGCTAACTTATCTTTCACTAAGAGATCTTAGTCACTTTGACCAAGATCCGTTAGTAAATTTGACAAAGGGTAGACACACAGTGTTGCCTTTACACACCAGATGGCAGTGTGGCTTGAAACGGGATTTTTCTTGTGGGTGTGTACCATAAATAGTTCCATGGATGTTAAGATTATGATGATTTTCTGGAATGACATATATTTGAGCTTTCAAATTTCAATTCAACATTTCACTTGGTAAAATGTACCAAATAGGTTGACGCCTTGTCAAATGAAATAGGAAGTCAGACGGAAACACCTATTCTGTGGTAATCTAGATAAATATAATGTCCACATGTGAATTTGCTTCCTTGGCAAACCCGGAGTAACTTGGCTCAGGTGTTCTAAATGAATATGATGATAGGTATTTCAAATCTTCCTAAATGAGGAGACTCTGATCTGTGGGGTGTGAATCCTACGTAGAGCTTAACACAATCACCATTTGAATTGAATTAAAATTAGGTAGTGTACTTAGTCAAAGAAACCAATGAATCCTAGTCAAAATCAGGCAAGCCAAGGCAAATTGCCCAGTTTGTCTATTGGTTAGTCATATTTGACTAAGAAAAACAGGAATGTTTAGACACACCGTTTTGACTAACTATTGCTAGAAAGTTAGTCAATAGTTAGACGATTCGACTTGGAACTGTTTTTTTTCTGTGCATAGAGATCCATCTTCCTTTTGGACGCCTTCATCACTGATGAAGCTTCTGTCGCCTTACCTGGCGCTTTAGTACCGCCCATGTATCCAGATGGCGGTACAGGTAACTGCTGCCCACCTGGTACTTGTTCTACGAACTAAGCACCCCCAAGCACCTGTAGAGGCAATAGCCTCTGGAATGTTAAACCAGGCATATGGGCCATTTCCGAAGAAGGCATTAGCCTTTAATAAGGAAGGAGACATTCTCCCTTGACAGCTGAGATGTTGTGATGATGGTTACATTGATCTGTTGCCTCATTGAGATGAGAACACGTAATTTAGACGATAACACGTAAATCTTGCGAAATTTGTGCATATCAGTGCCCAGAACAAACTAGGTGGGCAAGTTTATGCGATATCACTGTATTTTGAATTGAAATGTTTCACCTTTCAATTCGCAATATTCCAACAAGGAAAAATATATTGTGTGTTCCCAGTAGCATGGCTCAAAGAGATAGGGTCAGTAGGTCGGATCTTTTCTTTTAATTTTGAAAAAAATGGTACATTTAATAAAGAAATCACATTTATAAAATGTATGTAAGTGAGTAGACTCGAAACCCAGGGGGCAGTAGTAGGGAGCCCCAATTGGACCCTTATCTTACCTCTTATCTGCGACCTTCTCAAAACTCTTCACGTGTGACCATAATTATACTGAGCAGTGGTAAATGGAGTGAGCTACTGGACTATATCTAAAGGCCCCCTCAACTGAAGGCCATGCTACTGTGCACGGAACGTTCTAGATACAGACATATATAAAATATAGCTGAGTTAGCACACATGTGACCTACGTTTGCCTGTGTTTAGACAATTGTTTCCATTAGAACGTATATGGTAACATATACACGTCGCCATGTTTGAGACCTCACATTTTCCCCTCACTTTAAAGAAAAGGAAAATGGACGAAACACCCCTACCCTCCCTCTGCCACAAACCGATTCAGTTAACTTGATATATACCTCTATTGCGTAATCGAAGTTATAAATACCATTCTAATAGCGAGTGAGCTGTTTATTTCTGGATCATTTTTTCCATCCGATCTGTAAAATGTATTTGCCCGTTCTCGCCCAGTGCTAAAATATTGCCGTGTCAGACGGATCCCACGACTTCCTGGGATGTCAGTGAAGGAGGATGTGGGACGGACTGGATGCCAGTGCCACCGTGTAAGGGGTACTAAGTGAGCAGGGACAGCCCTGGAGTGGGGATGGAGCTGTCTACTGGAGGCCTGAGAGGTGATGGGGTGACCAAGGCATAGGTCATCAGTTAGCAGTGGAGACAGACATATCACGAACTGCCTCCCATATTCGATGAATCATTAGTCTTGTGGTGTGCTATTTATATATGTGTAGTTATTTTGGTGCATCCATTGAGGTGTTTTAGGATAAAAATGTTCCGTGTGTACGTCAGTACAAAATATTTACTAAGTTGACGAAGATTTAACTAATCATTGAATTATCAGACACATAACGCCAGTGAAAAAGAAACCCATAGTGGTCCATGTCAGGGTACGTGTCCAAGCTCCCAGAGATGGGATGAAGTCATTATAGTTTCAATGCGTATCACCAAGTAAGTGATTGATAACCACACACCAGGGAAGCACCTTTTTTTTGGGTTATCAACATTAAGATTTTGGAATAGAAACTTTTAGTATGTACGTTTCAGCAGCCTTTAGCTTCTTTATCAGGCATGTGTGATGGGTCATTTTTTGACGATTAAGCACATTTTGAGGATCGGATTATTTTTAGAATCCATTTTCTCTTTTGCCGACGGTCATGAAGCTTGCTCATACATGGTTGTATCTTCTGGGTTTACAGAGAATACATTAAACTTAAAGTTATACTGATGTTCTCTGGAATTTTTTTTCAGGCTGATGATCTCATTATATTAAATTACACAAAAATATATAGCATTATAAAACATTTCTATGATTGATTTGGCTTCATCTCAGGGACTAGCTTAGAGAAAAAAGAATATGTAAGCAGGCAGGTTAATGGTGGATACCATAGTGTCTTTTAGTGCACACACGTTTTTGAGTCCACATCTTACTTTTTTTCTTTGACCTGTAAAAATTGCGTTTCCAGAACTTTTGACGTAAACAGAAAGCAGTAACTTCTTTTTGCTTAACATTCCTAACAATGCTACTGCGTATAACCACGATTCGTACAGGTTGCATGTAGGAATATATAGCAGCGGGGTACGAATGGGTCCTCGTGATGGCATCACCTGACAACTGACTCATTCAGCGTTCAGTGGGAGAACCATGGGGTTTTCCAGGGTTCCCAATATTCTTGTACACGTATTTGTTGTCGGACAACGCCCACATCCAGGGAATCCCTAAGCAACTGACACACTTGACATGCTCCGATTCACCTGGGGTATGAGAGTTGTATCTACAACCTGTGAGAAACATGGCTTCATGGACTCTGACTGTGGTTATTGCAACAAATGCAATGTCTCCTGATCTAGGCCCTATGCATAATATATATATATATATATATATATATATATATATATATATATATATATATATATATATATATATATATATATATATATAGTAGTTGTCTTTACATTATAACCATTAGCACAAGGAAATCAGACAATCTGGTGTAAACTAAAGATACATCATGATACAAGTGTGGTTCGTTGTTAAAGTTCTACATTACTATATTTAAACAATCAGCTAAGTGGTTTTAAGAAATTCATTTGGGCTAAACAATTCGCATGCCCATGGAATTCCTGTGTAACTAGATGCAGAAGAAACATTTTATTTCATATTTCTATGGAAATGAAATCATTATTCAGTCTAGGGTCACCAATCAATGCTATAACTCAAATCAAACCATAAAGCCAAGGAAGGCCTACATTGTCTTCATAGCAAAGCTGCCTTTTCTATTTTGTACGACTTCATATTTTGTATGTTTTGTTTCATTGCAGTCACCTTTTCCAAGGACACTGACTTGTTTATTCTTTTTGGTTGTCCTGAACCTGCTGGTGTTATGGAGTGCTTTACCCAATAAGAAGAACTGTAAAACCCTCTATCAAAATCCCACTAAGATCTGTCAGATTAACGAATTCCTATGTTTCTTTAAGCTGTATTTTCCGTGTAAATAGTATCTAGATTTACACATCAACCAACCAACAAATGTCAACATGACTTATGGCTGAAGTCGGCCTCAGTCCACTGAAGGTGGACACATCTGTGGCTGTCCGCTTCAAATTCCAGAGTTGATGATTTGTTGTCATCCGCGGACTAGGCCTACTTGGCCGGCATTTACTGACTGAGCCAAAAAGTTGTGTGTATGTCAGGTTATATTGTCAGCAAAGTTAGGCAGGATAGTTACATCTGACAGCATCACTCTTCTTTTTTATTTGGTGGGAAATAAGCTGAGATATGATTCATGGGTTACCTTGAATGTCATGCTTTCATATCGACTCTCATATTTGACTCACGCATACAAAAATCCTCTGAGAAATTGCTTCAGAATTTGAGGATGGGTTGTTCTGCCTCTCTATGTCAGCATATGGTAACCTAACACAGCCATTCCCTTGGCCTTAGGTTAAACCTCAATGGTCATGTTTCTGTAGAGGTGAACTGGTGTATAGATGGGTGTAAAAGGGGCAGTATTCATGCAGTTAACATTCTTAGGGTCCCAGACCTTGTCAATGTTCCCTACTATTATTTCACCATCTAGTTGGCAAGGTCATATATTATAGCCGAGATACCAAGCAGGCTAAGAGAACACAGTATGCCTTTGCATGGGGTACAGCTTTTATATCCATGCAATCAGTATGAGTGCACGCTGGTAAGATGGAGAAACCATTCTTATGTAAGAAAGGTTGTTTAATCAGAACAAAACACCACACATGAATTTATAGCAAAGGGTGAAAGACCCAAAGTATGGCATTAACTGCCAGGGTAGTAGTGCTGAACTATTATAGAGTACTCCATTGCCAAAATACCTGGTGATGATTCTGTATGCAAGCATTACATCAGATGGTTATGTGGCATTCAGAATGTAGAAGTGTGCTAGGGTGTGGTGCTATTGCATCATGTACACATTAAGCTGATCTACCAACCATAACTTACATCAGCAATACCCATACACGTGTATTTGACTAACAAAAAAGAGGGGTGCTTAAGAGTATGATGCATGAAAAACTAGGCTCAGGCGTCCATTTCTTTTTTTTCTATACGCATACTTTATAGTTATAATGAGAAATTATAGCCAATCGGTTTTAGCGATATAAAGGTTACCTTCAATTTCTTTATTTTTTGCTAACAGTTCTCCAATACATCATTGGTCATTGAGATTGTTTCCAGGATTGGCCGTTATCTTGCTGGAGATTATGAACAGCCCGAAATTATGTTGTTATTTTTCTTCTTGATTTTGATTTTGATATAATCGTTGCTGCCAACAAGCAGTTCTCACTGCCTATCAACTATCATAGCTGGAAGTATTAATGTGTGAACAAGTGGATAGGAATAAACCTAGGTTAAATAACTAACCTCCCCCCGTGAGCACAGAACGTTGAATCAACGTTAAAACAGCTTTGATCAACTTTATTTCAACGTTGATTCAATGTTCTGTGCCCGCTGGGCTGCTGTGCACCATTAAGTATCTTTTCCGTTTACTGCAGTAGACGATCCATTAAGGCCTTACCTGCCTATAATTTTTATTCACTGAGAGATCTTCAATAAACTAGATATGCTCTTCTGATAATCAACCGCACCGTGATAATATATTTCTAAGAGGGAGTGGGTCAGATCCCACTTTACACTGCATTATAAATAAGAAGGCTGGTGGTGGGTGGGTGGGTGGGGGCTCAGGTTAGAGATTATTATGGACTACAACATGCATGTTTGTCCCCAGCTGACAGGTCGATCAAAGTACTCATCGACCCTTACATGACAGGTCATCTCCTGAGTACCTAGCTCTACCTGATCCCAATTACCGCCGTGCTCAGCGTTAGCCAGCGGCCGGCAAGAGTACTACTACTCCAGGTAAGGCTATCTGTGGTAAACGGAAGTGTCTCCATGGTGACCACATTCCAGCATCATCACCTTCTGGTCACTTCCAGGTGGTTGTGTCGGCGAACTGCCTCCACCAACTGGCCCTCCAGATGGCCCCCATTGCCCTGGGTTGGCCGGCGTCGGTCTGTTGCCGTGGCAGCCGAGGATGAAGAGGCGACTTCCATAGACACAGGATGGATGGATCTCTGACCAAGTGGGCGGACGTCTGGGTGGGAGGGGGGTATGCAATTGAGAAGGTTGGTCCACCATTGACCACAGGCTCTGTATTGTAAAGGTGTGGATGGGTGAGTGGGCGGGAGGATGGGAGCAGCTGTCACCTGGATGGAAGAGGAGGAGCCCCCCCCCCCTACCTACCACGAACCACCAGCTCCAGTGAGTACCACCTAACCAGGTAACTCGAGGATCCCGCCATCTGGGGACAGCACAAGGTCCTACCGTGGAGGCGACCTAGGTGAGGAGGGCTCCAGGTCTACAGGAGTCCCTTTCTCTTGTTCTGCAGACCATTGCAGAACATTGCTGTTCTATAGTAGGGACGTCATGGGGAGATGGCGCACATAGCAGTGGTCAACACTAATGTGGATAGGCTCTGTCGGAAAAGGAGCTCCCCAGGTAGAATCTGATTAATCCCACTTCCTCCAGGTCCTTCAAGGAGAATAGCAGTCATGGACACTCACAGTGACCCAACTCTACTGGCAGAGGCTGGTGAAACAACCAGGGGAGTGTAATAAAACCAGGAATACCCAAGAATATATAACACCCTGATGCTCCTTTGAAAGTTTGACAAAGACAATGCTTTAAATGCACAAAACGGACTTACTGATACGATCGTGAACAAGATACAAGTTCCTCAGTGAAGATGTGACCAAAGTGTGAGCAAGCATTTCTTAATTATAACTTGACCTTACGTTCACCACAGGCTTGCAATGCTTTGCCAACTTTAGACATTTGCTATAATAATAACTGCTTTAACCACATCTTACTGCATTTCCTCTTGCTGTACACTGTTTGGTGTGTTAACAAGATTGTATGCATTATACAAGACATTGGTTCTGTCACTACATCAATTTGCACTGCCTGCTGTTAAGGCTTACAATGAAGGGGTCTCCTCGTAACTTTGACGTTATGACAGTGCAAGCAGTCCGTCGCTGCCTATCTTGGAGACAGGGTGAGTGCTTGACTAAACATTTAGTTCAATATCATTTTGGTTGAAATAGATCAGAGGTTCATTCTTTTCACTAGTACTGGGTAAGAATGTAAATCGATTCACCTTTATTTGCCTACAATAAGTACAGTTAGTTCCACTGTTTACCTCCATGCACTTAGGGCTTCCAGTGAAAGTTTGGAGAGAGATACATAGCCAGGCGATTTCCGCTCATCTCATTTGCTAAAATGTGGCACTAAGATATAAACACTATCACAGTATGCCATATTTATACCGTTGTAATTTGCTCCAGGGGAAATTGTTCATCAGCTGAGGATATAAAGGAGTCAATTGGGATTAATCGGTGTGAACGCAGTAACCTTGCTTTGCCGACCTATCTAACATGTACATATATATATATATATATATATATATATATATATATATATATATATATATATATATATATATATATATATATATATATCATAACAGAAAGACACTGTCTAGTCTAGATGTGTCAGTGCTGTATACTCATAATTATTGCTCCTGTGACCACACAAAATTTTCAAAAAGAAAAAGACTGATGCGGCAACACTTGTTGTAAACTTGTTGTTATCTAGATGCGATGTTGGTACCAAGTTGAAATGTAGGTTGATTGATGTGGGGTTTCCAAGAAAACAGAGAATGCCGAAAAAAAGAAGAATATAGACTTACCGCCGCAGTCATGAATATCATTAGCGTTTGATCACATTTTAACAACAGCGTGGTGGTTTTAAGGAGATATTTATTACCCCCTTAACGGGTTGGCAATCAATTCCAATCATTTTCAGGCACAGAGAATTGTACTGCACGGCGAAAATCCCGCGTGCAGGTCAAAATGACAAGCGCGCGTCTCGGGGTGGGGATGGGGGGGTGGGGCTTGATTGACAGTTGATTGAGAGAATAATAGATAATTAACTTTGGAGTGGGCTTATGACATCAATAGTCATCTACACACTGACTGTGGGCGCAGCACTGACCTCATGACTTCATGCAGTAAGCCTACGACACGGTCACAGAAATGCTATTCCCCTGATTAAACAAGCCATTGGCTCTCAGTAACTGTGAGCGGACCGCATCCCTCTATTTGTAGACATAGAATACTGTCACATCAAAGTTACACGATCACGTTATAAGGATGCCAAATCAATGCTGATGTAGTAGATTATGAGAATCCATCTTTACCACTGAGTTATGTTTAGAGATTTGGACAATTCGCCACTCTAAAGTGCATTAGCTCTTCAAATTAAGCTGTAAACGAATACATTGATGTGACAAAGAGGCTGTTTGAGGGACCATCATCTGTGCTGCTTTATGTCCAGGGTGTGTAAAAAGATGGAGAAGTACAAAAGGCAATTGTTGAGATGCCCGATCCCTGGCGACAGCCGGCCAGGGACACCTAGTGATATATGTGTAGCAAAGCCACAAAAAAGGCACACACAAGAAAATGCAAAGTCTCAACATCCTAATAGAGTTGTTCAAACTACCCTGTGGTTTTGGGATGGTGGGCATCAGTGGGCATGCCTACAGAGAATGTTATACATCATGGGTTAAAAAATTCTCCAGGTCTAGGGGAATATAGCAGTATAGGGCTGGCGCACCTCTTCCACACAGAGTAGTATATGCCCACCACTGGGTGTTCACTTTGTGTTTGTTATTTGTTTGGGCACTATGTTTCTTACTGGTGGCCTTCTGAACTCAGAAAAGACCACAAATAGGTATTTAACGCTATTCAATATGTGTGGGAACGCACTGAATGGCATCTTTACATAACCCAAGCCGAGCTCTTTCTCACCCATGCATGTAGGAGATAGAAATCATGGGAACCTGAGAAAACATCATTTTGTTGTAGATATAAATGGCTGCACCAATAGACTCCTGGTTAACTCTGGTTGGTGGTCCCATTTGCCATATCTATTTGTCGAAAAACGACGTCGTTCTGTCGTAGAAGAGGAATCTGGCGACATCACTTGGTCAGATATCAAAATCCCTCCTTTTGACCCGATCGTATCACTATTCATGAATGGTTATCAAAAAGAGTAGGGAAAAAATGAGAGTATATCCTGGTTCTAGCACTGCGGTTTGTCGTATTTCACTATAACGGTAATCCCGGTACCTATGACGCGTGACGTCAATATGGGTACGTCAGGATGACGTCACAAGCGCCTGACGCTGCCCTTCACAGTCGCTTGCACCTGTGTCTTGCTTACCCTCTCGGATGTCATTGCCCCTCTACCCCCTTCCCCGACAAACCATCCCATAGGATCCATCTAATTGTAACAATTCACAATACATCGTGACGTCCGTTACTGGGGGCATTCCCCCAAACATCAAAGGTGGCCATGAAAGTAGGAAAAGTGCTGTCGGCAGAATTACCTCATCCGTGTCGGGCCCTGCGTTTCCGTTTTGAGACGATCCCTTAATTTCCACCCCACAACAATGTGTACATGAAATGAGGCCGATGTACAGGGGAGTGGCATACGGGCAGGTACCTGATATACAGTTAGAAAATATCATATCAAAGGGGCATCAACCTTTAGGTCTCTTCCTGCAATTAATGGACCAGAATACTGTACATAAATAGATAATTGTGTCCCAAGGGGGGAGAACGTGCCTCCGGGGGGGGGGGGTTAGTACCAGTTTTGGCCACCAGGGGGCAGTATATGGGTAAAACAAGGAAAAATATGCTAGAAAAGGCTGAAGACCAATTTTTGATAAGGAATCCAGTGGTATGCTTAAAATTATTTTATCTCCACTAAAAATGTTCCATTCTTGGAACATTGGTTGCCATGGAAATATAGAAAATTGGTAGATAAGGCAATTTCTGGTTGCCATGGAAACTGTTTTTGAAATTCCTCCAGGAGCCCAAAACCGAAAACGAAGCTCAAATATTCCCTCTAGAACCAGTTTCATGATGAAAACATCACATTTCTTTGGTTATTTTTTCCACAAAACCATATTTTTTGTATTATTAGTGTTTATGATAGGATACAATGCATTTAGAGCTTTTTTTCCCATTTTCAATTGTACACACCAACCTAGGTTTGACAAGCAATTACAGCAAAACTACTGGGGATATTTTAGCCCAAGATATCTCATTTTAAAGCCCATGACTTTAAAAAGCCATTTCCCCCCAGGAGGCATGATTTCCCTCACCTGGCCACAATTTATACGTGAAATAGGATACAGTAGCATAGACCTGCACTCCATCAGTACATGAGAGGGTCATTGCAGAAACAGCCAAACAGAAATCAAAATGACATGGGCTCACTTGGGATGTATGTTTTCTAGGACACATTTCTTTTCAATCAACCATATATTTTTCGCCTAAATATTTTCCCAGATACATGAAAACATGTATATGAATGGTGTTAAAATAGTAAGGTCTGTGGAATAGCCAATGTTTAAGATAACAAAAATAACAATAGCTCCACTGTACTCTTAGTCGCCTGGTGTGTCTGCCTCTCAAATACATGTACCTCAGGGGAAAAGATCTGAACCGAAGCAAAAAGGAAAGAAGAAGCTTTGCAAAACAGCATACTAGCCCCCCACGGGCATCATAAATTAGTGATTGAAATTTCTTTCCAATGCAGTAATAGTGCATTATTTCATCTATTTCAGGCTCTTTCAAATTGGAATAACCGTTTTGGGATGGTAGCGTGTTGGGATAATTCTATTTCAAATTAAACGAAGTAAAATTTATGGGCGCCTACCCTGTTCAATTATAACCTTGTTGCAGTAGCAATCCACCAACTTTCTGCATAACCCAAATTAATAAAAGATTGCTGCTAGAGCAAAGAAACAATAATAGTTAAATACGCAAACCAAACACGATTCCTGTTATTGTTTGGCAGGGAGAGGGAATGGGCAGATGCCGGGGGGGGGGGGGTAAGCAAAATACCCCAAGTGGAAATGACTTCTGGTGGAGATTGGAAAGTGGAAAGGGGCGGAGGGGGGGGGGTGTCCAGAGGGGATGACCAGGGGTACTTTTGCATGGACCATCCGGAAGGAGAAGTGTTAAAATGATAATACTTACTTAATGCAAACCTGATCAACTCATGAAAATCTCACCAATGACTGTGCTAGTGACGGCACAGGATCTTTAACCTACATGCTTTCTGTGTGACATCCCATCCACTTAGGTAAGAATAGTTTTGGTCAGATGCCACAAGATACAAGCAAGGAAATGTATGTGTTTGCACCGAGAGTGTTTCTATATTTATACCATTGCTGATAGTTCTTGGTAGAACCAAGGAGGTCCCACCTCATCGTGTCCACACCCATGTCCCCTGGCACAATAGGTCAGAGAATGATGTGAGAATCAATTTACATTCAGAACCATGTCTCTCATCCTTTGGTGCCCCATCGATGTGAGAATCAATTTACATTCAGAACAACCATATCTCTCATACTTTGGTACTCCATCAATGTGAGAATCAATTTACATTCAGAACCATGTCTCTCACCCTTTGGTACTCCATCGATGTGAGAATCAATTTCGTTCAGAACCATATATCCCATCCTTTGGTACTCCATCGATGTGAGAATCAAGTTAACAACCATATCTCTCATCGATTGATGTTGCCCCCCCCCCTTCTCTCTTTCTCTCTGACTCTTTCTGTCTGTCTCCCTCGTCCACGATCTAGTACAGATATTAGTACAGATGTGCTAATATCATGTGTTAATGATAAAGTCTTAGCCCAATCACAAAGTAGGTATTTTCTGTAACTGGTAAACACCGAGAAATAAGTCAAAATACATTATCATCACCCAAAATAATAGACATTGCATTCACCCAGCAGATATTGTAGACGACGTACAGCCTACAGAGTCTCTAGTATAGAGACGGTGGCAGGGTTATATGTATTTTTGTTTGTAGGAGCTAAATGTGTCATGTGCCCCCCCCCTCTGTTTGTACTAAGTGGGACAACCTTCTCTTACTTAATACCTCACGAACTGTACACTACAAGGTATACAACAGTCTAGACACGTTTATGCAGGCCTTCTACTCACTATATCCCAGGCCATGGTCTCAAAAGGATTTTAAGACGTCAACCAGATATTTTAGACCTGTGCACTGCCGAATACTATAGCAGGAAAGTGACAAAATGGCATTTAATCCATAGGATAAGATACAGATGCACTCGGAAGTGGAACACATGCCATGGCTATAGTACAGGTGTGGTATGGGAGACATAGTCATCAGGGATCGTGCATATTGGACATACCTCACTCAACACTGAATTGTTTAATTATTGATTTCTAAACTCAATATGACACACCCCATGGAATAACATTGAGCAGTATCTGTAACAGTACACCTGTGTATAACGCATAAACAGAACTGTGTGCTTATCGACCCCGATCACAAATCTACCTTCTCTAACCTGTTATATAGCGATAAGGAACTTAATCTTGAATACCTGGCAGGCATTCCTGAGGTAGGCCTACACACATGTTCCTGAGCTGATCAGTAGCGTACCTTAATCCTCTTTAGGACATAGGTTTAAGATTATAGAAGCACTGTGTACTGGATGGTGTGAATAGCTGTGGAAGACTATCTTATCCCCATCGATGGAATAATACCATTTGGAATGACACATGTACCATATAGTACATAAATCTAACACACTACATCATACCACATAAACGATGGAACACGGAAGCCGATATATGGGTATACAGATCTGACCTACTGGATGGTGGTAAACTTGACACAGTTTACATAGTAATAATCCCTATAGACCTGGAGGTGAGAGTATACATGTATCATTGGCCTACACTGAACAACTATTTGAATTGTGGATCAGCAGTGTGTATCCACTGGATTAAGATCTACTATGCACTTTATTTAACATTCATCTTGGGACTTATAACCATCTGCAATGCACATTTTGTTGTGGATTAACCAGCAGTGGATAAGGAAATTCTAATTGCTCCCTATTCTGCACCCATCACACATTGCCTTTGACATTTCACTTCAGAACTTTCGGCATTTTCCTTTCTTTAGCTACCAAAACACGTTACAGAACGTGTACTTCAACTTTTGGTGAGATATTTTGGGACAGTAAAGTGCATAGCATAGGTGGAATGATCAAGGCACCTTAAACATAGTTACAAATGCTAGAGCATACATGACTGTACACTCACAGCACAGGCTAGACACTTTTAGCTAGCTTCTCATTGAGCAGACGACATACGTCAATGGGTCTACAGACGAATTGCAGCTCCCGGAAGTATGTCACATAGACGCTGGTAACGTAAACTATTGTACACTGAAAGGACCCAGAAGCAGGCACTTCTCTCCTGGCAGATTGTTCCTTTTTATTTCTGCATTCAGCATTTTTATATAGTACAAAATAGTAATATTCTACGTCATGCCCACAAGTACTACCCTGTGAGTGTCAAAAGTCTGGTGACAACTTTCATCCCTGGCACTATAACTAGCATAACTATCTTTAAAAGGAAGCATCCATATAAGGTCTACTAGGACTGAGTGCATCACTTACAGAGTCCGTCAAGCGGATCCATCTTTGACGTACAACCCCCTCCCAACCACCCATAGACGCAGCCTCCTGATTGGTTGCAAGCAGGACGTGGGTTGGCACCCAACCTTCCTAAAAATCCCGCTAATATCGGTTTCCGCATGTCTCAGTCAGTTAATATGACAGTGTCTATGTACGTCAGGAGTCACTGGCCACCCACTGAGGTGCTTCAAGTCTGTCTCACTCCTGGAGGAGAAAAAAACCTCAGTGTCCCCGCCCCCTTTACCAGCACCACTACTTCCATATATATACGCGCCCTGCGCCGCGTTCAAGTTCATTCGTCCGGGAGACGCTGGATTACTCACAGTCAGTAACATAACTTTATCTACACATACTGACACATATATACATCACAATCTGTGAGGGGACCCTGTGTAACTTACTGAGTTAAAGAAATATATCACTTACATCAATATCACATGATTTACTAGGAATTGGAGGATTTTTCACAAGCATCATGAATAGGGTCACAGGAGATATCGACACAACGACGGACAGCCCTATCACGGGCACAGTGACCGACTTCACCAAAGCAATATACTCTACAATTTGTGGAGAAGACGGTAAATCTCATTTATTTCTAACTAGACTATATATCTATGGTTTACTCTGTGCTAAATCATTCAGCAAATTTGGGCTTAATCTGAGCTAAATCATTCAGTAAATGTAGACATACAGATCAGAGAAACGTCCCTTAGTCTACCTGTAGAAAGCAAACACTGCCATACATACGAGGTCGTGCAGTCAAGAGATCAGGGGGTCAGGGGTGAGAAGGCCATGGGTCTAAAATGCGTGTGAACATTTTACAACCATCTTGCTGTCTAAAGGTGTGTATGTGCGCGCTCCACATAATTAACAGGGCATAGCCTCTACACCTGGAGGGGAGGTTGTCTCCTGGGGTCGACTTTAAGTAGCTATATAAACCTTCCTGTGTAATTAAATTGACAGGTAGATGGTAATAGTATACGAGTCTTCAGGTGCTCCTGGTGAAGGTGCTCCAGGGAGATTGACCCTGTTCACTGTGTTTGCAGATAGGATGTAGTAAGAGATTCACTATCACCTCCATCTGATAGAATATACATTCTATATATGCAATCATGTCCATGGAGACCTAGTCAGGACAGCCTACCAGGGCTTAATATCTCTACAACTTACTCTATGTAGATCTGGAGTATCCCCTATCAATAACCTATCATCACTCTATATATAGGCGTATTGGACGGTGGCCCATATTTAATAGCTGCTTATAAATTATCACACAACAAAGGTCTTGAATATGTAAGTACCAGTGCTCTAGGCTAAACCTTTGGTCGATGATTGTGAATTGAGTGACAGTAGCTTTTAGTAGCTGGAAAGAGAACGATGGATCATGGGTCCCTGTTAAGTCGATTAGATATATATGCAGCTATTATGAATTGTCAGAACGAATGCTATATTCCATTAACAATTGTTCTTTATATAATTACCCCTATGTATACATGGTTCTACTTTCTATAAGTAGCGTCATTGTATCACAGACAATGACAATGTATCATTTCTTTAATCTTACCACTTACTTACCATGGTCTGGAGGCTATTTCTTAAGGTACTTTGACTACACGTACGCAGTCACTACAACTACAACTGCTGGTGCAGGCATCATGCAGTATTACCACTAGAGTATATGATACACCAATAGCAATACTGAAGGCACCTCACTATGATTTGAAGGACAGCAGTCGTAGTGTGTTAAGAAATGGCCTCCCGATTCAGTGTAAAAATATCATCGGTCGGTTCTGTCGATCAACATACAGATATAAACACATTATATTGATAATCATATTTTTGGGGTGTCTAGATGTTATAAATATCTGTATAATACCCGGGGTATAATATCAGAAATGATTTTGTTAACCACAAACATAAGGTACTACCGGAGACAGTTTGATCACAAAAAGAGAGGCACTCATCAGTCTCATGGTATATTATAGACATGCATCTGGCTATGACTACATTCTATACTGCCTCAATTTTCATTCTAACAGACTTATACATTTACTGAGATGGCCATGGGTCCTATATTCCTGAATCGCTTGTGTGTGTCGACGATCTCTATTTAGCCCAGAGCAGCGGAGATCACAAAACAATTACAGATGGTACCAGCCCTCCTGCCAGCCCCACCCTCACCCTCCAACCTTCAGAATGACCTTCCCCCAGGGTGAATGACCTTCTCCGGGGTGTAGTGTATTTATGCAAGCATGACCATGTCTCTCATCAGACCCCCTGTCCTCGTAACACACTAGGCATTTGGCACAAGGAGGTATGTATTTGGACCCCCATACCTCCCTTTATAACTGCTTTAATTTACATACAATGAAGCTTGTCTCAAGAGTTAGGACCCCATCCGTGTGCACACCCTGCTTCCACACGTCCCTCTCCACCCTTCCACAAATCCTTCAAAAAGTTCAGCCTCATCTGCATCACTTAACCATGACATCCTTTCTGTGTTGTTTGACCTTTAAGAGCAATTTGAGCTCATATTTCACTACATGTAGTAGGCGGTGAGTGGGGAGGGGCAATGTGTCCACACATGGAGAGTGCCATGATGGGACTGATATAATCATCATGTTTTTTCTTGATGTTTGTGTGAGGCGGTAGCCTGACATATGTGGGGTACGACTGGACGAGGAGGGGTCCTGGAGTAAAAGGGGGATATAATCCGGGCACTGGAACACAATGGTTCTGAAAGTCTACCTCTTCACATCAAGGTCGAGAACAGTCTGGCAGGTCCCCCATGCAGTGAGTGTTTACTTTTATCAAGGACAACTCCTTTAAACTATTTCACAGCTTAGCCAGGTGCAACATTATACTTTGCAGGTAGGTCACATAAGGCAATCACACATCCTAACACCTTAGGTATTTGTCATTGATTCAAGTGCCCAATGCTCCTACTAACAAGTTTCGACGTTTCACTGGTCTTTTAACACTATGTACAGGTGAGGCATAATTAGTTGTTTCAGTAACATTTTGAGAAATAATTATAGATTACGTAGGTGGCATTTTCAAATTTTGATCTAATATTCTTTTACAATAATGCATTGGGTCTGGAACATATGGATGTACTAGTATGACACAAAAATGTAATCTTTCAAATTTGAAGGGGGTGGGCTGTGAGTTTGCCATGTTTTGCTGGGTAGGTTCGGGTTTCCTTAAACACGCACATTGATTTTAGGTCTAATCAGCTAGCAAGAATATTGACCTATACTTGACCCAGCCTGCCCCAGGATCATTCTCTACAGTTTTAAAACCTCGACAAAGCTTATTAATAGCTTTGTTTCATAGGGTGCATGTACCTTTTCGCACGGATAGGTAGATACGCTTTAAGCAGCGTCATTGACTAATGTGGAACTTGATACACAGACATAAAGGTTTCCACATGTTTGAATTATTGGCTTCACTGATCACAAATACTTTACACGAGAATGCACGCCAGTGATTTTATCAAAATCTCTATAGGAGCAGTCAGTGAACAACATCATAGTTCATACCATAGTTTTACATCTACAATGAGATCAAGGGACCGAAATGTCTACCGTCGCCCAAAGCTTACATTAATTTCAGATGTACAAAATTAGCAGCTGTTTGTAATCATTCATACTGTCAACAGATGAACTCTTTTACTCCTCAAAGCTATTGGCATTCCCCGACGATAACTTCACGTCAACCACAGTATGATATCTCCATAAAAAAATAGTTGACTTTGACAGAGAACCACGTGAGTCTCTATTCCCACTCCTATAGGAGTCACTCATTGTGGATCAGAGCTACCCGAGAGCTACTCTTCTTCACTTTGACATGCACCTGGATACCTAATCCAGTCCAGGAGGTGTATGGCCAGACAGATTCTAACTGGGATCAAACATGCAGTTTCGATCAATCTGATTCAGGATCTTGTTTTGGAAATGGTCAAAAGAAATCATATATAAGCTATAAGAGCAGCTGTGCCGATATTCAACTGAAATGAAAAAAGAAGAAGAAAGGATTTAAGACTTTAACAAAGAGGGTTTGTTTATTGCACCTGTAGCTAAACGATCTTATTTCTTTCACAGTGTAAAATAAACACAGTGGCATAAAGGATTATGTGTTTTCTGAAAACATATGGTCATCCTTCACAGAGTGAGAAACCACCAGTCAAAAGGGACATTAACGTGTCAGATGTTTTGGCCCACACAGGAAAGCTTCTATGCAAACAACTTAAAACATAGCACCTAACTGTTATTTATCAAATTCCAAAGACAACAGGGCTATAGATCAGTAAAGGACCAATGGTAGACAAGGCGAATCGTGTAGAATCAACACATATAGGGACCTGAATTCCGCAATCATATGTCATTAAATGTGTGGTTGAATTCAATAAAGTCAATTTCCCTTTATGAAGGAAAACCTTTGTGGGAACACCGGATACTATCTGTGTGTCAGGAATAAATGCCCCTACCACAGTCCTGGCGGACCCCCCAAAAAAACCAAAGGGCCTTAGACCTCCCTATATGAAGGAAAACAAGCTCTCCCCTTTAGGGTCCTATCTATGTTCCTCCTCTGTGCTATACATCCTGTCAAAGGTTCATATTGGTCCGGGACGTTAGAAAAACAGTCATTGCTGGTGCCTCTACCCACCAGACTTAAGCTCTGAAAATGATCTCCTGAATTAGGCCAAAGATCTGCAGATGAGGGATGGTGGTGGGTGCATTATATATTTGCGGACCCAGTTACCCGTCCCTGTTTGTTTCCTACTTGTGAGCAGCGCTGTATAGCAGCCAGATTCTTACAATTAACCTCAATATATTGGTGCCTATGATGCCAAGTGGACAGATAATAGCACCTATAGTCCTAGAGTGGAACATAAAAAACGACCCAAAGTAGACTACAATGTTGGAAACTGCGTATATATGCACAATTATGATATGTACGTTTATGCAGGGATCTAGATCTAGTACAAACTGAAAACAACGGCACACTGTGACATTTGCTAAATAACATCCTGGACATCCTCTGTTAATATTGCAATTAGGTATCACGCCCTACTATTTCAGAGCTCTAAGTTATCCTAGATGTTAATAGATCTAGAACAAGGTGATTCAAGAAATATGTCTAGATGCACATCTATGGTCCATAAAGTGCATTGCATGGCCATTACTTCTCCAATGACCTTAGGTGCAATACTCTATGACCTAAGTTTTCCAAATGACCTTGACTCTGAGGTCACGTGATGAGACCCCGGTTACCTCTGCACTGCACGTGACAGATGTAATACCGGCTGGCTACCAGCGCACCAACTTCCGACTCGTAAAATGGGGCTCTCTAGGAGCCATATATTGTATTATGCATATTATAGAGATAGACGAAACTAAAAGTGCAGTATTGAACCAAGTGTGGGTATTTCTATTGGCCCTTTGCCCTACCTACCAGTGTCAATGATCCACCCACGGCTGTGGGTTTCTTGAGAAAACAATAACGTCATTAGATCACGTGATACTATCCTATGGCCTGCAGTAAAGCAGAGAATGAATGCATACTTCTGCCTCCCATGCTATAGGGCAGATATATAGCTATTCCTGTATGGGGGTCACCATTTTTGTTCTTAGCCCCCGATGCCATCTTGGATTTTATCACAGAATTCTGGGTAATCTCTTATCTCCACCCTCATTCACTTCAGAACAATGGTCACTGATAAGACTGATAAGCTGCATCTACCCTTATCTTAATCACCCTAGGTACCTCCCCAATGTTTCAGGTGTGAAGGGAGTGGATTAGCTTGGTAGGGAGACAATGGCCTAGGTGTACTCAATGTGGGTGACATGTGATGTCTTATTGAAATATCAAAGTTTAATATCTCTTGTATTTAAAGTATTAGATTTATACTAAGATTATCTAGTTAAAGTTGAAGGTATTTGCGATACAAAGATATAAATTTTAGAGAATACCTACAGATAGTAAATGAGGAAGAGACCATCAAAGTAGACTGTACAAAGAGGCCAAATGTTGATCTAGCCCCCGAGCCACCTAGCTGATTTTCCTCAGTACTAGCAATGTGCTGGTGGCATATACCATAGGACATGGAAGGTGCTTTACTGGTGTAAGAAAATGAATTGGTTGGGGTGGGGGGGGGGGGGTGGCGCTGGGAAGGTCCCCTATAATTATAAGCCTATGTAAGTAGTATTATAGCTATGTATAAAGTATCACTATCAAGAATGATATAGGTATGATTTATAGGGATTACCATACCAGTTCAAAAGACCAAAATGCTATTATAGCATGCACCGGCAAAACAGCTCCATTAGACCAACGAAGAGGCACACCGTCTACATCAGGCCAATGTTAATTAAGGTCATTAAAATTAATATTGAACCTACATATAATTATAGTTGATATTGCAGTACATAGAAATACACTGCTGACTCTGTTTCTCATGTTTTTGCCTCCTTGTTTCAGATGGGTGTTACAGGCGGGCAGCACAGAGAGTAGTGACGACGTCGGCGCCGACCATGCTTCCCGGCTTCTCCACCACCATTCCCACACATCGAGAAGAATGCACAGAAGAAGAGATAGAAGTAGCTGCATGTCAAAATGGAGGCACATGTTTTGCCATAAAATTGGGAGAGACTCGCCAGCCAGCCTGCAGGTAAAGATTGCCCTTTGAACGCGACGCCTAAATCCACATTCCTTAAATGTTTTCTATAAGAAGAATTAAGGTCTAGAATGATTAGTAACGTACCTACCCTATCCGTGATGGATCTGTGAGATAATGCAGAAGAACATGCATAACCTTTGAATAATGTTGCAATGTATCACAAGAACCTTGAATTCCGCTTTAGCCTTTCGAAATCTAGTGTCCAATAACAATAACTTAAGATGTTGTGTACAACTCGCTGTTCTGTGGTATGTCTCCTTTCCTTTCAGCAATATTCTATTGGCTTTAGATTTCGACATTATTATGAATTTGAAACGAGTGTATAGGTACATAGCAATTGGTCCACCAAAACAATTATTGTCATATAGTGCCGATTTTCTAATGTTAACACTAGAGGATAATATGCCAATGCATTATGGATCAACTTTCTGTGTAGTTTTATTGTAACTTTATAATGTACATTACCGTATTGTTCCATATTTTACAATTTGCAGTAATTGCTAATGTTATTTTGTGCACTTTCTAGCTGTCTGGATGGGTGGGAAGGCTCTCAATGTCAATATATTTTGATTCCACCATGTAAGTGTTCATCCTTTAATCATATAACTACCCACTCTAGAAAGACTGACCTCCCAGCTCCTCTCTAACACATATGCCCCTGTGTGTTGACCCCCTGTTTCCCCACATGACCCACCAAGCCCTTACTAAAACTTTTCCCCATGGGTGGACCTAGCGTTGAGCAATGGCAGCGACACAAGGATGTGAACGGCTTCTCTTGATGTTTGGTGTAGACTCCAATTTCACCCTTTCAGGTGCCCTCCTGAACGTTCGGGCAGACATTGTCGCAGCTATGCCATTGAACCATGTAAGGATTGCCTTCCTTTTTGAGGCAGTTTATTTCAGCTACTAAACTAAAACTGGAATGAACTGCTTCGTGCATCCCCAAACAGCAAGGATTGATGGGAAGGACTCTAGTAGTGCCCCCTAGGAGGCTTGTACTTACACTAGCTACACAGAGAAGGCTCTCCGTTATGGGCATGACTTCTCAGCTTTAGTAGCTTTGTAGTAACACTCTGGCAGACAGTTTCATCTGGAGGCTCTTTTAGAGAGTTAAGATTTGCATCTTATATAAAATTTTCAGCTGTACAGCAGAGCGGACCGGGGAAAGATGTGAATTCAGATTCATTGACCCTTCAATATGTAAGTGCCTCTTCTCTTTGCATGACCTGAATGTGTTGACTGCTCTCTCCTTGGTTGGTCGTCAAGATCCTCGAGCACACCCTTCCTTCCAAGTGCTTCTCCTCCCATTTGTTTCTCGTTTATAGTAGAGTTTTTGTGTTTCCTTATCCTTTGTTGATATTGTTGCTCTCCTATCCCTCTTACTCCATATTGCCCGTTGGTTTAGATTGCATCTCCCGGTACTGGTAGTGTGGCTGCCAACACAAGATGTGTGTTTAAGTTAAGCCTTTGGTTTCTAACCGCGTTTTAAGTAATAAGTTATGAATTTCAATGCAAATTCCTTTCTCATCCAAATGTAAAAAGTACAGTTCTTTCAAAAGAAATTTGTGTGGAACTAAAAATACAGGATTCCGTTATTTCACTATATATATGAATTTAACATCTGCAAGTTGTCACTCTAGAATGTAAATACCTGTATATTTTGTGGGGAAAAAAATGGCTGAAAATTTTTGGTTTTGTAAATTTTGTATATTTTCCACCAACGTAAATACATTCCCTTTTATGCCCTGGCTTACCTAGTATAGTATCTTAGTTAATGTTGTCCCCGGTTTACCTTATGCAACATGTCCCTGTTAGGGGAGCCTCTCTTCGGAAGGCGTTTTACTGTTTACCTGTTTTTCCCCATCTTGCACAATGACACTGACGGGCATTTGCCTCCAGCTAGTCACAATGATACCCTTCGTCCTGGTACACTTGGTTTATAATATGACTATTGTCTATACTGCACGATTCCGGCAGTTTTATACAGCCCCACATCTTCAGTTTTAACACCACCATCCTTCGTCCTCAAGGTCATACACTTTCAAAGTCGTGTCTTCTTTTGATTGTTTCTCGATAAAATGGGGATCGATAAGATTAGAATCAATTGAACTCAGTAACTTTTAGACCAATATTCTACATTCTTCCAAAGCAAGAAGTCAGACCCCTCAATATCATTATTAACTTATTGGTCACCCGCATGTGCATGGCAGAATCATAAACCAAATGTATCGACAACAAAAGTGATACATTTCCTTCTGAGAAAAGAAAGACATTAAATTGAGCTTTTATACTAGAACATATTTACATTCACACCAAAATTTCAGTGTGAAATGTAAATATTAGTGCCACTCAATAACACCATTGTGCACCATATGGCTGTGAGAGGATGTCGCAGACAACTTCTGGCAATAGTACAAAGAACTGTGATTAACATTTCCTAAAGTATACAATTTAATTTCCGCTTTTGTCGAATATAATCATATGCATTGTTATACCAAGAGATAAAACAGGTTTTATCCTCTAATAAAAGAGGCAATGTTAAAGTTTCTTTTTGTGACAAAGGATAAGAAATATCTTCAAACCAATGTCTGCAGTTCATATCAGTTCACCCCTCCCCATGAGGCAACCAATAGGGCACGCAGTCTACGTTTAGGCACATTCACATCTGAACACCATTTTCACAAAACACCCCTTTCCCTTCTCCACATGCTTTGGCTTTCCAGACTTTTTTGTCCTCGGGAGGGACGCTGCCTTGCATCTAAAGAGCAGAGGTACTCACTGTTTGAAAGTGTGCGAGCAGGTCAAGGGCCAGAGGCCTACAGACGATTCCAGTATGTGGGATGTTATGTAGATAGTTATAGCACATGAGGTTAGGGCTTGTCCTTAGAGGGTCCACAGCACGGTGCCACCCTGTGAATGGGTAGAGTGGTGTCCTATCTCACACCCCTCAGACAACTACGTTCTATTCTAGAAAGCTACCAGTTTAGACATTCTGCCCAGTAATCGGTTTCTATATGGATCTGCAGTAAAGATGATATCTGAAACTACCACCTGTTGATTCTCATCAAAGTTGCCCTTTGCTCGGTTTCATAGACATACCTATGCACTACTCATTTTACCATAGTAGACTGAAAAAAAACCCAACATAACTGTTCCTCTTCAAACTCTTCAATGTCTTATACCTAGTGTCTGAGTTAGAGAGAGCAGAGCCCGGAGCAGAGTGTGATCACAACACTTTATTTCTTATTATCCACCCAGACCATATGACATGTGCCGGGGTCAAGGATTCAGAGAACTAATCAAATAAATACTTTACATTAGTCTGACCACAAATCACACTGTAGCCACTACAGGTTTAAAAAACCTTAGCAGACTTTGAAAGATGCTCTTTAAGTATTATTATGTAGTGAACAAAATATGTTGCATGTACCAACTATGTCTATTGGTCTATTAACCAGTAACTTTACCGGTGATGTGGCGCATCCGCGTCCTATGGCATTTTGTATGATATATTAAGCCCTAGAGTTGCAGGCCTAGAAGCTGCATTTTGGACGGGACAGTTCATTTAAATACAATGAAAACATGCCATTAGAGGCGCCTGGGTCGAGAATGCGGGTATATATGTCTTCAGGGACATACCTATCTTTACGGTCATGCTGATAAACGTGACAATGACGTGATTGGCGCTATTTTTGCTCATTTTTCAAAATGAGTGAGGTATACCACTTTTATCTTTGCAGGGTATGACCTTTCACATTTTATCTAAAAAGAAAAGACATTTTGGCATTTTGTTTGAGCCATGATGAACTCCATTTCTACCTCTAATGTAAGCGTGGAGAATATTTGACTTTGTGGTGCTCTTCCCACAACTGAACCGGTCACATGTGGTTCTCTCGTCCATTAATATATCCTGTCACAGTTGGCTGAGAGAGCCAGCTTGTTTTCTCAACTCCATTCATCACTGACCCAATATCTATCCACCGGATCTCCGCTTTCCATACAAGGAGACATAGGCATAGTAACGACAGATTAAATAGAATTCATAGTACCAATGGAAGAGAGATGAAATTGAAGATTTTTTTTTTTTCATATACCTGCAGGGCATTGCACAATAATGTTAATCGAAATTATTTTGGAATTCTGGATGTGAACTGCCCTCCTGATAATTAGAAGGTTTTTTTTTTTTTTTATATGAGATGAACATCATAATGTTGTGCTACAGGCTCCGGTTATGTGAAGAACAAATCTAGCTAGGCTATGGACAATTGACACTTAAGGCTAACATATAACCTATAGTAAAATAAAGAGAAATTCCAAACCAATGAACAATTTCTGGTTGTACATGGTAGCACATTGCCATGGAGGCCAGTGTCGTGTACTTGTCTTTCTGGAGAATGGTGATGTGTTGGGAGCCATCTTGATATTATTAGTTTTCTGGAGGTCCGCCAGGTGGGTCGGCATCTGTTTGCGTCTGGCTATGCCCAGAATTCTGCCTCAAAGTTGTCATCGATATGTATAACATGGCCCACTATGCTTTCTGTTGTGTCGCCATGGTAAGGCCCTAGTCTACCCTCCCGTACATAATTACACTATAGTGTCAATTATAATAACTTAAGCATTCATACCATTACATGTCACATTGCCTCTAGACAATGATAGCATAAGGGAGTGATCATTTTTCTAACAACAGGGGGTGGTGGGTTTGCTTGCAGATGCGTGAAAAAATCTCGAACCCCCTCTTGAGGGGATAAAATGTTTTTGAGCCCCCCCCCCCTCATAAAGGGCGAAAATCGTGTGTGAAGGTGCCCTTTTAACCTATAGTAACAAGCTGGGTAAATTATTTGACACCCCCATCAGAGGGGTTGAAAAAATTCTGACCCCGCCCGGTCAAGGAGTTGAAAAAATCTGACCCCCTCAAACCCACCAGCCCCTCCCCCCTGTTGTTCAAAAATGATCACTCCCTAACCTTCCTAGTTGCTCTAGTCAATGGTGACATGTTTAGTACTTGGAGCGCTCATTGATGGGGATACAGTACAACACATTCAACAGTCTGCAGATTTAGAACATATAAGCACACACTTCTGTATCTTTTATAGACGCCATATCTAATGCCAATTCCAATCTAATACATACACTTAAATGTCAGGTTTCCAATTAATCCTCACACTAGCTATCTATCTTTTTTTGGTACAAGGACAGATGCAACAAACTAACTATGTGAAATGTATGATGTTTTACCCCGTGCCTTTATCCGTGAACGTGTGGAAACTAATATAAATCATCATTGAAGAGCTTCAAATATACATTGCCGCAGGAAACGACATTTATATTTCAAGGAAAGAAAGAGCAGGTTTTCGAGTGTGCTTTTCCTGTAGCCACCTCGGCGATAAAATGAATTGTGTTCTATAACTAGATAGAACCATACAGAGGGACCGTATATGACTGTCTTCCTATATCCGTTGGGAGTCTAACTCATATAGAAACCCATCCAAGGTTCTAGCTGTCTCTCATAGATAACCATGACTGTATACATACCCTGTATGATGGTCATTAGACGATCAAGACATACATATATGGGTTTTCAGAGTACAATGTATAGCCTCCATATATATCAACAGTGCCAGGGACATTGCCTAATTGCTGCCCCAAGTTCCAATCCTAATTCCCTGGCCTACAAATGACCCACACATCCAACTACCTCACACCACAACCCTTTGTTAAAATTGTAAATTGCTTTTATGTCACATCCATAGTAATAATTCAATTTTATCTTCCTCTAAGGCGCTTTATGTTCTAAGTATAAGTATGTATCTTAGATGGTAACTAGGTGACTTACTGGTAAAGATGCGCCCTTGTAAGAATAAACTACAGCATAAAGGGGAGTGATATAGATACCTTAGTTGTCAATAAATAGTAATGATATTATCACATGTGTGCAGCTGGTCTTTTCACCACAATGTATTTACGTTTTTTTAATTTTTTCTCCTCTACACCAGTTGAAAGTCGAGACAGAGATATCCGGACGGCACATATTGCAGCTGGTCTCAGTGTCTTCATTCTCATCGTGTTTGCTCTACTCGTTGCTCTATACGTGTGGCACAGGTAAGTAACAAAATTATGTGAATGCCAACATTACAGTTATGTCCAGCACTTCCTAACGAATAATAACACATTATCAAGCTCACACTTATATGTATAAATAAGTGTAGCGAACCAACTTTTAAGGTCCATCCTTAATTTTTGTAACGATTTTGTAATACAAATACATATGTAGTTCAACTCCAGAAGTTTAATTCTAGCCCATGAAATTGATTTTTTTAAAAACATGTAACATAAGTATAAGTATGATAGTATAATTCAAGTAGTCCAATTTGGCAATAGCTGATTTTGCTTGGGAAGTTGTGCAAGCTATTAAAGAATAACCATTCTGAAGTGGCTTCCTGTACTTGACATATACATGTACTTCCCAACAGGGTTCGCCTTTGCTATTGACACCGCTTTTTGATGTTGCCATTTATAATATTATGAGTGTTGTTTTGCATCATATTCCCATGTTTTCAGTCTGTATAACCTCATATTTCCCAATCCCCTGCTCGAATCCAATGTTTAAGGCCAGGAAATGAACCTATAGTATACTCATGTAGTATGTCGTCATATCCCTATACGCATTAAACAAGGCTGCCCCATGACTATCCCCTCAGAGCGAGCCATACCATGAGAATGAATCTTTTGCCAACACTATAGCCTTAAGGCCCATTTTCCACCACCCGATATGGCTCCTTTATCAGCCGATAGACCCATAGTAAATGCTACTGTCGGCCGACAGAGGCCATGCCCCTCTATTGAACTCTATAGTGGCCCTGGCGGCCGAGATGGTAGTGAGGTGTAGCTGTTGGCCGATAGAAGGACCCTATCGGGTGGTGGAAAACGGCCCTAATTGGTCCCAGGGATCCAGATAGTGCGAGAATAAGTCTATATATTACTTTCTAAGTTGAGTCATTTTCGTGATGTGTCTCCCCTCAAAACACTATTATTTTGACTCAATTTGCGCTGCTCTCTATATACATTTTCGTATGTTTGCTGTACAGTCAAGTATCTGGTAGAAAACATCTAATTACATATACACCCAGAAAATACGGATAGAGATTCCTCAACAACTTTTAAACCGACAAGAACGTATGGTTTTTAGTTGGTGATAATCAGTCATGGGTAGTATTCATGTTGCTTAGTATCCATTGTAGAAGGACCATATTTTGCATTCCTGGCATAGCTGCTTCATTGCCTCCAATTCAGCTGTTACCTTTTATATCATAACATGTTACCACCACTACACAGGGTGTGTGCCTATACCTTCACTATTGTTCTTCGACTCCCTTTCATATTTTGTCTCACACGGAAATAGATTAATTTAGGAACTCAAATTCTGGGTTCACGTCCAGGTTTGAGTTCAAGATAAAAATCACGTTATCATTATAAACAGTGTAATTCCCTGAAAAGCTCAAAGACCCCCCCCCCCCTTCCGACCCACCACTTTATATCCTTCATTGTTGTATTATACCATAGCCGTGCTGTATCCTGTCCCTAATTTCCTGTTGGATATTGTATGAGTGTGTATATTATGTAGAGAATATGGCGGGTACTAGTATACATGTACTTCCACTGGACAATCCCACTGGTGTGACGTCACAAGCCGGAGGTTGTACATGTACACCCGGTACAACGCCATCCCTGAGACCTAAATACTTGTCCCTCAATATGGGCAATATGGTGCAACCGCCTCATCTACCTCATTATGAGCATGGCTATATGGCCTGTGAATATCTCTTATACAAAGGGTGACTATGGTTCATTCTTTAAAAGAGATTCTCATACGATGACCATTTAAGATGAAAGATGCATAGAACACCAGTACAAATACAAGAAAGCGTGTCACGGTGACTCTCCGACCGAGTCAAGCATGTAAAATGACTTTCTTTTGTGTCATCTGAACTCTATATAAGATGGAAAGCTGGCAAGAGAGTTAAACTCAGGATAGACTGACTCCCTTTTTGAAATGGGCAATGAGGCAAAGCTAACCTAGGCCTCAATCAAAATCTTGCCGGACCCCCTGTCAAAATGGACCAGACATTTTTTTTTTTTTACTTTGAAGATTAGAGTGATGCGTTAAACTGTGCCTGGCTCACTTTTGAACAGAGTTAGGCTCAAAGCGGCATTGATTAAAGACATGCTTGACTCGGCTAATCAAGTCAATGGGACTGCTCTTTCCATTCTCCCTGAAGGTTGCACTCTATCCCTCACCTCTTCCTGCTGTTGCACAATATACACCCTCACTGCTTCCTATCCGAGTCAAGTCGTCCGGTGTAATTCCTCCATATCGATGTAGTACATAGTTATATTGGAAGTAAGACAATCATGAACACATCCCTTTGAAGGTATACCAGAAAGAAGCGACTCCTGAGGGATCGGGAGTTTGAGGCCACAGCAGAAGAACTGTACCGACGCCCTTTCAGTGCACGCTCCTCCATAATCGAGAGCATGTCCCGACCTAGCTCAGTGCGACGAGGGGTGGGTACCCTATCCATAGGTCACACCATGTTATCGTGTTGGTCATGTGTCCTAAATGAGTTAGCTACCATGGTTGAGCGAGGTTCAAAATTGATGAAAGGCCGGACATCTTACTAGATACAAAAGACTTGATGTCATTTCCCCCCTGTCTTCTATCAAACCAACCAAAAGTTTCCCCTTGTTTCTACCAAACCAATCAAACATCCTATATATTCAAACATACATTATGAATGTCCCACCATAAAGTTTAACACATGCGCAATGCCATTCTAGTTTGAGCAGACGTTTATCTAGTAAGCATTGCGCATGCTTCCGAGCAACCATGGTCAACTCTTGAATAATTTTTTTTTTTACGAATTCAAAATCCGCGTAGTGTTTCAGCGCATTATGTCTGATTCTCAGCGTGATGCATGATTGCATCATGGGCGAATAACTCGCCGGTGCCTAATCCTACTCCATGCAGACCCCACAGGGTTGGTACACACTGGAGGGATTTGTGTGATGCACTAAGGCCGTCCTGGTGAGTTACTCGATCACGGTGCTGCATCCCTGGGGGTGAATCACGATGAGAATCGAACATGAAAGCGTGAGACAATATGCCGCCCTTAAAGGGTTAAGTTTTTTTAAGGTGCAGAAACAGGAAAAATAAGACAAGTGCTCCCTCCCCTCACCACCATTTAGTCCCCATGTGCGCACTCGTCCAACACAATCTCCTAGGCTTTCAGGTTTCACACCACGTCCCTGTCTCCAAGCACTAGCATTGGTAGGAGGAAAACATAATTTTGCAAAACCAAAGGGGATGGAAAACATTCTCAAAATTATTGTCTCTTGTATAGGTTACGTAAAAGGAACCCCACTAGAAATTCAGCAGAGTGTGACCCTCTAAACGAAAAAGGACAGGTAAGAATTAGCATGAAGACTGCCTGAAACCTCCTGGCTGAAAACGAATGGCAAAGTCTGTAGAGATCTCAACTTCTAGACAAAGATCCGTTCTAAAATCATGACATGGGACTTAATACATCTAAGGTGCATTTTCCCCCTGGACCAACATGTGGAACAGATGTTCTCTTCCAAAGTACACTTTGTACTTTGTCCTTACCTCTCTATTAACTAGATGACACTCTAATAAATCACTAACACTTGGTCTTGTGTGATACGATTTATTCTAATTGCCAAAACCATCTAATATACCTCCTTTCCTAAAATACCTTTCGAAATATGAGTCCTTTTTTTAAGTAGCAGAGCCATTGGCATTCTAAAATTCTTAGTACAGTGAACTTTGATGCTTTCAAACACTTTAATAACAGCACAGTTAAATCTGATTGTGTGAGTGTAAGTATATGTAGGGCTATATGTGCGGAGCTTTGGTATTATGATGCAATGTTATATAACATATAATATTGGAATCTTATCAATTGTCATTTATTTGTATATTAAAAGGCATTTTGATATATATTTGGTTAGAAATATGATGGGTATTAGAGTGCAACTGTGTGGGCTGTCAGCTCCAGGGTGGAGATGGAGGTGCTAAAGCTGGTACTCCCACTTAGTTTCAGTGCCACCAGCCCCCCCCCCACCTCCACCACTCAGGGTGTGACAACCAAGCCACACACTAGTTGGGGCTTGTTCAATGCCCAAATATGGTTATAGCAGGCTAACAATGATGAGGTTAAATAGAGTTGGAAAGGTTAGAGACAGTCAGTAGGAGTCCAGAGAACAAGGAGCTAGGGACCTAGGAGCAGCAGTTCCCAGTGTGGAGTGGCTATGGGAGCAGATATAGCCAGGGACTGCTAGGACTCTAGGGGTGGGTTATATATGCTACCAGGAACCTGTAGCATTATAACCCTAAAGGTACTGTGACTTTATTTAGAACCCTCTGCCTGTTTTTATGTTGTATTTTGTTAAGCTCTGGGACCTTAACTTTATTATATTGTGAACTGTGTATGGCCATGTACTGTGAGACTGGTATTGGATATTTAATAATATGAACTACTATTGAGAATATTGTGACCTTTTGATGGATATCTCCTGAGATAGTGAGTAACATTAATAAATATATTATAAACCGCATACTAGCTTCCCATTCGGTATTTTGTAATATATTTTGATCCCTAAAACCTTGATATTAAGCCATAAGTGAAATATGGTGTAATTATAGTAGAAAGCAATCACTTTTAGGGAAAAGGCCCAAATTCTGCCTTTACCTAATCTGTGTGGGGGTCATATCTGTCCCACATAGTGACGGTAGGCAATCAGCCTTACCCTAACATTGCGACTGGTGGAGAATCCCAAATAGGTTACTCACAAATTCAAAATGTCACAAGATAGAGAATTAAGATCTGGCAGGATCTTTGGTCAAAATCTTGAAGATGCCAATATCCAAGGTCTATATCAAGCCATAGCTCAGATGTTTGAACACAATGTTCAAACTATGGAGCAAAGAACAGAGCAACAAATAGAACAATTGTTTGAGAGGCAGAGGGGGGAGATCAATGCTTTGGGCCAGGGCCAAGGTCAAGGCCAGGGCCAAGGTCAAGGTCAAGACCAGGGTGATAGACCGAATGTCTATCATTTAGGGAGCAGGTCAGCATATGCCAAACCACCAAGTAATTTCAAGAACAGTGCTAATATGGATCCATCAATATGGATGGAAGATTTTGAACGCTATGTAAAGGTGCCAGGTCTTATGAATATTGATGCTGAGCTTCTTAGGATCTTTCCTACCTATCTTGAGGGCCCAGCTAGAGACTGGTACATAGTCAGCAAGGTGAAGGACAAAGCCACATGGGCTGAGGTGAGGAAAGCCTTTCTAGACAATTTTACCAAGGTGACTAATGCTGAGTTTGAAAGGTTGTCTAGGTTATCAATGAGGCCAGATCAGGAGTTGGAAGACTTTATAATTCAGGCTTCCTATGCCTACCGGCGAATGGGTCTGAGTGAGACCGATATGATTTTCTCGTTCATCAGGGGGGTGACTAGTCCTTATAGAAAGAAACTCCGGAAAAGCAATCCAGCCACTTTCCAAGAGGCTATAGACATTTGTAAAGAGGCTGAAGAAGACTTTGACATGAATAAGGACGAGTCTATCCTTGCTAATCAAAGAGAAATTCAGGCTATTCTTAAGCAGAGTGCTGACATCACTAAGCAGCAGTCACAAGAGATAAAATTGCTGAAGCAGCAGTATGCCTCTGGTGTAGCAACATTTGGTAGTCAGAACTCTTCAATTAGTACGGCCCAATCCATTTCACCCAGGGAGTCTGAAAGTGACAGGCTCAGGCGTGAGATGGCAGAGCTGAAGAAGATGGTTGAGGCACGCAACATCAACACAGTTGCCACTATGGATTCCACTCAGAGGTGCTTCAATTGCCGTGGGGTAGGGCATTTCTTTAGGGAGTGCTCTTTACCTAAGCGACCCTACACTCCGAAGAATCAGAGGAATGGTGGCAGGGGCAACAACCAAGGTACCAGAACTGAGAAAAACCACAACAGCAGCTCGGGCAGTAATAGCAACAGCGGTGGCAGTGATGAGGGATTCTACAAAAGGTTCTGTGCTGAGCTGATGAGCAAAGTTCAGAGCTTGGAGGCGAAGCTGGAGAATAAGTCATCTGCCAACAAGTCGGAAAACTAGAATCTCCTCCTCCCTGTGGGGAAAGAGAGGGGGAAGGTTCTGGCAAGGTAGAGTGTATGTCTGACAAGCAAGTATCGAGTTTGTCAGGAAAAAGAGGTAACAGAAGGAATAATAGAAGTTCTAAAAGTAAGAGTACAGATCATAAAGATAATGTGGTAAATATTACCAGTAAATGTAATGAGACATCTTGTGTAAAAGTCAAAGATGCAGTTGAGTTAGATTCAAACAGAAAGTATGGTTTCTTGTATAAGAAAGATTATGACACAGATATTCTGACATATAAGGATGATGAACACCCTGAGGTAGACAACCGTTGTACAAGTTGTTCTAATGATAATGATTTATATTCCAGTCAGGAGTGTGCCATGGGCAATGTGCCGTATGAGGATCCAAAGGGGAGACGTGACCAGTCCAGGAGAGAGCCGACGGGCGTCAGTGGATCTCGTAGCCCATGCACTAGGGATATGATCTCATCTATCTGTGAACGCCAAGACAGACAGCACCAAGAGGGTAAGGCCTACATGGCATCACATCTGTTGTCAGAGAGGAATTGTGTTGAGGTATGCATTGGTCAAACTTGTGCATGGGCACTTGTTGACACTGGGGCAGACCGTAGCTGTGTAAGTCTTGACTATTACAACCAGATAAAAGCAAATGGTGGTAAAATAGAGGAATTCTTTTCATGTGCATGTGTGACATTTGCAGGGGGTCAGGTCAGAGATGCTCATTGTGACATGAGGGGTGTTATTAAGATTGATGGCATTCCTTATGAAGTCACATTTCATGTTATCCCAGGCCTCAGACTAGATATAGTTCTGGGCAGAGATTTCCTGAAACAGTATGGTATAAGCATAGTATATGACCAACCCAAAGAAGTAGACCAAGAGGACAATAGCCAGAGTATTGTGAGGGCACATGGTAAGTTGGTAGTGCCAGCACATACTGAGATGCTGTGCAGCCTCCCTGTGGATGACGTTTTCAAAGAAGGTATGTTTCTGACTTATGTAGGTTTTAAGGTAGCAAAACAGACAGGATTGTGGACAGCTCAGTGCTGTGTGAGAGTGCATGAGGGCACTGTACCTGTGAGATTTGTTAACCTTTCAGACCAGGAAATTGAGGTGAAGCCAGGAACGGCTTTAGGGACGTTGAGTTTGTCCAGAGACGTTGAGGTGATACAGGTATCTTCAATGGAAATGTTTGAGCCACAGGTTGAAGGCAGGGCACAGAAGCAGGAGGGACAACCCAGTTTCATTCCAGCGGTCGATTATTCTAGGTCAAAGTTGACAAAGGAGCAGAGAGCACGGATGGATGCCCTTCTAAGAGAGAACTGTGGAGCCTTTGTAGGACCAGATGGTATGGTGGGTTGTACCGATTGGATAGAACATGAGATAGAATTGATTTCTGGGGCTAAGCCTGTACAGCAGATGCCTTTCAGGATATCACCCAAAAGGAGAGATCAATTGAAGGCGCATATTGATGAGCAAGTAAGATTGGGAATCTTGGAACCCAGCTACGATGGGGGCTGGTCTAGCCCTGCCTTTCTTGTGTCAAAGAAAAGTGGAGGGCATCGGCTTGTTTGTGATTATCGAAATCTGAACGCAGTTACAGTGCCACAGTATCTGGCTATTCCAAAGATAGAGGATGCCATTGATGCTGTGGGTCAGATGCAGCTCAATTTCATTTCAGCTCTCGATTTGCAGATGGCGTTCCATCAAATTCCCATCACAGAGAAGAGCAGAGATAAGACAGGGTTCTTAACTCCATTTGGTAAGTTCAGGTACAAAAGGATGAGTATGGGATTAATGAATTCCTCTCGTAGTTGCCAGATGGTGGTTGACCTTGTCTTGAAAGGGTTACAGTTCAAAAACTGTATCTGTTACATAGATGACATTCTCGTGTTTTCAAACACATTTGAACAACATCTGGAAGACTTGGGTGAGGTTCTGAAAAGAATCCAGAAGGCAGGGCTCAAATTTAAGCCAGCCAAGTGCATTATTGCAGCACCTGAGGTCCCATTTCTAGGCCATGTCCTGAATAAGGAAGGAATCAGACCAAATCCGGAAAAGATACAAGCTATCAAGGATATCAAAACACCAAAGAATCCCACCAATGTCAGGAGGTTCTTGGGTATGAGTGGCTTCTATAGGAAGTTCATACCTAACTATGCCACAAGAGCACGATGTCTGTATGATCTCACAAAGAAGGGAAATGAGTGGGAGTGGACTGAAGAACACACAGAGGCTTTTGAAGATCTCAAGAGGGCTCTGGTATCCGATAATCTGCTCTTATATCCTGACTTCAGAAAGGAGTTTATTGTGACAACAGATGCCTCAGACTATGGCATCGGTGCAACCTTGAGCCAATATGATAAGGATGACAATCTGAGACCAGTGGCCTATACAGCAAAGTTGTTCAGCCCAGCCCAAAGAAACTACTCAACTTTAGATAGAGAGTTAGCAGGTATTGTATATGCTTGTCTTCATTGGCATGTGTATTTAGAGGGTAAAAGGTTCTTGATAAGAACAGATCATGCACCCCTTCAATACATATTAAACCCAAGGAGCAAGCTGTCACCTAGGCAAATCAGATGGGCAGCTGATTTGAGACAGTTCACATTTAAAGTAGAGCATGTTAAGGGCAAGGAGAATGTTGTTCCCGACTCTCTGAGTAGGCTGGAAGGTAAGCCGTATGAGCAGGATGACATTGAGGAAATGATGGAATCATTTCCCATGCTGAGTTCCATCAGTACTAGTGAGATGCAATGGGCCACACCTATGGCTGATGAACCAAATATCCAAGATCCAGAAAATCTAGATGAGGGTGATCTCCCTGTGGACAGTTTCATACTAGAACCGAGAATAGAGGAGCCAGATGACGATCAGGTGCTGGAAGATATCCCGCAGGGAGAGGATGAGGAAGATATGGAGGATGGACAGACAAGTGAGCCAGAGACAGTGCCCACCGAACCACCTCCAACTGATCCTCCAGCACTGATTCCAGTGAGTCACAGACTTGTGCCCAGGGCAGCAAAGTCGATACCCATCGATGGCCTACCCACATATCATGAAATAACTAAGATTAGTCATGTGTGCAAACCAAGAGGAGAGGGTGTGAAATATTTAGTCCACTTTAAGGATGGAGATACTTTGTGGTTATCTATTGACCATCTTGATGCACTGGCCAAGAGTAAATTTGTGACAACAGATCTCACAAATAGAGTCAGAGATGTGCCGAGATTAAGATCTCGGTAAATGTGTAAATAAATTCTAAATGGAAAGTATTCTAGTTTATGGATGATGGTGCTTATATTTTTAGGTGTACGCGTTGCGCAGCGTGTTACACTTGTGGTGCTTATACCGTGTGAAATCTGTAACTGAATATAATACCATTTCTAGAGTAGTAACTGTCTTTCTATTTTACTGTTTCATATCATGCATTATCCAGATGTATGATGTACTGGGGATGAACTTACAGTCTTAACACTATGTTTACATGCTTTTCTTTTCGCGACAGGAGAGCTATAGGTTTGCATAGATGTTTGTAAGATAGAACCAGATTTTTAACCTTGTAATTACTACATGTAGTGTCCTAAGCAGGCAACCCAGCCTCTTAGACTACTGGTGATGTACACATATTTTTCTCATTTGAGCTCAACCACCAAAGGGCAAGCCAGCTCATGGTGTATAAAGTAGAGCTCTGGGAACCCAATTGAAAGAAAGGGGTTGAGTATCACATCTATATGCCAAACCAGGTGTACAGAAGTTATATGAAACCTAACAAAGACCATTTCAGACAAAAAGTCTATCTATGTGGTAGCAAGCCCAATTACTTCTAACTATTAAATCGAAGGGACAAGTGTATCATTGTGATAAGCTGTGAAAGGAGCAGACTAAGGTTCATTGCTATGTTTCACCTCATGGAGGACTGAAAAACAAAGCTAATGTTTTTGTTCAGTTCCTATTAGCATCGTGATTTTATATTCTCTATACGATTTAACCCGAATAGAGGGGTGATTAGGCAGTGCTTTGGTAAGGTTCCATACTGATACGAGTATTTGGTTCCAAAAGACCAGCATTATGTACCTAGATCAACCTCATTGGACAAAAACAACCTGGATTTGACTTTAAAATCAATGTGTGGTACTGAGAATGTGACAGGAGCAGATGCCAGAGGTATTTGGGTCTGTAGGTGGTGTGTTGTGACACATAGGGGCATAAGTTGCATGGAGTGTTGCAAGAGCACAGGGGACACATAAGAGTAAGCTTGGGATGCAGGGGCCCAGAGGAAATAGCTGCATCCAATAGATGTCTAATGTGCCAAGTCAGGCAGCATAAGACGGTGTGTAGGAGCCATTGACCTGATGTGTGGTTTGGCTGAGTAGAGGCAAGCTTTGAATGTGATTTCCCAGCCACCTATCTGAGTTAGCTTTGAGCTATTTTTCTCAGTTTAAATACCACTCATTGTTACAGATTTGAGAGAATAGCTGGCAGGTTAAAGGTAAGTCTTTAATTGCGTAAAGTAAGTCTAAGGATAATAACAGAGAATTAGTTTAGGATGTCTAGATCGAGCCAGGAAGCTGTTCCCTAAAGGTAAGTGGAATTAAGTTTAAGGTGCTACGTGAAGAGATTCTGAACTAAGTATTATTGGTTGTAGAAAGTATGAGACTTACGTTGTTACCCATGCCATGGTTGAGATGAGTGTCATGTATGCCATGTTTTGATTGTGTTTATTTCACTTTTCTTTGATAATCAGATGCTGAGTTTATGTAGGCTAGGTGCCTGGTTGGAACAGATGGCTGATGATATCAATGGTAGCAGTATGGCTGCGAGATGATGACTGGTCACAAGTCATAACTTTCGGATCCAAGTACAATACAAAGGCATGAGCACATGATTGACAGAGATATTACATTTTGGGTTTTGTCTCTCGGCACAGGGACGAGCCCATTATGTGTCAGCCAACCAAGAAGTTACTTTACTTGAGTCCCCATCAAGTTTTGTTATCTATTGGAAGGTTTAAGAAGATTTGATGTGTATGATGATCATATGATGATGTATAGGTGAAAATTATTGTAACTGGAAAAGAAAATATTTTGTATTGATTATTTTCAACAATGTAAATGTTTCAAACTTAATGTTGAAATTTTTATATGTATGTGAAGGTCTTGAATAAGATCCTGGTTGATGCACAATCAGTTAGTTATTTCTATGCTGTGATATAATTCACATTTATAATTTTGATGAATAATTATTTGATTTTGTCAGTGATAAGATAGGATCTTGAATAAGATCCCGGTTGATAAATATAATCAGTAACAAAGATATATGGTAGTCTTATGGACAGTGTGTTATATTCAAGAATTGTGAGTTTTAAAAGGACCAGTTAGATATTTGGTTATACTATTTGTGTGTACAAAATAAGAATTTTTTTTCATGCATTATTCCATTTAAGTAAAATAACTTATGTAAAAAAAAAAAAAAAAAAAAAAAAAATGAAAATACCCATAAAAGCGGTGAATTCTCAGGTGATTATGATTAGTTTTGAGTGGTACAAAACGTTTTAGTTCCCGAGGTGTAATGTAGGGCTATATGTGCGGAGCTTTGGTATTATGATGCAATGTTATATAACATATAATATTGGAATCTTATCAATTGTCATTTATTTGTATATTAAAAGGCATTTTGATATATATTTGGTTAGAAATATGATGGGTATTAGAGTGCAACTGTGTGGGCTGTCAGCTCCAGGGTGGAGATGGAGGTGCTAAAGCTGGTACTCCCACTTAGTTTCAGTGCCACCAGCCCCCCCCCCACCTCCACCACTCAGGGTGTGACAACCAAGCCACACACTAGTTGGGGCTTGTTCAATGCCCAAATATGGTTATAGCAGGCTAACAATGATGAGGTTAAATAGAGTTGGAAAGGTTAGAGACAGTCAGTAGGAGTCCAGAGAACAAGGAGCTAGGGACCTAGGAGCAGCAGTTCCCAGTGTGGAGTGGCTATGGGAGCAGATATAGCCAGGGACTGCTAGGACTCTAGGGGTGGGTTATATATGCTACCAGGAACCTGTAGCATTATAACCCTAAAGGTACTGTGACTTTATTTAGAACCCTCTGCCTGTTTTTATGTTGTATTTTGTTAAGCTCTGGGACCTTAACTTTATTATATTGTGAACTGTGTATGGCCATGTACTGTGAGACTGGTATTGGATATTTAATAATATGAACTACTATTGAGAATATTGTGACCTTTTGATGGATATCTCCTGAGATAGTGAGTAACATTAATAAATATATTATAAACCGCATACTAGCTTCCCATTCGGTATTTTGTAATATATTTTGATCCCTAAAACCTTGATATTAAGCCATAAGTGAAATATGGTGTAATTATAGTAGAAAGCAATCACTTTTAGGGAAAAGGCCCAAATTCTGCCTTTACCTAATCTGTGTGGGGGTCATATCTGTCCCACATAGTGACGGTAGGCAATCAGCCTTACCCTAACATATATAAGGATATAATCTAAAGACGCCAACTTCCAGTCGGTCTTGATAAAAGTAAATCCAGGTTGTCAGAACTTTGTGCAACTTGAACGACTTTAACAGATGACATTAATTGAGAGGAAACATTACACACACAGATGTAGACCTTATACATGTACTCCCCCATCGTCTTCACATGTACAGGATTGCCTACTAACTCTTCCTGACATACCAAAATATCAAAGCCAGAAGTTCAAAACAAAAGAATGAAATTACAGTTGTATAATTGGATACGAATAACTCTAACCAGTTAATCACCAATACTAACCCAATCTAGTAGATTCCAACTCCAACAGCTGGACTGAATGTCAACATATTAAAGCCCCAACTCACCTATGAAGCACTGCTTACCAAGCCCTGTCCCTTTTTTCCTGTTTCTTTGCCACTATCTGACCTATACTGCTTTTTAACAAGAGAATGGACTTCAGTAGAGTAGCAACTAACAAATTACCTCACACATACATTTTATAGAAGTCTGTGAATGTAATAATATGCGTGTTTTAAATGCTGCTAACTAAAACGACAGAACAGTGTCTTAATGAAAATAAAGTGTACAACGTTTTGCATCATGTATTTTTGGTACTAAAATCTAAATAAATATGTTCACAGTTTTTCCAAACATATGATCAGTAGATAGAGTAGCGCACTAGACTTACATTTCAACTAAAACAGCATTTGTGTCAATCTATCATTCTGCCTCTTGTTTCCTGTTGTTGTTATTGTTGGGTATTGGGCAAACACTGATCTGTGAATGTCTTCTTTGACAGATACCACCAGGGGATGGGCCGGTATCGTGTGAATACCCCGCCCCAACAGCAGCCCTCAGCAGTGCAGACGGTGTCGGCAGTCTGAATGGTATCAGCACGTCAGACTCTGTCTCTGCACATCACCATCCCTCAGAGGAAACCATACGTCTTAATATCATTAATGACAACAGTGACCACAATAAACAGTTGGGTCACTCGGATGCCTCGTAGCAGGGACACTATGGTGCCTTAGCTGACACCCTTGATGGATGTCAACTCTAAAAAAAGAGAACACTGAAAACATGTGCTACAGTAAAAGGGGGTCAGTGATGGGGAAGGGCGTATGTGGTGAGTGTTGATGAATTGTGTCTGCGCTTGGAGTAAGTAGCTCAAAGTAAGAGGAGGATAGAAGGAGGACGACGGGCGCGTGAATTAACCACTGCCACAACATTATGAAGAGTTTTTCGACGATGATGTTCTGAATCTCCTGGATCCACTTCGTCTTCATCCAGCCTTTGACCCTTCCACCTCCGCCTGCTATCACCTGACAGGGTAGTAGTAGTAGTTGAGGTCGGCGCCGGTAGGGGGATCTCCTACTGAACGGACGCTGCAGCAGTGCATGGTGGGAGTCAGCGAGCAGCCATTGGCTGACAACATGGTGCTAACATGTATTATGGACCCTCCTGCCAGCCTGCCTGTCCCTGATCATAACGAAAAAAAAAGACGCTTGGTTCTTGGGCTGAACTACTCTAAAACATGGAAAGGCAACAGTAAACATAAGGGAAGGACACTGCCTGTCACTGCGGGCTTTATGAACAATGGGTACCAATACTATCCAGACACATATACTTCCGTATTTATATATTGTATGTACGACTAACTTCCACGGCCGGAAGTGGCACGGGGCCAAGGTGGTGACCAAAGTCCCCAAAGTGAACAACCCAGGGTGTAAAGGCGCGGTACATGTACCAGCAACAGGGCCATACTTGTGGTCCACCCAGTTGCCCGCCAAGTGACGTCTAGATCGGCCATTGTAGATCACCCAGATCTGCCATTGGAGTTGTCGATTTAGTAGTTGTAGGTATATTAAATGGTGAAAGGTCATGATAGTAGGGTACGGCAAGAAATAAAAGACTCCTTTTATACATGCCGACACGACTGAAATCCCATTAGAAAATGGTCGGCGCTGGTCGCATCAAACCAAAATATCTATCCTGCCTGTGTATACGACTACAGACTTAGAAATGGGATTTACATGCATCATGTATATACAGAGTAGGCCTTTAGTCCATACCATTTTGATGTGTATCGCATATTAGAGGTACATTATCGATAGGTATTGTAGACAAGGTGACCTTGGGGAAGGGAGGGAACAAGGCACAATTTGATTTATGGCTTCTTGCTACTTAATGGTCCAGTTATCAACATCAGGAGGTCATATCTTAATGCACTACGATCACTCACAGCCTTTCGACTGCAAATTTCCAACGTTATTCCTATGAGAACTTTCGTACGACTTGGAGGGCGAAGTCGTAGTATGTCAAGAAATGACCTCCAGAGGTCCTAGGTTTATAACAAAAAGGAAATAATGAGTTGGGATATGGAAATTGTGTAAATTAATTGATTTGAATTTTATGTAGAAGAATAGACTCGAGACTCGTCCTAGGGTTTTACCTACTGCACAGAAACGCACCTTTCGGGCTGGACCTAGCTTTTAGTAAGAATGATCATTCAATAAAAATCTAGAGACCTCTACCCCCTCCCTGTCGCTCATATCAGTCTGAATTGATTACCATTCTAACTTACTACTGCCCCTCCTACCATTGAACAAGGGCTGATGCATTCTTATCTATGTTATATTCCATGGAGCTTTTGGTTAGCATAGAACAATCAGACCAGGGTGTGAAAACTATAATTTCACGGCTAAGACATGGTACTATATCCTACTTACAACTATGTCCATTACAGGTTATATATTTATTGTAATATAAAGCAGTTATGTAAGATATTCTTGGACGACGAAGTTCTGTAGTATTTCCATGCATATACCACAGGATGAAGATGTCGTGATGAGCATCTGTTGTTTTCAACATAGTTTTGTTGTTAGTATTGTCAATGATACCATGCCATATCTAATAAGAAATATGTCATATAGGTGCCAAACCGATGTAGCGTGTACATTGGACGATCGCTTCTCGTGCGTTGTACTACCTGTCCCAATTCTTTTTAAGAAGTTTTGATTTTTTTTCTACAAGTGGAGTTAAACGGTATAGGTGCAATGACACACCCCTAGCTTCAATTCTATTAATTAGATGTATCTTTTATGTAAGATACTGTTAACCCCAACCCATGTACCCCATAGGAAGTATAATGTATGCACGGGAAGAGGCCAGAACCTTTATATGAGTATAAGGTTTCATATAATATTATGTATATGTATGCCCTCCGTATACCGAAGACAATGCATTTTAATGTCACACATGTAGTAGAAAACATGATATAAGCACCTATATTCATGGGGTAAATAAGATAACCGAGTTTCTATACTAAGGTTGTGAGTTTGAACAGCTAGGGCAATAGTGATATCAGTCCAAATATCTTTTCTATCATGAAACATAGCACATGTACTACCATTATTGCATGGCATAAGATAATAGTGAAAGTGAGAGCGTTACAGCGAGTATGAAGTCTTTATGGTCATTTAAATTGGCAGATATTGAGATCCTGGACATAAACTATTATAATAAAGGTCTGGCAGTTGGTATGTGTGTTCTTCTTAGTTTAACACAGTGCTTCAACGAGAAAGCATTAATGACGCATTTATGATAATGAGTGGTATTGTTACTTTGAATAAAAAGTCTCTCATGTTCATATATAAACTAAGGTCCATTATCTCGCCTTGGGTATTGATACATTAAGAAATGATTATTAGTCACTATCATTGATATGGAACAAAAAGAGTCTACTTTTGTACATACGTGTTTCTCTGCGCACAACGTAATTAGCGTATTGCAGTAATAATTTATTTTGAAAGGGCTACGGATTTTGTCGCCCTTCTTTTTGGCGTGGGTGGGGGGGGGGGATTCATAACTTAGAGGAGGAACTCATAGATTTTATGTCTAATTATGTATGAACAAGGGTTAATAACACATATGGATCCTCTTTACCACCAAGCTACAATAAACAGATGAAACTACAATTTTTGTAATAGCATTCCGAGGTTGTCTTCTGGATCAAAATGTGTGTCATTTTATCTATTGTTGCCGAACAGTTGTTGAAAACCTGTTCCTTCTATTTGTGAAAGTGTACATTCTGTATAAAAAGGGAGAAAGAAGATTAAAAAGAAATTTCAATTGTAATTTTCTGTGTCGTCTTTATTCTTCACATTAATCACCTACAAAATATAGAATAGTAGACATGGAATAGCAATATATTACTCGTATTTTTGAAGAAAATAAAAGAGTAAGACTTGCGTGGTTTTAAAAGACAACAAACTAAACTCTGCAGGAGGGAGGCTTGTGAACACTGAAGATAGAACTGCAGTCGAGCGATGCATTCAGGAATGGCATTTCTTGTCAGTGGATATAATATGTATTATATACAACAGTACAACACAGTAGCCCCACCCCCCCCCCCCCACTGGCAAAATGTATTTTCTCTGAAATGATGAAAAGTACTGGTCCGCAAATTAAGGCTTATCGCCCTACTGATGAGAGTCCTCGTGAAGGGTTATCTTAAATAGAAAATATACCAGGAAAGTGCGTCAAACCCCCAATTAGAAAAGATCAAAACATTCCACAGTGTCAAACCCTCATTAGAAAAGAAATATCCCAAAGAAAACGCATTCCAAAATGTGAAAGATATGAATGATTTGCATCACATACTTGATGCACTATTTTCTACTGCTCGCTGGCGTGACACCTGGCTGAGCAGGCACGAGTCGCTCGTTGTTGTTAGAGCACTAGCGTGATAGCTGACAATTAAAGACCTGTAGTAGAGCAATGGCCGCAACAATGTTCTGCCTGCGGGCTTTTACCACTAGGCACCCAGAGCTCCATATGTAAAAGGTGTGAAATACACGACTCGGCTATAGACTGCTATTCAATCATACAACTTTGCCAGATCAAAACTCAATGTTGATGATACCCATAGTCCACTAGGCCTCTTCTGGCGACTTTTGTGTAGGAAATGTATGGCCGACTTTTGTGT